>JAPFRF010000010.1:8962500-9562500 GCA_029282475.1 Phrynocephalus forsythii
CACTTATGAAGAAATTACAGGGGGTAATAGGAAAATGGGAGCAGCAGGCAGATCAGGCTATTTTAAGTGTTCAAAATTACTCGTGAGAAACCTTCCCAGATATATCTGTTTAGGATGATGGCATAGATCAGTGGTTCTCAACCTGTGGGTCCCCAGATGGACTACAACTCCCAGAAGTCTTCATCAATAGCTGAGCTGGCCAGGATTTCTGGGAGTTGCAGTCCAGGAACATCTGGGGACCCATAGGTTAAGAACCACGAGGGAACAGAGTCCCTTATACCAACTTCCCATTTTGCGTGGATAATAGAACTGCTGGATAACTCAGTGGCTTATGTCTCTAGTAGCAGAGCCAGCTCTGCAATTCAAAAGTTCAAAGGGTATCGTTATTATTTACTTACTGTAGTTGATGCAGAACACAATCTTAACTGTCCAAGATAGGTGGAGGCTGAATGAGCTGGAATGAAGCCAACTGGGGCCCTGTGACTCCATACTCCTCACAGGCTAGTCTAGGGGATTTTGAAAATTAATCTAGGACTGTCCAAATTCTGGTCTAATTTTTTTTTTCCTGGGAGCTGGGAGGGAACATTTAGCACAATGAGGGTTGTGCGGCTGGAACAAGGGCAGATGGATTAGCTCAAGAAGCTTCGTCTCATTCCCAAATCACTACTACTGCCAGGATATCTTTGAGTCTAGATCACACTGCTTTAAAGATGGCAATTTAAGGACAAGGTGCATGGGGCGATGCATAGTATGCCCCTCCCATGCAGAAGATGGTGGTCTGGACGTCTCCTTCAATTTCCAAATGAAATAGGATTCTTACAGGAAGGCTGCCTCGACATATTAATATGCATTGAAGGATCGTCTTCTAAATTAGGTCCAGTGCCACTTCCTCTGATTTGCCACAGAGATAAGTGTGAAGGTTACATCTGAGGTCAAAGACAGTCCATGTTTATTGGCCTGCTCTTGGGTTTGGAGCCATTGATATTGAGCCTGTCTAAGAAATCACCTCCAAACAAGGTAACACTAATCAATAGCCCACAACATATCCTTTTGCATATCAACAAGATGAGCCCTTGAGAGAAGCAGAGTTTTTCAAATCTGTTTTTCAAATACCGTGGACCCTTGTATAACAAACAGTTTGTATAACATAAAATCTGTACACCATAAAAAATTCCGGAGATAGAGGAAATTTGCTTAACAGAATTGTCTATGGGACAAATCCGTACAACATAAAAAGTGTGGTGATTAGGGATTACTCTGTTTTCAATGCATTCCTATGGGAAATTTGTATAAAGGAAAATTTGCTTAACATAATTTCATTTGGAACGAATTAATTCCTTTATACAAGGTACCACTTGTATGTAGACAGCCTCTATTGCTCAATCCTCACCAAACACTAGCTTTCTAAAGGAATGTCTTTGGACAAGTTACGTTCCACAAAGAACTACTACAGTACCTTGAGTACTTGTTTTGTTTAGGTTGGTAGAGAACACGCTTGGTCCAGTTGGGAAGAAGCTTCACTAACAAGAATCAAGGAAATACACAAGAAATGGGCTGCCATGAATAAAACCATATTTATAGGTTATGCACAACAATTGTCTTGGAGCCTTCTTAGATCAGAGAGTCCACAGCAAACAAGGTAAGTACACAGCCTTAAAGATTGGGGTCTCTCTGCATTGTTTCACAAATTCAGGCCAAGTGGCGGTATCTCAGAGCAACACCTGTTCAATCTGGTGCGTGGTTTTCTTTCTGAGTCTTTTCATATGCATGCTTTGGAAGACAAAGGCCGTGGTCACACCTGGGTTTCGATCCTGATCTTTTGAAGGTCCGGCTTTTCCTCTTCGTCCCATCACGCGATTGAATAAGTGGGACAGGAGTTCACATGTCAAAAGCTGTTTTTTTATTTTATTTTAAAGTGCAGTTCAGCCCCCTTGGCCAGCAGGTGGCGCTAGCATTTGAAAAAAAAAAACGGACCACTTGGCTGGGGGAAAAGGAAAACTTGTAGGACCGGATAGAGCTTCCTGTTTCTCCGAAGGTGAAAATAAATTAAAAAAAACATAGCCGATTGGCCCCAGGAACAGCCGGTCGGTGCTATGAAAAAAGGAAGAAAAAGAAACCCGGATCATCTGCGTGGTCCCACGGTGTCTGCCTCCTTAAAAGCTGAATTTTCAAAGTGAGGCAAAAATTCCCCTACCTCCTAGGTGAGTCACAGAAACCTCGCTTAAGGGAGCATTACCGGGTTTTCTTTTTTCTTTTTTTTTTCAAAAAGCCCGGTGGCCGTGGGGACGACATTTTTAGACACAGTTTATCTGGTAATTTAAACTGCTTTTAAAGGGACGTGGGACCGGGGCCTAAAGTCTCTGAACCAACTCTGTTCCTCCTCAGGGTGATTACTTACAGCGTTTAGAGTTCAGAATAACACCTGTGTGCCTTCATTATGAATTACGGTGAACCTTTTCAAAGTCTTCTAGGGAGAGAGCACTCAGAAGTGGTTTGCCGTTTCCTTCTTCTTGGGACTCCCTGGGACTCCACACCTTGTTGGAAGGCCACACAAAGGACCCTTTTGGGACGCACAGCAGGGAATCTGCCTCCAGATAGCTAACTCTGGGAGCTAACTAGCCAGTTGTTATGAGTTAGCTCCAAATATTATTAGCGAAGGACGCTATTGCATGAAGGTTCTGCTGGTATGCTCTGGTATGCCTAGAATCACACCTGCGCCCGGTGTGAAAACTTCCAATTATCCCTTGATCAGGGGAAGAAGGAAGGAACTAAACTTACAACTTATTACTGGTTAAGCGGATCGATGCCCAGGCTACTAGGTGTCCCGAATGAGTGGATCCTTTGAAACTATGACACAATTGGCTGAGGTCTGGGGCGGGCCCATTTAAATAGGACTTGTGTATACTACAGTGACTGTTGTTATAAAGAATGCCTTTGGAATGGTGTTTACAGGGATGCTTCGCTGCAGTTGGATTATGCTCAGCTCTGTTTGCATACACCAGGCCTGCCCAAAGTCCAGCCCGGGGGCCAAATCCAGCCTGTCAGGCCATTCTGAGTGGCCCACGGCTGGCTGGCCCGCCCCTCCCTCCCCCTCCTTCGCTTATGGGTCAGTGGGTGGGGCTTGCAGTGGGGTGGCAGGGTCGGGGAGCAACCGGCCCTTGAAACATTCTCAGCCACCAAATCTGGCCCTCCTTACAAAAAGTTTGGGCACCCCTGGCATACACAATGCTGGAAAACTAAGATGGCATCATCTTGAAGCCAACCGAATCAAGGCAGACATCGCTATCTTCACTCTAGTGATGGCAGGTTGGGATTGGGAGTGGAGATGGTGCGGCAAACACCAGCCACCAGTACCAGTGAGCGGTGAAGGGGGCTCGAGATGCAGGACTCACTGTCAAGTTGGACAAAAGTGGCACCAGTGACCCAGTTTGACTTGGGTTTTCCACCCCACCCTCAATGATTCCAACTCAACTCATGACTCAGAAGCCACCCTCTTCTCCTTTTTTATTTTGGAGGAGGAAAAAAGGTTGCCTTCAATAGTGACTCAGGACTTGGTGCCAAAGACTCGGAACAAAAGACTAGGACAGAGGAAAGTAAATCTAGAGATCTAGAGATCCATCCTAACGTTAGACCATGAAGGAGAAAAAAAGAGAGAGGGAAGGAGATGACCAATAAAGCACAGTCTGTGTTGTCTTTTATAATGGATTGCATGGCCGTGAAGAAATATTTGAATTCAATATAATCTAAGCTGTTCAGTTAAATGAAGAATTACGTTTTTAGGATTGAGAATATTGCTAAGATTAAACTAGCTAATACAATATTGAAAGCTATTATCTGTATTTTTGTACTAGATGAAGACATAGATAAGCAAAGACGAACATAACATTGATGGAAAAATATTAGAACAACATTAATGGAAAAATATTTAGTAAATATGGATATATGAAAATAATGTTTAAGATGAGAAGACAATTCTGAAACAACTAGGCTGATTTATTGGGGGGGGAAACTTCTGATATATGTGACAAGGCAGGAGATAAGCAATGTATCTATTTTTACTTTTTTAGTTTAAAAAATAAAAAACATTTTTAAAAAAGAAATATTTGAATCCACTGCACTGCTACAGCCTGGTTTAAAGAGGAACAGGTGTGTGTGCGTGTGTGTGTTTGTATTTGTGTGTGAAGGGAAGGGCAGTTCAAAATAGATACAAAACACATGCGAAATGGAAAATTTTGGGACCACAACTCCCAGAATCCCCATGGAACAGGCACTGGGGCTCTGTAATACAGAGCAAAGCTGACATTGTCTTAGTAAAGAATCCAAGTGTTGGGCTCTGCCATGGTCTAGAGCAATGGTTCTCAACCTGTGGGTCCCCAGATGTTCCTGGACTGCAACTCCCAGAAATCCTGGCCAGCTCAGCTAGTGATGAAGACTTCTGGGAGTTGCAGTCCAGGAACATCTGGGGACCCACAGGTTGAGAACCACTGGTCTAGAGAGAAAGACAGAGACAGATGGAATGGAGAAAACCGATTCCATCTGATGTGTGTGTGCACTTGTACATGTAAGTATGTGCAAACATATGTATCTGGCCTGTGAAACAAGAGATGCTAGGAAGCAGATGGCCCATGGCCTAAAAACCATGCTCAGGTTTATGTCTGTGGGCAGGATAACAGATGTAGTACATTATTCCGGCCTTTTAAGAAGACGTATGGTTTGGTGCCAGTCTGTTTTTAAAGGCTAATGAACTATCTTTTGGAGGGACCATATGTCAAACGACCAACTAGCCAAACTCATAACTGTTATCATGCTGTAGTTTTGATCTGGAGAGACGTCCACCGTGTCATCACGATGCAATCCAAAGGAGAGAGAGAGAGAGAGAGAGCGCTTGCAGATCAGATTGCAATATCTGAGAGAACAAATGTCTTAAAATCAGCAACAGAATGTAGACGTGTGCCTTTTGATGGCAGATTTCTTCATAAAAGTGTCTCTTTAGGAATAAAAATCCCAACATTCACGCCGGGGCCCTTGGCATCTCACGCCCTCCATTGAGCCTGGTATTTTAATGTTCATTTAATACCCAGGCGCCGAGGGTGGCCCGGCTTCTCCCTTTGATGAGACTGTCAGTCAGCTGCCTTATGCTGGAAAGCGATGCTTTTGTTGTCATTATTTTGTGTTGGTGGCCATTTGGCGGCACACAGCCTTGACGGAGCAGGTGGAACACAGCAGCAGTGGAAGCACCAATCTGCCCTTACAAATAACCGTACACAATTTATTATTTTTAAACAACCGGGCTGGGGATGAGTAATCTTTTGTGTCACTTCTGCCATGGATCACCTAACCAATTAGGGAATTTCTTCTGTTCGATGAGGAACATGATCTAAACCTGCCTCCCAACATCTAGGACAGCACGGAGCCTCCACGGGGTGGGGGGGTTGGGGGGTTGGGGTGGAGAGGGAGTAGAGGTAAGAGCAAAACTGTTTAATTAAAATTATTTTAAATTCCTTAAATCGTTTTATATAGGTTAAACGGTTTTAAACCGTTTTTGTTATACCCTACCTGGAGATCTTTGGCAGGACAGAGGTCAACTTATAAATATTCTTAATAAGGAAACAAGCAGGCAAACAAACAGTAGCAGCGGAAAACTGAAAGGGAAGGTGTCCATTTTGTAAATACTTCACAATTGCTGCTTTAATTTCCTGAACACATTAAAATGTAGTCATTATAATAAAAACTAATGCTGGGGAAAACAGAAGAAAACAGAAAAATAAACTATTAGAAAAAGGGGAAGGAAGGAAGGAAGGAAGGAAGGAAGGAAGAAAGGAAGGAAGGAAGGAAAGAAATTTTAAAAGGAAGCAATCAGAATACAATAAGACAGATAATAAATAAACCGAGTTAAGTTAATAATGAAAAAAATCTAATACTAATACAACAAGGTACAGTATGTCCCTGCAATACTAAATGACATATGGTGAGACGATTTTTATTTAACAATTGATCTGCTCCTCATTTAAAGTAAAACAAATATAAACAGGCATATTATGACAACAGCATCACAAACTGGAAAGTATGCTACTGAAAGCAAAGTGTTCTGCTTATGTACCACACCATACTACTTCAAGTAGTTTATGGGCAATTTACAGGGTTTTTTTAAATTACAGTATGCAGGCTACACATCCCCCCCCCAGCAAGCTGGGTACTCATTTTACCGACCTCGGAAGGATGGAAGGCTAGTCAACCATGAGCCTGCTACCTGGGATTGAACTCCACGTCGTGAGCACAGTTTTACCTGCAGGACAGGCGTTTAACCACTGCGCCATGGGACTCTTCTGAACCAGAAGAAATGGTATGAATTAAGTATCATCGTCATTACCATAATCATCTCAGAATTGCAGAGATAGAAGGGACCCTATGGTTCATACTAGGGTCCGACTCTTTTCAAGGACACAGTGGGAATCAAAACTCCCTACCCCCTAGCTCAGCAGCCAGAGACCTCCCAGTCTTAGAGAGATAAAGTGGTATCTGATCCCTCTTCTCCTGTCTTGGATGGAAGGATAGAGCTGTTATTTGGCTGTGCACACAGCAGAAACACTAATGATTTGGTGCAACTTTGTCTGCAGTTGTGGGGAAACACCAATAGAATCATGGAATCATAGAATCATAGAGTTGGAAGAGACCTCAAAGGCCATCCAGTCCAACCCCCTGCCATGCAGGAACCCCCATCACAGGACTCCCGACAGGTGGCCATCCAGCCTATGCTTAAAGCAGCCATGTATACATGCATACATGCATACGTGGTTAGGTTTTTGATTAAAATTTTGGTTTGGCCACATGGCTCAATAACTTTTTTTACTTCAGTGGATGGAAGATACCACGAAATGAGATGCCGTTCCCAACTTACCAGGGAGGCACATGGACTTTTAACACCAGAGGGCAGGACTGCATCCACTAGGTAATATCACTTTATTTTAATTTGGTCCAAACTGGAATACCTAGCAGGCTCACTAAATTTTGCCCCATTCCTAAAAGGGTGAGCATGGGCCCTCTGCACTCATGGCTTCAGAGACTAGGCTGCGGGGCAATGGTCTCCAACTATAGGAAAACAGATTCAATGCAAACATTAGGAGGAACTTCATGACAGTTAGAGCTATTCGGCAGTGGAATATGGAGGGTGGTTGAGTCTCCTTCTTTGGAGGTTTTTAAGCAGAGGCTGGATGGCCATCTGTTGGAAATATTGTGATGGGGGTTCCCGCATGGCAGGGGTTTGGACTGGATGGCCCTTGAGGTCTCTTCCAACTCTATGATTCTAAGATTCTATGAAACATAACTTGACACCACAACACCTAATTTTGAAGCGCCTTTTTCTCACTCCACCCTCACAAGCTTTGCAGTGCTTGTGAGTTTTAGGAACTTAGGAAGTATCATTTTGGATGCAAAAGCTCCTCTCTTTTTCATATTTGTCCAGTCAACACACAGGCTTCCCCCCTCCTGTATTTTATACAAAGACCACACAGTAGAGATGGGCATGACCAGAAAAAATGACGTTTCGAGTTTTCGTTTGTCGGAACGGGTCCGTTTCGGGTCGTTTCCGTTTGTCGTGAAATTTTTCAAAAATTTGTCGTTTTGTTTGTCGTTTGTCGTTTCCACCGCCTGAGCCGAGCCCATTGTTAGCATTGAAAGGGGAGAGATGGAAGTGGCGGGCTGAGCCCATTGTTAGCATTGAAAGGGGGAGAGATGGAAGCGGCGGGAGGGGTTACCTGGAGAGCTCACCGCAGATACTCGGCGACCCCAGCCAAGCACATCCCCATCGGGTGTTCCTTTTTCCTCCAGCTCCAGGTGCGAGCACCTGCCCCGCCATCCTCGCCTCTTCCTCCGCCTCCTCCTCCTCCTCTCCCCCACTCTCACGTGATCCAGGCCGTCAATCAGCGAGGGAGGCGGAGCAGGCAGACAGGTAATTGCCCCGGCGAGGGCGACAGTGCAAGAGGGTTGGTTGGGATGAATGAGCTGCAACCCACGGAGGGCGGTTGCGCGCGCTCCCGCGCCTTGGAGTATAAACCAACCCGCAGGCGGGCCGAGCCTGGAGTTCCATTGATGAGCCGCGTGTGAACACACGTGTCAGCGAGGGGGGAGAGTGGGATTGCTCATCCCTCCTCCCATTGTCGCCGCTGCCGCCGCGGGTTCCTCATCGTTGCAGAGGCTGGACACGCCCACCCTTGGTAGGCAGGGAGACACAAAGGAGCCGCAGCGCAGCAGCACCAGCTGGAGCGAACACACATGCACGCACACACATGCGCGCCCGGGCTCCGGCATGCACACACACCTCCACCATGTTGGGAGGAGGAGGAGGAAGGCGCGCCACTCTCCCACCTTGCGGGCTGTGGGGGGGCAGAGAGAGAGAGAGCGCGGCGATCAAATGTCTCCCTCCGAGCAACCCGCCTTCCTTGCTTAATCCTCCACCAGTGCTTGGCGTTGCGCCCTTCCTGTCCTGCCACCAGCATTTGCAGGGGGGAGGCTTTGGTGAGAAAAGGGAGGCCGGAGCTGCTCATCCGCTTTGCCATTAAGGCTTTTGGGGAAGGGGGGGAGGACAGAAGAAGCACCTTCACTAATGGGGGGAAAGTGAAAACAATCGAGGCTCTTTAGTAGGATTTCCAGAGGACACGATAGAAAGGTGGCGGTTTGTTTTTTTGTTAGGCAACAATAAGCTTCAAGGGAGGTTGCCACCTCCTGCGCGATTGCCGCGATGCCACAAACGAAAACGAAAAACTGGACCCAATTTTTCTTTTTTCGGTTCAAGTTCGAGTTCTGACGGCTTAATTATCGTTACTGTTTCCGTTACGTAACAGAAACGAAAAACGGAAACGGAAACGAAAATTTCACCAAGTCGTGCCCATGTCTACCTCACAGCCATTTTTTTCCTGTCTCCATTCTTACAAATTGACAGAGCCAATACCGTGTGAGACAAAAGATTATAAAACCTAACCTTCCCTTTAAAATAAAATAAACAAAACCTCAAAAAGCTGCCGGCTGTGAAACTCTTCAGAAAGCTCTGGATGCATAGAATCAGAATTCAATACCGATTATTTATTTTGCATAATTAATGAGAAAACATAACCAAAAATGCTGACATTAACATGCGGTAGGAGAAAAATGGTTTTTAATGGCCCCATAAACCTCTTCTATTGATGGCTGCTTCATAAAACTCCATACTGTCTACAGCTAGAGGCTACAAGTTCTATTGATAAAGTCAGCAATTAATATTGACTGATAAACATATCCGGTAAGCTGACTCAATCCATCATGTGCCTCTGCGCTTACTCTTAGCACTAATTCATGTCTGCTAAAATATTTCCCCTATAAAATCCTCAAAGTGACTTTGTTAGAAGCTTTTGGGTTCTGTAATAACGATGCTTCACTGCGATGAACTGAGGAGTGGGCTCTTTTATGTCTCATTGCCTGCATTAATATCAACTTATTAAAATTTCTGGCTTCCTTGCTGGTTACATTTTCTGATTTTATCAAAGAGACTGAATTGGCCTGATTAAGTCTGACCAAAGGCCTGTACCTATATGACTGAACTGATTACAAAGATGGGTGCTCCTTCTTACTTATCCTCACCACACCCCTGCGAGGCAAGTTAGTGGTTAGTGGAGTGGGAACTCAGGAGGTAGAGAATTCCTCACCTGTGGAATTATCTGCCTCCCAATATCCGCCTGGCCCCCTCACTGGGAAAATTCAGAAGCTAAGCAGGGTCAGCCCTGGTTAGTACTTGAATGGGAGACCACCAGGGAATACCAGGTGCTGTAGGCGACTGAAATAGGAACTGGCAAACCACTCCAGTATTCGTGCCAAGAAAACTCCATGGACATGGAGTCACGGAGAGTCTGTTATGACTGTAACAACACAACACACACACAACAAAAACCTGGTGATAGGCGTTCTTTGAGTCTGGGGCACAGCTTTAGTATGGTACAGTGGACTCTCATGTAACAAACAGTTTGTATAACATAAAATATGTACAACATAAAAAATTCCGGAGATGGGGGAAATTTGCTTAATAGAATCGTCTATGAGGCGAATCCGTACAACATAAAAATGGTCATGATTAGGGATTAGTATGTTTTCAATGCATTCCTTTGGGAGATTTGTATAAAGGAAAATTTGCTTAACATAATCTCATTTGGAACGAATTAATTCCTTTATACAAGGCACCACTGTACTTCTCTTTAAGATTAATGCTGCCTCTGCCTCTTTTAATTACCTGTTTCTCCGTTTTATTATCTATAATAATTATAGTGTGTTCATTTAATTTGGCGGTCGCACATTATATATTTATTCCTATTTGTTATTCACTTATTTTTGTAAACTGCCCAAAGTAGCCTTGGAGCTAAAGGGACAGTACAGAAATCCAATGAATGAATGAATGAATGAATGAATGAATGAATGAATGAATGAATGAATAGTCCCTACTGAAACTTGAAACTTACTGGGTGTCTTTGAGACAATCATTTTCTCTCACCATGACCTGCCTCACAGTTTTGGGACAAGCCTACAGAGAGGAGGCGGAAGAGCATGTGTTCCATTTTGACGTTATCAGAAGAAAAGCAGGATACAAACAAATAGAAAACTATGAAGGAAGGCCATTTCTTCCTCAAAGAGAATAAATTCAAACTGCATCTGACAGAGATAAAGCCAGAAGCTGGAATGTATCCAGAGCAAGGCAACCAACTAGTCTGGAAGATGAGCTTTATGACACAACAGTTGAGAGAGCTGAGCACGTTTACCACGAAGGAGAGATGATTGATCAGTCCTTCTTGGGAATCTGAAGGACTGTCATATGGGAGGTGTACTAAGTTTGCATACTGCTGCTTCAGATGATAGGACCCGAACCACTGGATTGAATTGATAAGAAAGGAGATTGTGACTAAATATTAGGAGGAACTTCCTGAGTTGTCAATGGCGGATGTCCTTGATGGCAGTGGTTTTAATGAAGGAGAAGGCTATTTTTGAGTTGTTGATAGTTTATAAAAACTAAATATATACCTACAGGGAGAACAAGGGATAGGGATGCAACCTGTTCTGGATGGGGTCCTCCCTCCAATTAAAAAAAGAGGTGCATAGCTTGGGGGTGCTCTTGGACTCATCCTTGAACCTAGATACCCAGGTCACAGCTGTGACCAGGAGTGCATTTGCAAAATTAAAACTAGTATGCCAGTTACGCCTGTTTCTCGAGAACCTTGCTCTGGCTATCGTAACACATGCCCTAGTGACATCCTGGTTAGACAACTGTAACACACTCTATGTGGGACTACTAATGAAAAGTCTCAGGAAACTTCAACGGGTCCAAAATGCAGCAGCCAGATGGCTGACTGGGGCGAGGAACAGAGATCACATTACACCCCTTTTAAATCAACTCCACTGGCTACCAATCAGCTATCGGACACAATTCAAAGTGATGACCTTAACCTACAAAGCACTGAGTCCAAGCTATCTCAAAAATCGAATCTCACAGTATGAACCGGCTCGGGTGCCAAGGTCATCAGGAGAGACCTTTCATTCCATCCCGCCACCCTCACAGGTATGTCTCGTGGAAACCCATGAAAGGGCCTTCTTGACTGCTGAGCACAGACTCTGGAACTCCCACCCACTAGAGGCCAGGACTGCCCCGAAACAGGTAAGGCCTTACTCTTCAGGCAAGCTTTCCCTGAATGATGGACTACTATTATGTGGCCTTTATATGAATCTACCATACATAGATCACATAAAACTTCTTATGTTCTTACACTGTTTATATATTTTGTGATTGCTTTGACACTAGGTTTTCAGTTGTTAGTTTCCCTCATTCATAACTTTTACATGGAATTTTTCACTCTCTTTTTAACTGCTTCATTCTCTTGCAGCTTTAATGTAATGTTGTCTTTTAATGCTCTAAGATGTCCCTCAATTCCCTGCTCTCAATTACTTGAATATGTTTTAAGTGTATTGGACTATATATTGTCCCGGATTACTGCAAGCCGCTTTGGGTCCTTTTCCAAGGAAAAAGGTGGGGTAAAAATGCTGTAAAATAAAATAAATAAATAATACCATGCGGTTAATATATGACAAAGTCATGCCACCAGACTTGTACTATGAATAGGAAACAAAAACAAAAACAAAAATAAAATAAAATAATTTAAAAAGACAGTGAATTGCCATCATATGTTACACATTTAAGCTGTGGAAAGCAGCAGAACTCTAACTGCTTTGTGATTTTAGACGGATATGCAAAACAAATTCAGCACTCCTCAGTGTCCGAGACACCAGATCTATATTAAGAAACTGGTAAAAGCAGTAATTCGGTTAAAAGTCTAAAGTAACAGAGTCAGTCAAGACTGTAATGACACAACACACAACATGCTACTTGGGATTGTTCCTTTGCTGTGCTGTTCCTCCCCACCATATGTATGCACACACAGGTCAAACCACAACAGTCGATTATATAGTTCACTCTATTTTTGCCTCAAAACTGCTGACCCAAACAGTCCTGCCATCATCCGCCCCACAACTGTGGGGAACCTTTGCAGCTGGGAAGACAAGGCTGAGGAGATTTTTTTAAAAAAAAGGAGATGTGGAAAGGGAACCCGTGACCTTCAAGGTTCCATAAAAGATGAGTTTCTAAATATATATCTATATATTCCTCCTGTCATCCTGTTCCCCCTTAGAGAGAGCAGCCGAAGCTATTTACATAAGCAGCGGGAGTCAGCTACCATGGGTTTGGAAATTATCTGCTCCAGTATCAGCGGAAGAGATGAAAGAAAGAGCAGAAGAGAAAAGAAAAGAAGGCAGGGAAAGGCTCAATGGGGTGAAAATTTAAATGCCTTTTTGTCTGAAAAGGTCTTAGGAGGCATACACGTGAGCCCTTTAGCGGTTTGCCACTTCCCCACCCCCTCGTGAATAAATCAGGAAGCTCCTTCAGCAGTTCCTTGCTGCAAATTTTGTACAAAGGAATAGGAGGCCGTGCCGTGTCACGGTTAGAAGAACACCATCCCTTCCCTTCCTCCATTGGCACGTACTCAAACAGAAACATCTTTGCAGATGTAAAAAAAAACAAAAAAAAAAACGGAACTAAAACAGGGAGACAGAACAAGAACAAACAAGGAAAGACCTGGCCCAAGTGCCTTCAGAAACAGAAACAATTGCACAGGGCTGTCATTTTTTGTCAGCCGTCTCCCTTACCGGTCTCGGTGTTCTCGTGTTCTGTGTCCGTGAGGGTGAGGTTCGAGTTGGCTCGGCTTGACAAGCAGGAGCTCCGCCCGGATTTGGTGTTGCGCCCCCAAAGCCGGACGGGGGGCTCCGGCGACATAACCACGTCCGCTTCGGTGTCTGCATCTGAGCCGGCGCTGATGGAATAGCCACAGTGGGGCAGCCCTAAATCCGTCCGGTACAAAGTCCCGTGGGGTGGTGGCGAGACATCTTCAAGGCCCAGCTCCCGTAAAGAATAATTGGCACCTGAGAGGGAGGGGGAAAAGGCAAACAGGAGAAAGGGTTATGGAATACTTTTCCTAAACAGGGCTGAGAAGCGGGCGTTTCCGGAGGGAATCTATACTAGAAGTGTAGAAATTCATGTTTTCGGTTTATCGCTCTCAGAATTCACAAGGTTCCTGGTGAATTATGGTCCAAAAACAAAAACCCACACACATCTAATTTATACTATTTAGACGTTAAGGACACCGTGTGGTAAAATGGATAGAAAGAGACGAGTATTCAAGATACCAGGATCACCGCATCTCAAAAAAGATATAGTGGAACTGTTAAAGGTGCAGAAGAGAGAGACTAAAATGGTTACTGGGCTGGGGGGACCTCCCTTATGAGGAAAGGCTAAAACATTTGGGGCTCTTTTGTCTGGGGAAAAGATGCCTGGGGGGGGGGAGATATGATTGAGACATACAAAATAATGCAGGGCATGAGTAAAGTGGATAGAGGGAAGCTCTTCTCCCTCTCCCAAAATACCAGAACTAGGGGACATCCACTCAAATTAAGGCTGGGAGAGTGAGAACAGGCAAAAGAGAATATTTTTTCACCCAGCATGTTGTTTAGTCTGTGGAACTCCCTGCCACAGGATGTGGTGATGGCATCTGGCCTGGATGCCTTCAAAAGGAGATTGGACAGATTCCTGGAGGAAAAGTCCACCACAGGTTACAAACCATGATGGAGATGTGTCATCTCCAGGCTTAAAACCAGGGTACTTCAAGGACCAGATGCAGGGGAGCAGTATCAGGAGACAGATATCTAGTCTGGTGTGCTCCCAGGCGCATCTGGTGGGGCCAGTGTGCAATATAGGAAGCTGGACTAGATGGGCCTTTGGCCTGATCCAGCATGGCTCTTCTTATGTTCTTATGTTCTTAAATCTCCACTCTGCCATGGAAACTCAGGTTTTTGGTGGATGATGGAACTGGTAAAAAACCACTAGTTAAATACTTCGCTAAAAAGCCCTATTACTTTCCGGCATTTAGTAAGTCATTAACGACAAATTTGTTCATTTTGCTTCCCTCACAAAGAAAAGCAGTTTTCTATCAAATTTATAATGAAATTTGGAATGTTTGGTGTGTTCTTATTAAAAAAAACCCAACTACATTCAATCACCAACAATGTTCAAATTCAACAGGTACAGCTGTTCCCAGCTCAAAAGGAGGAATAAGTTGTACCTGCCTACCATGTTCCTTATAGAGAAGAAGTGTCTTCAAAAGACAAAAGCCCAGTTCGGCACTACAGCCATGACGGTGGATGTCAAGTTAGACTTTCTAAGAATAAATTACTCAAAGCCCTCTAAAAGCAAGGATAACATATCAGTTTGATTTCCCACCATCTTAAAATCTTTTCTTTGGCATTAGGAAGTAACATGCAAATTATAGGATGCTTTTTTCAAAATAAAAATCAAATTAATCTCAAACCAATCTTCAGTGACTGAACAAACAACTGAAATATTTCTTTACCAAAATCCACAAAAGGTCATAACTGGATAATGATCTATATGGATGGGTTTTGGTTTACAGATAGGCCCCTCGCCTGATGATGATGATGATGATGATGATGGAGGAGGAGGAGGAGGAGGAGGAGGACAAAAAGACTTCTAAACTCCTCCATCTGACCAAAGGTCACTCAAGGCGATGAACAACAGAAAATCGCATAAATACATAACAAATCTATAGCTCAATATACCTGATAACCTACAGTTACAATTAAAATTAAGTTAAAACCAGGCACTGGCTAATCAGGTAGATGTTAACTCTAATCTAAAGTGGGTGTAGTTTGGAAGGCATGCGGAAACAGAAAGCTTTTGGGGGATTTCTTAAAAGCTTCCACTAAAAGGGACAGGCGGATTTCTGGTGGCAATTCATTCCATAAAACAGAGAGAGAAACGTTTCACTGCTAATCCAAACAGCTTTGTCAGTCAGTCAGAGAGACGAAGCTGTTTGGATGTGCAGTGAAATGTTTTAATCTCTCAAGAAAAGAAGTCCAGTTGCCATGACTCAACCTCCAGATCTCTTAAGGTTAATAAGCCCCTCTTACTACACTGGCTATTCAAATTAGAAACATAAAAGATAACTTTGCACCAATGTGTTTGTCTTTTTTGTTTTTCTTTTGGTTTTCCTTGATCTCGTTGCACAGATTAACACAACCACCTATTCCAAATCTTCCAAACTGTATGTCCTTTTCTTCCATCCACAAAGACTCCATCATGCCCTGTCCTGCTGTAACTCTGTTGACTTGTTCATTTATTTTTAAAGGCTCTGTATGCAGCCTTTGAAAATGAAAAATGTTCCCAGGGGTCTGATAGTCTGCATTTCGTTTTTTAAAAAGCTAGAAAGCAATCTTCATACATTCAAAACTAAAAGCAGCAGTATAAAACCATATCTAATCCCAATCAATACAAGAATAGTACGATTTGAAAGTATTGAATGGTATAGTTTCAAATTTAAATTATCCTTTCAACCCGAGACCTGCCTGAAAACATTCAGGAACCAAATCATCTCTCTCCATGGATCCTGAGTACGCATGCTGATTTGGCCCACAATGCTATAACACCATTTACAGTCCAGTACTGCTTGACCTATTTTTCTCAGGCACCAATCCAGCTGTTATCGTCTACTCTGATAAGGTCACAGTGGAAAGTGTTCAGCTGCAGGACAGGTGCAATTGTTTACCTGGCGAAAAATATTGCCTAGAGAAGGAGGGGGCGAAAAATCTCTGGGATTCATGTCTGCAGAGCGACATAAATCAGTTCAAGGCAGAGTGAACAAGCATTCAAGTAATAGCCGTCTCACTTCCAATGCTCTTACAGTGGCACCTTGTATAAAGGAATTAATTCGTTCCAAATGAAATTCTGTTAAGCAAATGTTCCTTTGTACAAATTTCCCATCCGAATGCATTGAAAATGAATTAATCCCTAATTGTGACCGTTTTTCTGTTGTACGGATTCACCCCATAGGCAATTCTGTTAAGCAATTTTCCCCTATCTCTCGATTTTTTTTTCCCTTTAAGCGGATTTTCTGTTAAACAAACCGCTTGTTACACGAGGGCCCATTGCATATTCTTTAACATTTATATTCCTGTTTTCCTCTTAATCTTAATTTCCCTCACCAAAACAGAACTGCAAATATGCAAGAAAATACCCAGAAATTTTCTGTTCTAAATCATCACTGATCCACACGCACAAAGAAAGATGCACACAATACTCCCAAGGTGTCATTGTAAAAATGATTAAGGATAGCATCACGGACTAAATCTTGGCTACAAAGCTCTTTTCTTTGGACCCAACAAAAAAATTTAAAAGCCCGTAAACTATGTACTGGTGTGTACCTTTTTCACTGTAACTGTCTAATTTTGATTTTATATTGTCTCTGTGCTGTGTTTAATTTTAATTAGTATTGAGGTGTTGTTAACAGCCTAGATTGGCCTTGTGGCCAGTGGGGCAGGACATAAATAAATAAATAAATAAATAAATAAATAAATAAATAAATAAATAAATAAATACTGGAGGCCACGAGCAATCTGCATGGTCCCAGGGGTGTCCCCAGAAGAAACAAATGATAAACTACTGCTACTCATTCTCTACCTGGAAAACCCTGAATAGGTTTACTGTATGCCGGAATTGGCTTGATGGTACTTGGTTACAATTGGAAATACAATGGTTTGTGGTGGTTTGTACTTAACCAATTATCGCCAGAAAAAATGAACCACTGTATGGTTTGTTTGTCTGGTTTGTGCCAAGAGCCGGGGTAAATGCTCCTAGACCTCCATCTCTGCCACCAGTGCATGCTCAGAGAAGTGGTAGGAGCAGGTAGCTGGAGTAATGGGGTCGGGGGGGGCATCTCCTTTCACCAAAGCAAATGAACCGCCAAAGGGTTCTCCCTCTCACAAAATACCAGAACTAGGGGACATACACTCAAATTGAGGGCTGGGAGAGTAAGAACAGACAAAAGAAAATATTTTTTCACCCAGCGTGTTGTTAGTCTGTGGAACTCCCTGCCACAGGAGGTGGTGATGGCATCTGGCCTGGATGCCTTCAAAAGGGGATTGGACAGATTCCTGGAGGAAAAGTCCATCACAGGTTACAAACCATGATGGAGATGTGTAATCTCCAGGCTTAAAACAAGGGTACATCAAGGACCAGATGCAGAGGAGTGGTATCAGGAGACAGATCTAGTCTCGTGCGCACCCAAACCCATCTGGTGGGGCCACTGGGGGATACAGGAAGCTGGACTAGATGGGCCTTTGGCCTGATCCAGCATGGCTCTTCTTATGTTCTTATGTTCTTAAAGGGAAACAAGGTAGGTGTTTCATTTTCCTTTGATAAAATGGCGTTCCTCAAACTGGGTTGTGAAATGAACCAGGAACCAGCCTGGTTTGTTGGGTTGTGGGTTTTGCTCTGTCTTTTTTTTTGTTTGTGGTTTGTTTCATGGCCTTCCCTGCACATGATGATTATACTCCAATGAGCCGAAAGCTGCTCTGAAAAGTTATGCGAGACTGGGTCACTCTGTATCCTCCTTTTCAAGTTTTGTATCTCCAGAGCTAGTTCGACTGATGTTATCCTTGACCACTGGCCATGCTGGACTTCATTGCCATCTGGAGGACAAGGTTGCCTGTTGGTTGACTCAGGTTGCCTTGCACCTAACAACAACTATATTCAAGCCCCACCGGAGCACCCGGCTGTGCATTCTGTAATGCGTCATTTCAATTAATAGGTGTCCATATGCTATTATGATGCACTGTCCTCCCCTACGATGCACGTATCTCTTTTACAATGCATTCTTCTCTCACTGGTTCCAGTCAATGATATGGAAAGAGGGTAAGGGACGTCCCCCGAATAATGTCCGCAAGACAAGACTTACAGTGAACTTTCACCTTATGAGATGAGAAATTTCTTTTTTCAGTGGCAGCTTTCAGAAGTGCAAGCTGGATTTCGAAGGGGCAGAGGAACTAGAGATCAAATCACCAACATGCGCTGGATTATGGAGAAAGCCAGAGAGTTCCAGAAAAACATCTACTTCTGCTTCATCGACTATGCCAAAGCCTTTGACTGTGTAGACCACAACAAACTATGGCTAGTCCTTAAAGGAATGGGAGTGCCTGACCACCTTATCTGTCCCCTAAGAAATCTATATGTGGGACAAGCAGCAACAATCGGAACTGGATATGGAACAACTGACTGGTTTTAAATTGGGAAAGGAGTACGACAAGGCTGTATAGGGTCACCTTGCCTATTTAACTTATATGCAGAGTACATCATGCAAAAAGCAGGTCTGGATGAATCACAATCTGGAATTAAGATTGCCGGAAGAAATATCAACAACCTCCGATACGCAGATGATACTACTCTGATAGCAGAGAGTGCGGAGGAATTAAAGAACCTCTTAATGAGGGTGAAAGAGGAGAGTGGAAAAAATGGGCTGAAGCTCAACATAAAAAAAACTAAGATCATGGCCACCGGTCCCATCACCTCCTGGCAAATAGAAGGGGAAGAAATGGAGGCAATGACAGAGTTTATTTTCTTGCCTCCTTGATCACTGAAAATGGCGACTGCAGCAATGAAATAAAAAGATGCCTGCTTCTTGGGAGGAAAGCAATGTCAAACCTAGGTAACATCCTAAAGACAGAGACATCACTTTGCCAACTAAGGTCTGGATAGTCAAAGCTATGGTTTTCCAGTAGTGATGTATGGAAGTGAGAGCTGGACTATAAAGAAGGCTGATCGCCGCAGAATTGATGCTTTTGAGCTGTGGTGCTGGAGGAGAGTCTTGAGAGTCCCCTGGATTGCAAGGAGATCAAACCTATCCATCCTGAAAGAAATCAACCCCGAATGTTCACTGGAAGGACAGATTTTGAAGCTGAGGTTCCAGTACTTTGGCCACCTCATGAGGAGAGAGGAGTCCTTGGAAAAGTCCCTGATGTTGGGAAAGATTGAAGGCAAAAGGAAAAGGGGATGGCAGAGAATGAGATGGTTGGGTGGTGTCATCGATGCAACCAATATGGATTTGACCAGACTCCGGGAGGCAGTGGAAGATACGAAGGCCTGGCAAGCTCTGGTCCATGGGGTTCATGACTGAACAACTGAACAACAACAAGGGACGTCCCCTGAATAATGTCCACAAGACAAGACTTACAGTGAACTTTCATCTTATGAGATGAGAAATTTCCTTTTTCAGTGGCAGCTTCCCATTTCTTCCCACCTGGAAACCCACAGGGCTTCCGTGCCTACCTTTGAAAAGAGCCATAGGTTTTGCATCCTTACAGGGCACGTCCTCGTGAAGGTTGCACCTGTGGGACAGCTGGCTCACGGCAAAGTTGCTTCCAGCCGGAAAGGACTTTTGGAGTCACACAACTGCACAAGGGTGCTCTGCTCAGCATAAGCAGCTTGGCCGTTCAGCCTGCCCCTACGCTTGTTATTTCAGTTTCCACCAGGAAAGACCTGCTTCATTTCATTTGCTCCCTGTGAGCTGAAGCACTGCAGCCGCCGACTACAAGGGCACGCTGAAAGCCCCGAACAAAAATAGCAAAGAAGGAGGAATGGGTCCAATACAAAATGTAGACCCCGCTGCCATCCTTTTGGCAGCTGCGGCAGCAGCATGGCATGAGAAGGGTCCAGAAGCTACTGGTGAACTTCACACCCTTTTAATTAGCTAGAAGAGATTAAGTTTCTTGGCACTGCTGATATTCAGAACTCCTGTGCTCTGCCAATCCTGCAGAGTGGCTGAGAGAACAAGGAATAAGCCTATGAGATACTAATCCCGCTAATGCCACTGGGCCCCCTTAGACAGAAATAGTCATTCCCAATTTTCCCAGCTTCCCAGCGGACTGGCTAATGAAACACAGAGAGAAAAATGTGTCACCCTTGTGATGCAGATCACAGGCATATTTGGAAAGGTTTCCCTTGGACCATTGGTACTTCTTTGTCTTCTCCTCGTTCCGACCCGACAAGACGATGGAGGTCATGAAAGCTCTTTTAGCTGGGGATTCAGGAGTTCTAAACAATGTTGTTGTCCTACATCCAAAACCAGGCCCTGAGGTCCTTAAGAACATGAAAACATAAGAAGGGCCATGCTGGATCAGGCCAAAGGCCCATCTAGTCCAGCTTCCTGTATCTCACAGTGGCCCCGCCAAATGTGTCTGGGAGTGCACAAGACTAGGTAGATCTCCTGATACCACTCCCCTGTATCTGGTCCTTGAAGTACCCTGGTTTTAAGCCTGGAGATTACATATATCCGTCATGGTTTGTAACCTGTGATGGACTTTTCCTCCAGGAATCTGTCCAATCCCCTTTTGAAGGCATCCAGGACAGATGCCATCACCACATCCAGTGGCAGGGAGTTCCACAGACTAACAACATGCTGGGTAAAAAAAAACTTTTCTCTGTCCTCACTTTCCCAGCCCTCAATTTGTGTGTATGTCCCCTAGTTCTGGTATTCTGTGAGAGGCAGAAGAGTGTCCCTCTATCCACTTTACTCATGCCCTGCATTATTTTGTACATCTCAATCATATCCTCCCTCAGGCACCTTTCTGTCCAGACTAAAGAGCCCAAATGTTTTAGCCTTTCCTCATAAGGGAGGTGCCCCAGCCCAGGAATCATTTTAGTTGCTCTCTTCTGCACCTTTTCCAGTTCCACTATGTCTTTCTTGAGATGCGGTGACCAGAATTGTACACAATACTCCAGGTGGGGCCTTATTATTGTTTTGTATAATGGCATTATAATGTTGGCTGTTTTATTTTCAAACCCCTTTTTGATAATCCCTAGCATGGAATTGTCCTTCTTCACTGCTGCCACACATTGGGGAGACACCTTCATTGAGTTGTCCTTCTGCATTTCTTTCCCAATTTGCCTTAACAATCAGCTGTTAGAATCCCTCTCTTATTTCCCATTATGCCCACGACATATCTCCTCTTTCTGTATTTGATTTTCACAGTGTTTTCCCCATGTATAAGACTATATTTTGGTCTAAAATTGTTAGACGAAAGATCAAGGGACGTCTTCTACACGGAAATAAGCCAAGGAGTGAACTGTGCGGTTGCAAAACTGTGGTTTGGGGTTGAAAAAGTGGGAAGAGGGTCGTCTTATAATTGGAGGCATCTTATTTTTAATGGCATATCAGTCTTTATTCATTTATTTAGTACAGGTGGAGACCCTCTAGAGCTCCTACATCCATACATTCCTACCACTGGGCCTTGGAGGGCCACGGCCACCTCCACAACCCACCCGTCCCAAATATTTTCCTTTTAAAAAGACTTAAAACTGGAGAAGCCCCCCATGCCCATGATTTCTTTGTGGTTAAAAATTACAAAAGTGTGAGTGTGAGCATCTGGATAGACTAGAGGTGCAGGGGTGGGGGACCCACTGCTGGTGAAAGTAACACATAGGGTGTACTTTTTCTGTTTTGTTGTTTCACATTAAAAATGACATAGGCCTTGGGCAGTCCGGGGAAGATCTGCCAGCAAATAATCCAGAGATGATAATTCTCACTTCTTTGGTTCTCATGGACCAAACGGAAATATTTTTCTCTTTGCTTTTTGTGGAGTGTGGAGTATGAATATATGCGTGTGAGAGAGACAGGAAGGGAGGGGAGAGAAAGGAGCGAGAGTCAGAATGTGTTTGTTTGTGAAAATGAAAGGGTGGCCATGTTAATTTGCAGCTTCAAAAACAACACGGATATATCCGGATTTTTAAAGGCTAATATCTTTCGTTCTGCATAAGCTTTTGTGCACTGAGGGCTAGTTCCGCAGGTGTCTTGTTGCATGTTTTATGAAAAACGTAAAAGCTTTGGATGGGTTGTTTGTGTCCTTGTGAACAACTTGCCTAATTTGCTATACTTATCGCGTCTGTGCCTCTTAGATTCAAAAAGAGGAAAGAAACTGGGGTCATTTTGTCTGGACTGCAAAAAGGACAAAGGATTCATCATCATCATCATCATCATCATCATCATCATCATCATCATCATCATCATCATCATCATCTCAGCACTGCAGAGCTGGATGGGAGCATGTAAATTGTCAAATACAGCCCCTCTCTAGCATATTGAAGAATAAAACTGCCAACTTCTGGCTCAGCAGCCAGGTCGCTAAACCACTAAGCTATCCAGCAGTTTGCATACATTTGTAATCTAGAATTCTCTTACTCTGGAGCAAGGCCTTGGAAGAAGAATCTGTGATAGAGCTTCGTGGCACATTGGTTTAACTGCTATATTGCAGCTATTACTATGCTTATGGCCTGGGGTTCAATTCCACGTAGCCGGCTCAAGGTTCACTTAGCCTTCCATCCTTCTGATAAAAGGTCGATAAAATGAGTACCCAGTTTGCTGGGTGGTGGTGGGGGGCAATGTGTAGCCTGAATAATTAAATTGTAAACTGCCCAGAGAGTGTTTTAAGAATGATGGGGTGGTATAGAAGCAGATCACTTTGCTTTTGCTTTGATAGGTCTTGCAATGTTAAGAGAGCGTGCCTCAACTAGATAATACATTAGTAAGATGGTATCATGCTGCTCTTTTAAATCATTCTGCAGACTTAAAGCTCCATTGAAACGACAACCAGTGATTGCGCTCGCCATTCCCATCCCTCTGTGTGAACCTACCTGTTCGGCAGTACTCGTCCGCCTCTTGGTGCACCATCTCCTTCACCCGGTTGCCGTACGTCAGCCTGGAGTCCTGATCATAAGCCTTTAGCGTCTCACTGGAGCTGTAAGACTTCTGAGGTATCTTGTTGTCCTCACTCTCTGCGGAAGAGCTGGTGTAACGGCGCTCAGCGTCACGGCGCCTGGTCAAAGAACGGTACGACTTTCTCTCCTTCACATCCATGGCCCTCCTGCCTGTATCTTCAACATCAAAGAAGTGGTGTCCTTAAGGCAATCAGATCGGAATGTTCTGGAAGGGAGAATCAACAAACGCTTTGAGTACCTCGTTCATTGGGAGCACAAAAGGTTGTCTGATTCTGATGAAGAGCATCGGTCCCAGTTCAGCATTGATGGTCAAAAATCCCACTACACAAGAGTAGACCCATTGAATCAATAGGATTTTAGCGAGTCAGCTCCTCCATAAGTTCTACTGATTCAAAGGGGCCTACTTGAATCGTGACCTGCAAGTGCTAATGTTATCTATTTACAGTGGTACCCCGACTTAAGAGCAATTCGATTTAAGAGCGGAAAACTATTGGCGTTTTAACTGGCGCCTTACAAATTTTAGATATGGTCTGCTCGACTTACAAATATTTTTTTCATTTTTTTATTTTTAACTTATTTTTCAGTTTTTTAGATAGGTACCCCAACTTAAGAGCACTTCGACTTAAGAGCATGCACTCGGAACTGATTAAATTCGTAAGTTAAGGTACCACTGTATTTAAGATAGCTTTATCCTGTGTTTCTTCTGAAAAAGGATCCAAGGCTGCTGTTAGTTGCATTTAAAGGAGGCACCTTGGATTCAATGGGATTTTTGGAGGAGTTGACTTACCAAATCCTCACTTATTCAATGTGCCTCCTCTAGTGAGATTCACTGTACTAAAGAATATGATTTTGACCATATTCACAGTACAGACAGAGGGGCTCTTCATTAACCTTTCCAGGAAATGCTGAAAATCTGGGTTTTCTTCATGAAACTGGGACTGCTGTCATGGAATTACCACCCATCCCAGTAAGTCCTCTCCCCTTCCTACTCAGCTGTCATGAAAAAACTAACTCTGAATAAAAACAATTCTTTCACCAAGTAATCATCACTCCTGATAGTAAGGACTCATCATGAGTAGTCCACGATGCTGGTTTATTTATTCTAAATATTTAATACATTCTGCAGTAGATAGTATGAAGAATATGAAGCCCCCCCCCCGACTCAATGATTGTTCTGTGGGATTTCTGGAAACTACAAGAACTCCAAGACATGAGGACACCTTGAATGACAGCATTATTCAATGCCATATCAAATAGCAGTGGTGCACCAACTGATAGGTCAACAAGCATAACAGTCTCCTCTACAAGAACAAGGGTGATCCAATTGTCTGTGCCAACTACTGTGCCAACTAACCGCCCAGAGTTCCTTTTGGAAGACATAAATATTTAAATGTATGTATGTATGTATGCAATAGTGAGCAGCACACCAAGGTGTTGAAAAAGCTGCTGCCAGAGGATATACTGTAATGATGTTGAAAGATCTATCTATCTATCTATCTATCTATCTATCTATCTATCTATCTATCTATCTGCCTGCCTGCCTGCCTGTCTGTCTGTCTGTCTGTCTGTCTGTCTATCTATCTATCTATCTATCTATCTATCTATCTATCTATCTATCTATCATTGCACTTGCACACTACCATTCTCCAAGGTGACGAGACTCAAGCTGGCTCACTGAGCATTAAACAATTCCAACATTAAAATGAGATACATGAGTCATTAAAAGTTATTAAACATGGAAAAGTCAGCATTTAAAAAAACAGATTAAAGTCTAAAAGTATTACAAACACACACACACAAATTTAACAGCAGGAA
Organism: Phrynocephalus forsythii; assembly: GCA_029282475.1. NCBI lineage: Eukaryota > Metazoa > Chordata > Lepidosauria > Squamata > Agamidae > Phrynocephalus > Phrynocephalus forsythii. The sequence continues at coordinate 8,987,492 of JAPFRF010000010.1, forward strand.
GCAAGCCTCTAACCATGCTAAAATTAAATCTCAAAAGCTTGCCAGGACAAGATACTTTGAACACACACACACACACACACACACACACACACACACACACACACACACACACACACACACACACAGAGTGGACCCTTGTATAACAAAATTTGTACAGCATAAAAAATTCCAGAGATAGGGGAAATTTGCTTCACAGAATGGCCTATGGGGCAAATCTCTACAACATAAAAATGGGATCATTCTGTTTTCAACGCATTCCTATGGGAAATTTGTATAAAGGAAGATTTGCTTAACATAATTTCATTTGGAACAAATTAATTCCTTTATACAAGGTACCACTGTACATATAAATTCATATATAAAAACTCCATATTTTTCGCTCTATTTGATGCACTTCCTCCCCCCTCAAAAGTAAAGAGAAATGCCTGTGCATCTTATAGAGTGAATCGAGTAGTCCCCACTACATATATATCACAGATTTTCATTTAGAAATAAGTTACCTGCACTCCCGTCCCCTGCTGCAGCTGGGATTCCACAATCCCAATCACCTCCTTTGCAAAGAGGTCTCCTCCACAGAGCCTCTGCCTTCCTCTTCTGCAGCCTGAATTCCCCTGTCCCAATCACATCATTTGCAATCCTTCCCTTCTGCAGCCTGGATTCCCCAGTTCCAATCACCTTGTTTGCAACCCTCTCTTTTTGCAGCCTGGATTCTCCAGTCCCAATCACCTCATTTGCAGTCCTCCCCTTTTGCAGCCAGGATGCCCCAACCACCTCCTTTGTAAAGAGGCTTCCTCCAGGGAACCTCTCCCTACCCCTTCCCTTCTGCAGCCAGGATTCTCCAGTCAAAAATCACCTCGTTTGCAAGGAGGTCTCCAAAGAGACTCTGCTCTCCCCTTTTTCAGCCAGGATTCCACACCATGAAACCTTAGGCAAGTGTTGGCGAACCTATGGCACGGGTGCCAAAGGCGGCACTCGGAACTCTTTCTTTGGGCACCCAACATTGCCCCCTTCATAGCCACCTGTATTCAGGTTAAACTGCTGTATTGAGACTTTGTGAAAAATGTGTGGGTTTTGAATCGCAGTTTGGGCACTCGGTCTCTAAAATGTACTGACACTTCTCCATGTGACTGAAGTGTGTGGAGGAGAATTAATAGGTAAGTTCTTGTGCAATGGAGTGACTAAAATGATTACTGGGCTGGGCCACTACCCTCATGAAGAAAGGCTAAAACATTTGGGGCTCTTTAGTCTGGAAAAAGGCGCCTGAGGGGGGATATGATAGAGATGTACAAAATAATGGAGGGCATGAGTAAAGTGGACAGAGGGATGCTCTTCTCCCTCTCACAAAATACCAGAACTAGGGGACATACACTCAAATTGAGGGCTGGGAGAGTAAGAACAGACAAAAGAAAATATTTTTTCACCCAGCGCGTTGTTAGTCTGTGGAACTCCCTGCCACAGGATGTGGTGATGGCATCTGGCCTGGATGCCTTCAAAAGGGGGGTGGACAGTTTCCTGGAGGAAAAGTCCATCACAGGTTACAAACCATGGGGGAGATATATCATCTCCAAGCTTAAAACTGGGGTCCTTCAAGGGCCGGATGCAGAGGAGTGGTATCAGGAGACAGAGATCTAGTCCCGTGCGCTCCCAGACGCATCTGGTGGGGCCACTGTGAGATACAGGAAGCTGGACTAGATGGGCCTTTGGCCTGATCCAGCATGGCTCTTCTTATCTTCTTATGTATGTTCTTATGAAAGAGGAATATACTGTAGCACTTCCTGTGAAACTTGGTGAAATATAAGAAGAATGTCTCCTTGAACAGGCATTCTCCTCGTACAAATAAGCAAGGATCCTCATGATACTGTAGTTCACCAAGTTGTGCAAGTGTCACATGGTAAACCATAACAAGGACCTCTGCCTGTAAAAGGGGAATGATTACACATGTTGGAGCTTCCACATAATTTCATCCACAAGGAATAATGCTTCACTCGAGTCAAACAAGACTCTATCCTATGTTTTAGTGGTGGCGGCGGCGGCAGTCATGCTGATGAAGGAAATTTTATTCCACTGAAAGTGCTAGTTTCTACTTAAAAACAAACAAACCTTAAGAAAAGACTCTGGTAATCTTTCGAAGGTTATGAAATAAGAAGACAGAAGGGATGAAGCATGAACACACTCTCACGATCTTTACTGATAAAAGAAAACCATCAACTGCCGGTGCCTCAGGCCAGCACTTGTATCTTCCGTATCTTAAAGTAAGACATATCCTCCAAACACTGCTAATAATCACACACCAGGTTTGTGTACATAACCCAGGATACCTGCGGTTGATTCCAACATTCCTGACTCACCTTGGTTTCTTTAAAGTAGTAATTAAACTGTATACTACCCAGAGACTACTTGAAGACATACTTGAAGTGGTATGGGGCGGTACATAAGCAGAAAACTTTGCTTTGCTTTGCTTTGCTTTATATTGCTGGGGAAATGCTGTACATTTTAGGAATAAACACCAACAACACAAGTCAAAATTTCAAGCTACAGGAACAGCATTTAGTCCACAATGTGGAAAATGGAGGGCATCTCTGCCAAGATGCCTAAAGGTGCAAATGTGAAAACATAAATTGGCTACAACTAATCCACACAACACAAACAGGCAAAAACAGACAAGGATCCCTCTGTTATGAATAATAGTTCTCTTTCCCAAACCATCTAGCTGACTTTGTGTTTCCTGGGATGTGAGGAAATACACCATAAATGGCTGTTAACTGATAAGGAATATCAGGACCTTTTAGTTGATTAACTTACATCAGAGTCAGTGATTACAATACTGCAGCCCAGATGCAAGGGATCCATGGAGGGAAATTAGGTAATCTCCCCCCTTTTGCTGCAGGGGTTCAAGCCAAAAATCAAGGAGCTCCTAGTTCAAATCCCCTGCCATCAGCTACAAATTTTCCATGCAAACATAGGAAAAGTAATCTTCTTCAGTCTCAAGATGTTACTAGATGGCCAAATTATCCAAGCCTGGATTGGTCTAGAATTATGCTAAACTGTGTGGCTTTAAGGTGCAGTATGTCACTGGGGGCAAATGATGCATCCACGCACAAGGATCAACCACATCACCTTTAACTCAACCAAGATCTCCTTTCCCTTTCAAGGGAGAGCGTCTCACTTCTCTAGATCATTAAACAGCTAGCTGCCCCTTTAATGAAGCTGTTTAACAATCCAGAGAGAGAAATGGAAAGCTTCCTTTCTGCTCACCTTTGGAGAAGGGAAAGGAAGCTTTGCATTTCTTTTAAATATTTGCTGACATACCGGTGACATATTTTTATATATATATAAGCCCTCTCAAATCACTTCTAGTGTGCTGTGCCAGTTGGTAATAATTAAAAAGAAAGAGAAAGGTTCAACTCTCTTCCAGTCTGAAGGCAAACTGAATGGAAGCTTCCCATTTCAGTCAAGACCATTAGGTAGCATCACTAAAGTGCCAGCTGTCCAGCCGCTTTGTTTCACTCCCAGCAATCACACACACTGTGACCAAACCAAAGTGGAACAATCCTACCAAAAGCAAATAGATGAAAACAGTAGTGTTTTGCATAGGTATTGACCAGGGGCAGGCTGGTACCTGATGGCATCAATGTCTTATGGTAACTGGAAAATGAAGCAAGCTACTCTGTCCCCAGTTTGGATCAAATCCCTCTGATTGCACATATTTGCAGCACTTGCTTGATAAGGTAAGGCTTATATATATGGTTGTGGGGGCTATTCAGAAGTACTAGATAAATGTTACTCTCCACTTCACATTAAAATGTCCTCAAAAATGGAATCAACGTGTTCTGAACCTAAAGTCCTAATAATTGTCCCTTGATGTTAATCCTGGCATGTCTCTGTTAAACCCTAATTTAACTGATTGTATTGCATATTTGCAGTCCTAATATTTCAAAACTTTCACAGCAGGGCAAGTCACGAAACAACACAAATATGACATTTTGTCTTACTTATCCCTAGCATCTATTCTTTGTTTTCAATATTGGAGAATGTAGTATTTGTTACGAGGCTAAAATCTGATTTCCGCTGTGTGAAGAAAGTTAACACTCCCCCACCTCAGTTCCTCCTGCAATTGTTGGCTGTTCCACGATCCACATTCTACAGGGAGGTTTGCCCATGGCAAGAAAACTATCCTCTCATGCCAGCTTCCACAAAGCTTTGTAAGGATCTGCAATTGCCATTAATAACTTTGTAATAAACGAAGCAGTGACAAAGGAAAACATAAAAACCTACCAGGAAATTGAGAGCATTCCTACTAAATGAGTTATATAAATTTTTCCTCATAAAGAAGTGTCGAGAAACGTGAAGTTTCTGATCTGGAACACCACACATTGCGGATTATATAGAATCCAATAATCTGCGGAGAAACGTTTGGCTCCCTATCCCTTTCATTACTTTCCAAAGTGGCGTTTCAGCTAAGCGCCAGGAAAAGACGTTAACAAATCCGCGTGTGGAGCTAGACATTGCTGGTGAAAACGGCATACCATTGTCTAGCCCCTGGCCAACCCATCCACCCACTGTGGTTACATTTACTGGAACCTACTGTATAACACAAGGTCATCATTCCATCAGCCCTTTCCCCCCAACCCAATGATTCCTGAAAAACGGCAGGTGGTCACAATAAACAATAAAAGAAGTAAAGAGTCTTACTAGATTAAAAAAAAAGTGCAAGTTTACATTTTTGAGACCTTGAATACATTTTATTGTAATAGTTAAAATGGAGTTGCAGGGAGCAGCTGTAGTTACCTGCAGTACTTGTGCCATGTTTGTTATCTTGACAGAGCATGTGCAGAACTACATCTGCTTCAAGTGCAAGCTGGTAGCGCTATTGGAAGAGAAGGTCCAGCAGCTAGAGGCTCGCATAGTGGACCAGCAACATATTAAGGAGCTTGAGCAGTTCCTGGACAGAGCGGAAGAGACTATCCAGGTCCAAGAAGAGACAGGGCACACTTCAGAGGAGGAAGTCACTCCCCCAACTCAGGAGGTGGATGGGTGGAGGAATGTGACTCAAAGGAGTAGAAGGCCAAGGCATCGCTCAGAGAGTCTCATCTTGCACAATCAATTTGAAGCTCTTTCCCTCAGCACACCTCATGAGGCACACATAGAGGAAGAAGTGGTTCCGCCGGAGGATCTCTCCCTCATCACTATTGATGAGATACAAGATCAGGTACATGTTGATGAGCAGGCTGCAGGAGAGAAGCTCATTGTGCTAGGGGATTCTATCATTAGAAATACGGAGGGATGGATTTGTGACGACCATGATAACCGGATGGTCACTTGCCTGCCGGGTGCAAAGGTTGCAGACATCACCAGAAATATAGATAGCTTGTTAGAGAGAACTGGGAAGGAGCCAGTGGTCATGGTACACGTCGGTACCAATGATGTCGGGAAGGCCAAGCGGTCAGTCTTGGAAGCCAAATTCAGGTTGCTAGGTAGAAGATTGAAGTCCCGGGCTTCCAAGGTAGCATTTTCAGAAGTGCTACCTGTTCCTCGTGCAGGCAGAACTCAGAAGCCTCAATGCGTGGATGAGGCGATGGTGTCGAGAGGAGGGCTTTAGATTTGTCAGGAACTGGAGAACATTTTGGGACAAGCCAAACCTCTTCAGGAGGGATGGGTTGCACTTGAATCATGATGGGACCAGATTGCTGGCACTCAACCTCAAAAAGGCAGCAGAGCAGCTTTTAAACTGATAACTGGGGGAAAGCCGACAGGAGCTGTGTGGCATCCGGTTCGGAACACCTCATCCTCAGGGAATGAGGTTGGAGAGGGTAGAGAATCACATAGAGATGACATAGCAAGTATTAACACTGGCAGAATAGCGGAATGTGACAGTTCGTCTACTGAAAATAAAAGCTGTGGGGGGAGAAGAACAAGGCAGCAGCTGTTGCGGGACCCACTGTACAAGTGCTTCTACGCCAATGCTCGAAGCCTCCGAGCAAAGATGGGAGAACTTGAACATCTGGCAGCTAGGGATAACATTGATATAATAGCCATAACAGAAACCTGGTGGAATGTGGAGAACCAGTGGGACACAGCAATCCCAGGCTATAAACTCTATGGAAGGGATAGAGAGGGGCGTGTTGGAGGAGGAGTGGCCATCTATGTCAAAGAAGGCATAAAATCCAGGAGAATGGAGATTGACAGAGGGTCTGACTCCGCCATAGAATCACTGTGGGTTAAACTACCAGGTCCAAAGAGTGATGTGATAGTTGGAGTATTCTATCGTCCACCAGATCAAAAACTTGAGGGGGACCTTGAAATGAGGAGAGAAATCATGGAGGTGGCTAAGAGGGATAAGATAGCAATCATGGGGGACTTTAATTATCCCCACATTGACTGGGCCAATGCGAGCTCCGGGCAAGAAAGAGAAACTGGGTTTCTCGACTTGCTGAATGACTGTGCCTTAGAGCAACTTGTCATGGAGCCCACCCGAGAACAGGCAACTCTAGATCTAATATTGTGTGATACTTAGGACCTCGTCAGGGATGTGAATGTCACTGAGCCTCTGGGGAACAGTGACCATGCTGCAATTACCTTTGCCATGCATGTCGGAGGAAGAGTGTCAACCAAATCAGACATAAAAACCCTTGATTTTCGAAGGGCAAACTTCCCTCAGATGAGGAAACTAGTTAGAGAGAAACTGAAGGGGAGGGTTAGAAAAATCCAATCTCTTCAGAGTGCATGGAGCCTGTTTAAAACAACAATAATAGAGGCCCAGCACAAGTGCATACCACAAAGAAAGAAGAGCTCATTTAAGTCCAAGAGGACACCGGCATGGTTAACGAGTGGAGTTAGAGAGGCTCTAAAGCACAAGGAGAGGTCCTTCTGTAAATGGAAATCCTCCCCAAATGAGGAAAATAAAAAGGAACACAAACTCTGGCAAAAGAAATGTAAAAAGATGATAAGGGAGGCAAAGAAAGACTTTGAGGAACGCATGGCTAGCAATATAAAGGGTAATAATAAAAGCTTCTTTAAATATGTTAGAAGTAGAAAACCTGCCAGAGAACCAATTGGGCCTCTGGATGGGGAGGGAGGAAAAGGGGAGGTTAAGGAGGACTTGGACATTGCAGAGAAATTGAACGAGTTCTTTGCGTCTGTCTTCACGACAGAGGACCTTGAGCGGATTCCGCTGCCTGAGCCGCCCCTCTTGACTAAAGAATTAAATCAAATACAGGTTAAAGAGAGGAGGTTTTAGGACTAATTGATAAATTGAGGATTAACAAGTCACCGGGCCCAGATGGCATCCACCCAAGGGTTATTAGGGAACTGAGAAATGAAATTGCAGATCTCTTAACGGTAATATGCAACTTGTCTCTTCAAACGGCCACAGTGCCGGAGGACTGGAGGATAGCGGATGTCACACCAATTTTTAAAAAAGGAAGGAGGGGGGGACCCAGGAACCTACAGGCCAGTTAGCCTTACATCTGTCCCAGGGAAGATGGTGGAAGGCCTCATCCAAGAGAAAATCTTAAAACACATAAAAGAACAAACCTTGCTGAGAGAAAATCAGCATGGCTTCTGTAAGGGTAAATCTTGCCTTACAAACCTTTTAGAATTTTTTGAAAAGGTCAACAGGCACGTGGATTTGGGTGAACCGGTGGATATAGTCTATCTGGATTTTCAAAAGGCTTTTGACACAGTCCCTCACCAAAGGCTGCTGAGAAAATTGCATAGTCAGGGGATAAGAGGGCAGGTCCTCTTATGGATTGAGAACTGGTTGAGATCCCGGAAACAAAGAGTAGGTGTCAATGGGAAATTTTCACAATGGAGAGAAGTGAAAAGTGGTGTGCCCCAGGGCTCGGTCCTGGGACCGGTGCTTTTCAATCTGTTCATAAATGACCTGGAGACAGGGATAAACAGTGAGGTGGCCAAGTTTGCAGATGACACAAAACTTTTCCATGTGGTAAAAACCAGAGAAGATTGTGAAGAGCTCCAGAAGGATCTCTCCAAACTGGGGGAGTGGGCTGAGAAATGGCAAATGCGTAACCAAATGTAAAGTAATGCATATTGGGGCAAAAAATCCAAACTTCATCTATCAACTCATGGGCTCTGAGTTATCCGTGACGGATCAGGAAAGAGATCTTGGTGTGTTGGTGGACAGCTCCATGAAGGTGTCTCCCCAATGTGTGGCAGCAGTGAAGAAGGCCAATTCCATGCTAGGGATTATCAAAAAGGGGATTGAAAATAAAACAGCCAACATTATAATGCCGTTATACAAAACAATAGTAAGGCCCCACCTGGAGTATTGTGTACAATTCTGGTCACCGCATCTCAAGAAAGACATAGTGGAACTGGAAAAGGTGCAGAAGAGAGCGACTAAAATGATTACTGGGCTGGGGCACCTCCCTTATGAAGAAAGGCTAAAACAATTGGGCCTCTTTAGTTTGGAAAAAAGGCGCTTGAGGGGGGATATGATTGAGACATACAAAATAATGCAGGGTATGAGTAAAGTGGATAGAGGGAAGCTCTTCTCCCTCTCTCAAAATACCAGAACTAGGGGACATACACTCAAATTGAGTGCTGGGAGAGTAAGAACTGACAAAAGAAAATATTTTTTCACCCAGCGTGTTGTAAGTCTATGGAACTCCCTGCCACAGGATGTGGTGATGGCATCTGGCCTGGATGCCTTCAAAAGGGGATTGGACAGATTCCTAGAGGAAAAGTCCATCACAGGTTACAAACCATGATGGAGATGTGTAATCTCTAGGCTTTAAACCAGGGTACTTCAAGGGCCAGATGCAGGGGAGTGGTATCAGGAGACAGATATCTAGTCTCATGCCCTCCCAAACGCATCTGGTGGGGCCGCTGTGAGATACAGGAAGCTGGACTAGATGGGCCTTTGGCCTAATCCAGCATGGCTCTTCTTATGTTCTTATGTTCTTATGTTCACTGTCAGATAAGGCTCAAATTGAGTCCAGATTAGGTACGTTAAGTCTGGAAAACTCAACAGACACAACATGTAGTACCTAAACCAACAGCAGGAGAACATCTGAAAGGCGACTTAATAAGTATCTCCACAGGATGCCATTTGTGTCCATACTTAAGAAGTGCTGCTTATCTTTAACCCTCATACTTTAAGAATGGGCCATTTTTGTCCTCCACAGGCATGCCTTGCTGCCCATATAGAACTAGAGAGAAAAATACTGGCTGAACCAGCCAGGGTCGATTGCTAAATTTGTGTGGGGACATTAACACCTTTGTAAGAACTGCAGTCAACTTCTCTACATGCTATGGAACATCAGAGACTTCACACTGAATATGAATATGAAAAAGACTGTGATTCCAGATTTTCTGTGACTGAGAACCTATAAAGCACAGTTTCTGATTTCAGAAACTCTGAAAGCACACTCTTTCATGTTTTGAATGGTTCCCCTCTCTCACACACACATGGTATGCATCCACTCCATAATTTGGCCATGGGACAGAAAATGTACCTTGTCCTGCCCCCTGCATTGCCACTTTTAATGTGTGAAAACAACATGGTGAAGAGAGGAGAGGCAACTGTGTAGGCTCACCATATGAAGCAGAAAATGAAAAAAAAATCAGGTTGTAGCGGGTGTGTACAGCCTTCACAGACACAGTATGCTCCTTTTCCTCAGACTGTTAATAGTGTCCTCCTGGATGCAATGTCAGAGGGGAGCACTAGACATGGGCATTTCGTTTCGGAAGGAGCCCAGTTCCGAAATGAAACACAGCAGAACAGCTGCTGTTCAGTACCAGGATCTACCTGCCAGAATGAAATCAACCAGTCTCTTACCTTGTTTGGGGTAGCGCAAGGCTAAACTCCAACCAGGAAGCAGCTTGTGATGCGTCATCTTTCACTCTTCCTGGCGCTTGCTAATCAGGAGCTGTGCAGGGACATGCATCATCCCACCTCCCTGTCTAATTGGCGAGCACCAGGATGAGTGAAGGATAACGCATCAGAGGCTGCTTCCTGGTTGGAGTTTAGCCCCGCGCTACCCAAAACAAGGTAAGAGGTTGGCTGATTTTGTTCTGCCGTGTTTCATTTCGGAACTGGACCCCTTCCAAAACAAAATGCCCACGTCTAGGGAGCACGACTAGCATACTCTCATTACTATCCATGCTCTTGATATGATATGCAGGTGTGACATCCCAGAAGCAGCCAGGATTCTGCCTGACTCACATGCAGCTGGCACCTTGCTGCAAATTCTAGAAGCTGAGTCATGGCAACTGGACTTCTTTTTCTTGAGAGATAGAAACGTTTTGCTGCTCATCCAAACAGCAGCGAAACATTTGGATGAGCAGTGAAATGTTTCTATCTCTCAAGAAAAAGAAGTCCAGTTGCCATGACTCAGCTTCCAGATAAACTCACCTGGATGACTGAGAATCTTCACAGACATCTTGCTGCAAATTCTCTTCCATGTGTAAAAAAAAAAACCCCACATGAAGCAAGTTGCTTAGGTCCACACGGGGAAGTACCCCTCAGAACCAGTGGGATGATTGAGACAGATCTGAAGTAGAGATGGGCACCAAGCACTGGTTTAGCAGTTCATGCTGGTTCATCCACAAGTGCTCTGTGCTCTCCAGCCCCAGAAGGAAATCTAACAGGGGAAAAAATGCAAAATACTGTGCCGAGGAAAAGGAAACCAAACACATAGTTACAAGATGGGGGACACTTGGCCCGTCAATATTACAAGCGAGAAGGTTCTTGGAATCGTCGTAGATCACAAGCTGAATATGAGGATATGATAGCTATGTTTAAATATTTGAAAGGATGTCATATTGAAGAGGGAACAGGTTTGTTTTCCATGGCTTCAGAGACTAGGACTCGGGGCAATGGTTTCAAACTACAGGAAAAGAGATTCAATTCGAACATAAGAAAGAACTTCATGACGGTTAGAGCTGTTCGGCAGTGGAATATGCTGCCACAAAGAAGGGTGGTGGAGTCTCCTTCTTTGGAGGTTTTGAAGCAGAGGCTGGATGGCCATCTGTCGGAAGTCCCGTGATGGGGGTTCCTGCATGGCAGGGGGTTGGACTGGATGGCCCTTGAGGTCTCTTCCAACTCTATGATTCTATGAGCCTACAGTGAGACGTGGCTACAAAAAGGGCAATTTTTTGGAGGGTGGAGATAAGTACAGTCTCCATTCTTGTGACGTCCTAATATCTCTATTTGGCACTGGTTACACCTTGTACAGTTGTGACGTCACCCCTCTCACAGCATGAAATTGGCCTTCTCCACCGCTGCCATACATTGGGGAGACACCTTCATGGAGCTGTCCACCAACACACCAAGATCTCTTTCCTGATCTGTCACGGATAACTCAGAGCCCATGAGTTGATAGATAAAGTTTTGATTTTTCGCCCCAATATGCATTACTTTACATTTGGCTACATTAAAACACATTTGCCATTTCGTAGCCCATTCCCCCAGTTTGGAGAGATCCTTCTGGAGCTCTTCACAATCTTCTCTGGTTTTTACCACACGGAAAAGTTTTGTGTCATCTGCAAACTTGGCCACCTCACTGCTTATCCCTGTCACCAGGTCATTTATGAACAGATTGAAAGCCCTGGGGCACACCGCTTTTCACCTCTCTCCATTATGATATTTTGTGAAAATTTCCCGTTGACACCTACTCTTTGTTTCCTGGATCTCAACCAGTTCTCAATCCATAAGAGGACCTGCCCTCTTATCCCCTGACTGTGCAATTTTCTCAGCAGCCTCTGGTGAGGGACTGTGTCAAAGGCCTTTTGAAAATCCAGATAGACTATATCCACCGGTTCACCCAAATCTACATGCCTGCTGACCTTTTCAAAAAATTCTACAAGATTTGTCAGACAAGAATTACCCTTGCAGAAGCCATGCTGATTTTCTCTCAGCAAAATTTGTTCTTCTATGTGTTTTAAGATTTTCTCTTGGATGAGGCTTTCCACCATCTTCCCTGGGACAGATGTAAGGCTAACTGGCCTGTAGTTTCCCAGGTCCCCCCTCCTTCCTTTTTTAAAAATTGGTGTGACATCTGCTATCCTCCAGTCCCCCAGCACTGTGGCCGTTTTAAGAGACAAGTTGCATATTACCATTAAGAGATCTGCAATTTCATTTCTCAGTTCCCTAATAACCCTTGGGTGGATGCCATCTGGGCCCGGGGACTTGTTAATCTTCAATTTATCAATTAGTCCTAAAACATCTTCTCTTTTAACCTGTATTTGATTTAATTCTTTAGTCAAGAGGGGCCGTTCAGGCAGCGGAATCTGCTCAAGGTCGTCTGTCGTGAAGACAGATGCAAAGAACTCATTTAATTTCTCTGCAATTTCCAAGTCCTCTTTAATCTCCCCTTTTCCTCCCTCACCATCCAGAGGGCAAACTGGTTCTCTGGCAGGTTTTCTACTTCTAACATATTTAAAGAAGCTTTTATTATTACCCTTTATATTGCTAGCCATTTGTTCCTCAAAATCTTTCTTTGCCTCTCTTATCATCTTCTTACATTTCTTTTGCCAGAGTTTGTGTTCCTTTTTATTTTCCTCATTTGGGGAGGATTTCCATTTACAGAAAGACCTCTCCTTGCGCTTTAGAGACTCTCTAACTCCACTCGTTAACCATGTTGGTGCCCTCTTGGACTTAAATGAGCTCTTCTTTCTTTGTGGTATGCACTTGTGCTGGGCCTCTGTTACCGTTGTTTTAAACAGGTTCCATGCACTCTGAAGAGATTGGATTCTTCCAACCTTCCCCTTCAATTTCTTTCTAACTAGTTTCCTCATCTGAGGGAAGTTTGCCCTTCGAAAATCAAGGATTTTTATGTCTGATTTGCTTGACACTCTTCCTCCAACATGCATGGCAAAGGATATTGCAGCATGGTCACTGTTCCCCAGAGGCTCAGTGACATTCACATTCCTGACCAGATCCTGAGTATCAGACAGTATTAGATCCAGAGTTGCCTGTTCTCGGGTGGGCTCCGTGACAAGTTGCTCTAAGGCACAGTCATTCAGCAAGTCGAGAAACCCAGTTTCTCTTTCTTGCCCGGAGCTCGCATTGGCCCAGTCGATGTGGGGATAATTGAAGTCCCCCATGATTACTATCCTGTGCTTCTGAGACACCTCCATGATTTCTCTCCTCATTTCAAGGTCCCCCTCAAGTTTTTGATCTGGTGGGCGATAGCATACCCCAACTATCACATCACTCCTTGGACCTGGTAGTTTAACCCACAGCGATTCTATGGTGGAGTCAGACCCTCTGTCAATCTCCATTCTGCTGGATTTTACCCCTTCTTTAATGTAGATGGCCACTCCCCCTCCAACCCGCCCCTCTCTATCCCTTCTATAGACTTTATAGCCTGGGATTGCTGTATCCCACTGGTTCTCTGCATTCCACCAGGTTTCTGTTATGGCTATTATATCAATGTTATCCCTAGCTGCCAAATGTTCGAGTTCTCCCATTTTTGGTCGGAGGCTTCGAGCATTGGCGTAGAAGCTCCTGTACAGTGGGTTCTGCAACAACAGCTGCTGCTTTGTTCTTTTCCCCCCACAGGTATTATTTTCAGTAGATGAACTATCACATTCCATTATTCTCCCAGTACTAATACCTGCTATGTCATCTCTATGTGATTCTCTACCCTTTCCAACCTCATTCCCTGTGGATGAGGTGTTCCGAACCGGATGCCACACAGCTCCTGTTGGCTTTCCCCCAGTTATCAGTTTAAAAGCTGCTCTGCAGCCTTTTTGAGGTTGAGTGCCAGCAATCTGGTCCCATCATGATTCAAGTGCAACCCATCCCTCCTGAACAGGTTTGGCTTGTCCCAAAATGTTCTCCAGTTCCTGACAAATCTAAAGCCCTCCTCTCGACACCATCACCTCATCCACGCATTGAGGCTTCTGAGCTCTGCCTGCCTGGTGGGTCCTGCACGAGGAACAGGTAGCACTTCTGAAAATGCTACCTTGGAAGTCCTGGACTTCAATCTTCTTCCTAACAACCTGAACTTGGCTTCCAAGACTGACCGCTTGGCCTTCCCGACATCATTGGTACCAACATGTACCATGACCACTGGCTCCTTCCCGGTTCTCTCTAACAAGCTATCTAGATTTCTCGTGATGTCTGCAACCTTTCTTTGCACCTGGCAGGCAAGTGACCATACGGTTATCATGCTCATCACAAATCCATCCCTCCATATTTCTAATTATAGAATCCCCTAGCAGAAGGAGCTTCTCTCCTGCAGCCTGTTCTTCTACATGTACCTGATCCTGTATCTCATCAAATGTGATGAGGGAGAGATCCTCAGGTGGAACCAGTTGTTCCTCAGTGTGTGCCTCATGAGGTGTGATGAGGGAAAGAGCCTCAAATTGATTGTGCAATATGAGACTCTCTGAGCGATCCCTTGGCTTTCTACTCCTTTGAGTCACATTCCTCCACACATCTACCTCCTGGGTTGGGGAAGTGATTACATCCTCAAAAGTGTGCTCTGTCTCTTCTTGGACCTGGATAGTCTGTTCTGCTCTGTCCAAGAACCGCTCAAGCTCCTTAATATGTTGCTGGTTCGATATGCGGGCCTCTAGCTCTTGGACCTTCTCTTCTAATAGTGCAACCAGCTTGCACTTGCAGCAAGTGTAGTTCTCGGTGCGATTTGTCAAGATGACAAACATGGCACAAGTGTTACAGGTAACAACTACAGCTGCTCCCTCAGACTCCATTTTAATGAGTGCAGTATTCTGGGCCTTGAATATTTTTAGTGTTACTAGCTACTACTCTAGAAATAATAATCTAGTACCAATGTTCCTCTTTTTAAGTGAAAAATAAATTCTCGTTAGGTGCGCGGGCCGGTCAAACAGCCCTAGCTGAACTGTTCAAACCCAGAAACTTACCAGTGCTGTCTTCTTTTTCTCTCTCACAGCAGTAGCTCTGCTTGGATACACACCCAGGCTCAAATGCTCTGAGGATGGTATGCGTTGCCTCTAACATATAATAGATTTCATCAACTCTTCCAGCCCCCCTGTCTTTAATAACTAGTAAACAGTATAGCCCTCACTGCCTGACAGAACTCTCACAGAGCAGTGCTCTCTCCCAGCACTCACTCTCAAAACCTTCAACTTAACTTAACTCAACTGAACTCCCTAGGCTCCACCCTTTTTATATCATACCATTCCCCACCCGCCTGCTGGGATTGGCTGATGATTTGTATATTCATTACTCCTGTTTCCAGGGTGTTGTCACAACAGTTCTGGACACCACATTTCAAGAAGGATGCTGACAAACTGGAACACGTTCAGAGATGGGCAAAAAGGATGAACAGGGGACTGGAGACCAAGACTAAGAGGAAGGGCAGAAAGAACTGGCCATGATTAGCTTTGAGAAAAGAAGACTGACGGGAGAGATGATAGCACTTTTGAAATACAGTTGCACCTCGTATAAAGGAATTAATTCGTTCCAAATGAAATTATGTTAAGCAAATTTTCCTTTATACAAATTTCCCATAGGAATGCACTGAAAACGGAGTAATCCCTAATTGCGACCATTTTTATGTTTTATGGATTTGCCCCATAGATAATTCCATTAAGCAAATTTCCCCTATCTCCGGAATTTTTATCTTGCACAGATTTTACGTTATACAAACCATTTGTTATACGAGGGTCCACTGTACTTGGAAGTTTGTCATACAGGAGACGGGCAGAATGTGTTCTCGATCAACCCAGAGCACAGGACACACAATAATGAGTTTAAGTACAGAAAGCCCGATTCAAATGAATATCAGGAAAAGTTCCTAACTGTTAGAGCAGTGTGACAATGGAATTAGTTACCTTGGGAGTTGGACAGCCCTCCCCCACAGGAAATAATCAAGAGAAAACTAGACAACCACCTGTCACATCTACTTCGATTTGTGTTCCTGTCTTGAATATGGGGCCGTATAAGCCCCTTCTAACTTCATGATTCTAGGATTCTATAAAAATAGAATTGATGGTACATAATTATTATTTATTACTACACTCTATATTGAGTGGTTCTTGAGTATCCAGAGACATAACAAAGGAGGAAACATACTAAAATTGATAATTACCCGTAGATCCAGTTAAAGAAATCTTACAGTGGAACCTTCTACTGTCAACACAGATGTAGGTTTCAATATGTTCTGTAATATACATCAATTAAAAATAATGTAATTTTTAAACTGTTTCCCAATAATTATTTAATTAATTAAAACTTAATTAAAACTCCACAGCTAGGGAAAATTCCTGGGTGCCATATTGCTGAATTTTCTCCAGCTACTGATTCCATTGGTGTGATGTTGTAGAAATCAGACATTCAAAAGTGCTCTAAATTCAGCTGGCTTAAAATATTTAGAATATTTTATTTGTGAAATTGGTGTTTCATTCAGTATTCCCTCTCCCCATATGCCTGATTAAGTAGACTCATCCACAAAAGCTCACAGTAAAATACAACAGGTTAGTTCTTAAGGTGCCACATGTTTTTGCCTTGTTTCCATGAATTTTGCCTAACATGGCTTAGATCAGAATCAGACACAGATTAAACAGCTGCTTTAACATAGGAATGTTCACAAACATCATGTCTGTTCCCAAGTTAGGTCGTGTGCACTAAGAATGCAAATCTTGCTTGTATCCTCCTCAGAGGCATGGTTCAGGAACCACAATCCCCCCACCCCTTCTCTGCAAGAGGGACAGAAATTTTCCGGTGCTACCAATGCAATTATTTCATGAAAAACCGTTCACTTGAGAAAGCTGCACAACAGTTAGTTCTATGTCTGTGAAGATTCTCAGCCCTCCAGGTGAGTTTATCTGGAAGTTGAGTCATGGCTACTGGACTTCTTTTTCTTGAGAGACAGAAACATTTCGCTGCTCATCCAAGCAGTCTGATGAAGCTGTTTGGATGAGCAGCGAAACTTTTCTGTCTCTGAAGAAAAAGAGGTCCAGTAGCCATGACTCAAGTTCCAAACAGTTCTACTCTGCATTTCTGTTCTTTGTAGTGACAGTATTTGTGCACATGCATGTGCTTTGATTCCTAAAGGGAAACCATGCAGTCACCTATGTTTTTCATAGCCTGCCTCAGACATGACGTATAAATTGCAAAAACTTGACAGTGACTATTGTGCTCCCCTCCCTTTTGCACTGGAACCTTGTTCCTCATAAATTTTGTTTCTGGTCAACTTAAACCATTGATGGCGAACCTATGGCACCCTTAGTGGGTTTTGAATTGCAGTTTGGGCACTCAGTCTCTAAAAGGTTCGCCAACACTGACCTAAACCATCGAAAAACAGGAATTTAGGGAATCTTTCCATCCTTCGCCAGCACAAAGGCACACAGAGGGCCTGGTACACTCGGTGTAACTTAGAGGACACTTCCTCTTGTTTCTTAGTCCCTCGCTATGGCTTTCACCGGAGTAAATATTACGAAGGCAATCAAAAATATGCAGTGAAGCTGATTTGTTGATTGCCTTTGGGAAGCTCTTCAGCAAAACTTCACATAGAAGGCCCTCATCCAAGATGTGAGGTTTCTTGGAAAATAATACACAGACTTGATTTATATTTTTTGCATGCAAATGATTGATCTGGTTCCATGCTATGTTGTGTATTGGGCAGCCTTTTGCACATAAGGAAAATATTTACCCCCCAAAATACCTCAAAGACAGGGAAAGGCGCATGGAGACATTTCTAGACAAATCTCTTATCTAGATAAGTTCTGACCCTGGAAACATACAATCGACATCCTCACAGTCTCTCGGTACAGAATGATATATAAAACTTAACTTTGCGTAAGAAAAAAACTTAAGTATCTTAGGAAGAAAAGCACAATTTGAAAAAAAAAAAGTTTAAAACGCAAGCGTACACACAAAACCCTCGAGGAGGCCCAAACTTCAAAAGGAGTTTATTGCAATAAGAGTGGTTTGTCTGAAGAGCTGCATGGAACACAGATTGATTTCTGATTTGATATGGGCATTATTTTTAGAACCTCTCCGGAGAGGAATAATCAAAACACAGTGTAAGATGATAGTGATTGATTAATCAGCAGAAGACCAGACTAGCGTAAAAGTTAAATTGCAGCCATCCTTCACGCTAACACAGCAGGTCAGACCTCTACCATATGTATACATTAGCTGCTGAGGCTGGGGGCGGGGCGGGGGAGACAGCGGGGAGATGTGTAAAGAAAAGAGAAATGTAAATATGAAAGCTTAATAGAGATGGGCATAAAGCGAAAAATGAAACACTGTTTCTTCATTTCGTCATTCGTTACGTAATGAAATGGTAGGATGTGTTTCGTTTTGTAACAAAATGCCATCCCCCCCCCTCTAGAATGAAACAATTTGCCCTAGAGCAGGGCTGTCCAACTTTGAACAGACCGAGTTCTACTTTTTCTGGTGCAAAGTGCCTGAGGGCTACTACACTAAAACATCTACTTACGAATATTAACCATTCCTAGCACATGCTCATAAATTTTAAAAAAATGTAAGTAGAGCAGAGGTTTCCCATAGGAATGCATTGAAAATCAATTAATCTGTTCCGGAGGGAACAGATTTCAATGCATTCCTATGGGAAGGCTGACCATGCATACACTTCCCTTGCACCCGCTCGAACTGGTGTGGGTGGGTGCAAGGGGGGGTCATACATGCTTGCACAGATCACCACTTCCAAGGGGCAACCCACATGGCCATGCACATGCCTCTCTTGCACCCGGCTCAAGCAGGGGGCCGTGCCAAGGCTTTTGAACTGCCACATTCGGCTGAGACAGTGGGTTGGCAAACCCAGAACTTTGCTGGGGCAGTGGTGGTCCCTGGGATGGGGAAGGGAGGGGTGGAGAACTTATCCCCTCCCTTTTTTAATTGATGGCCAGCAGGATACTTTTGAACCCTTCACGGACTACTGGTACCTGTTGGGCAGGCCTGCCCTAGAGGGATCAATGGCAGGGGAGCTCAAGCTCTTCCTTGTAAGCACCCAAAATTTGGAAAGGTTTGGGGGTCAGGGAGCTGACCTATGGAAATAAAGTAGACAAACTTCACATGATGGCACTAGGCAGTGGTTCAAAACCATGAGTCCCAAGATGCTGTGGGACTAAAACTCACAGAAGCCTTCACCACTAGCTGTGCCGGCCAGGATTTCTGGGAGTTGCAGCTCAAGAATATCTGAGGACCCGAGGTTGGTTTTACCTCCAGTCCCAGCTCCTAATGGAGAAACCTCAAGTGCCTGTGTTTGCTGAAACCTCCATGCCACATTCCTATATTAAGGCAGGGGTGTCCAAACTTTTTGTAAGAAGGGCCAGATTTGGAGGGGTGAAAATGTGGGTGGGGGCCGACCATTCAGCTGCATTTGGCCCCCGGGGTGGACTTTGGAAAAGCCTCTAGTCTAGGATATGCAGGGAGGTGGGGAGGATGCTGCAGCAATGGAGCCAGGTGCGGACAGGCTGGGAGGACAGACGGAGGCAGGGAGGGCAGGCAAACTGTAAAACTGCAAGCTGACATCTCCATCCGGTATGGGGAGGGGCCAGCTGGCAGGGATACATGACAGGCTGAGCTGGCGGGGAGAAGAGGCTGCGGTTCGCTCAAAATTTGAAAACGGGTTGCACTTGGCCCCCGGGCCTGACTTTGAACATGCCTGTATTAAGGTGTATGTAATAAACACAGACTTCTCAGGTTTACCCAGAAAAAGCACAGAGGCACACAATATTTGTCAAGAAAGGCATGATTCTGCAGCAGTGAACTACGACAGCTGAAAATGGCATTGAGGTGTTCATAGAGCTTCCTTCTGGATCAGAGGTGGCAAATCTATGGCACGGGCGCCAAAGGTGGCACACACTTCCCTTTCTGTGGGCACACAACATTGCCCCCTCACAGCCACGGCAGTTCCCACTCCGCTCGGAGCTCGCCACTGTGCTCCGTGCAGAGACCTGGGCGAAGTGGAGGCAGCTGTTTGTGGTTTCGTTCATAGCCCCAGTTTACTCTCCAACCATGCCACTCTGGGCGTGGAGAGTAAACTGGGCCTATGAAGGAGTCCACAAACCGCTGCCTCCACTTCTCCCTGGTCTCTGCACAGAACCATTTCAAGACTGCCAAAATAGCTCCATGAAGAGAGCTGGGCGCTTTCCCAAAGGGTAGCACCCAAAGCATTTGTAACCCAGGGGTATGACTGTATTCAGGTTAAATTGCCATATTGGCACTTTGCAGAAAATAAGTGGGTTTTGAACCACAGTTTAGCACTCAGTCTCTAAAAGGTTTGCCATCACTGTTCTAGGTCCACAATGTGTCCTTAAGTCAGGCATGTCCAAACTTTGGCCCTCCAGATGTTTTGGACCACAACTCCCACAGTGCTTTGCCATTGGAAATACTGACCTGGAATTCTGGGTGTTGTGGTCCAAAACATTAGGAGGGCCGAAGTTTGGACAAGCCTGCCTCAAGCTATGGACAGATGTCTCTTTTGCACTACCCTTATCTTCCTGCTTAAGGAAGATTTCGGAGATAATTGCTTTTTGGGTCAATGGGTATGGTATACTGGCTGGGAATTCTGGGATCTGTAGTCACCAGAGTAACTTTTCCAAGCAGTGCTGATTATTTTTCCTCTCCTCAGGTGGCTTAATGAATTTCAGACATTTGCTTGATGAGCAAGGGCAGGGGTGTGGGATAAGGAAATGTTGCCAAATCTCTATTTGCCGTCTAAAGTCTGTCCTTGAATTACTGCACAGAACCCTGAAAATCAGCCAAACGAAATGAGTACTACAGAAAAACATTTAAGGAACAAATCAGCTCTGAAACAGCTCCTTGGGGGAAAGAAAATCAGAATTTCACAGTCTCCTCAAATCAAACATCCTGAAGCTCTCTCCTCTGGGGATTGAGCTTCCATGTTTCTTTTTCTTGTGAGTCTATGTTAAACGTTTTGAAAACATCTCAAGATGTATCTGCAGAGAGGTACAATTTAATTACCACCTACTACAGCCCCTTTCTTATTTTTTTCTAAACCAATACACCCAAAAGAACTCAAGAAAGTCTTATGCATTAGAGGTAAGGCGCACAAGAGAGAGAGAGAGAGAAGGGGCAGAGAGGCACATTCATTCCAGTTTTCTGTTCATAAAATAATAAAGAATCTCAGAACTGCAAAGTAGTCTGGTATCTTCTAAGAATGTGTAGGATGACTAATCTGCAGCTAATGCACTTTGTAAATACTGTGACAAAGTAAGACTCACCAAATGAGAGAATCATGTTAGGAAAAGTAGAAGGTATAGGAAAGGAGGAGAAAGTGACATGAAATGGATTTCATAAACAAAGCCACAATCTTGAGTTTTTGAAACCTGAGTGTGGCTGTTAAGGACAGGGTCTCCTGAAGTTGTCAATTCATAAAATCATTACAAGTCAAAAGTGACTCGATGGCACCTAACACACTCACAAGAAGGCACATCACGCCGATTCTGCATAACCTGCATTGGTTACCAGTTGCTGCCCGAGCCCAATTCAAAGTGCTTGTTTTGACATATAAAGCCCTAAACAGCTTAGGACCTAGATACCTGAAGGACCGCCTCCTTCCATATGAACCTACCCGGCAATTAAGATTGAGCCAGGGGCCCTCTTGAAAGAGCCATCCCTCAAGGGGAGGTGAGAGGGATGGCTTGCAGACACAGGGCCTTCTCGGCAGCTGCCCCCAAGCTATGGAATGCCCTCCCGAATGAGATCCGCCTGGCGCCAACATTGATGACATTTCAGCGCCCGGTAAAAACCTTCCTGTTCCAGAAGTTTTTTAATTGATACAATATAGACTGTGGGTCCTCTGATGGCAATTTTAGTGTAATGATTTTAGTGTACGGTTTTTATTATTGTTTTAATTATTTATTGATATTCTATTTTTTAAACTGTTTTAATTATTTTGATTGTAACCCACCCATAGACCTTTGGGTAGTGGGCGGCATATAAGTTGTAAAAATAAATAAATAAATAAATAAATGAATAAATAAATAAATAAATGAATAAATAAATACCCTTCGTACATTCAAAGTCCATCTGTACCATGTAGTTGTCACAGGGATACCTCTAAAGGCAACTCAGAAACAGTAGCCCTTGCAGAAGCCACTACTGGGATGTTTTGTAGGGGCTTATTGTTCTCATGGCTTTCCACCTATCTTGCAGTATTTGCTTGGACTATTAATTAATTTCCTGGTTCATTTTCTGATCTTTTAAACCACAGGCACCTTAGGATTTCTCTAACCCAAACCAACCAACCAACCCAATCCTTTTTGGCTAGTCCACCCAGATATCCAAACAAAGGCCACATGTGGCCTCATATTGCTAGGATTTTTTCTCCCTAAAGGAAATTAAACAGTAAAAATCGAAGAAAAGTCTGCCACCAAAGCTTTTGTGTGCCGTACTATGTTTTACTGAAGGAAAGCACTTCATCCAGGTACTTGGCTGCTGCTATTTATAACTGTGTTTTGGATAGTTTTAAAATTATAGTTAAATGGTTCACTGGCTTTGTTTCAAATTTCTGCAAGCTGCCTTAGAAATAGTTCGACTAAAACCTCCCCCGTCTCTAAAAACAGCTGCTTCTAACCAGGGCTCTAGAATTTATTTATTTATTTATATACCACCCGTCTTCCGATGGAACTCAGAGGAGTGAACAAACATCAACAAATCAACAATTAAAATAAAAATAAAAAGTGAATTGGAAATATTCAAAGTGAAACATTGACACAGATCTTTCAGTTTGAATCTAAGCTCTACACAAGAGCAAGGACAGAGGATAGTTACGATTCTCCCTCCTGTGTGGAGGTTCCGATAGGGGAGATACTTCTCTTACGCAGACACATTTCTGCATGGAGATAGTGATGGCAGAGAAAGGCATGGCTAGGTGCTCCATCTTAGTGTGGTGATTCTCAGAAGGACCCTCTTATTCACTGATTCGCTTATCCATTGTCTGAATATATTAAAAATATTAAAAGAAAACCGTCTGAAAAACCTATTTTCATGTGTATTACCAGACCCAGCCACAGGAGGGAATCAGAGACCATGCTATGAATATTTGTTAGTGGTCTCCAGCAGCCTCTAGTAACCAGTTCTGATAATGTATATGAAAATATTTTTCACTTCCCCCCCTTTCCATGCTACATATAGAGAGTTTGCTATTATCCACGGTTTTCATTATTGGGGGGAGTCTTGGCAGCAATATGGAGGTCCTACTCTAACACCTTAAAAAGTTTCATGATGTTTCCACTGGCTTTTTCAGAAAGTCAATCAACACAACACTTATGGGTGTACAATTTATGCTTCCCCAAATGTACGCAAAATCAACATACATTTTCATGTAGCTGCCTGACACAGAAGAGAAGAATGGCTGAGATAACGCTCCTCGTCAAAAACAGTCTAATTATCTTAATATTTTAATTAATTGTCACTTTTGTCTCTATTTCATATACATCCATAATTTTAAATTGAGGAATGCTCTAATACAAAGAAAGGAAGGGAATTTTGAATTTTCAAACTACGAATACTATGATTTTTCATTCTGGGAGTTCTACCTACTTTTCAGGCTTCCTCTCAGGTGCATCGCATTTAGGTGTTTGTAAAACAGGTAGCGTCCGCTGCCTAGATGCCCTAAGCACATCTGATCCCGCCTGATTTCAGAAGCTAAGCAGGGTCAGCCCTGGCTAGTATTCGGATGGGGGACCACCAGGGAATACCAGGTGCTGTAGGCGCCTGTAGTAGGAAATGGCAAACCACTCCAGTATTCCTGCCAAGAAAACTCCATGGACATGGGGTCACGAAGAGTCGGTCATGATTGTTAGGACGCAACACACAAAAGGCAGATAGAACTCCCAGAATGGATAATTGTGATATTTGTAGTCCAGAAATTCCAAAACAGATCCCATACCTACTGATATCTATGACCAAGTGGTACCTGAACTGGTCATTTAAAGAAAAACACACATTTATAGCAATGAATAATTACAAAACGGATGTGCTTGTAGATGGTGGTAACTCAGTCCTATTCAGGAGCATTTGCTATCTCAACAGGCAGAACTACATCTGCTGCAAGTGCAAGCTGGTAGCGCTATTGGAAGAGAAGGTCCAGCAGCTAGAGGCTCGCATAGTGGACCAGCAACATATTAAGGAGCTTGAGCAGTTCCTGGACAGAGCGGAAGAGACTATCCAGGTCCAAGAAGAGACAGGGCACACTTCAGAGGAGGAAGTCACTCCCCCAACTCAGGAGGTGGATGGGTGGAGGAATGTGACTCAAAGGAGTAGAAGGCCAAGGCATCGCTCAGAGAGTCTCATCTTGCACAATCAATTTGAAGCTCCTTCCCTCAGCACACCTCATGAGGCACACATAGAGGAAGAAGTGGTTCCACCGGAGGATCTCTTCCTCATCACTATTGATGAGATACAAGATCAGGTACATGTTGATGAGCAGGCTGCAGGAGAGAAGCTCATTGTGCTAGGGGATTCTATCATTAGAAATACGGAGGGATGGATTTGTGAGGAGCATGATAACTCTGGTCACTTGCCTGCCGGGTGCAAAGGTTGCAGACATCACCAGAAATATAGATAGCTTGTTAGAGAGAACTGGGAAGGAGCCAGTGGTCATGGTACACGTCGGTACCAATGATGTCAGGAAGGCCAAGCGGTCAGTCTTGGAAGCCAAATTCAGGTTGCTAGGTAGAAGATTGAAGTCCCGGGCTTCCAAGGTAGCATTTTCAGAAGTGCTACCTGTTCCTCGTGCAGGTCCCGCCAGGCAGGCAGAACTCAGAAGCCTCAATGCGTGGATGAGGCGATGGTGTCGAGAGGAGGGCTTTAGATTTGTCAGGAACTGGAGAACATTTTGGGACAAGCCAAACCTGTTCAGGAGGGATGGGTTGCACTTGAATCATGATGGGACCAGATTGCTGGCACTCAACCTCAAAAAGGCAGCAGAGCAGCTTTTAAACTGATAACTGGGGGAAAGCCGACAGGAGCTGTGTGGCATCTGGTTCGGAACAACTCATCCTCGGGGAATGAGGTTGGAGAGGGTAGAGAATCACATAGAGATGACATAGCAAGTATTAACACTGGCAGAATAGCGGAATGTGACAGTTCGTCTACTGAAAATAAAAGCTGTGGGGGGAGAAGAACAAGGCAGCAGCTGTTGCGGGACCCACTGTACAAGTGCTTCTACGCCAATGCTCGAAGCCTCCGAGCAAAGATGGGAGAACTTGAACATCTGGCAGCTAGGGATAACATTGATATAATAGCCATAACAGAAACCTGGTGGAATGTGGAGAACCAGTGGGACACAGCAATCCCAGGCTATAAACTCTATAGAAGGGATAGAGAGGGGCGGGTTGGAGGAGGAGTGGCCATCTATGTCAAAGAAGGCGTAAAATCCAGCAGAATGGAGATTGACAGAGGGTCTGACTCCACCATAGAATCACTGTGGGTTAAACTACCAGGTCCAAAGAGTGATGTGATAGTTGGAGTATTCTATCGTCCACCAGATCAAAACTCGAGGGGGACCTTGGAAATGAGGAGAGAAATCATGGAGGTGGCTAAGAGGGATAGGATAGTAATCATGGGGGACTTTAATTATCCCCACATTGACTGGGCCAATGCGAGCTCTGGGCAAGAAAGAGAAACTGGGTTTCTCGACTTGCTGAATGACTGTGCCTTAGAGCAACTTGTCATGGAGCCCACCCGAGAACAGGCAACTCTAGATCTAATATTGTGTGATACTCAGGACCTCGTCAGGGATGTGAATGTCACTGAGCCTCTGGGGAACAGTGACCATGCTGCAATTACCTTTGCCATGCATGTCGGAGGAAGAGTGTCAACCAAATCAGACATAAAAACCCTTGATTTTCGAAGGGCAAACTTCCCTCAGATGAGGAAACTAGTTAGAGAGAAACTGAAGGGGAGGGTTAGAAGAATCCAATCTCTTCAGAGTGCATGGAGCCTGTTTAAAACAACAATAATAGAGGCCCAGCACAAGTGCATACCACAAAGAAAGAAGAGCTCATTTAAGTCCAAGAGGACACCGGCATGGTTAACGAGTGGAGTTAGAGAGGCTCTAAAGCACAAGGAGAGGTCCTTCTGTAAATGGAAATCCTCCCAAACGAGGAAAATAAAAAGGAACACAAACTCTGGCAAAAGAAATGTAAAAAGATGATAAGGAGGCAAAGAAAGACTTTGAGGAACGCATGGCTAGCAATATAAAGGGTAATAATAAAAGCTTCTTTAAATATGTTAGAAGTAGAAAACCTGCCAGAGAACCAATTGGACCTCTGGATGGTGAGGGAGGAAAAGGGGAGGTTAAGGAGGACTTGGACATTGCAGAGAAACTGAATGAGTTCTTTGCGTCTGTCTTCACGACAGAGGACCTTGAGCGGATTCCGCTGCCTGAGCCGCCCCTCTGGACTAAAGAATTAAATCAAATACAGGTTAAAAGAGAGGAGGTTTTAGGACTAATTGATAAATTGAGGATTAACAAGTCACCGGGCCCAGATGGCATCCACCCAAGGATTATTAGGGAACTGAGAAATGAAATTGCAGATCTCTTAACGGTTATATGCAACTTTTCTCTTAAAACGGCCACAGTGCCGGAGGACTGGAGGATAGCAGATGTCACACCAATTTAAAAAAAAAAGGAAGGAGGGGGACCCAGGAAACTACAGGCCGGTTAGCCTTACATCTGTCCCATGGAAGATGGTGGAAGGCCTCATCCAAGAGAAAATCTTAAAACACATAAAAGAACAATCCTTGCTGAGAGAAAATCAGCATGGCTTCTGTAAGGGTAAATCTTGTCTTACAAACGTTTTAGAATTTTTTGAAAAGGTCAACAGGCACGTGGATTTGGGTGAACCGGTGGATATAGTCTATCTGGATGTTCAAAAGGCTTTTGACACAGTCCCTCACCAAAGGCTGCTGAGAAAATTGCATAGTCAGGGGATAAGAGGGCAGGTCCTCTTATGGATTGAGAACTGGTTGAGATCCCGGAAACAAAGAGTAGGTGTCAATGGGAAATTTTCACAATGGAGAGAAGTGAAAAGCGGTGTGCCCCAGGGCTCTGTCCTGGGACCGGTGCTTTTCAATCTGTTCATAAATGACCTGGAGACAGGGATAAACAGTGAGGTGGCCAAGTTTGCAGATGACACAAAACTTTTCCGTGTGGTAAAAACCAGAGAAGATTGTGAAGAGCTCCAGAAGGATCTCTCCAAACTGGGGGAGTGGGCTGAGAAATGGCAAATGCGTTTTAATGTAACCAAATGTAAAGTAATGCATATTGGGGCAAAAAAATCCAAACTTCATCTATCAACTCATGGGCTCTGAGTTATCCGTGACAGATCAGGAAAGAGATCTTGGTGTGTTGGTGGACAGCTCCATGAAGGTGTCTCCCCAATGTGTGGCAGCAGTGAAGAAGGCCAATTCCATGCTAGGGATTATCAAAAAGGGGATTGAAAATAAAACAGCCAACATTATAATGCCGTTATACAAAACAATAGTAAGTCCCCACCTGGAGTATTGTGTACAATTCTGGTCACCGCATCTCAAGAAAGACATAGTGGAACTGGAAAAGGTGCAGAAGAGAGCGACTAAAATGATTACTGGGCTGGGGCACCTCCCTTATGAAGAAAGGCTAAAACAATTGGGCCTCTTTAGTCTGGAAAAAGGCGCTTGAGGGGGATATGATTGAGACACAAAATAATGCAGGGTATGAGTAAAGTGGATAGAGGGAAGCTCTTCTCCCTCTCTCAAAATACCAGAACTAGGGGACATACACTCAAATTGAGTGCTGGGAGAGTAAGAACTAACAAAAGAAAATATTTTTTCACCCAGCGCGTTGTAAGTCAATGGAACTCCCTGCCACAGGATGTGGTGATGGCATCTGGCCTGGATGCCTTCAAAAGGGGATTGGACAGATTCCTAGAGGAAAAGTCCATCACGGGTTACAAACCATGATGGAGATGTGTAATCTCTAGGCTTTAAACCAGGTTACTTCAAGGGCCAGATGCAGGGGAGTGGTATCAGGAGACAGATATCTAGTCTCATGCGCTCCCAAACGCATCTGGTGGGGCCGCTGTGAGATACAGGAAGCTGGACTAGATGGGCCTTTGGCCTGATCCAGCATGGCTCTTCTTATGTTCTTATGTTCTTAATTAGGGAAGGTGGTGTCTGCAACAGGATGCTTTAACTTAGAAACAACGGATTTAGCTACAACCTGTGCCTGGTCACATTGCCCAGTATCTTAAAACCGGCATATGACTTGAAATGTGAGCAACAACTCATTAATTATCCGCAACTGACTGCCACAATCTACAGCATTATTGTACCAGTGTAATCTCCGGGACGATTCTGGTCATCTTTTCAAAGCAAAAATATTCTTTGCTCATTCAGTGTGTGTGTGTGTGTGTGTGTGTGTGTGTGTGTGTGTGTGTGTGTGTGTGTGTGTGTGTGTGTGTGTGTGTGTGTTCAAACAGCTATTTATTTACGAACTTTGGTTTAAGCTAATGATTAAGCCAATCGCAATGGGGGAGGTGGGAACACATCAATATAGTAAGTAAGCAAGCCAAGGAATTGTTTCAGAATAACATCTAAGACCAGGGTGACAAGAGGTCAAAGCTGACTATAA
Organism: Phrynocephalus forsythii; assembly: GCA_029282475.1. Taxonomy (NCBI): domain Eukaryota; kingdom Metazoa; phylum Chordata; class Lepidosauria; order Squamata; family Agamidae; genus Phrynocephalus; species Phrynocephalus forsythii. The sequence continues at coordinate 9,016,060 of JAPFRF010000010.1, forward strand.
GATGGAGGACTCGCACTAGCTGTATTCAGACTTATGAAGCTGTTTGGATGAGCAGTGAAACGTTTCTGTCCCTCAAGAAAAAAGAAGTCCAGTAGCCATGACTCAGCTACCAGATAAATTCACGTGGATGACTGGGAATCTTCACAGACATCTAAGCCAGAAATGGGCAGACATCCGTCTTGCATTCTGCTTTGTCCATTTGAAACTCTTAGTAGTTTTTTTTCCCAGCTTCAGATGCCAGCAGTTCAGTCAATTCAGTTCCACATGTGTGCAAAGTATGTGTTCAGCCAATGAATGCCAGCCATTCTCCTGCTCGACATCATGCAGCTGCATGAATACACACGCTGATCTTATAACTTTGCATCCTTAATGATGGAGGTCACCATTAAATTTAATCAAGCCCTTCAAGCTGCAAACTAAGCAAAAGCGGATTTGCGAAATATATCACAACTTCCATCCCAACCCTCAGCTGGCAATGTATTTAGTTTCATCAGGTCTGATTACATGCTGTAAATTGCATTCCTCTCATGGAAATTTAAGGTGAAATGATATGCAGAATGAGTGGAGAGGTAGAGAAACATCATAGAAGTGCAGTTCATCTGACTCTGCCCTGCTAGATGCCTTCCATGAAATTTATGGTTATGAGCACAAAGAGTTTACAGCCTAAGCATTAGAGATGCATACAGGAGCCAGGATTCAAGGGTTACACAAAGCCAGCCTTTTGTGTTAACTATTGTCTCAATCTCCATTCCCTTTATAAACATCTGTAGCATGGTGACTCATTTATACTTTGACATAATAGGGGAAAAGATCTGGTGAACAATTTAATGATGTTTTCCTACGCTTCAAGATGAAAGACCAGCTGGACTCTTAAGCTACATTTTGGAGGGAAGAAGGAAATATCAACATTTATTTATTTATTTATTTATTTATTTATTTATTTATTTATTTTGAGTATTTTTACCTCACCTTTTTTCTTGGAAAAGGACCCAAGGCGGCTTATAGTAAGGAGAGGCAACATACAGTCCATTACAATTAAGGCATATTCAATTTGAGAAACAGGGAATTGAGGGGAAAGGCACGCTATGTTTAAAATGACTTTTATTCACCAAGGCAAGTGCTTGCCTCGGTGGATAAAAAGTCAGTTTAAATGTGGCACACCACTTCTCCTGAAAACACCCCCCCCCCAGGTCACGGGGAAAGGTGGGCATTTTTTAAAATGAATGCTTGGGTCAGTAGCTCAAAGACATTTTAAACAACCTGCCGCTTCTCCCCCTCCCCAACGAGCCATCATTCGTCAAGCAAACCCATCTTGCTCATACGGCAGCGTGGGGTGGCAAGGAAGTGTGCTCAGAAGTTGGGATTTTCGGTTGATGGGTGCGTCGGAAGTCGGGATACCACTGGAATCGGAAAAGGGCTCTTTAATTATTTTTTTAAGCAGCGGTTTGCTTACAAAATCAATTGTTTCCTTACAAAATAGCTTGTAATTGGAAAGTTATGTATGGGGGCGTACAGGGAGGAGCCTGAGGAAGCTCCACTGTAATTTCCATGCTGCTAGATACCTGGGATCACTATTTTCGAGTACATAACTTTCCAATTACAGGGGGGCAGTTGAAGTCCTAGAGCACTGTCTGGAGTCGGTGGGGATCTGGATGAGGGCTAACAAGCTGAAATTAAATCTGGACAAGACAGAGGTTCTCCTGGTTTGGAAATCTTCGATGCAGGTGCAGGTGCTGGAATATCGTCCTGCTCTGAGCGGGCTTGCACTCCCTCTGAAGGAGCAGATCCGCAGCTTGGGGGTCCTCCTGGATTCAGAGCTACTCCTGGACTCCCAGGTAGCGGCTGTGGCCAGGGGGCCTTTGCCCAGATTCAGCTGGTGCGCCAGCTGCGGCTGTACTTGGCTCATGCAGACCTGGCCACAGTGATCCATGCCATGGTGACATCAAGATTAGATTATTGTAACGTGCTCTATGTGGGGCTGCCCTTGAAGACAGTTCGGAAACTACAACCGGTACAGAATGCGGCAGCCCGGGTGGTTACTTTAGCTTGGCGGTATAACTCTGTTGGGCAGCTTCTCCAGGGACTGCCCATTCGTTTCCGGGCCCAATTCAAGGTGCTGGTTATGACCTTTAAAGCCCTATACAGCCCAGGACCAGGTTATCTAAGAGACCGCCTACTTCCATATAATCCGGTCCGCCCCCTTCGGTCATCGGAGAAGGCCCTTCTACAAGTACCGCCACCCAAGGAAGTGCGAGGAGCGGCAGCAAGAAATAGGGCCTTCTCAGTAGTGGCACCGATACTATGGAATTCCCTCCCCTTTGAGTTGAGAACTGCCTCCTCCCTTGAAATATTCCAGCGAGGCCTTAAGACCTACTTATTTAGGCAAGCCTTCTGAGCCTCCAGCCTTTACAAATTTTTATAACATCTTCCTTTTTTAGTCTTATTGGCTGGGGAGCTTTTTAAACTCTGCTGCAGCTATTGTTTTTAATCTTGTTTCTTATTGTATTACATTGTATAGTATTGTATAGTAGAGTATTTTATAGGTATTGTGTTGTTTTTACATTGTATTGCTTTTATTGTACATTTTTTAATTTGTTGTAAGCCACCTTGGATCCCTTTGGGGACAAAGGCGGCATAAAAATAAACTTCTTCTTCTTCTTGTTGTTGTTGTTGTTGTTGTTGTTGTTGTTGTTGTTGTTCTTCTTCTTCTTCTTCTTCTTCTTCTTCTTCTTCTTCTTATTATTATTATTATTATTATTATTATTATTATTATTATTATTATTATTAATGCAACAGAGGTAAAACCAGACTTCTTCTTCTTCTTCTTCTTCTTCTTCTTCTTCTTCTTCTTCTTCTTCTTCTTCTTCTTCTTCTTCTTCCTTTATTTTCCTTTGTATGAAAGCCTTCAGGGAAGCTCGTAGCTTTTGATCCTTCTCAACTTTGATGTAAGCAAATGTTTTAAGTTCAGCTCCAGCAGAACATTTCCAACTCTTATTCATTAATGATGCAAGTTCTTTTCTCTGTCCCTGGCCTTGCTATTTATAGTTCCGTTCTCTGTGTGTTTCATCTGCCATGTAGTCATGATGGTTTGGGGAGGCAAGAGAAGGGAGGTTATGATGGCTTGCCTTTCCTCTAAACGTAACTAGTCACTTTCTTTTCTTTTTGGTGTGGATGAGGTGGAGAAGTTGTTATTCCTTCTGCAGGGCCATTAGATCAAACAAGAAAGATGTGGGGTTTTTTTAAGCAGATTAAATTTATGGCACAGAAAAACACCCACCATATGCACAAATTGCTTAAAAATAATCTCATTCAGAAGCAGTGTGCTATCTCTGGTTGGTATCTGGTTGGCCAACAGTAGAAAAGAAAGACTGCCCTTTGGTGGGTTCGATGGGAGCAGTTCTTTCCCCCACCCCCAAACAAGAAAATGAAAATTATCTGTGTCCCAAACACTTCAAAATGACAGTACGGGACTTGTACTCCTTGTCACCAAGACAAGACCCTTAAACAACAAAGCATTGAACCAAGAAGCAGTCATTCAGTTCTCTGCCCTAATGGGTATTTCTTATAGATATTTTTTGTTTTGTGCTGTCAAATTCAACATATAGCAACCCTTACATAAGAACATAAGAAGAACCATGCTGGATCAGGCCAATGGCCCATCTAGTCCAGCTTCCTGTATCTCACAGTGCCCCCCCCCCAATGCATCTGGGAGCACATGAGACTAGATATCTGTCTCCTGATACCACTCTCCTTCATCTGGCCCTTAAAGTACTCTGGTTTTAAGCCTGGAGATTACACATCCCCATCATGGATCCTTATTGGGCTTTCAAGGTGAGATGTTTAAGGAGTGGTTTTACCAGTTCTACCACCCACCATAAGTTTTCATGGTCAAGTGGGGATTCGAAACCTGTTCTCCAAATTTCCAATCAATCACTCAATCCACTATAGTGGAAATCCCTATGGATGTATATACTGTGTGTGTGTGTGTGTGTGTGTGTGTGTGTGTGTGTGTGTGTGTGTGTGTGTGTGTGTGTGTGTGTGTGTGTGTGTGTGTGTGTGTGTGTGTGTGTCTGTCTATCTATCTATCTATCTATCTATCTATCTATCTATCTATCTATCTATCTATCTATCTATCTATCTATCTATCTATAAATAATGGATATTTACTCTGAATCAAATCCCACTTATTCAGTATTCAGGGTGGGGCTTACTCTCCAATGCATGTGGACAAGGCTACAGCCTTCTGTTATCTTAAGATGCTGTGAAAATGTCTGCTTTTTTGAGTCTCTCTTTTACGCTCCAAACCTTCAGAATGTACTGAGGGCTGTCAAAAGCAGACAAAGAGCAAGGTCATGAGAAAGATTCAGGAAGATGTGCCAAGATATAAAGGCGATGTCAAAGCTGGTTCCCACCATATTGGACAACTTTTCCGCAAAAGACAACAGCAGGTATATACTGTACACAGGGCCTTTTCAGCATATAAAGTAGGGGAAATTGCAGGTGGAACTTAGTGTGAAATGGGTGAAAGCATGATCCTGGGAAGATGGAACTCGGGAGGAAAAATGAAGAAACACACAAACAAAAATTCTGTTTGACTGGAAAGCTAAACAAACAAGACCTCTGATCACCGAGGTAGCATATAAGAGAGGACAATGGAGGAGACCCTCCAAATCAAACAATGGCAAGGCTTAGGACAAGGTTTTGCCTTGACATAAAAAGGGTGACCCCTTCAGGTCAACGGGGGTTGTCTTCCCAGCCCCAGGGAATTGTGTAGACGTTTGCTCTCCTCTTGTGCAGCTTGTCTGAGATCCCCTTGCATCCACGTTAAGTGCAGCGGTATTGATTTAAGGAAAAATAACGAAGCCCTCCTGCTCTCTCCACACTCCACTGACAATAAGGATGCCTGCAGACATTTGTGCTTTTAACAGCGCGTACTTGACACGTGATCTGGGAGAGTGTATCCTGCATGCTTTGTGCAGCTTTTAAGGACGTCCACTGGAAAGAAACGAGATCTACTTACTTGGAGGCACCTCTAAAATTCCCTTCTTCTTGGGGGGTTACGGCTGAGGGACAACAAGGCATGTGTTCCCCCACCCCTCCCCCACCCCGCTGGTAGCCATCATAAAACCTGCTTTTTTGTCTCTTTCTATGGTGGCAGTTTATGACTCGGAAAAATATAGCCCTGACTACGGACCCATCTATGGCGGTGTGGTGGGACCTGAAAGGAATCAGAGTCCGTGTATCTAGGTTTATTTTCCCTCTTGCACACAATAATTAAATCATCCCTCCTAATTTTCTCCCTCTGGACACAGTTTTTGAGGTGGGTTTTTTGCCTTTTATGAGGAAAAGGGACACAGGCGTTTTTTGCCTTTTATGAGGAAAAATTCACTGGATACTTTTGTGCAACGCCCTTTACATTTTGCAGAGGAAAACCCTGCAATTTATGAGGGTTTTTATCACTGTGTTTCTTTCACACAGAAACAAGGCAATGTCTTTTTGATTGCTGCAGCTTGTCGCTCTCGTGGTTGCCATCTTTATTTATTTATTTTATTTTATTTTATAGTATTTTTACCCCATCTTTCTCCTTGGAAAAGGACCCAAGGCAGCTTACAGTAATGAAGGACAATAGACAGTCCAGTACAATTAAGATATATCCAAGTTTGAGAACAGGGAATTGAGAGACAACATTAAAGCTACAAGAGAATGTGAGTAGTTAAAGAGCGAGTATAAATTCCATGTAAAAGTTATGAGTGATGGAAACATTGAAAACATAGTGTCAGTGCAATCACACAAGCTTATAAATGGTTATATACACAAACTCTATTATTATTTATTTTATTTTAGAGTATCGTTCCCACAGGCTTTGTCACTGCTGAGGCCTACTCCCATCCCACCCCGGTCAAGGACGAGAAATCTCTATGAATGCCTTACAGTCCTAGATATTTGATCGGACCCTGCTTTTTGAGCCTCTTGCACCTGTCAATCTCTTTATTTGCAACAAGTTTTGTTACTTCTCTAACCAGTAGTCTATATTATTTACGGTAATCTGGGTTTGCCTTGTTTACAAACAACAGCAGCGCATCCAGTAATAAGGATGTGGAATTCACAGGCTCTCGTTTTCGCTGAGAAATTGAGGGAGTGGTGTGGGGAAGATAGTCCCATGGTGAGCCAACATTATAATGTCATTATACAAAACAATAGTAAGGCTGCACCTGGAGTATTGTGTACAATTCTGGTCACCGCATCTCAAGAAAGACATTGTGGAACTGGAAAAGGTGCAAAAGAGAGCAACTAAAATGATTACTGGGCTGGGGGACCTCCCTTATGAGGAAAAGGTAAAACATTTGGGCCTCTTTAGTCTGGAAAAAAGGCACCTGAGGGGGGATATGATTGAGACATACAAAATAATGCCGGGCATGAGTAAAGTGGATAGAGGGAAGCTCTTCTCCCTCTCACAAAATACCAGAACTAAGGGACATACACTCAAATTGTGGGCTGGGAGAGTAAGAACAGACAAAAAAATATTTTTCACCCAGTGCATTGTTAGTCTGTGGAACTCCCTGCCACAGAATGTGGTGATGGCATCTGGCCTGGATGCCTTCAAAAAGGGATTGGACAGATTCCTGGAGGAAAAGTCCATCACAGGTGACAAACCATGATAGAGATGTGACATCTCCAGGCTTAAAACTGGGGTACCTCAAGGACCAGATGCAGGGGAGTGGTATCAGGAGACAGAGATCTAGTCTCATGCGCTCCCAAATGCATCTGGTGGGGACACTGTGAGATACAGGAAGCTGGACTAAATGGGCCGTTGGCCTGATCCAGCATAGCTCTTCTTATGTTCTTACGTTCTCTGTGAAATCTAACAAAATTCCTCAGAAATTTCAGGAACATTTCCCCACCCCCTCAGAAGAGACAGCCATCTGAGGTAATTCATTATAATTCCTGCACAAAAACTACACTTTTCCTGCACAAAATTCCCCAGAAAGGACAGTGGGTTTCATAACCATTGACAGCTTCTTGAACCAAAGAACAAAATAATAATTTTTAAAACGAGAGAAAACAAAAGCAGGTGCCTTTTTTCATGGCAAACCAACTGGACCCCCACCAGTTGCCAGAGTGCATCCAATGACGCCAGTGCTCCTGAAACCAAGCCTCAAGCCGGGAGGGGGAAATTGCAAGCTCTTTGCCCAGGAGATCAAAGGAACTCTCCTTGCATGTAGAGATCTAACACCTCAGGGGAAAATTCACAATAGATACGTATGTTGAAAATGCAGAGAAGTTTGTTTTTAATCATAAATAAAATAGTAAATAATGTTATTGACTACATGATTAAGCCAAATGCATAACCCCAAGATTCAAAAAGGGGGAAAGGGCTGTTTGCATCCTGGTCAATTACCTCCAGTCCTCTTTTTTTCCTCTTTCTCTTTCTTTTAAATCAACAAAACATTGCACATTGTATTGGAGAAAGTGTGTCACACAGGGAATCACTGTGTCTTGCCATTTATTTTAATATGCCATTTCTGCCTGGGATTCTCCTAACCCTACCACTTTCAAATATTCGCAGCGATAAAAATGTCAACCCTATTAACACCCCAAATGCATCTCCTTGACTGTCAACAAGCAAAATTATTTTCCTTATTTTGCTTTGCTGACCACGTAGAAAGGATGGAGGGAGGAAAAGTTGAGAGTAAGGGGGAGCCATGGCGATGTGGGTCAAGAAGATGGCAGCCATTCTTGTCTTGTAAACCTCTCACAGAAAATCCAGACAGAGCAGTAGGAACACTTAGACTCCACGTGCTTCCAGACTTCTCTTAGGTGGAAAGAAGCACACTCTCTCTACACCATGTAGAAGGTGCAACTTAAATATTGAGTGGGAAATGCTGAATTACAGAAAGACATTGGTCTCATTCACCAAGATAATACTTAGGACTGGTTTACCCAAGCCAAGGGTCTTATGGCCGTAAAGACAGAAAAACCACCCTGTTATCAGAGGGTGTGACAAGTAAAACACCAAATCTATCGATTATATTGATGCTCCCCTTAATTACAAAGCAAGGCATTCCCACACTTCAGAATTTCAGCAATCACTTGTATACACCCCACAAACTCACACATTATAGTCATATCAAACTTGTCATCAATTATCACTGATTTAACAAACACAGACATCTGTGTGGCACAGTCATTAGCATGTTGGACTAGGATGTAGAAGACCTGGGTTCAAATCTCCACACATGAAACCCACTGGCAACCTTCACCCAGTGATGATTGTGTCCCAGCGTGTTCTTAGTCTGTGGAATTCCCTGCCACAGGATGTGGTGATGGCATCTGGCCAGGATGCCTTCAAAAGGGGATTGGACAGATTCCTGGAGGAAAAGTCCAATCACCACAGACTGAGAATCTCCACACAGATGGTTCTCCTAACCCCCTTGTTTCTTCCCTCAACAACCCTGTGAGATTGGTCATGCTGGATCAGGCCGAAGGCCCATCTAGTCCAGCTTCCTGTATCAAACAGTGGCCCCACCAGATGCCTCTGGGAGCGCATGAGACTAGATCTCTGTCTCCTGATACCACTCCCCTGCATCTAGCCTTTGAAGTACCCCAGGTTTAAGCCGGGAGATTACGCATCTCCATCATGGTTTGTAACCTGTGATGGACTTTTCCTTCAGGAATCTGTCCAATCCCCTTTTGAAGGCATCCAGGCCAGATGCCATCACCACATTCTGTGGCAGGGAATTCCACAGACTAACAACACACTGGTAAATATCTAATCTATCTATCTATCTATCTATCTATCTATCTATCTATCTATCTATCTATCTATCTATCTATCTATAATTTTGTCTGTTCTCACTCTCCCAGCCCTCAATTTGAGTGGATGTCCCCTTGTTCTGGCATTTTGTGAGAGGGAGTAGAGCTTCCCTCTACCCACTTTACTCATGCCCTGCATTATTTTGTATGTGTCAATTATATCCCCCTCAGGCGCCTTTTTTCCAGACTAAAGAGCCCCAGATGTTTTAGCCTTTCCTCTTAAGGGAGGTGCCCCAGCCCAGTAATCATTTTAGTTGCTCTCTTTTGCACATTTTTTAGTTCCACTATGTCTTTCTTGAGATGTGGTGACCAGAATTGTACACAATACTCCAGGTGCGGCATTACTATCACACTGGCAATCTCAGGGCTGCCATTGAGGCTGACTCAGACTACAGCAAGTGCAGAATGCAACGGCTAGCCTGATTTCAGGAGTAAGGAAGTTACCTAGAGACTTCTGGCTTATCTGTCCCAGCTTCCTGCGTTTCTCTTAATAGTTTGGACACCTTGTTACCTGTCAAAATATCTCGCCTTGAGAATTTCTGCTTGTCCCGCCTGGTCCTCCTTAGTCTTTTTATTGCTCGGAATTGAGCCTTCTTGGTTGTGGACCTATCTTTGGTGGTTACTTCATGTCTGGTTTGTCTCTGTTAGTATTGCACATAGGAGCAGTACAAAAAAATGTTACTTCACGTCCATCACACAACTACTGAAATTAGGGATAGGGCTTTCCTTTGTCACTCTTTGTTCCCGCTTTCTGTTCCAAGACAAGACATTGCATAGTAATGACTGTCACGCAACAAAATATTCGTTTCTCTCAGAAAACTGGCTTTTTTTACTTTTCAGAAGTGAAATATCAAAAAAACAATTTTAAGCCCCCTCCCCCCCCAAAAAAAAGGAAAAAGGAAGCTAGATCAAATCAGTGTTTCTTACGGTAAAAGACCGTGAGGTAACACTTTTCTTGAGACAAGTTATCATGACCATGGTAATGCTGAAACAGGGACAAAACCACATGATCGCGACCAATGTTGTCACGGTACAAAACTAGTCGCAGAACAAAGAAGGATGTAAAGTAACCACCTTTGTGGAACAGGCTCCCTCCTGAGATTCGTCAGGCCCTTTCCTTCGTTATGTTTCGTAGGAGGATAAAGACAGAGCTCTATAAGGAAGCATTCACAGAGATCATTCCCTGAGGTTGTACCAAGATTTGGTTTTATTCCGTCCTTACGATTACTCCATCGTCAGCATTTTGGGATGACACTTCAATTTTTAATTGGGCTAGGTCAGTGATGGCGAACCTTTTAGAGACAAAGTGCCCAAACTGCGATTCAAAGCCCACATTTCCCCCGCAAAGTGCCAATACAGCAATTTAACCTGAATACAGGTGGCTGTGAAGGGGCAATGTTGGGTGCCCACAGAAAGGGCTCCAAGTGCCACCTTTGGTACCTGTGCCATAAGTTCACCAACACTGGGCTAGGTGATGCTGCCGAAACAACTTTCAGAGGCTGAGTTTGCTATTTGTGTTTGGGGCTGTATATTGGCCATTCTTCAGCTGTAGTTCTTTGAGCAGCTTCCAATAACACAAGAAACAGTAGTAGTAGTAGTAGTAGTAGTAGTAGTAGTAGTAGTAGTAGTAGTAGTAGTAGTAGTAGTAGTAGTAGTAGTAGTAGTAGTACAGGAACAACCCATCATGCAAATCAGAACAGTTAAAAATGCAGCATGGATAGAGAGGCGTAATTACAAAACACCAAATATGAAAAATCCTGACTCAGAGAAAGTACAGTATGCCAACAGCAAACAAGGAAGGCATCAGACTTCTGTGAAATGAATTCTGAAGAAAAGGTGCCAACACCAAAAAGGCTCCATCTTCAGCCACCTCTCACATTCCCACACAAGATGTGCGGTAGGAGGGACTCTTCAGCCGGTCTGAACAACTAGACGACAACCTATGAATTAGACAAGTTCACAGAGGATAAAAATTCTTACTTCACTAAGGAAATACTGGACAATAGGAAGCTGAGCTGCACAAGATAGATCTTGAACGCTTTTGTGACATTATATGTGACTGCACTTCAGCTAGGGAATGTCCCAGTACTGCAAAATGTGACTCTTCATCACATTTTCCTGTGGGATGCAAAAAACAAGTGTGCTGCTTATATACTGCCCCATAACACCTTAGAGCATTTGCTGGGAGGTTTACAATTAAATGATACAGGCTACACATTTCCTCCACCACCTCCTGACACACTGGGTACAGTACTCCATTTATTGGCCTTGGAAGAATGGAAGGATGAGTGAACCTCAAGCCAGCTACCTAGGACTGAAGCTGGGTCATGAGCAGAATTTTGACTGCAGTACAGCAGTTGAAACGCTGCGCCACAAGGCATACATTTTCAAAGCAGATCTCAGAAAAGTTAGCTTTTTGGATTATACCTTTTATACCTCCCAGAATAGCCAATAAATTAACAATTTCAACCTCTGTCTTAAACTTGTTGAGATCCTTTGCTCGCTGTATTTTTCAGGTATACCTTTGGGTAGGGAGTGTTTTGAAGCACACTGAAGTAACAAAGCATGTGCATCAATCCAAAGAATTGGAATGTTGAAAACATATTTGGTTTGGTCTTGTTTGCTCTTAAACACCTACTCTCCCACTCTCATTCTCTCATTTCCCCCTCAAACCACCCTTTTCCAAAGTGCAAAGCCAATGTCTAGGATGAGAGCCAAATTACTGAACCTAAGCGTAACCAAGCTCAGACACGTGTCCATCTTTTTTGCTTTTATCCAATGGATGTCACCACAGGCAGAGCTGTTTCAGATGCCCGTCCCTGGGGATCAGAGTTTTGGACAGCTACTTTTTTGATGGCAAAAATACATTCAGCAAATGCATGGCCATTGAATGGAGGATGTTGGAAGCTGACGTCCAAAATAATACGATAAACAACAGCAGCAACAGCAGCAACTTTTCCAAACTCTGCCTGAGTTCTTTAACTATGGATATAATATTTATGTATTAATTTATTTAAAATATCTTAAATGAACCAAGGCAGCTTGCAACAATTAAATTACAGGGTTTAAGCTAACAACAGTAAGTATGCAATACTAAAAGAATCAATTAATAGAATGCAAAAAAATAATAATCTAAGCAACACCAAAATGCATGCAATGCAGAAGGTACAACACTCCGTTTAAAAATCCCACTTGGCAGCCATTCAGACAGGGAAAGATTGATCAAAGAGAAAAGTATTCAGCTGCTTCTAGAGGGATAGTAAAGATGGAACACAGTGGCCTCCTGTGGGAGGGAGTTCCAGAGTCTGGGAGCAGCAAGAGAGAATCCTTCCTCTCCCTTTACAAAAAGAAGGCTATGATAGCTATATTTAAATACTGTACAGTATTTGAAAGGATGTCATATTGAAGAGGGAAGTGGCTTCAGAGACTAGGACTCGGGGCAATGGTTTCAAACTACAGGAAAAGAGATTCCATTTGAACATTAGGAAGAACTTCATGACGGTTAGAGCTGTTCGGCAGTGGAATATACTGCCACAAAGCAGGGTGGTGGAGTCTCCTTCTTTGGAGGTTTTTAAGCAGAGGCTGGATGGCCATCTGTCGGAAATATTGTGATGGGGTTCCTGCATGGCAGGGGGTTGGACTGGATGGCCCTTGAGGTCTCATCCAACTCTATGATTCTATGTCTCTAGATGGTTATCTCTGATACAGAAACAATGTCTTAGAAAGTCATGGATTGGTCCTTCATTGGAAGCGTTTAAACACGGGCTGGGTGGCTGGCCATCTCTCTGGGATGCACTGGCAGTGAATTTTTAGCACTGTCCAGGGGCTCCTTTGGGGGTCACTTACATTGGTACAATTCAGTGACCCTCTGTAGATGAGCAATGCTAAGTCCAAAAATGGCACCAAACCTCTAAGTTACAGGCTTTCCCTTCAAGAGAGTTGGCCACCCTTCTGTACATCAGTTAAACACCACAGATCTGATCAGCTGCCGTGGGATTTACAGTCTATAAATCAGTGCCTGCTTGCAGTCTTTAAATCAAAGCCCAATACACTCCTCACTGGCATTAGCAAACAACCAGGTATCCGTTCAGGTCAACGAGGAGTAAAATGGTGGAAGGGGAGGGCAGATTGAAAGAAAAAGAGTGAATGAATAAAGAAAGCAGTAGACTTACCTCCTGAAGATGCTTCCCAAGGGTTTGGTAATTCTCCTCTGCTTTTGTTTAAGCTAAAATTTAAGGGGGTGACCCACGCACGAGGAGAAAAACCAAGCTGCTCTTTCCGCATCGCAGAGCTGTTTAATCCATCCCGGTTGACTCAGCCATGGATTGGACAATATAAGTTTTATTGGCTCTCTGGAAAGAAAAAAAAATCCCACATGGCTGGCAGTTTTGGGGCCTGATGCACGCAGATGCACCACTTTCTGCTGGGAAGACCTTCGTTTTTCTCTCCTTTTTTTGCAAAGAGGAATGGAGAGTGTTCGGGTATTTCCAAACCTCCTCAAACAAGAAGGCTAGAAAGGAATGCCTAGACGTGCTCCCGGGGGCTGCCCTTCGGCTTGCTGTCTTTCATTATTTACACTTTTCTCCCCTATCTGAATGCCTTAGAAAAGGGCTTTCTTTGGAGGCCCTCCCCACCACCCCTCCTCCCCTTCCCTCCCACAGGAGCCTGTTGTGCTGCAGGAGGGTCACCCAATTTAAACTAAGCCCCCAGCCAACCTTTCAGTGGTCTGTGCAGGTGCTGGAAGGAAGATGGGAGGTCTCCGAAATGAAAGAGCTTAAAAAGGGTTCGGCCCTGCCATCTTTGTCTGTCCTTTTTATACAACAAGGTGGCTCTTTAATAACGGTTGTACCTTCATTCCATTTTCTCTCTTTTGCTGATTGAAGCCTTTTTTAAAAAGGGAATTTGAGAGGCGGAAGGAAGACAACAAACCTAAACTCAGAGTGTACATGGGAAGAAAATCCCCTGAATAAACATTCTTAGGTGCTCTGTTTGATTTTTTGAAAATAAAATCTTCCCTGGGGGGTTGCTAAGTGAATTTTCCGAGATGTTTTCACTGGTTCTCTCCTCTCTCTCTCTCCTTTCCAATTATTCCTGAGAAAAGCGTACAAAATGGAGATGCATTGTGCTTTTAAGTTTTTTTAAATATATATTTCTAAATTCTAAATTATATAAATTTCTAAATTCTGGGTGTGAGGAGGAATTTAACCCTTGTACCAGCAGCTGGAGAGTTGTCCCTTTTTATTACCTTGGTCTTGAACACTATCTTTTTTAGAAGTCTTTTTCAAAACAAAGCAAAAATCCCCAGTTGTGACAGCCAATACTCTTTCTTAGGAACTAAAGAGGATTATGCCTGAGAAGAAACTGCAAAAAAGCAAACTTTGGCTACTCTAATTTTTATCTACCACTGTTTTTTCACCTGTCCTGCTCTCTGCTCCTCAAGAACTAAGGGCGTTTATACACAACCCCTAAGCTCCTCTGAAAATGGCTGCAAGCTCTGGAGCTTAAAAATGTTTCCCCACCAGCTCCGGAGTTTGCAGACAATTAATTGCAACCCCGCCCACTTTAGCGACCCAGCACACTTTTTTTGTACCTTCTCTTTGGAGGTGAAAAATCTTTGATGTGGTGCAAGGATAGTGAGTGCGGGGCTCTCCTCGCTTCTGTTTGCTGCTTTTTGGCTCCCGCCCCTTTAAGAGCTACTTTTACAGAGAGGAGGAGGTTGGACTTGATGGCCTTACAGAGACAGAGACAGAACGAGGTGAGCAGCAAGCTTTTCTTTCTCTTTTTCTCCCTCCCTCAGGCAGCCAGCAACCAGGAAGTGCGGAGGGGGGTGGGGACAGAGGAAGAGCGACGAACCCCTAAGATCTCTGGTCCGAATTTAAGTGGCCAGCGGATCTTAGGGGTCGTGTAAAAAGGCCCTTAACAGATTGGTTCCTCTTGTTGGTAAGCAAAGACAAATTTCTATCCAGGCCATCAACGAATAGTAGATCAGCTACAGGGAAAACTAAAATTATTTCTGTTTTCTTTTCCATGAAGCCAGAGGCCTTTTTCGGACAGCGATTTCTCAGAAAACAAATTTAGAGAGGAGTATTTTGCTTATCTGCTCAACGCTTAGTCTCTTGTATGCATGATTAGGTGAGATTCAGCAACATTCTTAATTAGCGAGTCTGAGAGGATCATTAAGCTGTTTGTACATATGCAATCCAAGTAATTATTTGATCTGTTTTGAACAATAAAATAAAACACCCATCCTTGGCCTCTGACATTGCTGTTGTTGTTCCTATAAAAACAGAGGACTTGTAAAACAACACCGCCTGCAGTTGTTCTTTGAATTAAACTTGGTGGTATATAAATCCAAAAATAAATAAATAAAAATAAACTAAAACTTAATGCTCAATTAGGACCCCCCATACACACAAGAATCCTTGATCTTTTCAGAGTGCGAATTTTGCAGGAAAAGGTTAAGTGGAGAAAAGAATGCGGCTTCCAAGTACAGACCCCATAGCTCATGTTTCTTTGGCGTTTAGATTCTGCTGTCTTTATGATCCTCTTCTGGGGATAGAGGTGGGAAGCCATGGTATCCAGGCAGTGATTTGGAAAAAAAACAAAAAACATTTTCCGGGCAACTCTTGAGGAATGTTTGTGTTGTGTTTGTTGCAGAGTTTTGGATTTTGGTAAAACTCCTCTAGCTGTGTGGCATAAATGCATGGGTTCGCTTCCAAGCCTTTTGTGGCTTGAGGTTCACTCATCCTTCCATTCTTCCAAAGTCAGTAAATGGATCATTGCCCCATATCTTCTCCCAGCAAAACCAGGAGAATGGTCCCTCCAAAACAGAGATGGGCACAAAGCACTTTGTTGCGCTTCATCAAACTTTGTACGCTTTGCACCACCAGGTGCCCCTTATTCCTTCCAACCACCCCTGACTGGCTTCCCCACCCTTGTTCCTTCCAACCACCCCGGACTGGCTTCCCCACTCACAATCTAGTGTGTGCTACCAGATCCTCCTCCTGGGGTGACTTTCCAATCCAGGTAAGAGCTTGGACTTCCCTTCCCTGCCTCCTCCAGCAGTTGACCACTTAGATGACGAGACAGGGCAGGGATTCTTGCTGCACAGCTGTTGAGTGTTTGGCTGCTAGAGAAGGCGGTGAATGGAAACCCAAGCTCAAGCCAGAAAATTTTTCCATGCCAGAATCCTTGGGAGGGGATAAGATTTGCAATTTGTACATAATTTTGTCCCACATGTGTTTTTTAGAGGAGGGAGGCATTTTTTGAACCTGGAAGTCAATGATTGGTCACCATCGCTTTTGAAAAACATATTATCTGGCCTCCAATAGGTTTCCAGGGGGTTGAAAACACATTACGAACAGCTGAGTCTCTTAAAGTTCAAAATCTGAAGTGAATTTTTGGCATCAGCAGCAAAAGAAAAAAGGAAAAATATTTGGGGTTTGCGGACTATATTCCAGAATACCCCAGACAGCATAAGTATTCCAGAAGACGTTTTCCATTTTTGACAATAATACAGATGGCCAGGGAATGGGAGGAAGCACAATTACATTCAATCATTACTCTGTCTCAGTGGTTGGCTGCCAGAGAAGGCGGTGACCCTAACCCTAACCCTAACCATAACCCTAAACCCAACCTCCAGCCAGACTGGACAGCCCCATGGTAAGGAGGACCTGGGCAATGTGCGCTGGTTTGTGAGTGGGGCAGTGGACTTAAAATCATAGAATTGTGGAGTTGAAAGAGACCTCAAGGGCCATCCAGTCCAACCCCTGCCATGCAGGAACCCCCATCACAGAATGCCCAACAGGTGGCCATCCAGCCTCTGCTTAAAAACCTCCAAAGAAGGAGACTCCACCACCTTCCTTTGTGGCAGCATATTCCACTGCCGAACAGCTCTAAACATAATGAACTTCTTCCTAATGTTTGAATTGAATCTCTTTTCCTGTAGTTTGAGACCATTGCCCCGAGTCCTAGTCTCTGAAGCCATGGAAAACAAACCAGTCCCTTGGGGGATGGACTTGGGGGGGTAGGGAATATGTAGCAATTGTGGTGCCACACATATGAATTTCAACAATGCACGATGAACCACATCATGTCCATCTCTGCTCCAAAAGCAATTATCAAGAGATGGCAAGAATATACAGAGGAATTATATCAGAAAGATCTGGATGTCCCTGATAACCAAAATAGTGTAGTTGCTGACGTGGAGCCAGACATCCTGGAAAGTGAAGTCAAGTGGGCCTTAGAAAGCATTGCAAACAACAAGGCCAGTGGAGGTGATAGCATTCCAATTAAACTCTTTAAAATCTTAAAAAAGGATGCTGTAAATGTGCTGTTCACGATATGCCAGCAAATTTGGAAAACTCAGCAGTGGCCACAGGACTGGAAAAGATCGGTCTACATCCCAATCCCAAAGAAAGGCAACGCCAAAGAATGCTCCAACTATCGCACAATTGCACTCATTTCTCAAGCTAGCAAGGTTATGCTCAAAATTCTACAAGGCAGGCTTCAGCAGTATGTGGACAGAGAACTTCCAGAATTGTGAGCGGGATTTCGAAGGGGCAGAGGAACTAGAGATCAAATCGCCAACATGTGCTGGATTATGGAGAAAGCTAGAGAGTTCCAGAAAAACATCTACTTCTGCTTCATTGACTATGCCAAAGCCTTTGACTGTCCTTAAAGGAATGGGAGTGCCTGACCACCTTATCTGTCTCCTAAGAAATCTATATGTCGGACAAGCAGCAACCATCAGAACTGGATATGGAACAACTGACTGGTTTAAAATTGGGAAAGGAGTACGACAAGGCTGTATACTGTCACCTTGCCTATTTAACTTATATGCAGAGTACATAATGAGAAAGGCAGGACAGGATGAATCACAAACTGGAATTAAGATTGCCGGAAGAAATATCAACAACCTCAGATACGCAGATGATACTACTCTGATAGAAGAAAGTGAGGAGGAATTAAAGAACCTCTTAATGAGGGTGAAAGAGGAGAGTGAAACAAATGGGCTGATGCTCGACATTAAAAGAAACTAAGATCATGGCCACCGGTCCCATCACCTCCTGGAAAATAGAAGGGGAAGAAATGGAGGCAATGACAGAGTTTATTTTCTTGGGCTTCTTGATCACTGCAGATGGCGACTAAAAGACGCCTGCTTCTTGGGAGGAAAGCAATGGCAAACCTAGATAGCATCCTAAAGAGCAGAGACATCACTTTGCCAACTAAGGTCAGGATAGTCAAAGCTATGGGTTTTCCCAATAGTGATGTATGAAAGTGAGAGGTGGACTATAAAGAAGGCTGATCGCCGCAGAATAGATGCTTTTGAGCTGTGGTGCTGTAGGAGAGTCTTGAGAGTCCCCTGGACTGTAAGGAGATCAAACCTATCCATCCTGAAAGAAATCAACCCCGAATGTCCAGTGGAAGGACAGATTTTGAAGCTGACGCTCCAGTACTTTGGCCACCTCATGAGGAGAGAGGACTCCTTGGAAAAGTCCCTGATGTTGGGAAAGATGGAAGGCAAAAGGAAAAGAGGACGGCAGAGAATGAGATGGTTGGACGGTGTCATTGATGCAACCAATATGGATTTGACCAAACTCCGGGAGGCTGTGGAATTTAGGAAGGCCTGGCAAGCTCTGGTCCATGGGGTTCACGACTGAACAACTGAACAACAACAAAATATGTCTCAACTTCATGCCTGGGTTTATCACAAAAAGGTAAAGGAAACTCAAACAATTTTTCAAAAATGGAAGCAAACCTTGAGTCATCAACTCTGTCTCTCTCTCCCCCCTCTTCTGAACCTTGTGCAGCACTTAGAAAGTTCTTAAAACAGAAAATTGTGTCTCACTCCCCCAATCCAATTCAGAAACTGGATGCTAAAGACTGATCAAACATTCCAACGGTAAAGAACAATGCTGTGCAATATCGCAAACCATGATTGCTTACGACCAGGGTGATCAGATGACAAAAAAGGGCAGGACTCCTGTACAGTGGACCCTTGTATAACAAACGGTTTATATAACTACAACATAAAAATTCCAGAGATAGGGGAAATTTGCTTAACATAATCGCCTATAGGGCAAATCCGTACAACATAAAAATGGGATCTCTCTGTTTTCAAATTCCTATGGGAAATTTGTATAAAGGAAAATGTGCTTAACATAATTTCATTTGGGCTTTATACAAGGTACCACTGTACTTCTAACAGTCAGGCATGAGATTTCAGGCCTATCTGTCCAGAAATGAACCCCTTTCTCTTGTTCACCTGGCCCATGAGTTACAACTTTTCCACTGTGCACCCCACAGTTAGTCTTGGTCTTTGGGTCCAAATTCAGATGGTGAAAACAGGCCAGGAACACGTCTCACTAAAAAAAAATAGCATCATGGACCTGGAAGGAGCCAATGCTCAAGGCAGGAATATGATGGCTGTCTCAGTATGTGGGTATCAGTATGATAAGCCACTTTCTGTAACCTTTGGGTAGACTATGCAAACAATATACAGTATATATTGCTTTTAGTATCTCAATATTGTTTGCATGGTGTGTGTGTGTGTGTGTGTGTGTGTGTGTGTGTGTGTGTGTGTGTGTGTGTAATCTTTTTATTTATCTCAATATTGTTTGCTTTGCATGGTGTGTGAAATGTGTACACACACACACACTCAAACCACATGCTCATTACTAATCCTCCCTTCTCCCAAAACTGGCATTGAAAAAGCAACTATTTTTAAAAAGGCAACTCTGTTGTCTGGAATTTTTTTTATTGTACAGATTTTATGTTATCACTTCCCCTGGTGTTGCAATGACTGACTTGAGAATAAGTACTGTACTATGGGCACAACATGAGAAGGCAACAGTACTGGGAAGGGTTGAAGGCAGAAGGAAAAGAGGAAAAACCAAATGTGATGGACTGATTCCAAAAAGGAAGCCACAAGCTCGGGTTTACAAGACAAGACAGAGCATTGAGGAGACCTAGTGGCACATAAGGATAACAACAAGACAATCAAGGAGGGCAAAGGGAATGGCAAAGGGGACAATTTTTCCATGCCAGCAAAATGGAAGTTCTGGAAGTCACTGATCAGTCATGAAAAACCACTGAACAGCTGAGTCTCTTAAGGTTCAAAATCTCCCCTGGCATCTGTAGCAAAACAAAAAAGGAAAAACATTTGGGGTTTGGGGACTATATTCCAGAATACCCCAGACAGTGTTGTTCCAGAAGACGTTTTCCATTTTGACAATAATACAGATGGCCAGGGAACAGGGGAAAACACAGTTACCATCTATCATTACTCTGTCTTATCCCGGTCAACAGTAAACTAGGGTTTTGTACAATACTTGAATGTCTGTTTTATGACCGTGTCAGGGATCCCCCATTTCAGAATGACCACAGAGGCAGTCAATATTCTCCCACCAAACCCCAATCCATAAGGAGAAGCTGGATCAGCCAAAGGCCCATCTAGTCCCTTCCTGTATCTCACAAGGCCCCACCAGATCCATGAGACTAGATATCTGTCTCCTGATACCACTCCCCTGCATCTGGCCCTTGAAGTACCCTGGTTTAAAGCCTAGAGATTACACATCTCCATCATGGTTTGTAACCCGTGATGGACTTTTCCTCTAGGAATCTGTCCAATCCCCTTTTGAAGGCATCCAGGCCAGATGCCATCACCACATCCTGTGGCAGGGAGTTCCATAGACTTACAACGCGCTGGGTGAAAAAATATTTTCTTTTGTCAGTTCTTACTCTCCCAGCACTCAATTTGAGTGTATGTCCCCTAGTTCTGGTATTTTGAGAGAGGGAGAAGAGCTTCCCTCTATCCACTTTACTCATACCCTGCATTATTTTGTATGTCTCAATCATATCCCCCTCAAGCGCCTTTTTTCCAGACTGAAGAGGCCCAATTGTTTTAGCCTTTCTTCATAAGGAGGTGCCCCAGCCCAGTAATCATTTTAGTCGCTCTCTTCTGCACCTTTTCCAGTTCCACTATGTCTTTCTTGAGATGCGGTGACCAGAATTGTACACAATACTCCAGGTGCGGCCTTACTATTGTTTTGTATAACGGCATTATAATGTTCGCTGTTTTATTTTCAATCCCCTTTTTGATAATCCCTAGCATGGAATTGGCCTTCTTCACTGCTGCCACACATTGGGGAGACACCTTCATGGAGCTGTCCACCAACACACCAAGATCTCTTTCCTGATCCGTCACGGATAACTCAGAGCCCATGAGTTGATAGATGAAGTTTGGATTTTTTGCCCCAATATGCATTACTTTACATTTGGTTACATTAAAACGCATTTGCCATTTCTCAGCCCACTCCCCCAGTTTGGAGAGATCCTTCTGGAGCTCTTCACAATCTTCTCTGGTTTTTACCACATGGAAAAGTTTTGTGTCATCTGCAAACTTGGCCACCACACTGTTTATCCCTGTCTCCAGGTCATTTATGAACAGATTGAAAAGCACCGGTCCCAGGACCGAGCCCTGGGGCACACCGCTTTTCACTTCTCTCCATTGTGAAAATTTCCCATTGACACCTACTCTTTGTTTCGGGATCTCAACCAGTTCTCAATCCATAAGAGGACCTGCCCTCTTATCCCCTGACTATGCAATTTTCTCAGCAGCCTATGGTGAGGGACTGTGTCAAAAGCCTTTTGAAAATCCAGATAGACTATATCCACCGGTTCACCCAAATCCACGTGCCTGTTGACCTTTTCAAAAATTCTAAAAGGTTTGTAAGACAAGATTTACCCTTACAGAAGCCATGCTGATTTTCTCTCAGCAAGGTTTGTTCTTTTATGTGTTTTAAGATTTTCTCTTGGATGAGGCCTTCCACCATCTTCCCTGGGACAGATGTAAGGCTAACCGGCCTGTAGTTTCCTGGGTCCCCCTCCTTCCTTTTTTAAAAATTGGTGTGACATCCGCTATCCTCCAGTCCTCCGGCACTGTGGCCGTTTGAAGAGACAAGTTGCATATTACCGTTAAGAGATCTGCAATTTCATTTCTCAGTTCCCTAATAACCCTTGGGTGGATGCCATCTGGGCCCGGTGACTTGTTAATCCTCAATTTATCAATTAGTCCTAAAACCTCCTCTCTTTTAACCTGTATTTGATTTAATTCTTTAGTCAAGAGGGGCGGCTCAGGCAGCGGAATCCGCTCAAGGTCCTCTGTCGTGAAGACAGACGCAAAGAACTCGTTCAATTTCTCTGCAATGTCCAAGTCCTCCTTAACCTCCCCTTTTCCTCCCTCACCATCCAGAGGCCCAATTGGTTCTCTGGCAGGTTTTCTACTTCTAACATATTTAAAGAAGCTTTTATTATTACCCTTTATATTGCTAGCCATGCGTTCCTCAAAGTCTTTCTTTGCCTCCTTATCATCTTTTTACATTTCTTTTGCCAGAGTTTGTGTTCCTTTTTATTTTCCTCATTTGGGGAGGATTTCCATTTACAGAAGGACCTCTCCTTGTGCTTTAGAGCCTCTCTAACTCCACTCGTTAACCATGCCGGTGTCCTCTTGGACTTAAATGAGCTCTTCTTTCTTTGTGGTATGCACTTGTGCTGGGCCTCTATTATTGTTGTTTTAAACAGGCTCCATGCACTCTGAAGAGATTGGATTCTTCTAACCCTCCCCTTCAGTTTCTCTCTAACTAGTTTCCTCATCTGAGGGAAATTTGCCCTTCGAAAATCAAGGGTTTTTATGTCTGATTTGGTTGACACTCTTCCTCCAACATGCATGGCAAAGGTAATTGCAGCATGGTCACTGTTCCCCAGAGGCTCAGTGACATTCACATCCCTGACGAGGTCCTGACTATCACACAATATTAGATCTAGAGTTGCCTGTTCTCGGGTGGGCTCCATGACAAGTTGCTCTAAGGCACAGTCATTCAGCAAGTCGAGAAACCCAGTTTCTCTTTCTTGCCCGGAGCTCGCATTGGCCCAGTCAATGTGGGGATAATTAAAGTCCCCCATGATTACTATCCTATCCCTCTTAGCCACCTCCATGATTTCTCTCCTCATTTCAAGGTCCCCCTCAAGTTTTTGATCTGGTGGACGATAGAATACTCCAACTATCATATCACTCTTTGGACCTGGTAGTTTAACCCACAGTGATTCTATGGCGGAGTCAGACCCTCTGTCAATCTCCATTCTGCTGGATTTTATGCCTTCTTTGACATAGATGGCCACTCCTCCTCCAACCCGCCCCTCTCTATCCCTTCTATAGAGTTTATAGCCTGGGATTGCTGTGTCCCACTGGTTCTCCACATTCCACCAGGTTTCTGTTATGGCTATTATATCAATGTTATCCCTAGCTGCCAGATGTTCAAGTTCTCCCATCTTTGCTCGGAGGCTTCGAGCATTGGCGTAGAAGCACTTGTACAGTGGGTCCCGCAACAGCTGCTGCCTTGTTCTTCTCCCCCCACAGCTTTTATTTTCAGTAGACGAACTGTCACATTCCGCTATTCTGCCAGTGTTAATACTTGCTATGTCATCTCTATGTGATTCTCTACCCTCTCCAACCTCATTCCCCGAGGATGAGGTGTTCAACCGGATGCCACACAGCTCCTGTCGGCTTTCCCCCAGTTATCAGTTTAAAAGCTGCTCTGCTGCCTTTTTGAGGTTGAGTGCCAGCAATCTGGTCCCATCATGATTCAGGTGCAACCCATCCCTCCTGAAGAGGTTTGGCTTGTCCCAAAATGTTCTCCAGTTCCTGACAAATCTAAAGCCCTCCTCTCGACACCATCGCCTCATCCACGCATTGAGGCAATTCATGGTGGGTTTCCACACTTATCTTTTTGAACTCCTCTACCACAAAACTTCGAAACTGGATGCTAAAGACTGATCAAACATTCCAACGGTAAAGAACAATGCTGTGCAATATCGCAAACCATGATTGCTTACGACCAGGGTGATCAGATGACAAAAAAAGGGCAGGACTCCTGTACAGTGGACCCTTGTATAACAAACGGTTTATATAACATAAAATTTGTACAAGATAAAAAATTCCAGAGATAGGGGAAATTTGCTTAACATAATCGCCTATAGGGCAAATCCGTACAACATAAAAATGGGATCTCTCTGTTTTCAATGCATTCCTATGGGAAATTTGTATAAAGGAAAATATGCTTAACATAATTTCATTTGGAATGAATTAATTCCTTTATACAAGGTACCACTGTACTTCTAACAGTCATGTGGTGCATGAGATTTCAGCAAATCTGCTATCTGTCCTCTTATAGGAGCCATGAAACCTATACGAACCCCTTTCTCTTGTTCACCTGGCCACGCAAGTTACAACTTTCCCACTGTGCACCCACAGTTAGTCTTGGTCTTTTGGGTCCAAATTCAGATGGTGAAAACAGGCCAGGAAGTATGTCTCACTAAAAAAAAAATAGCATCATGGACCTGGAAGGAGCTTGTAAGGCCATAGAGCCCAACTCCATGCTCAAGGCAGGAATCCAAACCAAGGCAGATCCGACTGATGGCTGTCCAAATGAAGCCTTCTTCTACGGCCCCCATGGCTATTTTACAGGCTCTTAATTTATTACCGTTGCTAAATTAATTACCATGCATACAGTATGTGGGTATCAGTATGATAAGCCACTTTCTGTAACATAGAGGGTGCTTTCGGTTCTCCAATGATGTGTAGACTATGCAAACAATATACAGTATATATATTGCTTTTATGTATCTCAATATTGTTTGCATGGTGTGTGTGTGTGTGTGTGTGTGTGTGTGTGTGTGTGTGTGTGTGTGTGTGTGTGTGTGTGTAATCTTTTTATTTATCTCAATATTGTTTGCTTTGCATGGTGTGTGTATACATGTATGTGTGTACACACACACACACACACACACACACACACACAAGGACCAACCACATGCTCATTACTAATCCTCCCTTCTCCCACTGGCTTACAGTGGTACTACCTTGTATAAAGGAATTAATTCATTCCAAATGAAATTCTGTTAAGCAAATTTTCCTTTATACAAATTTCCCACAGGAATGCATTGAAAAGAAGAGTAATTCCCTAATTGCAACTATTTTTATGTTGTACGGATTCGCCCCATAGGCAATTCTATTAAGCAAATTTCCCCTATCTCTGGAATTTTTTTTATTGTACAGATTTTATGTTATACAAACTTTGTTATATGAGGATCCACTGTATTTCTATTTCACTTTGACTCCCCCCCTCCCAAAAAAAAAACACCAAGTGTTGCAATGACTGACTCTGAGAATAAATACTGTACTATGGGCACAACATGAGAAGGCAGGATTCTCTGGGAACAAACAATACTACAGTACTGGGAAGGGTTGAAGGCAGAAGGAAAAGAGGAAAAACCAAATGTGAGATGGACTGATTCCAAAAAGGAAGCCACAAGCTCGGGTTTACAAGAGCAGAGTAGGGCAGTTGAAGAAAGAGCATTGAGGAGACCTAGTGGCACATAAGGATAACAACAAGACAATCAAGGAGGGCAAAGGGAATGGCAAAGGGGACAATTTTTTCCATGCCAGCATCCTTGGGAGGGACAAGATTTGCAATTTATACAGAATTTTGTCCCACATGTGTTTTTTAGGGGAGGGAGACCTTTTTTTTTTAAACCTGGAAGTCACTGATCAGTCACTATCTCTTTTGAAAAACATATTATCTGGTCTCCAATAGGTTTTCAGGGGGTTGAAAACACATTATGAACAGCTGAGTCTCTTAAGGTTCAAAATCTGAAGCTAATTTTTGGCATCTGTAGCAAAAGAAAAAAGGAAAAACATTTGGGGTTTGGGGACTATATTCCAGAATACCCCAGACAGTGTAAGTGTTCCAGAAGACGTTTTCCATTTTTGACAATAATACAGATGGCCAGGGAACAGGGGAAAACACAGTTACCATCTATCATTACTCTGTCTTATCCCGGTCAACAGTAAACTAGGGTTTTGTACAATACTTGAATGTCTGTTTTATGACCGTGTCAGGGATCCCCCCCCCATTTCAGAATGACCACAGAGGCAGTCAATATTCTCCCACCAAACAATGATTATCCTGTATAATTGTTAAGGATGTTTTTCTCCTGGATTACAATCTTTGCGGCAGGAGCGGATATCTTATCAGGGCAGGTAGAGGTGGCTTTGTTTGTTTTGTGGTGTGTGTGTTTTTAAGTGTACCTTCATTTTGTAAAATCAGCAAGATCTTGATAGGGGATGCTGCAGAGAAGAAAGCGGTGCTGGACATCAGTAAGCCTGATAAAAGAGACAGATGGGTTTTTTTTTTTTTTTGCCAAGTTTTCTGGGTGCCAGAGGGGCTGATAATGTGATAATAAATGATACTTATTAGGTGTTGTCTCAGGTCTGTGCTTTCGTGCAGGGTCAAGAGCTTAAGGACCTATTTGTTCCTAGGCTGGGGGGGGGGCAACTTCCAAATTCCACCAGGAAGGCTTGTTGTAACCCTGGGAAAGATGAGCTTTTCCTTGGCGCGGGGGGGGGGGAATTCCTCCCTCAAGGCAAATCAGCTAAGGATTTTCTCCTCAAAACTCATCTGTCTGGGCCATGATCAGGAACATAAGAACATAAGAACATAAGAAGAGCCCTGCAGGATCAGGCCAAAGGCCCATCTAGTCCAGCTTCCTGTATCTCACAGCGGCCCCACCAAATGCCTCTGGGAGCACAGGAGACTAGATCTCTGTCTCCTGATACCACTCCCCTGCCTCTGGCCCTTGAAGTACCCTGGTTTTAAGCCTGGAGATTACACATCTCCATCATGGTTTGTAACCTGTGATGGACTTTTCCTCCAGGAATCTGTCCAATCCCCTTTTGAAGGCATCCAGGCCAGATGCCATCACCACATCCTGTGACAGGGGGTTCCACAGACTAACAACGCGCTGGGTGAAAAAATGTTTTCTTTTGTCTGTTCTTACTCTCCCAGCCCTCAATTTGAGTGTATGCCCCCTAGTTCTGGTATTTTGTGAGAGGGAGAAGAGCGTCCCTCTATCCACTTTACTCATGCCCTGCATTATTTTGTACGTCTCAATCATATCCCCCCTCAGGCGCCTTTTTTCCAGACTAAAGAGCACCAAATGTTTTAGCCTTTCCTCATAAGGGAGGTGCCCCAGCCCAGTAATCATTTTAGTCTCTCTCTTCTGCACCTTTTCCAGTTCCACTATGGCCCTTACTTCACGAGGCGCGGCGCTCCGCAGCGATATTGCCTTCGATTTGAATTCAGAGGCGGTCACGTGGCGGTCACGTGTTCTCGCTTCGCTCCCGCCCCTGTTTCTCAGTACTCACGAGCTGCAGTTTTAGGACCGATTCGAGCACAACCTCACGTGCTCCCTTCGCATTCGCATGCCACTTTTCAACGTTCGTTATTTCCCATCCGTCCTTTAAAAAAATTCCTACCGACGGCGTATTGATGCACTGATGCTGGACTGTCAGTTGCAATGGCTCTACTGATTTCAACTGTTTCCTGGCATCATTGGCAGCCCCCCCCGCCGCCGCCGCCGCCGCCGCCGCTACTCGGGGGGAGCCCCGCATGGCACAGCCGCCCGCCCTCCGCCGCTTGCACGCTGCCTGCCCCGGGCGCAGGCTCCTCCTGCTCCCGCCGCCACCGCCGCCGCCGCCGCCGCTACTCGAGCGAGGAAGTAACAGCGCAAAGCGATGAAACGATATAGCGATGCATCGATATCCCTGTTTGAATATTTTTTAAAAAACTTGAAATAAAAGCCAAAAAAAGAGACCACACGTCACGTTGGGAGCGAAGCAAGATGCGAAGCGAAAAGATTCCCGGCAGCAGCCAGGGGCACCACTCGCCCGTTGGAGCACAGTTAAGGGGGAGTGGTCGGGGCGGCACCGAAGCTAAAATGGAGGGGCGTGCGGACTAAAACGATCGATTCGGACAGAAAAGAAGGCTAGCCGCGAAGCGAGCGGCTCGTGAAGTAACGGCCTATGTCAACCAGCTGGCCAAATTACCATCTCAGAAGGACACGGCTGAGCCTTCCTCAGAAATGGGAGGAGTGAGCAGGCTATGGCTCCCAGATCCTGCAAAAAATGAGCAACATCTATGGCCAATGATGCTAATAATGTACCCTGACCATTGCTCGGTCACATGTGTCCTCAGGGGCAGTTCTCTCAGCCCTTGTTCTCACTCTGGTTCGGAGTGGAGGATGATTGCCAGGGACTCGAAGCAGACCCAAGATCAGTGTTGGTGAACCTATGGCACGGGGTGCCAAAGGTGGCACTCGGAGCCCATTCTTCACAGTTGGGCACCCAACTTCACAGACACCTGTATTCAGGTTACCGTATATACTCGAGTATAAGGCCCTTTGTACACGACCCCTAAACTCCGCCGCAAATGGCTCCCAGCTCCGGAGCTTAAAATTGTTTCCCCACCAGCTCCGGAGTTTACAGATAATTAAGTGCGACCATGCCCACCTAAGCGCGTCCCAGCGCACTTTTCAGGTACCTGCTCTCTGGAGGTGAAAATTCCTGATGTGGATATAACGTAGTGACTGCCCGGCTCTCCTTGCTTCTGTTTGTTCTTTTTTTGCCCCTCCGCCCCTTTAAGAGATCTGAATGCAGTGCCGGGATGGCAGAACGGAGGTGAGCGGCATTCTTTTCTTCCTTTTTTTCTCCCTCCCCTCACGCAGCCAGCAGCCAGGAGTGCAGAGGGGGTGGGAACGCAGGAACAGCGACAAACCCCTAAGATCTCTGGTCCGAATTTAAGTGGTCAGTGATTCTTAGGGGTCGTGTGAAAAGGCTCTCTGTCGACCCGAGTATAAGTCGATGCCCCTAATTTAACCCCCCAGAACTGGGGAAATATATTGACTCGAGTATAAGTCTAGGGTGGGAAATGCAGCAGGGCCTGGCAGCTCTTCCTTTGTGAGCTGGGGGAGTGGTGTGTGATGTTGGTGTGTGATGTTTAAAATAACTTTTAGCCACTGATGCAAGTGCTTGGGTCAGTGGCTAAAAGTCATTTTAAACATCGTGTGCCACTCCCCTGTGATGCAGAGGGGGGGGTCATGAGAAGCTGCAAGCAATGTTTAAAATGACTTTTAGCCACAGATGACTTGCCTCAGTGGCTAAAAGTACTGTCCCGAATATAAGCCGAGGCCCTTTTTTTTTCAGCCCAAAATTAGGGCTGAAAAACTAGGCTTATATTCTAGTATATACAGTAAATTGCTGTATTGGCACTTTGTGAAAAAATAATGGGTTTTGAATCGCATTTTGGGCACTCGGTCTCTAAAAGGTTCGCCATCACTGCCCTAGATGTCTTAAATTTCCCCACACCTGGTTCTCCTCTGCTCCAGGGTAGATCTCAAGCCAGAGGCCCTCACCTGCCTGAGGAACCCTGGGAGTTGTAGTTTTAGGGCACACAGCAGGAACCACCTCTAACATCTTTCCTATCCTTGCGGATTTTTTTCAACCAGAAAACCTGAGGAACCAGGACCTTTTTTCCATGTTTGTTATATTATATATGAGCACTGAGCCATTATGGCTCCTTTCTCAAGAGAAAAAGCTTTCTCTTTCTTTGAAAAGTACAAACATAAAAGGCAGACCTATCATATCAAGGCTGGACAAAACCCTTCCTTCCCAGGTTGGAACAGTGTATCCTCACTGTCGGATTGTGTTAGCCAGAGATGACTGCTGTCCATCAATATTTGGCCATTGTGGCCAGCCAGGATTATGGCAGATGTGGTCTTCAAAGTAAAATAGCGAACCTGACTTACCGGGTCCAGAGTTGTGGTATGCTGCCCAGCCGGACCTCAGCGGGACAACGGCCGGGGGCCACCCATGTGGAGTCATCCATGCCGCGCCGGGCGCCAGGGCCAATCACGGACACCCAGCAGGCTCTGCGGCCGCGGGCATCCGGGCACTGGATGGTATTGGATCCAACCCAATGCCTGGCCAGATTACTGCAGATTGTAACCATACCAATAAAGCTGTGGCCTCCACAATTTCCCCCATAAGTTCAAGAGTGTTGGCGTACTCTATGGGTTTAACAAACAACAGGGCTTGGGCTCTGGACCACAATTTTTCTACACCTTGGGGCACCAGGGAAGGGATCTAAGCAAGAAAGCCCTAAACACCTTTGGTTCAATATTTATTGATTGATTGATTTATTATATTTTTATACCACCCATCTTCCAAAAGGAACTATTGGGTTAAAAGTGGAAATAACACCAGAAAAAACAGACAAGCAACAAACAAAACAATTAATAAAAGAGTCATTGGCAGGAGGTGTCTGAAAAAAAAGAAAGAAAGAAAAAGATTAAAGTTCGCCAAATGCCTCCTGGTACAGCATGGTTTTAAGTGCTTTTTTGAAGACGGGCAGGGACTGTGCAAGGCGCAACTCACTCAGAAGATGGTTCCAGAGCAAGGGGCCAGCCACAGAGAAGGCACGGTTGCATGTAAGCACTTTCCGCGCCTCCCTAGACATGGCCACTTGGAGTGAGAGCGCCTGCAACATTCTTGTGGGTCGAGCCTCAGTTGATCTTTGAGAGATACGCTCCGAGAGGTATTCGGGTCCCAAGCCATGGTGGGTTTTGTAAACCAAAACCAGGACCTTGAACCTTACCTGGAGGGCCACGGGCAGCAATCTCAAGGACTGCATCATCCTTTATAAGCCTGCCTAGGCATTAAAATCATGAGGGGGAGGCCATTCTCTCAGTCCCACTCTCAGCTGCATCTGGTGGGGACACGAGACAGGGCCTTCTCTGCTGCTGCTCCCAGACTCTGGAACTCCCTCCCACAGGAGGCCAGCCTGGCCCCATCTTTGCTCTCCTTCCACAAGCAGGCAAAGACCTTTTTGTCCAGGCAGGATTTCCTTTAATGACCAGCTACCTGAGTTACCTCTTTACATGGATCATTGAGCCTTACTGGTTTGAGTGTTCTTTTCAGTATTTGTATACTTCCCATCTTGAGCTTTAAATGCTGTCTTTTAATGGATGCATGCTCCTTTGGCTCCCCTTCCAAGTGAGAAAGCTGATAAATAAATAAATAAATAAATAACGTGTGGACGCTTAAGAATAGGGGTTTCCTTCACCCCCTTCTCCAAACTGCAGTAGAGTAGATGACCCAATGAAAGCTGCAGATTTCCTCCACCTCAACTTTGCCGCTGCCCTGTCCCCTTTTGCCTTCTTCTGCAACGCCTTGTGGAAGAAGGGCCAGAGGATCACTCCCACCAGAAGCTGCAAATCTGGGCTGTTAAGTGTGCCATTGTTTTAGTCACAACAGCGGCAATCACAAGAGAGCTTCTGTTGTCCTCCACTTTGCATATTCTTTATCCCCCTCTTAATTGGCATCAGGCCTCTTCCTAGAAGGCCATGGGAACGGGGAGAAAAGGCCTTTTAGCAGCCCCCTCCTGCAAACCACACACTGTTTTCTGAAGAAGAAGCAAGATCCAATTCAGGCGGCATTATCCCACTCCTCAGCCCCCCCATTTGCTGGTCCTAGTCGCCTTGGACAGACTGCCACAGAAAAGGGAGATGTTCATCTGCAGACAGCTTGGGTCCCTTTTCATATGAAAATTAACATCTTTCTTACAGAGAAAGACACACACACACACACACACACACACACACAGAGATTGGCACCAAGCGTATAAAAGCAACACAAGTGGCCTAGACGCCGGGGAGCAAAAGTGGGCCGCTTTGCTTCTATTTCTGAAGAGGCCAAGGACCCAAGCTATAAAAATCCGCTTGTGAGGTTCAGCTCCAGTGTTGAAAAGAAAGAGCAAGCCAGTTCAAGAACAGAGCACAGGCTGGGAGGAAAAAGCTATCTGTATGTATCTCCTTTGGTTTTTCCTCTGCCTTTTCGTGCCGTTTTCTGTGCAAGGAGGGCTCCACCGTTTTCTTTACCAGGCTGGATTTTGATGTAGGCCTCTGGCTGTGGAGCCAGAGGTTAGGAGTTTGATTCCCCACTGGTCCTCCTGTGTGGCCTTGAGTAAGCTACACAGTACCAGGGCCTCCCCTGGAAGAAGGGAATGGTAAACCACTACTGAGTATTCTCTACTTGGAAATTGCTGAATGAGCCTCGTGGCGCAGTGTCCTGCAGGTAAAACTGTGCTCACGACCTGGGGTTCAATCCCAGGTAGCAGGCTCAAGGTTCACTCAGCCTTCCATCCTTCCGAAGTCCATAAAATGAGTACCCAGCTTGCGGGGGGGGGCAATGTATAGACTGCATACTGTAATGAAACCGTAAACTGCCCAGAGACTACTTGAAGGTATATGGGTTGGTATATAAGCAGAACACTTTAAGGTCACCACCAGATGACATGTGATTATCATTAATAAAAACCGGGATAATTAAAAACAAACAAACAAATGGAGGCTGCCATCTGGGTCATGAAACAAATTTTCAAAGTCCAGCCTGGTGAAGAAAACTAGGAACCCCTGCCATAAGGGACTGTGCAAGTGTTCAAAATGAGAGGGCTCTATCTCACGAGCAGTCTGATCCGGTTTTTACTTACAAGTAATCCGGCTCAAAAATATGTATCTCCACGACCATCGAGTTTTTTTAAAAAAGAAAACCCAGTAACGGCCCCTTCAGCGGGTTGAACTGAGCATTCCATGCCTAACGGGTGATGTTGGGTATTTCTTAATCCGGTTATAAATGCTTGTTTTCCAACCTTGCATGTGGGGATGCTGATTATCCGAGTCCCCTCCCCCTTCTGCCCTATTAGCTGATGCTAGCTTCTTTTTTAAAAATTTAAAAATATTAATTTGGCTTTCTGTTTCAATTTTTTAAACTTTTTTTTGCCAGCCCCAAGCCCACACTACAGCTGATGGGCGCTTGGGGCTCAGCCCAAAAATTTACTAATACCATGCCCATGAGGATGCTATAACTGAATCTTCAATCATGTGACCAATTTAGGGTAAAAACACATCTTTACTTTTTTTTAAAAAAATGTATATTTTGCCTGTGTAATAGCGCCCTAGTCTTTTCGTCAGATCAG
Source organism: Phrynocephalus forsythii (assembly GCA_029282475.1). NCBI lineage: Eukaryota > Metazoa > Chordata > Lepidosauria > Squamata > Agamidae > Phrynocephalus > Phrynocephalus forsythii. Next base: position 9,048,804 of record JAPFRF010000010.1, read on the forward strand.
AAGCGTCATGGGTAGAAAGACCGTAAGACTTGATTGTATGTGCCCATAATCTGCATGGTGGCATGGGATGTATAATGCCAACCATAAGTGCTGTAAGGTTTCATCCATGGTAGACCACTGACCAAAACAGTTCATGGCTGGGGGAGGGGTTTGTGTGCTTCCCACCAGCTGGGGAGGGGGCACCTCCTGCCCTGCTCCACAAACAGTCCCTACCAGAGATCCACTGAGAGCTAAGAAGCTAAAAATGTTTGGGCTCCCATCTCAGACAGTACTGAGTATTCAATAAAGTTTGGAATGCTCTGGCGTTGAACAGCAACTAAGAATACAAAATACAAAATGATCTAAACAACAAATAAATACATTTATGAATGCCCTGGCAGGATTGGAATGTTTATTTGGGGATACAGCATATTTGGTGAGATTGTTTCATGGGCTATGCCAGGGGTCCTGAACCTAAGGCCCGGGGGCCGGATGCGGCCCCCCAGGGTCCTCAATCTGGCCCCCGGGACCAATTGCAGACCCCCACACACACCTATCCCCCGCTTCGCAAGCAAGCGCCAGCCTCCACAGCTGCTTCTATTGCTGAGGCAGTTCAAAATGGTGGGCTATGTCGCTTCCCCCACTCCCTCCACCCACCGCCCAGATGATCAGCATCCTGGCTAGTGGGGCATTCAAAGTGGGAGGGCCACGGCAAGGTCTCCTGCTCCCCCCACCCCCCGCCCAGATGGTCGAGGCACCAGCTGCAGCTTTAAAATGTCACTCCCCTTTTTGGGGTGGGACTGTGGTCCGGCCCCCAGTGGTGTCTGGGGGGTAGTGGACCGGCCCGCTGTTTGAAAACTTTGAGGACCACTGGTCTATACCATCCTGTAGTGCAGTGGTTCCCAACCTGGGGGTCAGGACCCCTTTGCAGATCGAACGACCATTTCACAGGGGTCGCCATGAGCCAGTGAAGAAAAAGGCACAAATGGTTTGGGTCTGGAAGAGGAGGGGGAGGAAGGGGGGAAAGACATGGGAGCCGGCTATCCTCCACTGGCACACAGGCATCGTTGCTGTCATCCCCGCCATTCACTGCCTGAATTCGTTGCCTCTTTCTGCCCCAAAGCAGGGCTGGTGCTGTGGAGGCACCACAAGTCTGCTGTTCCTGTTGACTATAGGAACAAGTGTGTTAGAAGCCTAATGAGTGGGGATCGGCCTGTGAGTTAATCCGACAATGGTTATACCCTACATGGCATTCTTGCACTGCAAAACTTAAACCCATAGCGTAGGAACTTGAGTTTTGTGTCTCTATGACTCCCAGAATTCCCCAGCCACCCTGGCAAGCAGTCCAACAACAACAACACCAGCAACAACAACAGTATGCTGTCCAAGCTCTGATTTATTATTCAAGTGTGTAACCGAGACAAAGAATACACAGCACAGGACGAAAGCTGCAGAGATTGCAAAAAAGTTAAAAATAAAAAAGGACGACGACATCTTGAATTCTCCATAGAATAATAATCTTAGGGGATATGATAGCTATGTTTAAATATTTGAAAGGATGTCACATTGAAGAAGGGACTGGTTTGTTTTCCATGGCTTCAGAGACTAGGACTCGGGGCAATGGTTTCAAACTACAGCAAAAGAGATTCAATTTAAATATTAGGAAGAACTTCCTGATGGTTAGAGCTGTCCGGCAGTGGAATATGCTGCCACAAAGGAGGGTGGTGGAGTCTCCTTCTTTGGAGGTTTTTAAGCAGAGGCTGGATGGCCATCTGTCGGGAGTCCTGTGATGGGGGTTCCTGCATGGCAGGGGGTTGGACTAGATGGCCCTTGAGGTTTCTTCCAATTCTATGATTCTATGATTCTATGTAGGCATTGTGTCCAGCCCATCAAGGAGGCAGATTGGGGAATTGAACTCCCAGCCTCTGGCTATGTGCAGCCAGAGACCTAAACCACTGAACTCATTTTTCCAGGTTCTCAAGAGGTGTTGGGCATTGGCTACTATTTCCAAGAGGAGCGTGCATGAGCACAGATGTATATGCATGAGTCTACCAACACACACTTCCCTGACATCTTGCTTGTTTTGAACGGTCAGCACATTTCTGCCAGTGGTACCTCAGTGTTATGGCTCTCAAGCTGACACTGCTGGGCATTCTAGATCTGCCTCCCGTTTCGTCCAAGTACATCTTCCCAACAAGGACTGCCTGGAATTTTCCAATAGGCCAACCAAAAGATTCCTGTCCCTTCTTGAGGGGGTAGAGGGAATAAATGTCAATAGGGGAGATGTTCTGGCCTCATTAGGCCTCTTTGCCCCAAACTGGTTAATTTCCAAGTGTCGAGAAGCTCTTTGGCATCTTGTTAAAAAACGATGGGAGTGCCCCCACAGGAAATTGGCAAAGCCTCATGAATCAAGCAGAGAGGAGTGTTTGTGAAAATGACTCAAATGGATTTCAATGGGGAAAGCCATATTCTTCACTTCCCTCACACAAAGACCATGTTTACCAATAAATTAATACACGGGGGGCGCTTACCGCAATAACCAAGAGATTTTTTTGGTTTCCCGTTGATTAGGGAATCTGTGGCAATGCATACAATACTGGCCTCTAAGAATATTTCTCTGTGATGCAAAATCAAGGCTGTCAAACATATGCCAAAGCGTAGAAACATTACTTTTTACTTATTTATTTTTGACACTCCGAAGTCCAGAATCCCTCTGCTAACTTGGCCACGGGCTGTACTGGCACATGGATTCTGGGAGCTGTAGTCCAAAAACAAACAACAACAACCCACAACTTTTCTGAGCTATACATTTAACAAGTGCTACTACACAACAGTCGTCATCTGTTTGGGGCCATAAGAGTGGCCAATAGAGATGGGCACGAAACAAAAAAATGGTGTTTCAGTTTTTCGTTTGTCGTTGAGAGGTCTATTTCGGTTCGTTTCCGTTTGTCGTGATTTTTTTGGAAAATTTTTGTTACCATTTTTCGTTTGTTGTTTTTACCTGCTTTTTGCGCGATTTTTAAAGCATTTCCGTGTGCAGGCATCCCCCAACGCCCCAGACCAGAGGGAAAACACTAAAAAAATGGATGCTGGCAGAGACACAGTATAGACTAGGTATGCAGGGAGGCTGCAAAGGCAGTGGCGGGCGTTGCCCAGGGTGCAAGGCAGCCGCAGAGTGACTGCACTGCGGGGCAGGGGAGGGTACTCACCGAGAGGTACGCAGCACGCACGCACACAGGGAGGCTGCAGGACTGAAGCTAGAGTTGCAGAGACAGCAATCCCACCCTAACTCCCACCAGAGACTGCAAGGAGGACGGGGCGGCCAGAGCTTTTTATGTCCTCTGTGGCTGCCAGACCTGCCATCCCAGTCTGCAATCTGGGCATGCTATTGGTTGAACATGATCCCATCACATGGCTTGCCCCCATTTTGTGGCTGGTGGTGACATCCATTTTAAAGGGAAAAGAAAAATACATTGCGATGGGAGAAGACCAAAACATTTTAAGGACCCCAACCCCCCTGGTAGGTATTATCAGACAATATAAATAATTATCGCTGTGTTTATACATTTTTTTAACATTTAAAACAGCTCATTTCATTGTGCGTCACCATTAACGGAAACGAAACGACCACAATTTTCGTGGTTCTGTTCATTTTGTTTCATTTTCATCACAATTTTCTTTTGTCGTTTCATTACATAACGAGTACCCAGCTTGCTGGAGGGGGCAATGTGTAGCCTGCATTACTGTAATTAAAACTGCAAACCGCCCAGAGACTACTTAAAGGGGTATGGGGCAGATAAGCAGAACACTTTGCTTTTGCTTTTTATGGCCTTATACACTGCAGGCCTCTTCTGACTTCATGCTTCTATGATACAATATGAGTTTGAGAACTGCATGTTTTAATGATGGTATCTATTATTATTTTATGCTAGCACCTATGATATCTATTGTACTAAGTGACAGAAATCAAGTGTATGGAAAAAAATTCTCCCAAATCATCTATGCAGAAGCTATTAAGGCTCATAACACTGATGTCCTAACCCAAATCTGCATCTATAATCACTATTCCATAGTGACGTCCTGGATCTGGAACATGTTTGAAAATGAAACCATCAGCGCATACAGTGTTTTGAAGATAAAAAAGTGTTTTAATAATACAGTGGACCCTCATATAACAAACGGGTTGTATAACATAAAATATGTACAACATAAACAATTCCGGAGATAGGGAAAATTTGCTTAACAGAACTGTCTATGGGGCAAATTCGTACAACATAAAAATAGTCGCGATTAGGAATTACTCTGGTTTCAATGCATTCCTATGGGAAATTTGTATAAAGGAAAATTTGCTTAAGAATTTCATTTGGAATGAATTAATTTCTTTATACAAGGTACCACTGTAATGATTTTAACATCTTATTTAAATGCAAAAAATAAAAAAATAAAAATCAGATTTTCTTTAAAAAAGTAAAACAATTTTCATCCACTGTAGTGACTATTGTTCATAACAGACTATTGTTCATAACACTGTAGTGACTATTGTTCATACCAGAAATTTTATTCTGCAGAAAAAGCAGAATATGATTTTTAGATTTTTTAGATTTGAAGAATCAGAGGGAAATTGCAGCAAAAATTCCAAGAATTGCAACCTCACAATGTTATTGAATTATGCAAGTTCAGGAAAACCTTCTCTTTCTTCTATTTAACAGCAACTCTTAAAGCACATGCTAGAGTGCGAGAATTTATTTGGCTCCTGTGCACCCTTATGGATGTGTTGTAAACAACATACTGAAGGGTTTTCTTGTGCAGCTGGTCCTTGAGAGAAGCTTGTCCAAATTCATCTCTGATTAAACCTGTCTCCTCTTTTCCATTAAGGTCTGGATGCTGGCCATTTCAAGATTTAAGATGAGCATTCTTTAATCACTTTTCTCTGTTGATCAATGTTCGCCAAGCTAATTCAAGATGTTCACCAACAACAGGTAAGTGGAGAGCACGTTTTGGTTATGCATTGATTTTTTTCCCTCCTCCTCCTCCTGTCTTCTTCTTCTTCTTCTTCTTCTTCTTCTTCTTCTTCTTCTTCTTCTTCTTCTTCTTCTTCTTCTCTCTATCCCTTTATATATGATTACAATTTGGGATTGGGGTGGGTGCCACTGCATCTGTTGGGCGGCACAGATGCCAAAGTCATCTCCAAGGTCCATCTGGCTCCTGGAATCCGTTGCATGCAGCCCCTTCCTTGACCCATAGATGAGCCTCTGAGACTTGAGCCTGGGCCTCCTCTTTCAGGACATTGCCCTCCTCCACCAAGGCACAGAATTGTGGCTCCCAAGCCTTGATGCCTTCTTGCCACACTTTTTTCTCTCTTCCAAAGTCTCTGTGTCCTCCGCTTCCTGTGGAAGCCCCCGAACCATCCTTGCCTTTCTTTTTTGTCTCAACCGCTGCTACCTCATCCTCCCTCTATCAGCAGTTCCCCTATCAACCATTTCATGTGTAGGCACCCATCATCCTATTATAGGGCTGGGAGGTATGTCCTCAGATGGGGGCCCCTCTGACACATACACAGTTAACAAGACAGTGGAGTGTAACATTAAAAAACCCCCAAGAAGAATAGATAAGAATATGCCATTTAAAGTCTTTAAAACTATCAGAGCAAAACAAATACAGTGGTACCTTGAGATACGAATGCTTTGAGATACAAAAGGGAAGTCTGTCCAGGGTGCAATACACTCTGGGAATGGAACTCTTCCACAAAAACTCAAGATAAGAAAATTTCCTATGTAAAGCCCTGAGATGCGAAAATTTTGCCAAAGACTTCAATTCCCAGAGTGCATTGTGCACCATTCAAATCCATGATACAACATTTTTTAAGATATGAAGCATCCCAAGGAACATATTTATTTCATATCTTACCTACAGCATCCTGTAATAAAACATGGCCTGGGAGCAGCCACTCAAAGGACTGTCTCTCCAATTTTAAACTGACACCATGGAAAGGTGATGATGCTTCAAATTTATTTATTTTATTTATTTATTGTTATATTTATATCCCGCTTATCTCCAACTAGGACTCTAAGCGGCGAACAAAGCATAGTAGAGTTCAACAAAGTCCAATATAATAATTTAAAACACGTATAAAGTATAAAATCCTGGTGCCTCCAAGTACATCCCAGCGCATCAGGACATCGATCCTACCAATTAAGATTGGAGGCATTGGTAATCAGCAAGCAATAATAAAGATGGTGATGATGGCGGGGGGAAGGGAAAGAAGAAGAAAAAAAAATTAAAAAGAAAAATTAAGATTCGCCAAAGGCCTCTCGAAATAAAAAGGTTTTTAAAGATTTTCGAAAGGCCTGCAGGGACTCTGCAGAGCGCACTTCGCTAGGGATAGAATTCCAAATGGACGGGGCTGCCACAGAGAAGGCCCGGTTCCGGGTAACCGTCTTCCGGGCCTCTCGAGGGGTGGCAACCCGAAGCAAGTGCGCTCGCACCTGCCGAACTGGACGGGCCGAGGTGGATCGCTGGACGATACGCTCTGTCAGGTAGTCCGGTCCCAAGCCATGGAGGGTTTTATAAACTAAAACCAAGACCTTGAATCTAATCCGGGCTGCAACGGGCAACCAGTGCAGGCGAGCCAGGACTGGGGTGATATGGTCATAACGACGCACACCAGCCACCAGCCTGGCCGCCGCATTCTGTACCCGCTGCAGACGCCGGAGAAGAGTCAAGGGCAGCCCCATGTAGAGCGCGTTACAGTAGTCCAGCCTCGAGATCACCAGTGCCTGGACCACTGTTCTCAGAGAGTCAACATCCTTCCTGCTTTAGGCAGAGCCACATTCTGATGTCTGTAGGTTCTGAATACCTACAGAATCAGGTATTATTATTATTATTATTATTATTATTATTATTATTATTATTATTATTATTATTATTATTATTATTATTATTATCACACAGCAAACAAGATAACTATGCTGGATTTTGTATTACAAGTCACTAGCCGAAAGCTTCCCAAGCATTTAGGACTATGTGATGTATCGGCAAATGATGCGAGCAGATCCTATGTAAGGTGGCTTTCTGCGGCTGACTGATGGTGACTTTGTCAACTCTGGTTTCTTCTAAATACTTGCTTAGCTCTTTAGGCACCGCACGAATTTAGAAGAAATCATCATCATCATCATCATCATCATCATCATCATCGTCATCATCATCATCATCATCATCATCATCATCCAATTTATTCATATGTGCATCCTGTGAAGAAACAATGACACGTATGATAGCAAAACAATCAGAATTCCAGCATGGGGTAGTAATAGAGCAGGCCCACATGGAGTGACCGGCCTCTCAGTGGACCACTGAGCACATTCAGGGTCTCTGCCAGCAGAAGAAATGGCGCAAACACATCCTGGGAGTAAGTCAGATGGTCCGTCTGGCATGTGCAACACCATTCTCTCCACTGTGCTGCCCTCAAACGCTGGAACCCACCCAGATTACAATCTGATTCATTATACAGTTTCTAACTCATTGTAGATGGCTGGCAAATAGGCTTCATTGCAAGTAGAGGTGGGCATGAAACGAAAAACAAAATGGTTTTGTCGTTTTGTTAGGTAAATTACTTTGTTACCTAATGAAACGGTAGGATGTTTTTTGTTTGTCACGAAACACCATTTTTCCGCTTTAAAAATGATTCATCCTAGGGGACTCAATAGCAGGGGAACCGTGTAAGCTGACAAAGCTGTTTGGAAGAGCAGCAAAACATTCCAATCTCTACATAAGAACATAAGAAGAGCCATGCTGGATCAGGCCAAAGGACTATCTAGTCCAGCTTCCTGTATCTCACAGTGGCCCCACCAAATGCGTCAGGGAGCCCAAGAGACTAGATATCTGTCTCCTAATACCACTTCCCTGCATCTGGCCCTTGAAGTACCCTGGTTTTAAGCCTGGAGATTACACATCTCCATCATGGTTTGCAACCTGTGATGGACTTTTCCTCCAGGAATCTGTCCAATCCCCTTTTGAAGGCATCCAGGCCAGATGCCATCACCACATCATGTGGCAGGGAGTTCCACAGACTAACAACACACTGGGTAAAAAAATTTTTCTTTTGTCTGTTCTCACTCTCCCAACCCTCAGTTTGAGCGGATCTCTCAAAAAAACAGTAGTGCCAGGACCCTTGCCTGTCACAGAACCTGTCTCTGAGGGGTTAAATGGTGAAGAGCTGCTGGAGGAGCCTTGCAGCTCAAGTCAGCAGGCAGCTGGGTCTGATGACTCAGATGAAAACATATCTTCTCCCCCTAGAAGGGCTATGAGCAGGATTCTGCAAAGACGTGCTACCAGGAGAGCTAGGGAAAGGGTCTTTGATGCTAGACGGGGAATCAGGTCGGGAAACCCTGAGTACTAGCAGGAGCCTTTCCAGAAGTAAGGGTGTGTTTCCTGTTTTGGGATAAAGCTGGTAAGCTCACCTTGAGCTCTCTGTGGGAGCAACACATCATTTGAACTTGCAACCACGTTCCTGTCTGTGACCTTGGCTCTGTTCCTGATTTCGGACTGGCTTCTTGGACAACTGCTTAATCTGTTCCCTTGGGTTTGGCATCTGGTTTCTGTGAGATATTCTGGTTTTGACTTGGACTGTTAATTGCTGGGAGTTGGATTCTGTTATTTATCTGGCACTTGATTGTTGGCAAAGAACTTGAACTTGCCCGGCTTTCCACTAAAGATCTTGGCAAAGAACTGAACCCTGTTTGTGTGTGTGCTCTGTGTGTGGGGCTTGACAAGTAAAATAAACAAGAAAAGAAAAGAAATCCAATTGTCAGGACTCAACATCTAGATAAACTCAGCTGGATCTTCACAGATATTAACACCTGTTCTTGCTCATTCTCACAACCTGGATCTCACAGACCTACTGCTGGGAAACTCATTTGCTGCCAGCACCACCAGAGGAGGGTTTACTGGTGCTCACAGCATGGTTATATTATTTTAGTTAATTGTGAGTCACTATTATTCCCTCCAATGGATTAAAACCAACATATGAAACACACAGAGACACATAGTACACACTGGCTAGCATGCTGCAGTGGTTACACTGACCAGAGAACTAGGAAAGCTCACCAAAAATGCAATGGCTCAAATCCTGTTGCGCAACTGTGTGCATACAACTTGAGTTTGTCACCACGGTAGTTATAGAATCATAGATCCACTGAGTTGGAAGGGGCTTAGAAGGCTATCAAGTCCAAACCCTGCTGAATGGATCCACTGCGCCCAAAGGAGTAGTTGCAAAGGACTCCCACATGTGTACTGGACAACTGGCCATGTCAGGATTGTGTGGCCTAGTGTGCAAATACCTAGTGAAATTCTTTGTCGCCAAGTGTAATGTGCAAGATGTTTACACAGGCATAACTTTCCATTAGCCTAGCACGAACAGGATTTGGGCCAACAATTTTCTTCCTTTCTTAGTCTGATACTTCACGTCTGTCTCATCGCTGTCTGTGGTCGTGCTGGGGACCGGTATGAAGAAATCTAACTGCACGTCCATTGCGGGATGAGGGGAGTTTGTCCCGACCACGCACCCTGAACTGCGATTTAAGCGAGATGAGATATTTCCCTCCCTGGCCTCAGGAATCTGCTCATCACGCTTCTCATTCTGAGACTATTGCCCGTGAGGTAAGGCTCGCCACGCAACGTGCCATTCTCCATCTAGTGGCAGGAGTGCGAAGTGCCATTTGCCAGTACATTCCATATGGAGTCCGCAATGCAGTGCAGACAGATTAGAAGACAAATGCCTCAAACTTAGCTCCATAACGCATTGAAGGCAAGGCTTCAGAGAATCAAAACATCAAAAAACAGAAGGTCAGGCCGAGAAAAAAAAACAGAGAACAAAGGCATTGAATTTCACATCTTATCACGGAATGAGGACATGCGGAAACAGTCATGCTGGTATCATCAATCACGCCTGTGCATATACGGGAACAGGGACAGAACCGCAAGAAGACCACGTGACCTCGACCGACATCAACACGCAATGAACTTCCTCCTCAGACGAGAATGGACGTGAAGTAACCATCTTATTACCCTTCAGTCCCTCTGGTTTATGGAACTTTGAAAGATGTCCCACCAGCTTCACCCATCAGCCTTATGCCTACTTTGTTTGAAGTCCAATAACCCATCACATCATTCCCCCAAGCCACGCTTGAAGGGAGCAAGTGATGCCTGTGCCTTCGCATTGCCAGCCATTTACTAAATTGCAGTGGTAATAGTTAGCTATTCCCGGAGGGCGTGAGGCAAACTGTTAATTCACTAACATTTGTCAAAATACTGAGATTCTCTTCGAAGGGACGGATCTGTAGAATGGTGGCAGGTTATTATACCTTAAGAAAGGCAAAGAGAAAATACTATTTTGTCTCAGTGATCCTACTCCGATAACCACCACTGCACTTTTCATTAATATCTGGTGACAGATGTAGTTTACTGGGGAAAAGTCTATTACCCATCCTCTAACATGAAGTTATCTCTTTTCTTTCAAACGGTATAATGACTGGATCTTTGCCCCTACTTCATTCACATATATCAGCTCTTTGCCAAGCACAAAATCACATCATGTAACTATATTAAAGGACTCACTAGGATGCGGGAAGAGAAAAATGATGTCAGGAATGTCAAAGGGGGGGAGAGAATGAAGTTAAAAAGAGCTGCTGGTTTACTGGGGTCACTGAATACACACACCGATATACACAGGGCTAAAAATACCAGGTCTCCCAACTGAGTTCAGAGACACTTGCCCATTGCAAAACTTATTTTGTTCTTGTGATATAAGAGGAAGGAACAATATGCGCTGTTCAATATTTTGCCCAGTAGATAGAAAGGAACTTCACATTTGAAAGAATGGCTTATGCTCATGTACCAAATTACAGTACTTCAAAGTTCTGTTTGACAACTCATAGAATCATTGAGTTGGAAGAGACCTCAAGGGCCATCCAGTCCAACCCCCTGCCATGCAGGAACCCCCATCACAGGACTCCCGACAGATGGCCATCCAGCCTCTGCTCCAAAACCTCCAAAGAAGGAGACTCCACCACCCTTTATGGCAGCATATTCCACTGCCGGACAGCTCTAACCATCATGAAGTTCTTCCTAATGTTCAAATGGAATTTCTTTTCCTGTAAATTTGAAACCATTGCCCCGCATCCTAGTCTCTGAAGCCATGGAAAAGAAACCAGTCCCTTCTTCAACGTGACATCCTTTCAAATAGTTTAACATAACTATCATATCTTCTCTCAACCTTCTTTTTGCAAAGCTAAAGATTCCCAGCTCCCTAAGCCATTCCTCGTAATACATTTCTTCCAGACCTTCAACCATCCTGGTCGCCCTCCTCTGTACCCACTCAAGGTTGTCAACATCCTTTTTAAATTGAGGTGTGCAGAACTGGACACAGTACTCCAGGTGGGGTCTGACCACAGCAGAATAGAGTGGACATGGCACTTGAAGAAGAAGATGAATATGGTCCAATGACACCCTGTTGACTCTTCCAGGAGCAGGATTGTTAGGTATCCTACCTGAAAGGAACTGCTGGATAGCTTAGTGGTTTAAACCTCTGGCTGCAGTGGGTGGGAATTCAAATCCCAACTGGGCCACCTGGACAGGACCTGGACTTGATTGTCCATAGGGTCCTTTCCAGCTACGCGGAAGTGCATTTAGTAGAACTGCAGGACAGCTCAATGGTTTGGGTATCTGGCTGCCAAAGCAGAGTTCGATTCCCCACTACGCTTTCTTGATTTGAATAGGGTCCCTTTCAGCTGTACAGTTCTAAGATTATTATCAGGCCTCCTAGTCGAAGGGGTGCTTGGGGGATGTCCCTTATTTTGATGGTAATCTCTGCCTGAAGGATGGCAAGTCCATGTGAATAGAATAGAATGAATAGAATAGAATGGAATTTATTGTCATTGTATAAAAATACAATGAGATTAAAAAGTGCCATCCAGTCAGCTCATTCACATACCCTAGTATAAAAATCCAAGACATAAAATCTACCATTTAAGAACAAAACATCCATACACATACTCCTACATTCACATGCAGAACATCATTTGTACTCATTTAAAACTGACATAAAAACCAAACATACACACACAGCCCTATACTCTTTCACCTGACAGCATTCATACCCAATCCATAAAAACTACAATTAAAAAAAACCAACAACCATACACAACCACCCCCATACAATATATATATTGCACATTTAACACTGATATTACCCATCAACTTAATTTTTAACAGAATTTAGCATGGTTACTGGTTTTGGGTAAAAACTATTTCTGAATCTTTCTGTCCTTGTCAAGAGGAAGACCTCAAAGAAGGGAAACAGTTGACCCTCCACTGGTAGAACCTGAAAGGCAGACGATCACATGATACAAGTCTTCCTCTCACCAGTTTCTGCAATAAGGACACAGACATATTGCATTTATGTTGATCTTAACTGATTCATACACCCAGTGGTTTTCAACCTTTCATTCCTCCAGGTGTTTTGGATTTCAACTCCCAGAAGATCCAGTCAAAATCTAAGATGGTGAGGGACTCAGGAAGTTGAAGACCAAAACAGCTGGAGAATTTGGCCACATTAGAAACTCAACTGTTCTTCTTCATGGTTTTCAACTATGGTTCTTTTAAAGGGCATTTATTCCTAAGGGGTATTTTGATAGAGCAGAAAACAAAACAAAAACAAACCTGAAGCTGGTTTTATACCAACATTTTTATATTTAATATCATGTGATGAATCTCATATTAATTCAGTCTATTATTTTTGCTACAAGCAGCCTTGAAAGAATGGGAGTTGACTATTATATAGCAAAGTAAAAAAGGAAAACCAAAGCATGTTGCTTATATACAGCTCCATAGAGCCTAAAGCACTCTTTGAACAATATACAGTTTGATTATACAGGCTACATGCTGCCTGCAAAGCAAGCTGGATACTCAACGTATCGACGTCAGAAGGATGGAAGGCTGAGTGAACCTCAAGCTGACTACCTGGAACTGAACTCAGGTTGGGTGCCAGGTTTTGGCTGCAATACTGCAGTTTAACCACTGCACCAGACAGGATGTGTGGTCCCTGCACAGTCCCAAACAGGGATTGGTAAAATCTTTTTGAATGGCAACTCAACACTTATGTAAATTCCAATTATTATATAGCTCTACTCTAGCCAGGAGCGGTAAATGGATCAAGGAGAGAGGCCCCTATGTAGCTTCATAAATGGGTTGCCACAAGAGATGTGGCCACCCATTTATGAAACCCAATTCATGTAGGCCAAGAAGTCAGAATGAGACATTTGTCCTTCTATGAATGTCCAAAACCCTTCCCATGACCTGGAGTGAGGTCTTTTCACCAGTGAGGGAAAAGACGTAATGAGGATAGCTGTAGCTATAGAATCATAGAATCATAGAGTTGGAAGAGACCTCAAGAGCCATCTAGTTCCTGCCATGCAGGAACCCCCATCACAGGACTCCCAACAGATGGCCATCCAGCCTTTACTTAAAAACCTCCAAAGAAGGAGACTCCGCCACCCTCCTTTGTGACAGCATATTCCACTGGCAAACAGCTCTAACTGTCACAAAGGTCTTCCTAGTGTAAACATTGAGTCGCTTTTCCTGTAGTTTGAGACCATTGCCTCGCGTCCTAGTCTCTGAACCCATGGAAAATAAACCAGTCCCTTCTTCAATGTGACATCCTTTCAAATATTTAAACATAGCTATTATATCCCCTCTCAGTCTTCTTTTTGTAAAGCTAAACATTCCTAGCTCCCTAAGCCTCTCCTCGTAAGACATTTCTTCCAGACCCTCAAACATACAGAAGATGAAAAGGGAATATACAGATGAAGGTTGGTGCCTCCTTACGGATCAGAGCAGGGATGGCTAACCATAATCTTATAGTGGAAGCCATGGGGGTGGGGTGGGGAGTCACTACTGCCCTCATCCTGTAAGAATGACCCATATTATTCTTTACACATGACAGTTGGGTGGCTGGGGTTGAAGGAGGCGGGGAAGAAAACCCCACTGCCTTGCCTAAGGCCACCTCAAGTTTCAGAGGCAAGGAAGCAGGAGCTGAACTGTGGAATCTCACCCTTCACAGTCATGGCTCCGACGCTCTGCCAACCATAACCGAGATCCTCACCCTGCCCCCTGGAACTTGACCTTATTAACAAGGGTGGGTAAGAGAAGAGAACAAAGGCGAGTCTGTACACAAAAGGTTTCTGTCTCCTGAGATATTTACAGGCTGCACCCGGGGAAATCAGAGTTAAGCTTCTAATATCTTTAAAAGCTGCTATTAATAAGGGAGAGAACAGATGTTTACCCAGATCATCAAGAGAAAGAAGGAAAGCAATGGTCCATGCAGGTTCTTAGAGGCCTATACCTTAAAGGTTTGACAGATGTAAAGCACCAGAATTGTGTGGCTTTAAGTAACCGAACGGATCCTGGAAAGACAGGGAGCAAGGAAGCGTGTCCTACGTGGCTCGTGGTTCATAAACAGTGGCTCCCCTCTGGAGACTTTGTGAAACACTAAATTGAAAATAGCCATTTAGCTGCCTATAACCAGAAAAAAAGTAGGTTTTCATAGAAAGGTGCTGCCAGAATGGAAGAGAGAAAGAATAGAAGGCTCTCATTCTTTGTGTTTCTATACTGTTCATTTTTTAAAAAAACCTACATGATTTCTGTAAGACAAAACTGGGGGGGGAATCAGAATCACTTAACTCATCCTTAAGCCTAATCAAGAAACAAAAAATAATTACAGTTTCTAAGATAAAGAATCAACCATAAAAACAAACAAACAAGCAAAAACCTTATGCAAAAATGTAGGGACATTATTCACATGTTAATCTTTTGTATCTGAGGAAGCCATTTCTATTTTAAGCTAGTATTTGCCATGGGTTGAAGGCCATCTGCAACTGAATTCAGATAAGACAGAGGTGCTTATGGTGAACTGAGAGGTAGATCAGGGAACAGGGATTCAAACTGTGCTGGATGAGGTTCCACTCCCCCTAAAAACATAGGTGTGCATTTTGTGAGTCCCCCTGGACTCATCTTTGAGCCTTAAACCCCAGGTCTTGAGGGTGACCAGGAGTACAATTGCACAGTTTAAGCTAGTTTGCCCGCTCTGCGGGTTCCTGGGGAAGTCTGATTTGGCTACAGTGACACATGCCAGTTACTTAGGGTGTTTATACACGAACCCTAAGCTCCGCCGCAAATGGCTGCAAGCTCCGGAGATTTAAAATGTTTCCCCACCAGCTCCGGAGTTTGCAGACAATTAAGGGCGACCCCGCCCACTTTAGCGCGACCCAGCGCACTTTCCTTGTACCTTCTCTCTGGAAGTGAAAAATATTTGATGTGGATAAGAGTGCCGGGCTCTCCTCGCTTGTCTGTTGTTTTTTTGCCTCCCGCCCCTTTAAGAGCCCCTTGAGAAGGAACCAGGAAGTAACGGGGCTCGTGGCAACTTCGACCGGCACCGGCAGGTTAGTAAAGGCTTCTTTTGTCCTTTTTTCCCCTCCCCCCCTCACGCCGACAGGAGCAGGAAGTGCTGAGGGGTGGGGACGAAGGAACAGAAACGAACCCCCAAGATCTCTGGTCCGAATTTAAGGGACCAGCGGATCTTAGGGGTCGTGTGAAAAGGCCCTTACATCAAATCTGGTTTACTATGTTCTACGTGGGGTGATCTTTGACTGACTGACTGATTGGTTGTTTGGTTGTTTGGTTGTTTGACTTTATATACCACCCATCGGGCATCAAGAGGCACTGAGTGATTCACAACAGCGCAAACAAACTGTACAACAGAACAATGAACAAACCAAGATCAAAATAAAATAATATCTAACTATGATACATATACAGTTTATTTCCTGAGTCTGTACACAAAAGGTTTCTTTCTCCATAGATACTTGCAGGCGGCAATCAGGGCAATCAGTATGAGTTAGTTAAATAGTCAGGTGGAATTTATATAAGAAATGTTTGAGGAATTCCATCTCGATGAATAGCTGGTGATCTAAGTTATGCATCTCAGACGAATGTGCAAATTGGAAAAGGATCCACCAGATATTGTATTTCTTCTAGTGCTGTAATGCGGGTCTTACTATTTAGATGTATCAAGATACATAATAAAATGAATTTTATAGGGAAGTAAAGCACTTACAGCTGGGGGTGAGAAGATTTTGCAAGAGCGGAACAGCAATGTGAAAATATAACAAAAGTAGGGGGTAAGAGTATATACAAAGCAAAGATAGATGTATTTGTTCACAATACCCAGGTCAGCAGGAGTCCAAGATGAGAGAAAGCCTTTTTTCCACCAATGATGGCGCTATGAAGGAGGGAGGGGAGACTTGGTTATGTAATGTTTGCTATTCACTGGCTGCCAATCAGCTACTGGGCACAATTCAAGGTGCCTGACCTTAACCTACAAAGCACAAAATGGCCTGGCTCCAATCTACCTCAAAGACTGAATCTCGCAGTATGAACCGGCTTGGGAGGCTTTTCTCTCCATCCCACCACCTTCACAGGTGCGGCTCACAAGAACACATGAAATAGCCTTCTCTGTTGCTGCTCCCAGACTTTGGAACTCCCTCCTGCTGGAGGCCAGGACTGCCTCATCTCTGCTATCTTTTCCGGAAGCAGGCAAAGACCTTCCTCTTCAGGCAAGCTTTCCCTGAACGAGGGACTACCTACTATGTAACTTTATATGGATTACCATGCATGACTGCATTGACTGATTTTCATAAGAACACCAGTGTTTTCCATGCTACTTTCCACCCCTCATAATGGAACTTTCTTTTCTGTTTGTGTGCTCTTTGTAGTTCTAATATTACCTCTTAATTCTGCTAAGATGCCTCTTCAAATTCCCTGTTCTTAACTTGAATATATCTTAAATGTTCTGGGCTGCATACTTTCCCTCTCTATTGTAAGCCGCCTTGGGTCCTTTTCCAAGGAGAAAGGTGGGGTAAAAATATTCAAAATAAATAATAAATAATAAATAAATTCTTGGCATCAACTGAATCTAGCACAGGTGACTTCCAAAAGCTTGGGAGCTGCTCATATCCATCTCTGAACTTTGGAGAGTTCTACCCACTTGTGTAACAATATTTGTCTTTAGAAGCCCTTGACCACCTTGCTAGTTTGAGAAGATGACTATGGAATCCTCAATATCCATGTCCAAACTTCAGCCCTCGAGATGTTTTGGACCACGATTCCCACAGTCCTTTGCCGTTGGAAATACAGGCTTAGTATTCTGGGAGTTGTGATCCAAAACATCAGGAGGGCCAAAGCTTGGACATGCCTGTCTAAAACCATAAACTGCTCCTCCTTCAGGGCCACATATAAATCCAGCATTCTGTTAGTGTTAGCAATGGGGGAGATGTATTTTAGGGGGAGGAGGGAGCTTATTGAATTTTGGGGGAGGGAAAACTCCTACTACCTGAAGATAGTGTGCAAATCACTTTGGGTTTCATTTGGTCATGGCAATTCCAAAAGTTCCTAATGAACTGTTGAAACTTCCAGTAGCTTAGTGGTGAACAACTTGCCACAGTAATTCTTTACTCCACTGGAGAAACCAGTGACTTTTTCTCCCTATGTCCAAAGATAGTGGGACATTTTCTTTCAAATTTCAAATAGGGCCACTACGTTTGTAAGAATATCTGTGTGCCATTTGTGGGCACAGTTTGTTGCAAGTTCCACACATTGTACAAATTATGCAACTAAGCTGCCTTGCTTCACGTGCTTTTAGCAATTAGAAGTGACTCATTACTAAAATTATTTGCTTCTTTTTTGACCCATCAGCAATTCCTTCTGCGGTTAGTGGGGGAAAATGCTAATTGTTTGGTTCTCACACGTTGGGGGGTCAAGAAATCTCTCCCCTGGGTTAAAAGACACTCAACTGGCTGCCTTGATGTATTAAGTCAATCTGTCTTGTCGAAAATGCATGTCTTAGCTGGTGCCATTCTGGCTTTTTGATTTCATTCGCTCATCCAATGGTCATATGACAATGGAACTCAATTAGCAGCTTGATCAACAGATCTAAGATCTAATAGCCAAACTCCAATCCAACACAGACAGTATTGTGATACTGATTTAATGAGAATTCTTCAAATCCTCTAGTTGTCCACAGCAATTATGAACACAAGGATATGGAACAATCTTGTGGTTTGGATCGGAAGAGGGAATAGCTGACCAAATGAAATCATATATATATATTAATAGTTATAAACAGAACAACACTCTTCCCCATTGTCACTCCCCAAGCATGAGATATACGGTTGTTACATACAGAGTCTCCACCTATCTATGCTATCCATTATGTAAACATTGATCTACTACATGATTGATTTTTCTGGTTTACTTTTGGTAGTTTAATAGTTTAATATTATCTATGCCAGTAATTCAGCTGCCTAGACGCCCTAAACACATCCAATCTCGCCTGATTTCGGAAGCTAATCAGGATCGGCCCTGGTCAGTACTTGGATTGGGAGACCACCAAGGAATACCAGGTGCTGTAGGCACCTGGACTAGGAACTGGCAAACCACTCCAGTATTCCTGCCAAGAAAACTCCATGGACATGGGGTCATGAAGAGTTGGTCAAGACTGTAACGATCCAAAACACACACATGCCGGTAATTATATTTGATTAGTTATTTTTTTGCTTTATGTTTCATATAATTTCAGATTAGTAATGTTTTTTTTACATATTTACATTACATAACCACATTTGTTACGGTTTATTGTTTATAATTTGTATTTTTCTTACATTGCAAACCACCCCAGAGTAGCCTTCGGGCTAGATGGCATGGTATAAGCATCTAATAAATAAATAAATAATCAAATAAATATCCCTGCATCTGACAACATTTGGATGCAATGGAGGAATCAGGGATATCAGGATAAACATTCCTTCTAAGGAAGTATAAATAAAAGTTTCACCAGGCACATTAGAATAGCATTAAAATTCAACTACCTGTTGGAAGTATCTAGGAATAATCCATCAAATGATCCTTGAAGTACGCAGCCCTAACCTGGATGCCCTCTATCTGCAGTTTGCCTGTTGGAAACAGAAATACAATAAAGAGGATAAGCTACTTTAATTATTTCTTCTTGTAAAAAGCACACCACCGATAACAGAAACGTCAATTTCTCCTTCCGAAAGCAGAGCTGGCTGCTGATCGAGTTGAATTATATACCATTGCAATCACACACAGAAATAAGACATTCCCTCTTGGGATTACGTTATATTGTGTGTTCATTAAAGTCTCAAAGCTACAAGTGGATGGATGAACCAATGGGAGCAGAAGAAGCAAAACATCACAGAATGCCACTGAACATTCAACACGGCAGGTTGGTTTTCCCAAAGAAGGCACACGTTGCTAAAGTGGATTGCTTGATTCTTGGATTTGGGAGAGAAGGCGGTGTGAAGGAAGAGCTGATGGGTAGCTCAGTGACTTAAGATATCTGGTTGCAGGGCCAGATGTTGGGGGATTCGATTCCCCACTGGGCCTCCTTGACAGGAGCTGGACTCCATGATCCATAGAGTCTCCTTCCGGTTCTGTAGTTCTAAGATTATCGTCACAGTACGGTATTATAGTTTTTGAATAGCACCTGAAATTGGTTCCGAAAAGCCCAATGGGTCTGAATTTTATATCTAGTCAACTGCCACGCAACTTAGAAAAACATAATGCTTCTACCTCCCCCTCCCACCATGAGTGGAACGTCAGGGCACTGTCTGTAGGATTTATGATTAGATTACTTCCAGTGTTACAAACATCATAATAGGTGTTATTTCAGCTTCAGGAATCCAGATGTACCATGACATACTACTTAAGATAGGAACCTGATTTATTCATTTCAAGAAGAAGGCTGAGGGGGGATATGATAGCTATGTTTAAATATTTGAAAGGATGTCATAATGAAGAGGGAACAGGTTTGTTTTCCATGGATTCAGATACTAGGACTCGGGGCAATGGCTTCAAACTACAGGAAAAGAGATTCTATTTCAGCATTAGGAAGAACTTCATGATGGTTAGAGCTGTTCGGCAGTGGAATATGCTGCCACGGAGGGTGGCGGAGTCTCCTTCCTTGGAGGTTTTTAAGCAGAGGCTGGATGGCCATTTGTCAGAAATACTGTGATGGGGGGTTCCTGCATGGCAGGGGGTTGGGCTGGATGGCCCTTGACGTCTTTTCCAACTCTATGATTCTATGATGCTATGATTCTATGATTCTAAGCATGTGTAGATCATGCTTCTGTCCATAAACTGATTTCAGGGAGGAACACATAGAAATCAAGGATCTGTTATAATAACAGTGGTATAAACCGAAACACCAATCCCAATGCAGCAGAGTGCATTTGAGGAAGTAGGCTGTGTCTCCATGTAGAGTGTATATAATTAGTTTATGTTATGATTAATATCCTATGCTAACTCAGCCTAACTAGTCTGTTAACACAGACTGACATAGACACCTCTTCTAAAACTACAAATTATGATCAATACAATACTCTTAAAGGTACTAGGTGATTAATTTGAGGCACTAGAAAAACACAGTTCCTGTTGCAGAAACAGTACAAAAAGACCCATAAAACTTAAGAACAACAACAATGGAGGAATTAGAAAAGATAGGCCCTTTGTACACGACCCCTAAACTCCGCCACAAATGGCTCCCAGCTCCGGAGCTTAAAAATGTTTCCCCACCAGCTCCGGAGTTTACAGGAAATTAAGTGCGAACACAACCACTTTAGCGCGTCCCAGAGCACCTTTCAAGTACCTGCTCTCTGGAGGTGAAAATTCTTTGATGCGGTGTAACGATAGTGAGTGCGGGGCTCTCCTCGCTTCTGTTTTTTGTTTTTTGGCTCCCGCCCCTTTAAGAGCTACTTAAGAGACTGGAATGTTGCCGCGGCAAGAGTGAGAGGCAGAACGGAGGTGAGCCACGTCTCTTTTCTTCCTGTTTTTTCTCCCTCCCCTCACGCAGCCAGCAGCCAGGAGTGCGAAGGGGGTGGGGACGCAGGAACAGTGACAAACCCCTAAGATCTCTGGTCCGAATTTAAGTGGCCAGTGGATCTTAGAGGTCGTGTGAAAAGGCCCATAATCAGCTGTAAGGTTGTTGTGTCACTTGAGACCAAGATCAAGAAAATTCCCATACTTCTCTTTCTGACCACCATGTCTCAGCATGAAAGCTGGAAATTAAAAAAGTTGACAGGAAATACATTTGTTCAATTGATCCAGCAAGGGCATTCACAAAGAACTGAGGCATCTGCACACAAAATAAACTTGCGCAAAATAAACTTTCTGCTCAAAAGACATTTTTGCACAAAACCCACATCCAACTATATGCACACAAAGAAGGAATGGTAAGATGCATAAAAATTCTCTCATAATCTTGTCCAGTGGGGAGAAAAAAATGGAAACACTTCATTGTTGCTAGTGAGAATGAAATAAATGAAGATCTACATCCCTACACTTAACTCTTCAGGACTAGCACATCACTTCTAGACTCCAAGGATTGTTTGTGGTTTCGCTGGGTGTCTAGAATCATAATTGACAAAATCTGATATTTACAATTACAGTGGTACCTTGTATAAATGAATTAAGTCATTCCAAATAAATTATGTTAAGCAAATTTTCCTTTATACAAATTTACCATAGGAATGCATTGAAAACAGAGTAATCTCTAATCACAACCTTTTTATTTTGTATGGATTTGCCCCATAGGCAATTCTGTTAAGCAAATTTCCCCTATCTCTGGAATTTTTTATGTTGTACAGATTTTATGTTATACAAACCATTTGTTATATGAGGGTCCACCATATTCTAATAAATACAGTGGACCCTTGTATAACAAACAGCTTGTATAACATAAATTTGTACAACATAAAAATTCCGGAGATAGGGGAAATTTGCTTAACATAATCTCCTATGGGGAAAATCCGTACAACATAAAAATGGGAGCACTCCGTTTTCAATGCATTCCTATGGGAATTTGTATAAAGGAAAATTTGCTTAACATAATTTTATTTGGAATGAATTAATTCCTTTATACAAGGTACCACTGTACTTTGCTTCTCCAGGGCAGTTAATTATATCCATGAAAACATACTGTACAATTAGAATCACATACACCTAACACCACACATCACAGATACCAAAGAGTATTCTTTAGAAATCTCTCTTAAATGCCAGTCAAAACTACAACACTTCCTCTCTCATTTCTTATAACAACAATAATAATCTGCAACTATTCAAACACTGTGCAGATAGATTACAAAGCTAGAAATGATAGAATTACAAAATTAATGTACTAATATAAAAAAATATCTGCCAACCTCCAAGAATCTGTGAGAACACTGAATAAAGGTGTCAGAAATCAACCAAATTAAGGTCTTGTGGGATTTTCAGATTCATATGTTGTTGTTGTTCAGTTGTTGTTCAGTTGTTCAGTCGTGTCCGACTCTTCATGATCCCATGGACCAGAGCTTGCCAGGCCTTCCTATCTTCTACTGTTTGATCTAATCCATATTGGTTGCATCGATGACACCGTCCAACCATCTCATTCTCTGCCGTCCTCTTTTCCTTTTGCCTTCAATCTTTCCCAACATCAGGGACTTTTCCAAGGAGTCCTCTCTCCTCATGAGGTGGCCAAAGTACTGGAGACTCAGCTTCAAAATCTGTCCTTCCAGTGAACATTTGGGGTTGATTTGTTTCAGGATAGATAGGTTTGATCTCTTTGCAGTCCAGGGGACTCTCAAGACTCTCCTCCAGCACCACAGCTCAAAAACATCGATTCTGCGGTGATCAGCCTTCTTTATAGTCCAGCTCTCATATAGAATCATGTAGAAGAGTGAAGTTGGAAAGGGGATAAAGCATCCAGTCCAACCCCCTGATCCATGCAGGACAACAATTCACAGGATATCTGCCAGGTGGTTGTCCAAATTTCTCTTGAATGCCTCCAGTGTTGGATCACACATCACCTCTTGAGGTCATGGGTTCCATTGCCGATTATAAGTCAGATGTCTGAAACCCAGTCTTGACCAAAGTTGGAGAAATTGTAAAGGAAAGTTGGAAGAAGCTTCTCTGTAATTTGGGGCAGCATATGAGATCACATTATACCCCTATTAAAACAGCTCCACTGGCTGCCAATCAGCTGTTGAGTACAATTCAAGGTGCTGACCTTAACCTACAAAGCACTGTACAGCCTGGGTCCTCACAGTATGGACCAACACGGGTGTTACGGTCGTCAGGAAAAGTGTTCTGCTTATATACCGCCCCATACCACTACAAGTAGTCTCTGGGCGGTTTACAATTTTAATTACAGTGTGCCCTTCTTTCTATCCTGCCACCCTCACAGGTACGTCTCGTGGTAACCCATGAAAGGGCCTTCTCGGCTGCTGCACCCAGACTCTGGAACTCCCTCCCACTAGAGGCCAGGACTGCCTTGTCGCTGTTGTCCTTCCGGAAATAGGCAAAGACCTTTCTCTTCAGGAAAGCTTTCCCTGAATACTACCACGTGTATTTCATATGAATCTATAGGTTCACATAGACTTTGTGTTTATATCTACTTATAACCTTGTAGCTTTAATATAATGTTGTCTATTAATGCTGTAAGATGTCCCTCAATTCCTTGTTCTCAAATACTTGAACATGACTTAATTGTACTGGACTGTATATTATAACTCATTACTGTAAGCCTCCTTGGGTCCTTTTCCAAGGAGAAAGACAAGGTAAAAATACTCTAAAATAAATAAAATAAATAAGTAAGCACCTGGGGGGTTTATATACGTTTTAAATTTTAAAAATGAACTGATGAATTGATTTGCCAGCTTGAAAGGCAAAAATCTGTAAGTCTGTTATTGATTATTTTTGTCACCCTTGATGAATCATGAATTGGAACACATCATCATTTTCCGGTACATGGCCATCTCTAATCAGTAGTTTTCAGTATCGTTGGGGAGGTTTGTAGCTGATCCCCCCCACAGATACTGAGGTCTTACCTGTACAATTTTAAATAGCTGTGAAATTTAAAGTCTTTAAAACGCACCAACTGCTGTGCCTGGAAACAAACAGCAATAAACTCAACCAGATTGGCTTGGCCCTTAATTTTAGCACTCATGGTTTCAGGACTAAACTAGAACTTTTCTTTAATTAAGCAGTAAGAAACCTCATTCTATATCCATCACCAGTATAATCTGCATTACAGAGCACTTGGGTACAATATAATTAGTACATAAATGCATCACAATAATTTATTTTTGGTTTAAAAGGCTGAACCGCCATGGCCTTGTAACAAGATGAGTAAAAGGGAGCCAGAATCACCTTCTGGCTCATATTAATTCAGTTATTCCACCTTTTCCCATCCCTGCAATGCTCCACCAAGAAAGGTGTGGAATATTCAGGCCTTTTGACTCACCGGGGGAAGTAAGGATTTGTCTACATTGGCATTGTTATGATTAACACTTCTCTAAACAGAAAGCACCCAACAATATTAATTACAGGAGCGGCGATATCCAAATAGTCATAAATCATTAGACAGCATAATGTAAACTCCCTGAAACCTTATCAAAAACTAATTTTGCATGACTTCAGATATTTTTCTTCCCTGCAATTGCATTTCTACTTCATTTATGATGGGTATGTTGAAGACACAGTAGGAACAGCCACTGCTTGACTGAGAGGCACTAAAACCAAAACAAAACAGCAGGTGAAATTGATTACTTTTCTTTAAAACTACCCTTTTTGGCAACAAAGGAGTCCTAGAGAGGAGAAAGATTTTGGAGAATGCAAATATAGCCAACATGCGTTCAAATATATGAATGTATGTTCCACTTTTAATAACATGCATGATTACATATCCTCTACAGACAAATAGTAATGCATTGAACAATTATTTTGTTTTTTTCCAATTGAATGACTGATGTGGGGCAATTCACCTGCAAAACTTACATAGGAAACATAACTAGGTAAGAGGTTTAGAAATTAAACCAGTTACTGACAAGTCAGACTAGCTGCGGGACAGGAGAAAGACTTTGGTTAACAAAAATCTCCCCTTGCCAGTGGAAGTTCACCTTATCACAGGCATAATTTATGCAACAAGGTAGGAGCCCCGTGGCACAGTGGTTAAATGCCTGTACTGCAGGTAAAACTGTGCTCATGACCTGGGGTTCAATCCCAGGTAACAGGTTCAAGGTTCACTCAGCCTTCCATCCTTCCGAGTTCGGTAAAATGAGTACCCAGTTTCGGGGGTGAGGGGGAATGTGTAGCCTGCATACTGTACTTAAAAACTGTAAACCGCCCAGAGACTACTTGAAGAGGTATGGGGTGGTATATAAGCAGAACACTTTGCTTTAAACATTTTGTACAGCCTGTTTCTCTGCAACAAAACCTGGAAAGGGACCTTGGTGTCCTGGTGGACAGCTCAATGAAGGTGTCAACCTAGTGTGCCGCAGCAGTGAAAAAAGCAAACTCAATGCTAGGGATCATTAGGAAGGGTATAGATAGAAAATAAGTCAGCAAGTGTCCTTTTGCTAATTTATAAATCTATGTTGAGGCCCCATCTGGAGTATTGTGTACAGTTCTGGTCACCAAGGATATTATTGAAATGGAAAAAAATGCAAGGGAGGGCAACCAGAATGATTAGGGGGCTGAGGTTATAAGGCTGGGCCTCTTCACTCTTGAATGATGATGCCTAAGAGGAGACCGGATTGAAGTTTATAAAATCATACACAGTGTGGACAAAGTAGATAAGCAAAAACTAGAACTGGGGATGGGGCCCTCCATGAAACTTTGGAGTGCTAGATCTCAAACAAATAAGAGAAAGTACTTTTTCACCCAGAGGATCACTGGTCTATGGAACTCCATGCCAGAAGAATTGGTGACATCTATCAGCCTTGACAGCTTTAAGAAAGGATTAGACAAGTTCATGGCGAACAAGAGTATCAACGGCTATAATCTTGGTTG
This sequence comes from Phrynocephalus forsythii, assembly GCA_029282475.1. NCBI lineage: Eukaryota > Metazoa > Chordata > Lepidosauria > Squamata > Agamidae > Phrynocephalus > Phrynocephalus forsythii. The sequence goes on from JAPFRF010000010.1 coordinate 9,074,742, forward strand.
CATCAACAGAAGCATAGTGTCTAGATCAAGGAAAGTGATAGTACCACTCTATTCTGCTCTGCTCAGACCCCACCTGTGTCCAGTTCTGTGCACCTCAATTTAAAAAGGATGTTGACAATCTTGGATGGTTCCAGAGGAGGGCAGCCAAGATGACTGGGGTCTGGAAGAAATGTCTTAAGAGGAGACATTGGGAGCTGGGAATGTTTAGCCTTTCAAAAAGAAGGGGACATGATAGCTATGTTTAAATATTTGAAAGGATGTCATATTGAAGAGGGAACAGGTTTTTTTTCCATGGGTTCAGAGACTAGGATGCAGGGCAGTGGTTTCAAACTACAGGAAAAGAGATTCCATTTGAACATTAGGAAGAACTTCCTGGCGGTTAGAGCTGTTTGGCAGTGGAATGTGCTGCCACAAAGGAGGGTGGGGGAGTCTCCTTCTTTGGAGGTTTTTAAGCTGAGGCTGGATGGCCATCTGTTGGGAGTCTTGTGATGGGGGTTCCTGCAAGGCAGGGGGTTGGACTAGCTGGCCCTTGAGGTCTCTTCCAACTATATGATTCTATTATTCTATGATTCACCCATTTGCAGGGAATCGTAAGCAGGTAAAGACATCTGCTTGGGAATACCCTGAAGCAAATGGTGAGCCGTTGTGTGAGACCGAATGCTGGACTTGGATGGGCTGTGGCCTGTTCCAGCAAAGCTGTTCCTATGTTCTTATGTTCTTATATATTCCTTACATATCTACTACAAGTATACTCCTCTCTGTGATGCAGCCTCTCACAATATCTTTTCTCCATATTTTTTTAGACTCCAAGATTTTTAAGTGTTCTTTGTATCTTTTCAAAATATTTCAACAAGAACATTTGGGGGGAAAAACACTTCTTACTTTCAGTTTTGTTATGTTTTGACAGGAACATCTTCTCATTTACAAAACAAAACCATATTTTAGACTAAGGAAAATTGTTTGTTTATTGGTGGAATACATTTCAGAAAAAGAATGGAGGAAGAAACATCTTGGATCAGCCTGAAAGGCCTGTCTAATCCAGTATGATGCTGCTACTGTAGCCAACCAGTACCCTGCCAATAGCTTCTACCGCACCTACGTACTTCCTAAATTAAACCCCATGATACAGTGAACAGAGATCAGTCCTATGTTCGATTGTGCAATGCTGGGGGTGCCATCATGGGTGAAGAAAACTTTTGTGCAATTGCCCTTGCAAGCATATTTTTCCCCACGGTGTCTAAGGAAATGGATTCTGATCCTCATAAGTTCACAGTGTTAATGTTTAAGATTCTGGAGTGCACTTTTGTTTTGCCTGATATGCTCAAGGACTGTCCAGTTTCATGACTCGTGCCTTCAACCCTTGCTGGTGGTGGGATGGTCCAGTGACGCCTATGCGCAATTTCAGCTGCAATGGGAGAGATGCATTATAAGCAGAGTACCAACAATACGCTGTGTTTTTACAGGCACTGATATTTGTTGTGGTGCTTAAGAAAAGAAATGTCCTTCTAGCCAGACCCAATATCACATTATAGACAACAGATGATGTTACAAGTGCCACTCTGTGGTGCGCAAACAGAGATTGGAAAAGTTACTGGGAGGGGGGTAAAACAACCACAGGCTACGCTGGTTGGATTTTTGGGTGTGGTTTTGCTAATGGTTTCTTTCCCAGAGCTGTAACTAGTGATTTGGACGTGTGGGCCAAGTGTCCCCAAATCAATCCAAGGATTGTTCGTGGTTTTGCTGGATGTCTAGAATCATAACTGACAAAATCTGATATTTATAATTACAGTGATACCTTGTATAAAGGAATTAATTCATTCCAAATGAAATTCTGTCAAGCAAATTTTCCTTTGTACAAATTTCCCATTGGAATGCATTGAAAACAGATTATCATACTCCCTAATCGCAACCATTTTTCTGTTGTACGGATTCGCCCCACAGACAATTCTGTTAAGTGATTTTCCCCTAGTTCTGGAACTTTTTTCCTTTACATAGATTTTCTGTTAAACAAACAGCTTGTTATATGAGGGGCCACTGTATTCTCGAAGGCTTTCACAGCTGGGATCTAATAGCTGTTGTGAGTTTTTTGGGCTGTTTGGCCGTGTTCTGGAAGTTTGTTCTTCCTGACGTTTCTCCAGACACTCCGGCCGGCATCTTCAGAGGGCAAGGAGCTCAGGGAACCCCTGAACACAGAGAGAATTCCTAGTTCCCTTAGCTCCTTGCCCTCTGAAGATGCTGGCCACCGAGTGTGACGATATGTCAGGAAGAAAAACTTCCAGAACACATCCCAACAGCCTGAAAAACTCAAAACAGCTATCCCCAAATCAATTTTGACGCAAAAGTGACACACAAAGGAACTGCAGTGCTGAACAGCTTGCCAGCATAATCTCTACAGGTAAATAGAAGCAGCGTCAGAGCTGGAAAAAAATCATTCAAAACTGTGTGTGTGTGTGTGTGTGTGTGTGTGTGTGTGTGTGTGTGTGTGTGTGTGTGTATGTGTGTGTATGTGTGTGTGTGTGTGTGTGTGTGTGTGTGTGTGTGTGTGTGTGTGAGAGAGAGAGAGAGAGAGAGAGAGAGAGAGAGAGAGAGAGAGTAGTATACCATGTCTAAAATCCAAAATCCAATAGCAAGAAGCATCTACTAACTAGAGTATGTCCATTGAACTGATGGAACTTATGGAGGTGTTGGTCCACCATATTCCCAATGATTGAATGGGTCTGTTCTGGATTTTAGGCATTATATATCAATAAGAGCACATTCTGTCTACCCAGCCGTGTCTACCCATCTCTCCTGCAGTGATTGACCAGGCTACCAGATCAATCTTGGAAATCCAGAAGAAGCATGCCCTCTAATTTGGCATCCTGGAGCAAAGCCTCAGTTGCCTTACACCAATGATGGCTCTGATCGTTCCCCATCTCTTTGTGACTGTGACTGTGCATACACAACTAGCAATAGGGATTATGAGTTGTATGTGTGCTGATGAGATATTCAACATGGACAAGAAAAACAGTTTCTTTAGCAAAAACAAAAACAAAAACAAAAACAAAACGAAACATGGCAAAAACAACAACCAGCATTTGAAGCATGTAGTAATGTTCCGTGCTCATCTCTGAGCCAAATCCGACATGAAGAGGTTAAAAAATACTTTTCAAACCTGTAACACACACATCCACCAAAATCCGTAAAGTGAGGCCATTATCTTCTTATTGTTAGCAAACGGGAAGAACATATAATCACAAAAATCAGCTTTCAGAGACAGAAAAAGCAGGGACAGAGGCAGCGATAAAATGTTAGAAGGAGGAACAGATTAAAAGATAGTCCAGAGCTGAACTAAGTCCAAACAGAATGATTTCTAAGGGTTGATCTTGGCATTTCTCCCTATTAAGATATGCAAACAAAGGGAAACATATTCTGCATGGTTTTGAGAACTGCAGTCTAAAAGCTAATGTTTATTTGCTTAAAATGTTTTCGCCCTCTTTTCTACTAGGTAAGGACCACAAAGCGGCTTACCTCATTAAAACACACCAGTGAAGCTAAAAACCACAAGGATACAAATATATACTGAGAAAAGGTTCAAACAGATGCCACACTAAAAGGCAGTAAACAAAAGCAACACCTATAATGCATTCAAGTTAGTCAGGCAAAACCGCTCATTCAAAAACCCCACTGAAGCAACCAGTCATTAAAGGAAAGCCTGCCTGAAGACAAAGGCGTTGGCCAGCAAAGATGGTGCCATCTTGGCCTCTCAGGGCGTTTATACACGACCCCTAAGCTCCGCCGCAAATGGCTGCAAGCTCTGGACCTTTAAAATGTTTCCCCACCAGCTCCGGAGTTTGCAGACAATTACGTGCAACCCCGCCCACCTAAGCGCGACCCAGCACACTTTTCTTGTACCTGCTCTTTGATGGTGAAAAATATTTGATGCGGAGAGTGCCTTAGCTCTCCTCGCTTCTTTCTGTTGTTTTTCTTTTGCCTCCGTCCCTTAAAGAGGAACCAGGAAGTAAACGGAGGTCGGAGCAACTTCCACCGGCACTGGAGGTAAGGCTTTATTCTTTTGTCCCTGTCTAAGGCTTTTTTTCCCTCCCTCCCCTCACGCAGACAGAACAAAGAAGTGCGGAGTGGGTGGGGACGGAGGAACAGCAACGAACCCTCAAGATCTCTGGTCCGAATTTAAGGGACCAGCGGATCTTAGGGGTCGTGTAAAAAGGCCCTCGGATTCAAAGTCTGGGAGCAACCACAGAGAAGGCCATCTCCTGTATCTCCACCAAACACATCTGTGAGGGTGATGGGACCCAAAAGAAGGCCCCCTCCTCGTGTTCGTAACAGCTGGGCAGGCTCATAAAAGGAGACACATTTCTTGAGATTACTTAGACCAGTGGTTCTCAAGCTGTGGGTCCCCAGATGTTCCTGGACTGCAATTCCCAGAAGCCTCCACCATGCTGGAAGGGGGTTCTGGGAGTTGCAGTCCAGGAACATCTGGGGGCCCACAGCTTGAGAACCACTGGCTTAGAACCAGGTCCTTTAGGGCTTTTACAAGGTCTTGGCAGGTGACTGTGAAAATGTATCATTATTGGGGATACTGAACAGTTTAACATTCACATTGGCTGTATGCTAGCATGGTGGCAACAGCCAAGTCACTACTCTGTGTGTGTGTGTGTGTGTGTGTGTGTGTGTGTGTGTGTGTGTGTGTGTGTGTGTGTGTGTGTGTGTGTGTGTGTGTGTGTGTGTGTGTTTTGTGTTGTTACATTCGTGACCAGCTCTTTGTGAACACATGTCCATGGAGTTTTCTTGGCAGGAATAATGGAGTAGCTTGCCAGTTCCTACTCCAAGTGCCCACAGCACCTGGTATTCCCTGGTGGTTTCCCATCCAAGTACTAACCTCAGCCGACCCTGCTTAGCTTCCAAAATCAGGCGAGATCGGATGTGCTTAGGGCATCTGCCTGTAAAACACGTTTAATTCCTATCAGCTGCACTGACAGAGCTACAGTACGGTAAAAGAAGACCATGAGCAGGAAAACTAGGATGGCATCCAGAACATTGAGTTTGGTTCACAGATTCACACCCTCCTCAGTTTCTGCCGATGACAACCTGTGTCCGGAACGCTCATGTATCTCAGCCTGACCATCCACTGTATTTACTCGAAGACCACTGTGGGTTAATGCACAGAAGGAGAAGCTATGCCAAGGTGGACTTGAGGTACAGCTTCACAGGACAGCAGGACTCTTGTTAACAGGAAACAGGGCTAACATGCATAGCATCTGGAAAAAAATGTTAGAAGGGCAAGGAGATCAGCTGCCATTAGGCCACAATTAAGGACTCCCAAGATAATATTCAATTTCTGGACTTCCTGGTCCCAAACCTGAGACTACCAGGTCTTGTACAAGGATTGCAGAAAAATATGCTGGGCATAGTTATGTATGTGTATATTTTGTGTGTGTGTGTGTGTGTGTGTGTGAGAGAGAGAGAGAGAGAGAGAGAGAGAGAGAGAGAGAGAGAGAGAGAGAGAGGTGGATTCCCTGGACTGCCTTTGAGTAAAGGAGCCCCGTGGAGCCATGGTTAAATGTTTGTACTGCAGGTAAAACTGTGCTCATGACCTGGGGTTCCATCCCAGGTACCAGGCTCAAGGTTCACTCAGCCTTCCGTCCTTCCGAGGTCAGTAAAGAGAGTACCCAGCTTGCTGGGGGTGCAATGTCTAGTCTGCAAACTGTAATTAAAACTGTAAACTGCCCAGAGACTCCTTGAAGTGGTATGGGGTGGTATATAAGCAGAACACTTTGCTTTCTTAAACAACTCTATCTACAACATCTGGGAGCTGAGTCATTGCAACTGGACTTCTTTTCTTGTGGGAGCAAAATGTTTAACTACTCATCAATCAATGAGTTCATTCATCCCCAGGCAAATCACAAACACTTCACACCTCCAGCAGGATGGCCACTGCCAATGACACATCCTGAATGGGTGTTGGGAAGGGTTGCATAGGGGGTGATTTGCATACACCCCAGGCCGTTGTCCATCTAACAAGCCTTTTCAGGCCACTGTCCACCTAAGGAGCCTATTCAGACCAGGGTGAGGTTAAACCAAGGTGAACTATAAATTGGAAGCTTTCCACCAATATTTTCCTCAGAATGAAGAAGCTGCTTGGATGAGTAGTGAAACCTTTCAATCCCACAAGAAAAGAAGTCCAGTTGCCATGACTCAGCTCCCAGATAACCTTACCTGGATGACTGAGAATCTCCCCAGACATCTATGTACAACATTTTGCTGGTTACAGGGCCTAGTTGTATTATAGGCTAATCACATCAAAAGAAATTTCATACATACATGGCCAATTTTAGCATGCCAAAAAGAGAAAGGCATCAGATAGGTACCTGTCTCCTGGTTATTGCTACATGAAAGCAGAGCTTAGGAACTGCTTGGCTAAACTGAAATGAGCTTACCTACTTTAGGTGTTGCCACCATTCCTGATAGGACATGTATTCTGCATGGCATATCTTACTGTTGTTATGTGCCATCAAGTCACCGCCTCCAACTTATGACAACAGACCTGTGAATGAGTGACTTCTGCACTGTCCTCTCATTAACCCAAGGCTGTTGGTTCCCTTTACGGCGTACCTACAGCTGCATAAAATACACGGCCATTTTTTCAAAGCGTTGTGACGCTGCTAGAACTTGTGGCAGGCTCATCCTTAGATTCCATTCCACCCACCCACCCCGGACTGGCTCAAGCAAAAAAGAAGTCTCAAGAGTTGAGATGCTGGCACTCCACCCAGTGTCTTGCTCTGAATGGTGCAATGGACCCAAACGCATGTGATGCGCCAGCTCTTTCCCTGCTCCTGGTATACCAGAAACAGATCAGACATATCATATGTCTTTGTTCAGGGCCAATGAGTCCTGGCATCTGTTGGGAGTAGAGAGAAGGTGGTTTCACAGCTTTGAAAGCCATCCAACATCCTCTTCCTTTAGTACCATTCTCCTACAAATGTCTTTTTGCCTAGAGGTCTGGAAAAACATAGCAATGCCTTTAGACACTGACCTGAGACCAAGCAACCCTTTGCAGTTCAAGGACATACAGGGGTGAAAGAGAGCGAGGGTACGTGGCAGCAACATCCCAGGGCTTTTCCTGTGGCTGGAATTATACCATTATCTACTCACCTCCTCCAATTTCCCCCTTCCTCTTAGGCTTAGCTGCCTTCCTCTCAGTAGTAACACAGAGAAAAATGGACTTTTGTTGCAAACTACTGCTCTTGTAGCACAAGCTATTTGGCAGTGAGGTGGTTTTGAATGAGAAATTTAGAAAGCTGCTGAACTTTGAATCATAGAATCATTGTAGGATTGGAAGAGACCTTGGAGGTCTTCTAGTTCAACCCTTTGCCCATGGCAGGAGACCTCATAACATCCTGGACAGGTGGATATCCAATCTTTCCTTGGAAAACCTCCAGTGATTGGGTTCCCACCACTTGTGGATGACCACCTGTCCAATCTTTCCTTGGAAACTTCCAGTGATTGGGTTCCCACCACTTGTGGATGACCACCTGTCCAATCTTTCCTTGGAAACTTCCAGTGATTGGGTTCCCACCACTTGTTGATAACCACCAATCTAGCAGTTTGTATATTTAAACTCTTCTTTCTTTGGAAAATCTCCAGTGGTTGGGTTCCTACAACTTGTTGATGACAACCAATCTAGCAGTTTGTATATTTAAACTCTTCTTTCCTTGGAAAACCTCCAGTGATTGGGTTCCCACCACTAGCAGATGACCACCTGTCCAATCTTTCCTTGGAAACCTCCAGTGATTGGGTTCCCACCACTTGTGGATGACCACCAATCTAGCAGTTTGTATATTTAAACTCTTCTTTCCTTGGAAAACCTCCAGTGATTGGGTTCCCACCACTTGTTGATGACCACCTGTCCAATCTTTCCTTGAAAACCTCCAGTGATTGGGGTTCCCACCACTGGTTGATGACCACCAATCTAGCAGTTGGTATATTTAAACTGTTCTTATAGAGGAGGGTGGCTACGGGACTGTCACAACAAGCACTTCAAGTTTGAAATTCCCCATTACACCCCTTGGATGCATATTGCATAACGCTGAAACTAGCCACACTATTTTACCACTGGAACCAGAAAACCACCACAAGAGAGCACCTGACTTCATTTTTCGGGCCAGTCATGGCGCCAAACATTTGCAGCTCAGGATGTGCACCTATTACCTATGAGTAGAACTGGAAAAAAACAATCATTTATGTCAGGCATGTCCAAAGTCAGGCCCAGGAGCCAAATACAGCCTGTTTTCAAATTTCAAGTGCCCCGCGGCCTCTTCTCCTCACCGGCTCAGCCTGTCAGGCATCCCTGCCAGCTGGCCCCTCCCCATACTGGATGGAGATGTCAGCTTGCAGTTTTATGGTTTGCCTGCCCTCCCTGCCTCTGTCCACCCCCACCCCCCAGCCACCTGCCCAGCCTACCCGGCCCCAGCTCTGTTGCTGCAGCGTCCTCCCCGCCTCCTTGCATGTTATAGAGACTTGCCCAAAGTCCAGCCCAGGGGCCAAATGCGGCTAAATGTTCCACACATTTTCATATCACCAAATCTGGCCCTCCTTGCAAAAAGTTTGGAAACCCCTGATTTATGCAGACCCAGATGTCATGGTCGATCTAGTAATGCTCCCCCTCAATTGTTTCTCTGGTTTTCCTACCTCTGGAAGCCTCCTCCTCCAGGACCACCACACAGGCACACACATTGGCTGCGACGCACTGTACAAACAACATTACTGTTTGACTCCGAGCGATTCCTCCTCATATCATTATTTAATGTGAGCCGAAAGCTAACGCTCTAATCCTCGGCAAATTGACAGGATCTTTATTCTGGGAGATGCAAATTGAATAAAAGCAGAAGGGTTCTTTCTTTACTCTGCCCTTCCCCTCAGCTTTCCTGAGACCACAGCCAATTAATTCCCTACTGGAGGTATTTTTAAAAAAATTGGGATGGGGAGGTAGCATAACCCAGTTCTCCCACTTGGGGATTAAAAAGCCCCTACAGAAGGTCCAAGCTTTATATCAGACCCAAAATTTTGCATACTCAACCCATCCAACAGAGCAATTAAGCCCCTGCTGTGAGTTTAGGCATCCCAGCCACGATGCAGCTGTTCTGCTTTGCTAGCAAGGGAAATTTTCCCTCAGTAGTGGATCAACGTGCTTAAACGCTTTGATCTTTCTTATCTCAGCAGACGGATTTGAAAGCCTTCTCAGGGAAACAAGCTTTCATTAGGGCTCAACCCTTTCTTATCTCACCTGAAACTTTGGCTAAAAACACACACACACACACACACACACACACACACACAGTCTTTCAAAGCAGCTTCTTTCCCTATACATGCATCACTTTCCCTCTCTGTGAGAAGAAATAAAAATGGATGCAGCCCATGGCACTTCAAAGGCCAGATGAGCACTACAAAGGAGATACATTTCTATGTACAGTAATTCCATATCATCTTAATATCTGGTGCATGCCTTCAGGGTTCTGGCTTAATCTTCTTCTACCCTCTTGAATGAGCAGTCACAATGGAGTCCCCAATGTAATTGGAGAAATGTGGTCTTAACAAGGGCCACTCTGATTTATCCACCCAGACCTGGAGAAACCCGTATTTAATCTAACAGAACTATGGAGACGTAGCTGCCTAGGTGCCCTAAGCACATCTGATCTCGCCTGATTTCGGAAGCTAAGCAGGGTTGGCCCTGGTTAGTACTTGGATGGGAGACCACCAGGGAATACCAGGTGCTGTAGAAGCCTGGAGTAGGAACTGGCAAGCCACTCCAGTATTCTTGCCAAGAAAACTCCATGGGCATGGAGTCATGAAGAGTCGGTCACGACTATAACGACAACACACACACACACACACACACACACACACACACACACACACACACACATGGAGAAATAGAAAGGATTGTCTGATTATCCTTAAAAACTGAATTTCCTCTCTGTCTTTGGCGGGACCGGAGGGGGGGGGAGAGAAGTTTACTGCTTGAGTGTGTTTTGCACAGCATCATGGACTTCACAGATGGGATGGTATAGAGGTTATGTAGCAGAAGTAGATTTGGGCACAAAAGATGATACGCCAGCCTTTGGACTGATTACAGAGGATGGGCTTAGTGCCAAATAGAAAATCCCACTCTTTTTTTTGCAGGCTACAGTTTTGGGTGAACGCAAGTCAAGGTGTTGAATAAAGTTTGCCCCTCAGACAGAACAAGGAGTTTAGCGCTATAGATAGAGCACCTGAGAGGCTCATACATATCTTTGTCTTTATAAGAGAAGTCAAAAGAGAAACGTACTGCGTTCAAGCTTGGATTACCTCTAATCTTTTACAACTTGAAAACAAATGACTGGAATGTTGGACTATGACCGGACGAGAAGCAAGATGAGATTCCTCCACAGTTCAATTTCTCTCTCCACCTCAGTCAAATATACTTCAAAGGACTGTGAGGAAAGAAGGGGTGAGGGGTATCGCATACACTGTCTCAAATTCTTTGCCGGGAATGTAAAAGGAAGGCTACTTCAATTCTCCATTATCTTTGAGTTCGGCTTTCTCAATCTCACGAGACTTTTCAAGGAGTAATTTTCAAGGCCTGAAAGATACTGCACCTTGAGGCTCTAAGGTCACAAGGAGGGATAATTGTTCTCATAATTTGCGCAACTTGACTATTCACAAACTAAGCACAACTAAGCAGATACGCACAACTAATGATGTAATGAGCAATCCCACATTTTCTATCCTTGAACAAAAAAGGCTATCCTGATTCACTGAGATACCCTGTCCAAAAATGGACAACTGTTGAAAGGTTGCTCATTTCTGCAGAAGAGTGAAAAAGCAAGTGCTCATTTGATTGTATGACAGCATTTTCAAAAACAAAGTAAGTTTATCTGTACAAATATACATATATTTTGCATCAAAAACCTGTTTCTGAAGATTCTCGGTCATCCAGAAGTTGTCTGGAAGTTGAGTCATGCCTGACGAACCCGCTTGGATGACTAGCGAAACGTTTTGAATTTCAATCTCTCAAGAAAAGAAGTCCAGTTGCCCTGATTCAACTTCCAGAAATCAAAACCCTGCTTTCTGCACAATATACCAGGGGACGGGTTTGCATACACACAAAAAACAACCCCAATACTTTCTAGATAATGGTTTCCCAATATCTCCTACACAAAATGTAATTTTTGTGAAAAAATAGATAAGTGAGTTTATCACTCACCCAAAAAAATGTGGAAATAAATGAAAAATCTTTTGGGTAAACACAAAACAGGGAGGAAACATTTCAGATGTTCTTGTTCACTTATCCTTGTCCTTCAATAATAAATGAAACATGCACAATATAAGATGTATGTAGTGAAGCTACATAATGTGTGTGTTCAGTCGTTCAGTCATGTCCGACTCTTCGTGAGCCCATGGACCAGAGCTCGCCAGGCCTTCCTATCTTCATGTATAATTTATAATGGTGATTTATAATGAATAGTAATAGTACTATTTACTGTTTTTGTTCTGTTTTTCTTTGGTTTTGGTTTTTATTTTTTTCCTCAATTTGATTTTCTCTTTTTATGTTAAATTTGCACAAATAAAAATAAAAAGGAAAGGGAAAAAGAATATATAAATGAAATACTACATCACTACAAGTTGGCATAAGCAACTCCTTTTGGTCTTCTGATCCACGCCACAAAACAACAGCCACCTTCACCTGGGACACTGGAGAAATTTCATGTGGGAAATTTGTTATTCGCACAGATTTCCATAATTGGTGACAAATATTGTCCTTGTTTTGTTGTTGAGAGCGCCAAAATGCCTCACCTTTTTACAAATCAAGAACTGTTTTGCATCTCCAGTGTTCTTGTGTACTATGAACTTACAAGTGAGGATTTAATCAACTTTTTTTTAAAAAAGCTGGAGAAAGTGCAACCAACATTTCTTACTTTTCTTTTACAAGTGAATCTCTCGGGCTTTTTTTTTTAAAAAACCTGACTCTTGATCAAGACTTTAGCACCTGATCTGGCAAGGTGTCTTATTCAAGCAACATGAACCATACATGGTTGTTCTTGCAAGCAACAAACGTTAACACTAAAATTTCATTTGTTACAAAAGCATTTGGTCAAAATTGGTTCTAAGCCTACAGTTCTTAATGAAGGAAGTCCAACTGAGTCCATGAGAAGTGCATGAAATTTAATTTCTTTTTGGACTCCCAACCCCAGAAACCTCCAATGAATGCCTTCAGTGATTGCTTCTGAGTAGAGATGGTCACCAACCACCAGTCAGTTGATTCATTCTTTAGATGTTCTGGGGGTGCCTTTGCTTCCCTTCTTGACCTCATCTGGTGGCCATCCACACAACCTGGGCTTCCCTAGTCCACTAACTCCTCTGAAGAGATAGAGGAGGGAAGCCGGGGCGGCCGCAAACAACTGTGCCACTGAAGGATGAACCATTATGAACCACTGAATTATCATGCCTATCTACCTCTACTTCTGAGCCCACAGAGATTATCCCAAGTCACTTGTGAATAAGCAAGTTGCCTTTGAAAACGAGGGCATTTTGATGGTTGACTGGCTTCATCTGTTGGCAACCTTAGGGCCTGATCTACCAAGGGTTCTGCTCCTGGACACAGCTCAATGCAAAAACAACCAAGAAACCAATATATTTAAACACACTTATTGCCGTGTCCTTTCATGGTTCCTGTTGGATGTAATGGTATGTCATAAGACGCTGTACAGTCACACGCTTCTTGATATGTTATTTCAAGAACAGGCTGTAAATCTTCGCCTGGTTCCACACAGTTGGACACAAATTAGAGTCAGACTTTAGGTAGAGAGTAGGCGGTCGGGGGCTTGTCATATTTTATTCGGCAGAATGTAAGCCCAGGAATTTTGGGGGTCAGAAACAGACATTGCACTGGCCAGTGTCATAACACACGTGGGTGGAAAAAAAGCTCTACTCCATTTCCTAAGGAACCCCTCGGCTCCCATAAATCAGTCAGCAGGTAGCTTGAGCCCACCGATATTAGCCAAGCCGTCACGCAGAATTGAAAAATGGAACAAGTTTATTTGACGGCTGTGATCGTTATTGCACAGGGCAGGAAGAGGTGCAGAAATGAGGTGAAGAAGAGTGAAGGAATGGGAGTCGGCATTCAGAGACATGAGGTAGAAAACAGAAGGGATGGTGTGAACTGTTCCAGTCCTTTGGTGCCTTGCATTGTAATCCTGCAGGCAACTTGAGATACAAAGAATGTTTCCAAACTCATTTTTGGAGGATAATAATCATATTTATAAAAGGGGACAGAATTCTCTATGCAAGTTAAGGAATTCCTTTGAGAGATACAAGAAGCTTGTCTCGCAAGGGTTCTGCAGCCTCCGAGAGGATCTGATGTTGACAGAACACTCCCAGTTCACCACCTGGAGAAAGGTGCTCTCTTGGAGGATACAAACCAGCCATGGACACAACAAAAGAAGGAATGTGAAGAAATGTTGCCATTGGGACCAGCTGTCTTTGCACAATTTGATAGCTCCTGGAGGATTCTCCAGGCCCCCTTGATGAAACTTGGTCATGATGTAAGACCAAGATGCCAACTGGTTTCCTCTGCAGATTCACCGTGGGTCCATCTCTACCTTTGGCTTCCACTCGGTCCATGCAAAGGTTGCGAGCCTGCTGATAGAGATAGAGATGCACAACTCGGATATGAGGAGGGGCAATTATGGACCAGTTTCTTTCTGTATAAAGCATACATCAATGCCCTGGCCTATGGTTCCAGGGGGAACCGGGTCTACCTGGGACTCCAGCTCACCTTTCCAGTCTCTCCTTGAAACCATCAGTCTGTGGCATTAAAATATGTTGTCCCCACAATTATCCTTCTGGGCTCCAACAAATGGAACTGGAATGCATCCCTCTGAAACTGAATCCAGACCAGTGTTTGGCGAACTTATGGCACAGGTGCCAAAGGTGGCACTCGGAGTCCTTTCTGTCAGCATCCAACATCACCTCTTCACAGCCACCTGTCTTTAGGTTAAATTGCTATACTGGCACTTTGCAGAAAAAATAGTGGGGTTTGAATCACAGTTTGGGCACTCAGTATCTAAAAGGTTCGCAATCATTGATCTAGACCAGGCATGTCCAAACTTTGGCCCTCCGGTGTTTTGGACCACAACTCCCAGAATTCCAAGCCTGTATTGCCAATGGCAAAGGACGGTGGGAGTTGTGGTCCAAAACATCTGGAGGGCCAAAGTTTGAATATGCCTGATCTAGACTGTGGGCTAAAAGAGACTCCCCAATCTTGGCCAGAGATGGGTAACATTTGTAGGGAGAGGAAAAGATGAATGACAGAACCCCACAGCTAGCATGGCTACTGACCATACAGGTTGCTATGCTGGGCTGTGAATGGCCTAAATATTTTGTCAAATTAAAATAAAACACTCCCCCCTTCTCATCTCTACTGGCAAGGCAGAGAGTCTCAACCAGACTTTGCTTTTTCCTAATTCTTTCTCAGAAATGCATATACTCGCCTTCACGGCCCTGGCCCATTGGTCCTTAAATGGCAGAAAACTGACACCCCAAACAAGGTACAGGCCAGCTACCGGCATGTGCCTCTATGACCTTCCCGTGTGGGGCAGCACCTGTTCAGATAAATGTTTTTATCAGGAGTCAGAGAGTAGAATGGCTCACACATTTATCCATATGGCACTAACAAGGAACAGCAGCTGTAGGCACCAGCCTTCTTCCCATCTCATGACATATAAAACCAAACTGAATCATTTCTCCATTCAAAAGAAATGATTTCCGGACGGGGTCAGTGTGCGTGCATGTGTGCATTTCTGTTCCCCTGCTCTCCCGTTTTCCTTTAAGAAAATCATTAGGGGTAGCATTTCTCACTGAAAAACACAATGCAGAAACCGACTGAGTTTCAGGAGTCTTTCAAGAACCTTCCCCGTTCTTCAAACATCTATCAAAATGTTCCTGCCTTTAAATACATAGCCCTTTATCCATCAGATTAACCTCAGCCTGGCTTGATTAACCTACTGCATCTGGATTCTTTCGCCTTCGCAAGGCTCAACAATGACTTGATGATTAAGTTCGTAAATGGCATATTTTAGGGGAGACAGGAGCGAAACTTAAGGCCCCATGATTGATATATTACAAATGGTAAAACACCCCCCTCCCATCACATGGCTTATGAAAAACACCCAGCTGTTTGCTCAGGCTTGCCAAGAACTAATTCCAAAACGAACACGGCCAAGTTAGAGCTGCTGCTGTTTTTTGTGCGTGGCTACGCTGCTGCACATTTCGTAGCTCCTGCACAAAGAGAATTCTAACCCAGAAAACTTCCCTTATCACTCCATCAGGAAGCAAGATAACTGAAACCATGACTGATTGGCCCAACCAGGCCAGCTGATGTGTTTGGTTATTTATAGTAATACTTCTTAAGATGCCCTGGAAGACGAAAAATTTGTAAGATAAAAAAAATAACAATTCCGGGAATAGGGTTGCTTCACATAATGAAAATTCCCTATGAGATGCCTCGCAAGATGAAAAACTGTTACATACAATATTTTAAAAAATCAGAAAAAAAATCCTATGGGAACCCATGTTTCACAAGACAAATTTTTCATAAAATGAAACAACTAGTAGAACAAATTAAATTCGTCTTAAGAGGTATTACTGTATTGATTTATTAGATTTTTATTGCACCCATCTATCCAAAGAGCTACCCTTCTATGGCATTCTACCCGCTTGAAAAGTCACCCACTACAATTCATATGGCTGAAATCCTGTAGTATATTTCCACTAGCATAACACCGTTGGTACATTCATAAATCTTCAGTGGTAAAAAGGCAGAGGTGATACTAAAAGCTAACAATGGGCTTTCAATAGGTAGCAATCTGGTGCTGAAAGTTACAGCACTACCATAAGCACTGGCTAGCAGAACAAATAAGATGCCAGACAGAAATTGGGAAAAGAGCTTAATTTAATTTGGTTTGGTTTGATGTAAGCCGTCTTGGGTCCTTTTTAGAAAGTCAAGGTAAAAATATTTTAAATAAATAAACAATGATCATTGTTGTTTATCTGTGTTTTGATGACAGCGTGGTGGGGGCTCAGCAGGCTAGAGTGCTGAAACTGTCGGCTGCAAAGTCAGCAGCTCAGCAGTTCGAATCGCGGGTGCCACGCCACAGAGTGAGCTCCCGCAGTTAACCCCAGCTCCTGCCAACCTAGCAGTTCAAAAACATGGAAATGCAAGTAGATAAATAGGTCCCGCCATACAAAGCGGGAAGATAAACAGTGGTCCGTGTGCAGAATGTGTTCAGCCATACCGGCCACATGGCCATGGACCTGCACAACACTGGCTCTTTGGCTTAAAAATGGAGGTGAGCACCACCCCTAGAGTTGGACATGACTAGCATGCATGTGCAAGGGGAACCTTTACCTTTACCTTTACCTTTAATTTTCAGGAGTATTCTGAGTATTCTGGAAAATGTTATCCAACAAGTCACTTTTCCAATCTTCGGTATAAAGTATGTTCTTAAGGGCAAAATGCACACAAGAGCATCTCTTCCACAGAGGGCCATTCACCCTGGAGAATATCATAGTGTCTCTTAAGTGCAAAAATAAATCAACATTGCTGGCTTGTGAATACATCTCTCAATGCATCTTTTTAGATATTATCTCTTCTTCTTTTTCTGTATGTGCCAAATGTGTGTGTGTTGTGTCGTTACAGTCGTGACCGACTTTTCATGACCCCATGTCCATGGAGTTTTCTTGGCAGGAATACTGGAGTGGTTTGCCACTGCCAAATAAGACCAGACAAAACAACATCTCCCAGAACTGTGATTTTCAATGCAAACATGCTGAACCCAGAGAATATTCCAGGTGTTGTTAGTTAGGATTCCACTTTCTGACTGCATGCTTGACTCTGGACTTCACAAACTGACTAGAAATAATATATAAATCTATCCTGAACACTCACCCATGTTTGTTTGGAGGTGAGAGTAACTTTGCTCCATTTCGAAACTGTGAGAAGTCTATTGCGAGCAATATGAGCTCCCCCCAGGGACTAGTTAGTCTTAGTCCTGTATGTAACACTCTCCTCCTCTGGTCTCCCCCCAGCCCAGATGGTGGTAACAGATCAGGGGAAAAGGACACCAGAAAGAGGATAAGTCCAATAATTAACCACAAGCAATCAAGGAACACGGCCTACTTAGAAATAGGAAGCCATGCCATAAAGCAAAACATGAGTACTTAGTGGTTTACTGAACGAAAGCAGTGGAATACCCTTCTGAGAAAACAAAATATCAGCGTTACTAGACCAGGATACCTCAGAACATAGAGAAGTTACATTTCCAAGGTCTGGCCAATCACTGCAGGCATGGCCAACCAACTGGATTTAAGCATGCTTTCAATTTCCTACAAAGCCGCTGAAATAGCAATATTTTATAGCTTCTCGAAATTAAAAATGTAATCGAGACACATGGATTTAAGGTTTGGACTATTAAGAAGGAGATGGTCTACCGCAGTGGTTCCCAACTGTAGGTAACCCAGTTGTTATTGGGACCACAACTTCCAGAAACCCCGATCAGTATAGCTGGTGGTGAAAGCTCCTGGGAGCCAAGTTGGGGGGGGATCAGTGTTGTATAAAACAAATGCTTTTGAAATGAGGACATGCAAAATAATCTTTTGCATCTCATGGATAGAACCTGAAGGACCGCCTCCTTCCATATGAACCTACCCGGCAATTAAGATCTAGCCAGGGGGCCCTCTTGAAAGAGCCATCCCTCAAGGAGGTGAGAGGGATGGCTTGTAGACATAGGGCCTTCTCGGCAGCTGCCCCCAAGTTATGGAATGCCCTCCCAAGTGAGATCCGCCTGGCGCCAACATTGATGACATTTCGGCGCCAGGTAAAAACCTTCCTGTTCCAGAAGTTTTTTAATTGATACAACATAGACTGGGGGCCTTTGATGGCAATTTTAGTGATGATTTTAGTATAAGGTTTTGCTGTTGTTTTAATTATTTATTGATATTTGATGTCTTAACTGTTTTAATTCCTTGTTGTAAGCCGCCCAGAGACCTTTGGGTAGTGGGTGGCATATAAGCTGTAAAAATAAAAATAAATAAATAAATAAATAAATAAATAAATAAATAAATAAACAAAACATAAAAATAAAGTGGTACTTCCTCAGATAGGAAAACAGAAAAAAACAAGGTCATCCCTTGGGGAACGTAAGTTGTCAGGACAAAGTGTAATATATACCACAATACAGTGGACCCTCGCATAACAAACGGTTTGTATAACATAAAATTTGTTCAACATAAAAAATTCCGGAGATAGGGGAAATTTGCTTAACAGAATCGCCTACGGGGAGAATCCATACAACATAAAAATGGTCGCGATTAGGGATTACTCTGTTTTCAATGCATTCCTATGGGAAATTTGTATAAAGGAAAATGTGCTTAACATAATTCCATTTGTAACAAATCAATTCCTTTATACAAGGTACCACTGTATACCACAATACATCATTTAATTGAAGATGGTGCATAAATATGGAAGAACTAGAAAGTGGGTTTCTTCGATGAGTAACACCAGAGACAAGTTAAAACATACAAAGACCACTTAGAAATGATCCTACAATGCGCAATATACTTCATCGGGCTAGTTCCAGGGTGAAAAACTTTAAAAGTCCATAAATTCATGGCACAATGGATTTTTCTCAGGAAAGTTACTCATAGAGGCAAAGTCCAGAAGTTTTCTGGCAAGATGGATTTCACCAGGCATTTCATAGATGGAAGACAGGAAAGATGCAGGCATAGAATCATAGAGTTGGAAGAGACCTCAAGGGCCATCCAGTCCAACCCCCTGCCATGCAGGAACCCCCATTCAGCCTCTGTCGGAAATACTGTGATGGGGGTTCCTGCATGGCAGGGGGTTGGACTGGATGGCCCTTGATGGCAGCATTTGAGTTATTGTTTTAAAGTTACAGGTATGCTATGGATTCAATGTCACATCTCAGTTCTTCAAACAAAGAGGCACAGACTATGCGTGCGCGCACACACACACACACACACACACACACACACACACACACACACACACACACACACACACAGAGAGAGAGAGAGAGAGAGAGAGAGAGAGAGAGAGAGAGGGGGAGTTAAAGAGATAGGTTTGGGCCTTAATCGAAAACACCTAATCCATTCAGTGGGAGATAGATGGAAAAATTCCACAATTGAGATTGCTTAGACACAGCTGATCAACACTATTTGGATGGCTTCTACTTTGATGATGTGTTTGATATATCAGCAAATTAGATTTGACTTATGTTGGGCCTAGTAAAGCAAACATGTGCTCCTGATAGGGGTTTCGAGGTAAGAAAAATGTTTAAGGAGTGGGGTTTTTTTACCAATTCCACAACCCCAGTGAGTTTCCATGGTTAAGCATGGCTTTGAACCCAAGTCTCCTGCGTCATCATCTGTCACTTTCTGCGCTACACCACTCTGGCTGCCACTATGAGGGGAGACACAATAGTTATTACTTCTTCTTTTTTTAAAAAAATGAGACTGTGATAAATCTCTTGGCAGGGAGAGCACAGTTTCTCCCCCTTTTCCTCTAAGCTGGGAACTGCTTCAACTTGAGCTGTATAACTTTAAAAACACAACTACTGTAAACACTGTGCTTTTCCCATTTTATTTCCAGTGCACACATTTAGAAGCAAAGCACACCAATGTTTATCAATTAAAATCTATACAATTAATTGTCATAATATGTAGAACTGACAAAATGTATATTTAACAGAGTGAACAGAGAATTTGTAAAATGGAGTCAGTCAAAAATGCAGTGTCATGATGTTAGCCACAAGTGCAAGGAATTAGAAATCACTAGCAGGTTAAGTGATTTAGCACAGGTGGAATAGTTTAATGGTGTGTCAGAATGTGATTGGTTTAAATCATGTCTGATGAGGTCTAAATGTGTATAAAAGAACCGGCTGTAATAATGTTAAATTGGGACTGTTTATGGTGAGAAACAGTACCCCAAACTCTGTTGATTTGTATATATGTTATTGCTTGGTGTTATGCTGTTGTTATTTGCTGTATATTTGCTGTATATATTCAATATAAGAGTTTTATTCTAAGTCATGTTTCTTTGTCTCTCCGTTTCTAAGTTCTGATAATACTTATAACAATTATCTACACTTTATCTACATGCTACTGCTGCTAAGCTCATATTTTTCTCTGCTATACACATGTGTGTATTTTCTTTCCATAATCCCTAAATTATTGCTTGATATAATCCAAGTCAGACTGGGGTCTTATGAACCTTTGCTTGCGATTAAGCCATAATACTGAATTGAGGAAGGCGCATTCAGAATTAGCCCGATTTAGTTGGCCCTATTACTGAGATCTCTATCCTGAAAAGTCAAGGACCCTTTGGAGTTACTTTGCTAGTTCTTTTTTTTAAAAGTAAAGTCACCTCAATGACTCAATATTCACTGAAACAAATGCGAAGCATTTGGATGAGATTCAAGACATCTGAACACTGCAAAGATTGATGGAAGTTTGCAAAACCGTAGTGGGACTGTAGTAACATCAGTTTGATCACAATGAAGCCTCTTGCAACAGTGGAGTTCCCCCGGGGAGGAAAAAGAACAGAAATGACTACAGAAAAGAAGAGCTACATATATATCATAAGAAGGAAGATAAAAAGTTGCCAGGTAAGTATTTGTGCAAAATGCTAGCTTGTAAACAAACAATTCCTTCAAGAAGCTATGAGAACATCGGAGACTTTAAAAGAAACAAAACACTTGCCTCCCCCTCACTTCTGCCTTTTTTTCCTTTGCCACTTATCTCATTTGTTTGCTCCTGTTGTATAAGTGCATTTTCTATACTTTTCTTGCAATTCTCGTTTTTTTTTTTTAAAGAAATACATTTTAGACCTCGTCATTTGAAGGGAAAGGTTTACAAATGTGCAGCAATGTCTAAAGAGTGGCCGTGTTGCCAGATGGTGAAGTATAGAAATCCAATTCTTCTTCTTCTTCTTCTTCTTCTTCTTCTTCTTCTTCTTCTTCTTCTTCTTCTTCTTCTTCTTCTTCTTCATCATCATCAATCATGAATAAAAGTTTTCAATTTCGTCTTTTCTCCTTACAACAACTCTGTGGTTTGGTGGTAGCTTCCACATCATGGTTGAATGAGGATCTGAACTGGGGTCTCTGGCTTCTTATAAGCGTTGTTCAGTCATAGAATCATAGAGTTGGAAGAGACCTCAAGGGCCATCTAGTCCAACCCCCTGCCATGCAGGAAACCCCATCAGAGGACTCCCGACAGATGACCATCCAGCCTCTGCTTAAAAACCTCCAAAGAAGGAGACTCCACCACCCTCCTTTGTGGCAGCCCATATGCAGAGTCAACTATATGCTGCCTTTTTAGATCTTAAAGCTGCATTTGACTCTGTAGACCGGGAACTTTTATGGGCCAAGTTACGGGCTGCCGGCTTAGACAGAAGACTGCTTTTTTTAATCCAAAGGTTACACACAGAGAACACTTGCTGCATTCGAGTTTCCAGCAATGGTGCTCTTTCCAGCAGCGTTCCCATCAACAGAGGAGTTAAACAGGGCTGTGTTCTTGCCCCCACTCTATTCAATCTGTACATCAATGACCTCGCTCCTCTATTGCTAGGAGTAAACAGCCACTGCCCAAGATTGGGCCATTTGGCAGTGCCCATTCTTATGTACGCAGACGACATGGTACTACTTTCCCGCACCAAGATAGGTTTAAGACGATTAATCTTAGAATGTATCAAATATCTTTCTTGCAACAAACTGTCCCTCAATTACAGTAAGTCCAAAATAGTTGTTTTCAGTAAGACATGGAAACTCCATTCTTGGATTTTTCACGGGAAAGCAATACAACAAGTCAAAGGATTTAAGTACTTAGGTCTAAATTTTTTTTACCGTAACACCTGGGCCAGACATAGGCATATCACTATCAACTCAGCCAGACTGACCATCCAAGCTATCTACCGGTTTTTTTATATATGGGGCAATCAACATATCCCCAGTGCTCTGCAGGTTTTCAAAGCCAAGGTCATTTCCCAACTGCTATATGGGGTACCAGTTTGGCTGGATGCCATTGATCCACTGGTTGAAAGGCTTCAATCCACTTTTCTTTATAAAATATTGGCAGTTCCACATTGTGTACCTTATGCAGCCCTCTGTCTGGAGGCTGGACTCAGCAGACTGAACACCCAGACACTGCTAAGACAATTTAAATACTGGCTGAGAATTTGTTTTACCTCACATAATGACCCTCTGATAGAGGGCATTCTCTCCGACCATTTTTACTCTCCTGGCCTTAAACGGTTTCTCCAAAGCATTATGGCGCTGGGCATTTCACCTGATCAACTGGGGGCACTACCTTTCATGCAGGCTTATAGGCTGTTAAAGCTTAGACTGCTAGACATTGAAAGGCAAGACCTTTTGCAGCAGCCTCTAAAGCATGTTCTCCTCTCAGTCTACAAGGATGCCAGCTACCTACATCTTTTAGAGAATCCACAGGAACGACGTGCTTTCACTCTAGCTAGATGTAATGTGCTCCCCTCTAATGTCCTATACGGGAGATTTGGCTCTCTACCACTAGAGACCCGGTTATGCCCCTGTAATTCAGGGACCATCGAGTCTCTGGTGCATATGATCCTATACTGTCCTCTATATAAGGACATCCGCGCCTCCCACCTAGAGCCACATCTTGCTAGATTCCCTGGTCACCAGGACGAGATCATTTTGCATAATCTTCTCTCAGGCTTAGACAAAACCCACACTAGGCAGATTGCCACATTTATCTATCTGTTAATCCAGCGACGCAGGCCACAGTTACTTAACGGGCCTTTTGTTCAACACCCCCAAATATAGTCCGCTCATTCTGGATGGTCTGCAGTCAATTTTGGCTGGACAAATATAAGGATACATGGGAACACCCCCTTGCTCTCGTTCTATTATAATACTCCCATATTCCTTCCATTCTTCCCTGTTTTTAATTGATACTGGTTCGGGCATGTACACTTTCCCAATTGTGTATTTTATTCTCTATTGTCCATTGTCTATTTTACTTATTTATTTATTTATTTATGCCAATAAAGGTGTCTGACTGACTGACTTTGTGGCAGCATATTCCATTGCCAAACAGCTCTAACTGTTCATTCAGTCGTGTCCAACTCTTCGTGACCCCATGGATCAGAGCACGCCAGGCTCTCCTGTCCTCCACTGCCTCACAGAGTTTGGTCAAATCCATGTTGGTTGCATCGATGACCCCGAACAACCATCTCATTTTCTGCCATCCCCTTTTCCTTTTGCCTTCTCTTATAGGGAAGATTCAGCTAAAAGGTGTTCTAGGGCTCCCACATATAGCAGGACCTGTCTCAACTTCACAGTGGCATTTCCTTTTTAACAGCGATCCAATGGTTCATTCTTGCACACCTTATTTTTCTATCAGGCATCAGCTTAAAGCATCTTTACTTCTACCTGTTCCTAGAAAGAAGCATATGTTTACAGCTACTGGTTTGCATTATTTTCCTTGCATTTTAGGAAATATTTGAAATGTATTCAAACTGCAATGGTCTCAAACTACAGGAAAAGAAATTCAGTTCAAAGACTAGGAAGAAATTCATGACGGCTAGAGCTGTTTGGCAGTGGAATATGCTGCCACAAAGGAGGGTGGTGGAGTCTCCTTCTTTGGAGGTTTTTAAGCAGAGGCTGGATAGCCATCTGTCAGGAGCACTGTGATGGGGGTTCCTGTATGGCAGGGGGTTGGACTGGATGACCCTTGAGGTCTCTTCCAACTCTATGATTCTATGATTTTACAAATTTGACATTCGTGATTTTTTTACATAGGTATAACTGTAGGTTTATGTACACTGCGACTTATCCCAAGCTTTTATGAGGAAAGGCAAAATATACAGTATGACTGAATAAGTAAATGGCTAATCCTTATCCATAGTGATGTCACAGATATGGGTCAATATTCTACTCCTAAACATCAGTGATGAATGTAGTCTAGCTTGCACGGCCACCTTCCTCCAATATGTTACTTTAATGCACAAAACTGTTAACAGTTGACACTATAACCACTCACCCACACTGTCTGTGAGAAGCAATACCTGAGAAACTATTACACTGGCTCCTTAATAACAAAAGATAAGCCACTATCAGGTATGCTGCTTGTTTGAGTGACCAGGTGCAAATTAGACAGAATTCATTGGCAATATTACAAGGCCCCACTATTGACTCTCCAGGTGTTTTAGACCTAACGCTCAGAGGTCACTGTGGAAAATGAAGGCCAAAACATCTGGAGGGCTGGAGCTACTGATGCTACAGAGGACAACATGCGTACGGTAAACAGATATTCAGAAGCAGGCACCTTGCTTTTGGGGAGCTACAGGAAATCATTTAAAAACTTCAAAAGTACACTTAAAAGGGAAAGAAATAGCATCCAGGAGTGACACAGTCTGAGTTATTAAAAGCTTGCCTTGAAAGGTATTAGGTTTACTTACCATAAGCAACTTGAAAGTGCTATTCTTAAGAACTCCCCTGCCCGTGCTGAGTTGTGCATCTAAGAGGGGAGGTAGGAGACAAGTACTGTAGCATAATAACATGGTACTCAGATTTCTTCATACTCCATCTCACGAAATCCTATGGGAAAAGTCAACTTTGTGAACTATGACTCCCACCATAGCACATGGTCATTGGGAGTTTTTGGGAGCTGCAGACCAGACGTTTTTCCAGCTCTGATAATCAACATTGGGAGGTGCATCATCTTGAAGTCTTATTATTAAATCCCAACAACTGCAATGAAAAGGCCAACTTCTTCCACTGTAGCTATTAATTTACGTTTCTTCCCAGATACATAACTATTCATTCCAAAATGGGGGGCGGGGAAGGCGGGAATCTCCTATCGAGTGAGTTTTTTGTTTGTACACCCTGTTCTTAAAAGACTTTGGTCGGTGACCTACTTCTCTAAAATTTTGTCATCTGGGTTTTCAGCTCCTAAAGTGGTTTTATTTCTTCACTTACACAGAGAGAGTTTATCCTAGCAGGAATTTTAAGTATTTTCTACATGTGTTTGAAGTGGGAGGAAGGTCAGGAAGGGAACATCCTTGTCTATATGAATACTACAAAACAGTGAGTTGAGTTATGTAGAAAAGGTACACAAAGGGCGTTTATACACGACCCCTAAACTCCGGGGCAAATGGCTCCC
Organism: Phrynocephalus forsythii; assembly: GCA_029282475.1. Lineage (NCBI taxonomy): Eukaryota > Metazoa > Chordata > Lepidosauria > Squamata > Agamidae > Phrynocephalus > Phrynocephalus forsythii. The sequence goes on from JAPFRF010000010.1 coordinate 9,099,999, forward strand.
AGCTCCGGAGCTTAAAAATGTTTCCCCACCAGCTCCGGAGTTTACAGGAAATTAAGTGCGACCACGCCCACTTTAGCGTGTCCCAGCGCACCTTTCAAGTACCTGCTCTCTGGAGGTGAAAATTCTTTGATGCGGTCGGTGTAACGATAGTGAGTACGGGGCTCTCCTCACTTCTGTTTGTTGTTTTTTGGCTCCCGCCCCTTTAAGAGCTACTTAAGAGACTGGAATGTTGCCGCGGCAAGAGCGAGAGGCAGAAGGGAGGTGAGCCCCCTCTCTTTTCTTCCTGTTTTTTCTCCCTCCCCTCACACAGCCAGCAGCCAGGAGTGCGGAGGGCGTGGGAAGGCAGGAACAGTGACAAACCCCTAAGAACTCTGGTCCGAATTTAAGTGGCCAGCGGATCTTAGGGGTCGTGTGAAAAGGCCCAAAGAGAGCCTTCTCCTTTCCTATTTAATTACGCAAATGATAGTCACCAAGTCTGTGGGTAAATATCATTTTTCCCCTTCCAGATTCCACTCCCCGTTTAAATCTTTCCTGGCTGTCACAGTCATATATTCATTTTCTTTATCTTTTCTCAACCAAGCAAACTTTCATTTATGAATCTTAGTTCACAACATCTACATATTCCAGAGATCAACTCCTTATGTGCCATTCCAATCTCCAGAATAAACTGGCTTCTTCTCAATGCCATTTGCAGGGATTCGTAAGCAGGTGAAGCCATCTGCTTGGGAATACCCTGAAGCAAATGCCTGTGAATCAGAACTCATGCTTACCTCATTCCACACATTGTACATTCAGTTCTCTTTGTTTTGTGGCCAGTCACCAGCAGGTAAACATGTGCTTCTCTGCAAGTCTGACTGATCAGCCACTGAGCTTTGAAGGAATGACATGCCTGGAAGGAAAAACACTGCAATGCCCAGAAATCTCTCTCTCTCTCTCTCTCTCTCTCTCTCTGAACTTGTAATTTGACCCTCCACTAGGTGATGCAATGACCACTTCCTACCCACCTGTCCTCCACTCATCTTATATATTCATGTCTTTGACTAAAAGAGGTCTGGATGTTGACGTAGAAGCTCCCCACCCCCTTAAAGTGAGGGGAAAAAACATTTGCGCTATACATCATCGCGCTTATCTTTCTCCACCATCTCATGACAAAATTCATCTTCCCGCTTGGCATTTCATTTTGATGTTCCAGGCATTAAAAAGTGGATGGTTCCCTCAAGCCATTTCTTCTCTATGAAACTGTCAATTGCCAGGCAATTGGGAAGCAGTTTAGAATACGTACATTGTTAGGATAGGTAAGATAAATGAGGGTGGGGATGGGGAAAGAGAACAGTTGGTGGGGTGGAGACAACATATATGCCTCTTCTAATTTTTGAACACTGAATGTCGTCAGGGGGGACCGACCGGATTTGAATCTTTCAACAGCAGCTTTTTCATAACCACTGCAGACGCTTTTCTCCATTTCCATAAAGCCATCTCCATAAAAGAAGTGAAACTCAATAGCTTTATGATAATCAGGGAAATGGGTTTTTTTCTAAAATGTTAATAAGTCCATTGTTGTCATCTTTCCCTTCAAGGAAAAAAAAGAGAGAGGGAGGCCATCTGAAATATGGAGCTACAATACATTTTAAAGGCAGATTTATGGAAGAGTGCAATTCAGTATCTTGTCTGAATCTTTTGGGGGACTAAATTAAGCAGCGGCAGGGTCTGAAAATTGTCCCCCGGTTATTGCGCCTGGTAGGTGGGGCTTCCTCATTACTTGTTGATCCTTGGGATCCCATAACAACGTTCTCAGCTTGCAAATCAGAAGCATTTAGATGATACTGATAGAGATGACAACAACGATACAGGCAGGCATAGTGGGGAATCGAACACCCATCCTCTGGTTCTAAATCGAAAGGACTGTCCTGGAAGGTTGCATTGCATGGAATGGAACAATATCCAGCAAGGTACATAAGAACATAAGAACATAAGAAAAGCCATGCTGGGTCAGGCCAAAGGCCCATCTAGTCCAGCTTCCTGTATCTCACAGTGGCCCCACCAGATGCGTTTGGGAGCGCATGAGACTAGATATCTGTCTCCTGATACCACTCCCCTGCATCTGGCCCTTGGAAGTACCCTGGTTTTAAGCCTGGAGATGACACATCCCCATCATGGTTTGTAACCTGTGATGGACTTTTCCTCCAGGAATCTGTCCAATTCCCTTTTGAAGGCATCCAGGCCAGAGGCCATCAGCACATCCTGTGGCAGGGAGTTCCACAGACTAACAACACGCTGGGTAAAAAAATATTTTCTTTTGTCTGTTCTTACTCTCTCAGCCCTCAATTTGAGTGGATGTCCCCTAGTTCTGAGATGGAGAATAGCACAGGTACTCTGTGTCGGTTTTGTTGCAACCAACATAACAAAGCCTACTATGGCAGTGTGCCCTCTGCCACATTTATTCCAGTATAAGCTTGTGTCGGAAATGTCGAATCCAATGTGTTTTCAGGAGAGGCAGCATTGTAAGTCTAGCCTGTGCAAGCCTATCAGGCCAAGGTCTGAGGAAGTAGATTCGTCCACGAAATGTCACATTAAAATAGAGCCGTTTGTCTTTCAAGTGCTGCAACATTTTTGTCTTCTTTTGTTTTTTGCATCTGATGAAGCAGTGTCCAAAAAAGCTTATGTCATCACCACTTGACAGCGACAAGTTACAAACAGGCAGTTGCTTATAATTAATTAGTTTTTATTGGTAAAAAGGGTTTAGCTACGTTACATCAGAATCATAACTTAATGAAGGACCATGACTACAACTATAAGGATTTACTTTTAATTACAACTGTCCAAGCTCTGAAATAGTTTGTTCTGTTAGAGTTTGGCAGAGGCTGATCTGAGGAAAACTGAATGTGGCTTTAATTAAAAATAGCAAACCTCCTCTTTTTTTAAGGAGAAGATAAAATGGCAGGAACCTATAGAGCAGATTGATCTACAGTCTCCCATAGTAGAATTCCCCTTTATTTGTTAGTTTACCTCAAATGACACTTATTTGTTTCAGTACATTCACTGAAAGACTCTGGTAAATCAGAAAGAATAAAATGTTTCAGTTTACTCATCGTTGTTCTTATACATAATAAAAATCATATTTAGCGGAAACATTAACTGGTTACATCACTGATTTTTTAATTTTATTTTGGTTGGATAGTTGGATAATTATGAACTAATTGTCTGGTTAAATTGCTGACAGAACACTTCACTTCTGATGCCATAAGTCAAAAAATGACTGAACAGTAAAACTCAACCCTAACTGGAAAAAAGGTGGGCGGGGGGAATCTGAGGTAGAAAGAGAAGCAATTGGCTGCTACTGAGTTGACTGACAGCAACTCCAATCCAGTAAAGTCTCATCTAAATACTCCTCAAAGGCATCCTATGAGGGTGCAATATATCCAACATGTACTACAAGAGCCTTGTATTTGGAAAGCTGTGTTTTTAACTGCTGTTAGCTGCCCAGAGTAGTGCCTAGGATGGGTGGGGCATTTTATTTAATTTATTTTAAAAAAAATCTATCCTGCCTTTCTCCTCAAAACGACCCATTGCAGCGCAAATGAATAAATGTAATTAAAAATGACTCTCTTTTTTGTGCAAGAATACAGGAACTTTTGTACAAAACACAAAGGTTTTTGTGCAAAACAGAAGCCACCAGGGAGGGACACACACACACACACACACACACACACACACACACACACACACACACAGAGAGAGAGAGAGAGAGAGAGAGAGAGAGAGAGAGAGAGAGAGAGAGAGAGAGAGAGAGAGAGAGAGAGAGAGAGAGTGGTACTTACAAGTTTAATCCATTCTGAATGCATGCTCATGAGTCTAACAACTCATAAGTAAAAACTAAAGCAGATATATCAAAAAAATAAAAAATAAAATAAAAATCAAACATTTTTTAAAAAAAATGTAAGTAAAGCAGACCTTGTCTAAACTTTGTAAGGCAGCAGTTAAAATGCCAACAGTTTTCCACACACACACATACTGCAGAAAATGTCTAGAAATGCAAAAGAGACACAAGAAAGGCTCTTTGTCTTGCCCAAGAGAGGGGGAAGCATCTCAAATTTTCACACCCGTGAGATCTAATGAAACAAAAATATATGTATCTTAATTAGGATGTAGTGGTACATGTAAGGGGCCTGGGGACGGAGGTAAATGCTACCCACAAGGTGCCCACTTCTGTCCGGTTCGCATAGCAAGGGGTCATGGTGTTCAAGGGGATTCTGGGATTTGTCATACAGGTGAAAAGTGACATTTCCAACCTGTGTTCATGGAGTTGTGGCAAAGACACACACCCACACTAGCTTCCTTCAAAACAAAGGTGACGAGGGAATAAAGTGTCAGACCGAGTGAGGGCCGTGCCATGTGAAGACGAGGATGGGAAATGGGGGCAAGAAGCCAAAGTCTGCATATTCATTAGAAGCAACCAGGACTTTTGCCTACAGGCTCACGATATTTATGTATTTCAACAAAGGCCAGTTGTTTCTGCCCATGTAGAATTATTATCAGTTTGACATTAGTATGTCAGGACACCTGGAAGACATGGTTTTTTGACAAGGGCGTCTTCTATTTGCATGCATTTGTGTCCTCTGGGGTATATGGAACCTGTTCAAAGGATTTGGTTTGGTACCCTACAGTAATTTATTTAGTTCTGCTATTATCTTGTTTAATTCCACACTAGAGGGGACATGTTCAAGATTCGGTTATTTGTCAGTATAATGCGAAAAGACAAACCCTTCCAGAGATGATAAAGCCAAGCGAAAAGGGCTACTTCTGCCTTCTTTTCAGCAGAGTGAAGAGAAGAAGTGGGTGTGGAGAGCGATCAACAGACAGACAGACTAAACACCCCAACTTTTTGTCATCTTATTCTACAACAATCCCACTCTGGATGTGTCAGGGGATTACAAATACAGTGGACCCTCGTATAACAAACGGTTTGTATAAGATAAAATCCATAGAACATAAAAATAGTCGCGATTGGAGATAGGGGAAATTTGCTTAACAGAATTGCTTATGGGGTGAATCCGTACAACATAAAAATAGTCGCGATTAGGGATTACTCTGTTTTCAATGCATTCCTATGGGAAATTGTATAAAGGAAAATTTGCTTAACAGAATTTCATTTGGAACGGATTAATTCCTTTATGCTGTACTCATGTACCACTGTACTCATTAAGGCTGATACTTCACGTCCATCTCATCGCTGTTCGTGGTCCTGCTGGGGACCAGTACGGAGAATCGAAACATCAAAAAACGGAAGGTCGGGCCGGGGAAAAACGGAGAACAAACACATGGAATTTCACATCTCATCACGGAACGAGGACATGCGGAAACAGTCATGCCAGTATAATCAATCACACCCATGCATACACGGGAACAGGGACAGAACTGGAAGAAGACCACATGACCACGACCGACATCAACACGCGATGAACTTCCTCCCGGGACGAGAGTGGGCATGAAGTAACCGTCTAAGAAAGACAACAATGTTGAAAGAAGTGGAAGGCAGTGGAAAGAGAGGATGACTGAACACGATGATGAGACGGATTGACTCACTCGGTCAAAGAAGCTGGGGTCTTGAATTTGTAAGACCTGAGCAGGGCTTTTTAGGACAAGGACGTTCTTGCGGAAGGTTGTGAATTCCTTGGAGCAAATTATAAATAACTTGACAAGCTGCTTGGAGGCCACCGATCTCTTTCCATTTCCTGCCTGACCTTTAAATCAGATTTAGACCAGGTACCTTCTGAAATAAGAGTCCACCTTTAGAAACAGACTAGTCTTCTAACAGCCCCGCAGGTGGAAAGCTATCTTCTGGGCAGGCAGATACAGAACTGACATTTCAAGCATAAGAGTGTTATACAGGCTCAGTTCTAAGTAGTTGTTTTGGTACTTGGGTTTTCCTGTTATTTCCATCCAGCTTAGCTTCTGTGAGACTGGCCTGTGAAGGGAGAGGATAACATAAAGGGAGCAACCAACAGTGTTTGAGCACACGTTAGGTCTATGGGTTCTGTAGTGGGCTCAATGGTTTTGAGTTTCTTCTGCCCTCTCAAGGGCAACTGGGGATGATCTATATGCTTACAGTGAAGGTTCATGTCCTTCTAGCAGAAAAACCTGCAACCTCTAAATTTATTCCCCCAAAGTCAACGTCTTGGTTCATCCTGTTGCAATTTTGAATTTCTGCTTAAATTCGTCTAGCCCCACAACAGAAGAGCACAGATTCACAAAAAAGAATTGTTTCAAGTTTGCCAGAGCAGGCCACCCCTTTTTCCTTATTAACTGGAACTTACAGTCTCACTAATGCACTTCGAGACTGAAATGTTTCATTACTTACAACCAAAGAGATCAAAAAGCAAGTTAAAAACACAGTAGGGCTGATATTTCACGTCCATCTCATCGCTGTTTGTGGTCCCACTGGGGACCGGTACGAAGAAATCTAACCGCACGTCCATTGCGAGATGAGGGGAGTTCGTCCCGACCACGCCCCCGAACTGCGATCTAAGCGGGATGAGAGATTCCCCTCCCTGGTCTCGGGAATCTCCTCATCTCGCTTCTCGCTCTGATACGAGTGCCCGTGAGGTAAGGCTCTTCACGCAACGTGCCATTCTCCATCTAGTGGCAGAAGTGCGAAGTGCCATTTGCCAGTACATTCCATATGGAGTCAGCAGTGCAGTGCAGAGAGATTAAAAGACAAATGCCTCAAACTTAGCTCCATAATGCATTAAAGGCAAGGCTTCGGAGAATCAAAACATCAAAAAAATGGAAGGTTGGGCCGTGGGGGGGGAATGGAGAACAAAGGCATGGAATTTCACATCTCATCACAGAACGAGGACGTGCGGAAACAGTCATGCCGGTATCATCAATCATGCCCGTGCGTACACGGGAACAGGGTCAGAACCGCAAGAAGACCACGTGACCGGGACCAACATCCACATGCAACGAACTTCCTCCCGGGACGAGAGTGGACGTGAAGTAACCATCTTGGTTTCTATAACAGACTTCAGCAGACTCTAGCAAGGGGGGAGGGCAGTGAGCAGAGAGGCAGGGCCTGCTTTGATTTCAAAGGAAGGGAATGATTGGTTAGTGCTGGATAAATTGACAGTTACTTTGTCCCATAAAGGTTCCCCCACTCCAGCTAAACCTTCTCCAAGAAGCATGGAGGGTTGTAAAGACTCCAACCCATCCAACCTTAGCCACTGGCTTGGTCATAGAACCAGGATGCGCAGAAAAACAGTGCTTCCTGTTTCTGCAAAGTAACAGAATACACAACACACACACATACACACACCTCGCCTTTGCATTTATGCAATCTTGCTTCCCCATAGCAGCTTCTGATCTTCTACACAAAGCCATCTCTGCCGCAACATGCTGACGGCGTCCTGCAAACAGTCTCCCATAGCACTGCCATAAATAATTAAAGCCAAACTATACATGTCAAAATAAATTAGAACACTGCCTCATGCTGCGCCGGATCATTGATTCCCACCAACTTCTCTGTTCCCTCCACCTCCTATGCATTTGTTTGCTAACTGGGAAGAATCCACTGTTTTTCAAGGGTCAGGCACCATATATCCAGTTTTGCTTCTGTTACAGCTTGCCCGCTAACACTTGTTTACTAAGCCACATTTGTTTCATCCACCGTAGGGCAGTCTCGCTCTTGACAGGGTAAAAAGGTAAAGGTAAAGGTTCCCCCCACACACACATGCGTGCTAGTCGTGTCCGACTCAGGGGCGGTGCTCATCTCCGTATTCTTAGCCAAAGAGCCAGTTTAGTGCAAGTCTGTGGCCATGTGGCCAGCATGGCTGCAAGGAAACACTGTTTTACCTTCCTGCTTTCTACGGCAGTACCTATTTATCTACTTGCATTTACATGCTTTTGAACTGCTAGGTTGGCAGGAGCTGGGGATAACAGCGGGAGCTCGCTCTGCTGCGTGGCACCCGGGATTTGAACCGCTAAGCTGCCAACTTTGTAGCTGACAGTTTTCAGTACAGTGGAACCTTGACTTATGTCATTAATCCATTCCAGTGGTCTAGACTTAAGCCAAACATGACTTAAGTCAAACGAACGTTTCCCATAGAAAGTAATGGGAAAGTGGATTAATCCATTTCAGATGATGAAAAAGACCCCCCAAAACAGCAATTTAACACAAATTTGACTGGGATAGGAGATTCATTCTGGGGATGTAAATGAAATGTCTCTTCAAAGAGAGGAGGAGGCAGTGGAATTACAGTCCACAAGTTATATGCCTCTACTTTTTAATGTTCATAGCAACAATGTCTAACATTTAAGTTTTACTGATTTTTAACCTGACGTTCCAAGTTCTGAACAACTCTATGCTTACCATTAGAGTCCCACAACTTTACAGCTCCCCAACTAAAATGCTTCTATTGTGGACCAGACTTCTGCAGCCAGATTTTTTACAAGACTGAGCCGACTGTCTAACCAGCGAGGCCAGCCCCGAGCTCCCGGGCCTTCTTCTCCTCCGGCAGCAGCAGCGGATTCGGTGAGGCCGAGGACCAGCTCCAGGTGCTCTGAGCTGGCCTCGCCGAAGCCGCCGCTGCTGGAGAAGGGGAAGAAGGCAGGAGCAGTTTGGAGGCAGCAGCCGCGATGCTGGGTTGTGGCTGCTGTCCAATTCCGGTGCCTTGCGCTGGGGCTCCGAGATGTAAGTCAAAGCCTGCGACTCAAGTCAAACAGGCCCCTTCTTGCTGTAAGTCAAATATGATGCAAGTCAAGCAGTATGTAAGTCAAGATTCCACTGTACTCTAGCCCGCTGAGCCTCTCCTTATATCCTATCCATTCGCTGCTTCTTGGGAAGAGATGCTAACAATGCCTTCTGAAATATCTCTGTGTACATGCATACGGATTGAAGCTGGGGAATACTGCAGTTCTCCAGATGTTGTTGGACTCGAGCCAACAGCCACGGATGAAGCCCAGCCACATCTGGAGGGCCGCAGGTCCCCCAGAAGAGTGCTAAATAGACATGGGCACGACTCGGCGAAATTGTCGTTTCCATTTTCGGTCATCGTTTCTGTTACGTAACGGAAACGGTAACGATAATTAAGCCGTCAGAACTCGAACTCAAACTGAAAAAAGAAAAATTTGGTCGGGTTTTTCGTTTCTGTTTGTGGCATCGCGGCGATCGCGCAATGCGAAGCACAGAAAAAGTTTTTAAAAGTTTTTTTAAAAAACCCGACTCCCAGCCAAAAAAGCAGGCGAAAATGTGCCTGCCTGAGGCTTTGCCACATACCAGAGGGGTGGTTTCTGGGGGGTCCCCGGCCGTTTCCCCCCTCTTCTCCTGTCCTGGGCTGCTTGCACCAGGCTGGGGGGGTCATCCTCGTCGTCTCGCCATGCCATGCGGTGGGGGGGGATCCAAAATGGCGACCACAATTTTTCTTTTGAAATCGTGGTAAAAAAACACACCAAATCACCACAGAAACATGTGAAATTTATTTATTTTAAATGCCTGAATTTTAATAGTAGCAGCAGTAGGTTTTTTAATAGCAATAAAACGCCGTATTGATTTTATTTTATTTTATTTTTTATTTTTTTAGACCTGCCCAGGGTTTTGACTGACACTTCTGGATGTCTCGGAGGGCATAAAAAGCCGAGGCACCTTCCAGAAATTGCAGTCGGATGTATGGATGTGGTTGAGGGAGGAGGGCTGGCTGCTGGTGCTGGTGTGATCCGATCGAGATTGAGGAGGGAGGCTGGAGGCTTTAGGATTTAAGTTAGGCAGGCAGGGAGGGAATTGAATTTAGAAAATAATTTCTTTGATTCCCTGCAGCTTTGTCTGCTGAAGGGAATAGCAGTTTATTCTTTATTTCTTCTCTGGCAGTTTGTGAGGATTTTTTTCTGATATTGGATAAAGGGGGAGGTTCGACTGGGAGTGGGAGGTGTGGATTTATTTTAAAAATATATTATATACTACCATTTATTTTCTATTTTCCCAACTTCAATTTACTTGCACACACACACATTTGTGGTGCAAGCCAAGAAAAGACCTCTATCCTAGGTCATATCCTAACTGCCCACTTGCCCATCCGCCCGCGCCACCACCCGCCTGCGGCCCGCGCCACCACCCACCCACTCGCCCGCCTGCGGCCGCCGGCCACCCATGGCCCCCACTACCGCCGCCCCCGCACCTTCCCCCCCCCCGCCCCCCGCCCCGCCCGCCACCTAGGGCGCAAAAACACCTAGCGCCGGCCCTGATTGCGGGACGCCCCATGCTCTGGGAAATCAAATTGCGCTAAATCGCGGTGGAAATGACAAACGACAAATGGCAAACGGAAATGACAAATTTTTGAAAAATTTCGCGACAAACGGAAACGACCCAAAACGGACCCCTTCCGACAAGCGAAAACTCGAAACGTCATTTTTTCTGGTCGTGCCCATGTCTAGTGCTAAAATTTGCCACATTTTATCCCATATCCCCAGAAATTGAATGACATGCTTGGGTGGCTAACGGATACCTAAGTTTCATATGCTTGTAAGCGCACTTTCATGAGCAAAAAACACCAAAAAGGTTGCTTAGAGACACCGGTTATTAAATATATTTTCAGTAAAGGTATAATTGGTCCTGTCTCACCCTCTGGATAATTAAGCATTTCCTGAAATCCAGCCATCAGAACGGGAAGAGAAACAACAGGGTAAAATCTGGTTAACACTCATATACAGCAAACCCAGCACAAGGATCTCTCACATGAATTCTTTGGCAAATAAAAGAATTTAAGCAAGGTACGAGCTTGGCTCTCTTTCTTTCCAATAGGAGCCCAAGGAAAGTAAAAGTGGCATAGTGCTGCTTTGATATAAAAGATGCAGCAGCTTCTGATAATTTACCCCAATCCTCTGCTCCTCGCAGAGATTATGAGGAGAGAGTTGTGGGCCTCACCTTATTTGTGCTTTACCTTTAAAGGATTCAGTGGGAGCAGATAGATTACAGCAGCTGGTGGAAACTAGAAACAACAGTGGTAGATTTGTGGATACAGTATTTTGTTTTTGTTCAGTCGTTCAGTCGTGTCCAATTCTTCGTGACCCCATGGATGAGAACACGCCAGGCCTTCCTGTCTTCCACTGCCTCCCGTAGTTTGGTCAAATCCAAGTTGGTTGCATCGATGACATCATCCAACTATTTCATTCTCTGCCGTCCCCTTTTCCTTTTGCCTTCAATCTTTCCCAACATCAGGGACTTCTCCCAGGACTCCTCTCTTCTCATGAGGTGGCCAAGCACTGGAGCCTCAGCTTCAAAATCTGTCCTTCCAGTGAACATTCAGGGTTGATTTCTATCCAGTTAGCTGCAACCCATGATTTCAGTATCCATGGGGGCTTGGATACAGTGTGCAAAATCATTAAATACAGTTGGAGCCCCTTTATCCATAGATCAGCATTCACTGATTCACTTTTCCATGGTCTGAAAATATTAAAAATATTTAAAAGGGGGTGGGGGGGCATTTTCACATGTATTACCAGAACTCTCCACTAGATGATGCCAAAGACTGTGCTATGAATACTTGTTAGTGAGGAATACATAGTAGGTCTCTGGTGCTCTCTAGTGGTGAATTTTGGTAATACATGTGAAATAATCTATCTATCTATCTATCTATCTATCTATCCTGTTAGCTGCTATCCACGGTTTTTGGTATCCATGGGGGCTTTGAACCAAACTCCTGCATAAATGGGAGTCCTACTGTAGTTACAAACCATCATATCCTACATGGTTAGCCCATCAAAACGTATTACTGGATAACATGGCACATATTTCCATAAATCAGCATGAGAGCCTTGGGGTTGTTAATAGAATCAGCATCATTATTACAGTATTGAATAGTGAGCCAGGTTTTACAAAACAAGTCTATACTGGAATTCTAGTACCAACATTGTGAGTCCAGCACTGGGATTAATTTATTTATTCTTAGAATCCAATGCACTAATAAAACACAAAAAGCTAACTACATTTTATATGTAGCAGCTAGAGAAACAATTGCTCAAAAGACAGCTGTAGAAATCTCAATGTGTGCCTGGAAATCCATGGAAATTAGCTTTGATTCTTACTTTTGTTAATTCAGCATGGGCAACCCACGGCCTATGGATTGCATGTTTTTCACTTTCTGCTCCTGTGCACATCAGGAAAAATCCATGTTCTTTGGGAGTATGCATCTTGCTTGAAAGCGTAAGTGGATTTGTAAAGCTGTTTCTGCACTCAGTCCAAGTTTGGCTACTACAGAAGAATGACTGGCACAGCAAAGAGACAGAATAGCAGCCAATAATGCATAAGAGACCGAGCAGGAAAATCTTCTAACCGTTTTATGACAGGCCATAATCTGCCTTTTGCCAGGGCAAACTATTTCACTGTCTTGCCAGGAGTTATTTACTCTAGGAGTTTCTCTCTTGGGCCCCACTTTCACATTTCTCCGATCTGGCCCTTCCAGCTAGAAATACCAGGGGTTGAACTTCAACACAACAACAATACATGTTAGAGGAAGAACCACCCAGAGGAGCTTGGGAATCCACCAGATCTCCAGCTCTGCTCATACAGCTTTCCTCACATAGACGCAATATGGGTACCAGCCATCAGCTATGGCGTTGCTGCAGTGTGCATGGTTATTCCTGTTAGCCGCCCAGAGTTCCCGTTGGGAAGATGGTGCAGGATATAAGTATATAAATAAATAAATAATAAATAAATAAATTATGCAGCTTTGGTCAAGTCTTGCAGTGCTTATGCAGGTCATGGTGTGTCTCCAAACTGCACTACCGAAACACCAATTAACTACCCATTCCATATCTTGGCTGGCTGTTGTGCCACTTGATGTTCTTGTGTGACCTTGGACATCAGCCCTGCTGAGCACATCCGATACTGAAGGATGATGGGTTTTGAGCACTGACAACATTCTGGAATGCCACCTGTGGCCCAGTCCTGAGAGGAATCTGAAAAAAAAATACTTGAAATATTTCTCTCTTCTTTGAGATTTTTAAGTCTTGTCTCTTTGTGACCTCTCACTGTACTAGTGAGATTTGTGGACTTACATAAGAACATAAGGATAGCCCTGCTGGATCAAGCCAAAGGCCCATCTAGTCCAGGTTCCTGTATCTCACAGCGGCCCCACCAGATGCGTCTGGGAGTGCACGAGACTAGAGATCCATCTCCTGATACCACTCCCCTGCATCTGGCCCTTGAAGTACCCTGGTTTTAGGCCTGGAGATGACCCATCTCCATCATGGTTTGTAACCTGTGATGGACTTTTCCTCCAGGAATCTGTCCAATCCCCTTTTGAAGGCGTCCATGCCAGATGCCATCACCACCTTCTGTGGCCTGTGGATGTTGCCAGGAATTGAAGTCAAGCTGATTGGACAGTAATTATTTGGGTCCTCCCCCTTTTGAAGATAGGGACAATATTCGCCCTCCTCCAATCTATGGGGACTTCCTCTGTTCTCCATGATTTCTCAAATATTTATTTATTTATTTATTTATTTATTTATTTTATTTTTACAACTTATATGCCGCTCACTACCCAAAGGTCTCTGGGTGGCTTCCAATCAAAGAATTAAAACAGTTAAGAACATCAAACAACAATAAATCATTAAAACAATAAAAACCTTATACTAAAATCACCACACTACAATTGCCATCAGAAGACCCACAATCTAAATTGTATCAATTAAAAAACTTCTGGAACAGGAAGATTTTTACCTGGCGCCGAAATGTCATCAGTGTTGGCGCCAGGCGGATCTCACTTGGGAGGGCATTCCATAGCTTGGGGGCAGCTGCCGAGAAGGCCCTGTGTCTGCAAGCCATCCCTCTCACCTCATTGAGGGATGGCTCTTTCAAGAGGGCCCCCTGGCTTGATCTTAATTGCCAGGTAGGTTCATATGGAAGGAGGCGGTCCTTCAGGTATCTAGGTCCTAAGCCATTTAGGGCTTTATATGTCAAAACAAGCACTTTGAATTGGGCTTGGGCAGCAACTGGTAACCAATGTAGGCTACGTAGAATCGGCGTGATGTGATCCCTAGTGGCCCCACCGCTTACCAGCCGCGCCGCACGATTCTGAACCAGTTGCAATGGCCGAACCGTCTTCAAAGGCAGCCCCACATAAAGCGCATTGCAGTAATCAATACGGGATGTTTCCAGTGAATGCATAACTGTCATGAGGCTCTGCTCATCTAGGTAGGGGCGGAGCTGGTATATTTTTCACAGCTGAAGAAAGGCACCCCTGGCCACTGAGTCCACCTGGGCTTCCAGAGTTAGACCAGGGTCCAGGAGTACCCCCAAGCTGCGGACCCTATTATTGCCAATGTTTCTGAAATTACTTCTGCCAGTTCTTTTAATATCCTTGGGTGTAATTCATCTGGCCCAGGAGACTTAAATGCATTTAATGTTTCCAGGTGTTCCTGTACTACCTTCTCTACCTGTTCTATGTTGCAATTCCTGTCCTATCTCATCTACTCTTTGTGCCAAGGAAACTCTTTTTTTCCTTTTTGGAGAAAACTGAGGCCAAGAAGATGTTGAGTAGTTCTGCCTTGTCCCTGTCTCCTGTTAGTAACTGATTGCCATCGCCACACAGAGAGCCTATGATTTCCTTATTTTTCCTTTTGCAGCGGATATAACTAAAGAAACCCTTTTTACTATCTTTAATCTCTTTGGCAAGTTCAATTTAAACACTAGGAAGAACTTCATGACGGTTAGAGCTGTCCGGCAGAGGAATATGCCGCCACAAAGGGTGGTGGAGTCTCCTTCTCTGGATGTTTTTAAGCAGAGGCTGGATGGCCATCTGTCAGGAGAACTGTGATGGGGGTTCCTGCATGGCAGGGGGTTGGACTAGATGGCCCTTGAGGTCTCTTCCAACTCTATGATTCTATGATTCTAACTCACCATAGATATGGCAATCCTACTGCATTTCTCTACTTGAAGGGGAAGGAAAGGACCCTCTTTGTGATTATTTATTTCTTTAAAATATAGTCTGTCTTAACTTACACCATTATAATGTAACATTAACAAAAGTAATTCTACAGATACTAAAAGGATCAAATACCACAATGAAAGATTGTAAAATGAATTGTAAGCTGCCCAGAGGCCTTTGGGTACTGGGCGGCATAGAAGCTGTACAAATAAACAAATAAACAAAAGCAACACCAGAAAGAGACTCAAAGCAACACAGCACAACAAAAATCCTCCTCAGACAGGCATTCACCAAGGGAAAGCCTTCTGATGGACAGTTGGTGCTATACTGATGGTGACCAGTGGTAGAGTGGTAAATCTGGTAGCACAGATGCTCATCATGAGTGTTCTCATCAGTAGCCCAACCCTCAAGAGTCGAAAAACATCACCAATGGGATTCGTTCATACAGTATTTATTTATTTATTTATTTATTAAATTTATATCCCGCTTATCTACAAGTACTCTAAGCGGCTTACACGAGGCTACAATAGCCAGACAAAGTTACAAAAAATATTAAAAATAAGACAAGACAAGACAGATAAATAACACTATACAAAATTAAAACCAAGTAGCACTTCTCTAGTGAGGGAAACTGATTACAATGGCGGGCCGAAGGGAAAGAAAAAAAAAAGGCAAATTAAACATCGCCAAAGGCCTCCCGAAAAAGATAGGTTTTCAAAGCCTTTCGGAAGGCCAGTAGGACCCCAGTATCCGCTGGGGATTGCCTCAGTCTGGAATATCTTATAAATGGGGCACATTTCTACTTTTGTGTCCCAGTTGATCAGTGAGGCTACAAAATAAAACAGGCTGAACTGTGCTTTCATCATTGTAAGGCTAATTACACTGCTGACAATGAGGCCTGTAATAAGACTTCCTGGGGTAGGAACTGGCAAGCCAATCCCTGCCAAGAACATCCCATGGTCAGAAACAAAAGGCTAAAAGATATGACGCTGGAAGATGAGCCCCTCAGGTCGGAAGGTGTCCAACATGCTACTGAGGAAGAGCGGAGGACAAGTACAAGTAGCTCCAGAGCTAATGAAGTGCTGGGCCAAAGCCGAAAGGACGCAACGTGCCTGGAAGAGAAAGGAAAGTCCAATGCTGCAAAGAAATATACTGCATAGGAACCTGGAATGTGAGATCTATGAACCAGGGTAAGCTGGATGTGGTCAAACGTGAGATGGAAAGAATAAACATTGACATCCTGGGTATCAGTGAACTTAAATGGACAGGAATGGGTGAATTCAGTTCAGATGACTATCACATCTACTACTGTGGGCAAGAATCCCAAAGAAGAAATGGAGTAGCCTTTTTAGAGTGAAAAGCAGTGCTGGGATACAACCTAAAAAATGATAGAATGATCTCGATAACGATTCCAAAGCAGCCCTTTGAACATCACAGTAATCCAAGCTGCTGAAGAGTCTGAGATTGACCAATTTTATTTAGACTTACAAGAACTTCTAGAACTGACACCAAAGAAAGATGTTCTTCTCATCATAGGGGATTGGAATGCTAAAGTAGGGAGTCAAGTGATAAAAGGAATAACTGGCAAGTTTGGCCTTGGAGTTCCAAATGAAGCAGGGCAAAGGCTAATTGAGTTTTGTCAAGAGAACAAGCTGGTCATTGCAAACACTCTTTTCCAACAACACAAAAGGCGACTCTACACATGGACATCACCAGATGGACAATACCGGAATCAGATTGACTATGTTCTCTGCAGCCAAAGATGGAGGAGCTTTACAGTCAGCAAAAACAAGACCTGGTGCTGACTGTGGGATCATCAGCTTCTTATTTCAAAATTCAAACTTAAACTGAAGAAAGTAGGGAAGATCACTCAAGGTATAATAAGTCTCCCATATGAATACACAGTGGAAGTGAAGAATAGATTCAAGGAACTAGATTTGGTGGACAGAACACCTGAAGAATTATGGATGGAGGCTTGTAACATTGTACAGGAGGCTGCAATGAAAAATATTCCAAAGAAAAGAAAATGCAAGAAAGCAAAGTGGTTGTCCAACGAGGCCCTACAAATAGCGGAGGAGAGAAGGGATGCAAAATGCAAGGGAGAAAGGGAAAGATACAGAAAATTGAATGCAGACTTCCAAAGAATAGCAAGGAGAGACAGGGCGGCCTTCTTGAATGAACAGTGCAAAGAAATAGAGGAAAACAAGAGAAAGGAAAAACCAGAGATCTGCCAAGAAAATTGGAGATATTAAAGGGGTACTGCAAAGATGGATATGATAAAGGACAAAAATGGTAGGGACCTAACTGAAGCAGAAGAGATCAAGAAGAGATGGCAAGAATATACAGAAGAATTATATCAGAAAGATCTGGATGTCCCTGATAACCAAGATAGCGTAATTGCTGACCTGGAGCCAGACATCCTGGAAAGTGAAGTGAAGTGGGCCTTAGAAAGCATTGCAAACAACAAGGCCAGTGGAGGTGATGGCATTCCAATTGAACTCTTTAAAATCTTAGAAGAGGATGCTGTAAAGGTGCTGCATAAGATATGCCAGCAAATATGGAAAACCCAGCAGTGGCCAGAGGACTGGAAAAGATCGGTCTACATCCCAATCCCAAAGAAAGGAAATGCCAAAGAATGCTCCAACTATCGCACAATTGCACTCATTTCACATGCTAGCAAGGTTATGCTCAAAATTCTACAAGGCAGGCTTCAGCAGTATGTGGAAAGAGAAACAAGCTGGATTTCGAAGGGGCAGAGGAACTAGAGATCAAATCGCCAACATGCGCTGGATTATGGAGAAAGCCAGAGAGTTCCAGAAAAACATCTACTTCTGCTTCATTGACTATACCAAAGACTGTGTAGACCACAACAAACTATGGCAAGTCCTTAAAGGAATGGGAGTGCCTGACCACCTTATCTGTCTCCTAAGAAATCTATATGTGGGACAAGCAGCAACTGTCAGAACTGGATATGGAACAACTGACTAGTTTAGAATGGGAAAGAGTACGACAAGGCTGTATACTGTCACCTTGCCTATTTAACTTATATGCAGAGTACATCATGAGAAAGGCCGGTCTGGATGAATCACAAGCCGGAATTATTCGGACGAAATATCAACAACCTCAGATACGCAGATGATACTACTCTAATAGCAGAGAGTGAGGAAGAATTAAAGAACCTCTTAATGAGGGTGAAAAGGAGAGTGGAAAAAATGGGCTGAAGCTCAACATCAAAAAAACTAAGATCATGGCCACTGGTCCCATCACCTCCTGGCAAATAGAAGGGGAAGAAATGGAGGCAATGACAGAGTTTATTTTCTTGGGCTCCTTGATCACTTCAGATGGCAACTGCAGCAACGAAATAAAAAACGCCTGCTTCTTGGGAGGAAAGCAATGGCAAACCTAGATAGCATACTAAAGAGCAGAGACATCAGTTTGCCAACTAAGGTCAGGATGGTTAAAGCTATGGTTTTTCCAGTAGTGATGTATGGAAGTGAGAGCTGGACTATAAAGAAGGCTGATCGCCGCAGAATTGATGCTTTTGAGCTGTGGTGCTGGAGGAGAGTCTTGAGAGTCCCCTGGACTGCAAAGAGATCAAACCTATCCATTCTGAAAGAAATTAACCCCGAATGTTCACTGGAAGGACAGATTTTGAACCTGAGGCTCCAGTACTTTGGCCACCTCATGAGAAGAGAGGACTCCCTGGAAAAGTCCCTGATGCTGGGAAAAATCGAAGGCAAAAGGAAAAGAGGACGGCAGAGAATGAGATGGTTGGACAGTGTCATCGATGCAACCAAAATGAATTTGACAAAACTCCGGGAGGCAGTGGAGGATAGGAAGGCCTGGCGAGCTCTGGTCCATGGGGTCACGAAGAGTCGGACACGACTGAACGACTGAACAACAACAACATCCGCTGGGGATTGGTTCCAAGCCTTCCTGTGGATAATGAAAACTGTGGATAAGAGAGATCGCCAAAATGTTCCCCAAAACTGCTGTTTTGTGATAGTAACTTGCTTTACAGCTGTTTTTTGCAACATTAGCTTGATTTACAGCTGCTGTTTGTAATGGTAGCTTGCTTTACGGTTGCTGTTTTATGACAGTAGCTTGCTTTACAGCTGCTCTTTGTGACAGTAGCTTGCTTTGCGGCTGCTGAATTATTTATTTATTTTTCCTCTGCCAACTGTGGATAACTGAATCAGTGGCTAATGAAACAGTGGATACGGGGGGGGGTTCCTACTGTATTTACAATTGAAGAGCACTGGTGGGATTACAGTGGTCAAGATAATGGCTCTTCATTGTTCACTGAGCACCAAACTATCCTCAGAACTTCTGCATTACAACAGAAATAGTCTGTTATGATATGCCACACATACTGTTCCTCGGTTGTAACTCATTGTGATGCACAAGAGAGCATGCATGTCATTGTACCTGTTAGCGCTGAAACAGCATACAAGGCCATCTTGTAGCAAATCTGACTTGATGACCTTTCTGGCTCATTTGTCCAACTAACAGCCTCTCTCTTCAGGGGTTCAGGTAGAAATCTTTCCCGGCATCAGTTATGCGATATCCTTTAGCTAGCTGTAGCGGGAATTGAGTATGCCCAGTGTGGTGTTATGGATAGACAGACAAAGACTCTAGAGAATATGATTCAGTTCCTCGCTCGGCTATGGAAACACACTGAAAGAATGGAACTGGTAAAGCCAGTCCTTAAATTCAATACTTTGAAAGCCCTGTCAGCTTCACTGTAAGTTGGCTTTGACTTGGGCCGTTGCTTCACGTCTCTTTTCCCCCTCTTTTCTGTCCCGCTTGGGCCGGGTACGAAAAAAAAACTTACTTCACGTCCATAGCGTGACAGCGGAAACTCGTCTCACCACACCCCCTGAACCGGGAACAGAGCTTGACAAGCTGTACCTGTTCCTGGGCTGGGGAATTCTCTTGTCACGCTTGGTTCCTGGTTCCTGTTCTGAGACAAGGGTCGTGAAGTAACGGCTGTGGCCATGGAGGTGGGACAGGAAAGAGGGAAGAAAGGGACGTGAGGGGTGGGGGTGGGCGGGCTAGGGAAGAGAAGCTATGTGTCCTGTGTCCCAGCGAGGACTCTTTTTCCCCCTGCCAGAATGGAATCTCACCAGTCACTCTGATTGGACCCAGGCCTGGGAGAAGAGCCTAGGTGCCTTTGCTCCTCCATCCCACCCTCTTCCCAGGGACAGGGGGTAGGTGGCTGCGGGGAGGGCAAGTTGCATCACCAGCTCCACCGCCAGCAGGTGCAGAGGAACGTCAGGCCAGCACCGCAGGTGGGGCTGAGCTCTTCCTGCCTGCTCGCCTGCCAGCCCGCAGACTGCTGCCGCCGCCACCGCTCACCAGTGGCAAGTGGTGACATTGCAGCCAGGGAAATCCAGTAGTTGTCCCAAAACAAGGACATGAAGTAACAGATGTCACGGTGCAAGTAATCATGCCCGTGGGTAAACGAAAACAGGGACTGAACCGGGGCGAAACCACATGACGGTGAACAATGCTGTCACGGAACGAACGTAATCGTGGAACGAGGTAGGACATGAAGTAACCACCTTGATGGCACACAACAGCAAACAGCAGCAGCAGCAGCAGCAGCAGCAGCACCACCACCACCACCACCACCAACAACAACAACAACAACAATCATAGCTGGGATTGAATACCTGGCTGTTTGTATGCAAAAGCATGTGGTTTATCTCAGATCCAGGACCCTACTCTTTTACTGGAAGGTTCCCAGAAATAGGATATATGGTGTGCTGGAAATATCATTCTTCAGAGCATCCCGGAGGGCAATTTTTACATGAGAGACAGGATGTCTGTTTTTGTACAAGCAAGCAAACGTGATAGAAATCCAACCCTTTCAGTGAAGGACACATTTGGTTGCACAATTCATACCTTTCCTGTGAAATTCCTGCCCTCAATATCTGGGTTTGTATGGATGCACATCGGCCAAGAGAGAAACTAAACATGCCTGCATTTAGTTCTTGGTTATCTAAATTCTCTTGCAGAGTTGTCTTGAAATATTTTATCACACTTCTCTACCTACTTGAGAAAATTAGGTGTGTGTGTGTGTGAAATTTTACATACTACATGAGAAGTCAGCGCTGATAGTTTACTGCTTATCAAGGCAAGCCAGGTGACTGAAGTAAAACTGATTTCAATCATGATTTACAACATCACCACACAAAAACCCAAATTAATTGTGCCCCCCCCCTCCACATGCAACAGTGTGCTTGTATCTGCTGTTACCTTCGTGTATCTTTTCCACAGTACTGTACACATTTTCACGGTCTCCTCGTCCAGATTTATTTTGATTTCTGTACTGCAACCATTCGGCCCAAAGCCTCTCTGGGAGATGAAGATGGACTCCACCTCCAAAAAATCCTTTGTGCACTGACACCTTCAGTGTTTGAAAATGTTCATTTTTACATCAGAGATCAATGTGTGACTGTGTGAAAAAAAGTTACTAGGTAATGACAGACAGAAATTGCATGTTCAAGGAATCAACATCACTTATAAAAATCCCTTCTGAAAGCAAGCCAAAGCTTCCAAGAATTTCCAACAATGCTCATAATTCTACTGCTATTCATGTATGTTTTGAATCGGTTGTCCCAGGTAATTGTGAATGTGATCACTCATATCTTAGGCTTATACTTCAGTGGTTCCAAACCTTGTGTCTCCAAGATGGTCATGGACTACAACTCCCACAAATCCTGGCTGAACTGCTAGTAGTGAAGGTTTCTGGCCATTTTAGTTGAAGAACACCTGGTGAACCAAGGTTTGGAACCTCTGACTGTACAACAGGGATGCTCCCAGTACGTCATCAGTTAGCAAGAATGAGACATGGCAAGTGACACAGCTTTTATATAAACACCAATAGTATACCAGCCATCATGTTGTGTTGACACAAAGAGAGAGGGAGAGGAAGAGGAAGAGAGAGAAAGGGACTTCAGTCATCCTTGGAAAACTGGTGTCAAGCCCCGCACACAGAGCACACACACAAACAGGATTCAGTTCTTTGCCAAGATCTTTAGTGGAAAGCCAGGCAAGTTCAAGTCCTTTGCCAACAATCAAGTGCCAGATAAATAACAGAATCCAACTCCCAGCAATTAACAGTCCAAGCCAAAACCAGAATATCTCACGGAAACCAGATGCCAAACCCAAGTGAACAGATTAAGCCGTTGTCCAGGAAGCCGGTCTGAAATCAGGAAACAGAGCCAAGGTCACAGACAGGAACATGGTTGCAACTTCAAATGATGTGTTGCTCCCACAGAGAGCTCAAGGTGAGCTTACCAGCTTTATCTCAAAACAAGGAACACACCCTTACTTCTGGAAAGGCTCCTGCTAGTACTCAGGGCTTCCCGACCTGATTCCCTGTCTAGCATCAAAGATCCTTTCCCTACCTCTCCTGGTAGCACGTCTTTGCAGAATCCTGCTCATAGCCCTTCTAGGGGGAGAAGATATGTTTTCAGCTGAGTCATCAGACCCAGCTGCCAGCTGACTTGAGCTGCAAGGCTCCTCCAGCAGCTCTTCACCATTTAACCTCTCAGAGTCAGGTTCTGTGACAGGCAGGGTCCTGGCAACTGGGCTGAGATCAGGTTCATTTCTTCTCCTTTCCTTATACAGTGGTACCTCGGATAACGACTTTAATTCGTTCTCTGAGGTTAGTTGTTATCCGAAACACGTCGTTATCCGAAACGCTGTTTCCCATAGGAATGAATGGGAAACCTATTAATCTGTTCCGGAGCCTAGGAAAAAGGCACAGACACCTGGATTTTTGCTCAAAAATCTTTATAAAGGGCACTTTAAAGAAACAGATGCAATGGCACCCGGGATAACTCTTTTTTACTGATGCATGCTGGAAATTCATTATCCGAGGCAGTCCATAGGGAAAATTCGTTATCCGAGGCAGCCCATAGGAAAATTCGTTATCCAAGGCAGCCCATAGAGAAAATTCATTGTCTGAGGCAGACCTATACCTAGAATTGCGATCCGTTATCCGAGGCAGCCCATAGGGAAAATTTGTTATCAGAGGCAGTCCTATACCCGGAAATTTGTAGTCGTTATCCGAAAAATTCATTATCCGGGACAGTCGTTATCCGAGGTACCACTGTACAGTACTATATAAGGGGATGGACCCAACCCTACCCGCAATAATGGAAAACCTGCAATATGTGTATGCTGGGTTGGGTTAAGATTGGGAGGGCCCCTCTGGGTCCTCCTACACTTACCCCAGTTTTCCAAAAGTCAATTCCGGTTCACCAGAAGCCACTTCTGGGGTCTCTGACAGGCCCAGAAAGCTCATCAGAAGCCCTTTGGGGCAGCACCATGCCTGGGGTAAGTGCAGGAGGCCTCAACAGGCTCATGCAACTTGCCCCAGGAGCCCTTTTTTTCATATACTGAGGCCCCATGATATACCGGGACCGCAGTATATGAAACGCAAAATGGTGGGGGACCACTGTATTGCTGTGAATAAATATGTATCTTTGGAAATACAACCCTTTTTTATAAACCTAAATTATCTTCATGGTATCAACAATGAATGTTAAGGGCAACAGAAAAGATTAATTTAAACAACCCATAGAGAAGCCTATAGGATTTCAAACTTATGACCCCCAGTCACACAATTTATTTATTACTTTTTAAATATTTTTAATTTTTTAAAAAATATTTTACACCCTACCTTTCTTCCCAAGAGGACCCAAGAGGACCTACAATGTTGATCACAAACAATATAAAAGTTGGAAGGGGAAGGGAACAAATTTTAAAAAATGAAAGAAAACAAGATGCGGCCCAACTCTTAGCAAACAGGTGGTGAGAAAACACCTACCTGAAGAAAAAAAAGCAATTGCCTATCTCAGAAAGGAGAGCAAAGATGGGGCCTGCCTGACCTCTTGTGATGGACTGTATTGACATTGATTCAAAATATAAAATTAGATTTTATGGTCTCTATTCTATAAAAAGATCTTTTCAATTACTGTACTTCCAGTAAAGTATTTACATCAAGGTTTAAAATATGGATGGGGCTAGTACAAAAGCTGGGAAGCCAACCAGTGATGATTGGGTGAGATCTGAAATACCGTGGTACCCCGACTTAAGAGCAATTCAACTTAAGAGTGGAAAACTGTTGGCGTTTTAACTCCCCCCTTACAAATTTTAGATATGGTCTGCCTGACTTACATTTTTTGAGTTTTTTATTTTTTTAACTTTTTTCCAGTTTTTTAGATAGGTATCCCGACTTGAGTAGTTCGACATGCATTGAGAATGGATTAAATTTGTAAGTTGAGGTACCACTGTACCTTACTCCTATCCTACTTAAACCATTTGACCACTAATACCAAGAAATGAGTGTGCAAAGAAAGGTTCCCACAGTGCTCACGACCTGGGGTTGAATCCCAGGTAGCCAGCTCAAGGTTGAGTCTGCCTTCTATCCTTCCAAGGTCAGCAAAACAGTACCCAACTTGCTGGGGGGGGGATGTGTATAATTGTAAACCCCCAGAGAGTACCTTAAGTGCTATGGGGCAGTATATAAGCAGAACACTTTGCTCTGCTTTTCTTTTTCCCCATTGAGATATGGCTGCTAGCCATGAGGAATTTCGATTGTTTGTACTATAAACCCCATAGTTCTTCATTCTAGGAAATCCACCAGACAGATACTTGAACGTGGCTAACCTTGGGAAAAGGTCAAATCTGGAAAGATCTGTGGCCCACCTGGGCCTAATTTTGCCCAGTGTCTTGTGTAAGAAAGGCATCTACCAGTTAGCCTGCTTCCTTTCTGAATAGGAAGATCGGTGGAGCTAGGCCTAGACAGACTACAAAGCCTTCCAGTTTAGGCCTTTCTCCTAGGCGAGTCACATTTAGTTGTCTGAAGTGGAACTTCCAGATTGGCTGAGCAAAGCTTGGGGTAAGGTGTCTCCTGGCAGTACAACTCCCTGGATCTGCTAGTTACCCGTGACCACTGAGGGAATTGTACTTCAAATGGAAAGCAAGTTTTTCAAATCCTGGTTGTGAGGAGACTTGACATCAATCAAACCGTTTGCCTCTCTTTCTTCCACAAAAATATCCCTAACCATGGAGCACCTACTGACAGAGAACTGTCCCACCATTACAGACTTTCTAGAGATCAGTTTGATACTCAGTGTCAGCTTAGACAAAGAATATGAGCTAACAGAATCAAATTACAAGAAAGGAGATTTTGACTAAACATTAGGAAGACTGTCCTAACAGGCTGTATGATTGTTGACTGTGTTTGTCACTGAAGGTGTTGGCATATCTTTCATTAGCAGTTTATAAACATTGGTAAGATGACTGTATGTTAGGAGTGTTTTAGTTGAGATTCCAGCTGTACGGTTGCATGTTTCCACAATTTATTTATTTATTTATTTGTTGCATTTATACCCCGCTTATCTTCATTGCGAACTCTAAGCGGCTTACAGGCTACAATAGCCACACAAATTACAATGAGTACACAAAACATGACAGAAAATAATAATAACAATAATCAAGAGTTAAAAACCTTATGGCACCTCAGTAATTAAACGATGGTAAGTGCAAACAAGTTGCGATGGCGGGATAAAAAAAAACCTCAGTTAAGTATCACCAAAGGCCTCCCGGAAAAGGTAGGTTTTTAAAGCCTTCCGGAAGGCCAGCAGGGACTCTGCAGAGCGCACTTCACTGAGGATGGAATTACAGAGGCTGGGGGCCGCCACTGAGAAAGCCCGGGTCCGAGTACTCGTCTTCCGGGCTTCACGAGGAGTGGCGACCCGAAGCAAGTGCACTCGCGCCTGCCGAACGGGACGGGCCGAAGTTGATCGCTGAGCGATACGCTCTGCCAGGTAGTCCGGTCCCAAGCCATGGAGGGTTTTATAAACTAAAACCAAGACCTTGAATCTAATCTGGGGTGCAACGGGCAACCAGTGCAGGCGGGCCAGGACTGGGGTGATGTGGTCATAACGACGCACACCAGCCACCAGCCTGGCCGCCGCGTTCTGTACCCGCTGCAGGTGCCAGAGGAGAGTCAAGGGCAACCCCATGTAGAGGGCGTTACAGTAGTCCAGCCTCGAGATCACCAGAGCTTGGACCACTGTTCTCAGAGAGTTCGCATCCAGGTACGGGCGGATCTGGGCGATCCGACGGAGATGGTAATGGGCGGACCTGGTCACTGACGCCACCTGGGACTCCATTGCAATCTCCTTGCAACCTATGATTCTATGATTCTAGGAACCTGCAGTTCTACAGGTTTGTTGTATGCAAGCCAGAATCTATTCTCGAGTCATATGAGATCATGATGAGGTCCAAAACTGTCCACGAGAAATGGTGACTCCATGAGATAATTCTCTCATATAGATGTTGACATGAAAAGGTTTTTACAGAGAGCAGATCTAAGGGATATAAAGAACTAACAGTAGATGAGGCGAAAAGATTTGCAAGGAGGTTGAACTTCGGGAGTTATGGAAAAACTTCCATTCCCAACGGGATTTCCATTCTAATTCCTTCTTTACCTTCAGAAATGTTCTTCCATACCATTTTCACAAATCCTTTGTGTCCTAGCTTTGTTTCAACCCATTGGGGAAAATAGAAGATCAAATGGGAACGTGATGGGTTTTATTTCGCCTGTGGATTTGGGAGATGTTCTGAAGTCCTCAAGAGTGAAAGACTGGGACTTACAGGATGCGTCACCAAATTTCTGTTATAAAATACAAGTGACAGCCATCACACATGAGCCCATCTAGAGAGAGATGAAAGTTTCATTTTTGAAGTTGAAGGAAACCTATGGGGGGTTGCGGAGATGGTTAGAGGCACTCAACAGAAAGTTCATGGAAGGAATGTAGGTCTCGTTCTTACAGCTGATTTGTATCAAGGGGATCAAGCCGGGTTTCATGGGATATCAAGATGGAAGCAAGAGCGTTTCTCCATGCGCTCCTTCAAAAGAAGGAGGAGGCAGATGTACACAACTCTTTGTCAAAAGGATAGCAAATCTAAACTCCTGGTTAGTCTAGGATCAAAGCCACCTGTTCAGGTGAAATTGGGAAATATTATTTTGTCTGGGCTGCTCTGCATTCAGTGACAGAAAGAAAATAAAAATAGTTGAATGCTTCTTAATAGTTGAATGCTTCTTCCATAGCAATATTCTTCAGAAAGAAGATGGGGACTATATAACAGACGCTTCATGCTTGTGTTACTGAAATGGTAACACTCTTCTCTAGTTGAGTGCAGGCAAGCAAAGGGTAGACAATGAGTTAGGTCCCTGGCTACAGAGCCGGAGGCTAGGAGTTCAATTCCCTACTGTGCGTCCCAGAAGCGCAAGCCTATGTAGCATTGGGAAAACTGCACAGTTCCATGCCCAGCAGAAGGGCATGGTAAGCCATATCTGAGCACTCAATACACAGAGAGCCATGGAAAGGGTGTGTGTGTGTGCATAAATCTAAATTGACCTGGCAGCATGCAATTATTATTATTTTGATACCACTAATCATATAATAATTATTCTTTAATACCACTATTAATACACTGATATTATTATACTTGTCATTTATCACGTTTGTATCTTCTCTTTCCTCCAGTGAGCTTAAGGAGGACTACCTGGTTCTCACACGTTTGGCTCTAATTTCCTAACAACTCTGAATTTGTGAAAACTTGGTCTGAACAACACAAGGTCACCTCATGAATGTACAGTAATGGTTAAGCTGCATTCTAACAATTTAATTGTTACACCACAAGGTTCAAGTTGAATGTTAAAACAAAAATGCTATACAAGAATGACATAACTTTTATGTAAGCCCTGAAGGAATCAAACCAATCAAAATTCTCACTAGCTTGGTTTGAACATAAGCAAACAGAGAAACTGGAGCCAAGAAATTAGAAGAGTGAAACGTGGGAGATCAGTTAGGATGGAACTAGAGGATCTTCAAGGATCAGGATCTGCTACAGTAGACCAAGATTATTCATACTATGGCTTCCCATGAACTGTATTATTTATTGACGCCAAAGCTAGAAAACAAAGAAAGCTAGCAGCTGAAAAACACTGATTGTTGTGTTGGAAGAGACCTTTACTGATACCATAGGTAACATAATTTAGAAGTAAGGAAGCCCGTCTTTAAGGCCAAACGTAAACAAAGCCAATATTAACGTGCAATGCCAGCCTGTTGTAGATCTGCAATCATAAAGGAACGTAAACACAGACGAGAGGCAGTCCAACAAGTGAACTCTGATTGGTCTACTTTTTCCCAAGCTGTGAGCTGCCGGAGACACAGAGAGAGACGCAGAGAGAGAGATTTTTCCTGAATGGTTTCTGCAATATGGACTATGGACTAATGCTTAACAATGTAGTCTTAAAGTAGAATTAGTGAGGCTTTTGCCTCTGAAGTTTGCTTTGGATTTCTTTAGGTTAGGAAGGGAAATATTCCTGTGAAATCTTATTAGTCAAATAAATGCTTTTACTTATTATTCAAGTCAAGGTGCCTTGTTGAATAATTATTTTGGTAAGTAAGAAATATTTTATAGCAAGGCTGGGGGATTCTTAACAAACCCATTCGGGGAATGATGTCTCCAGACACCAACTTTCAAGCAGCTGTGGTTGATTGATGGCAGATAGGTCTCGGCAAAGGAGCAACACCCCCCCATTCCTTACATGTTAGACTGTCAGAAAGACAAATAGTATGTGCTAGATCACCTTAGGCAGTGTAGCCAATGTTGAAGGAACATGGGAGTTATAATCCAACATACATCTGGAGGACCAGATTTTGCTTGCTCCATTTTAGATCATTTTTGGTAGAGTGGTGAGAGGCTGGACTAAAAGATTTCCTAAATGTTTCCCTAAAACACTGAGGGATCTACAGTGCACACTGGCTTCGACTCTCCCTCAGCAGACCACTCTTATTTGGATTCTTTACCTCAACTGGCACTTACTGTCTCAACCATTCACTGGTTACATAGACTGAGTATAACTTATTAACTTGCTTCATGGCTGGCTGGCTGGTTGCACTGCTGAGAGAATACTTCATTCTGTCTTCAGAATAGACAGCACACTTCTGAATGAAAAAAAAAAGAATCTGAGATAGAGAGGGAACAATTGGCTGCTACGTGATTGGCATTCAACCCCAGTCCAGAAAGGTTCCTCCCTGCCAAATTCTCTCCAGGACATCCTATGCTGGTTACAATATTTTCATTTTTTAAAATGTTTATTAGTAAATTAAAAGTCCATGTAATAATGCATAACAGCATAACAGTACACTCTCCTGTTTTCAAGGAAAAAGTGCTTCTTTTTAACTTCCTTTATATTTTTCATTTGCTGTTTTCTTTGCACATATAATACCTTTGCTCAATACTTTTTTTCATTCCTAACATTTACAATTCTTTTATATAAAAAGGAGAAATTATTATAGATTATATCATATATACATACTGTAACTGAAAAATACTTATTTTACCTATTATAATAACATTCTATTAATTTAAAAAAATTAATTCATTTTCCCTATCTTCTAAATACTTCTTTATACCACCCCATTGATTATCGAACTTTATTCTAGACTCTCCCTTCAGTTATTTTGTCAGTTTATCCCATACAATGTGTTCTTGTAAGCTGGTTATTTTCAACAGATTATAGAATCATAGAATCAC
Organism: Phrynocephalus forsythii; assembly: GCA_029282475.1. Lineage (NCBI taxonomy): Eukaryota > Metazoa > Chordata > Lepidosauria > Squamata > Agamidae > Phrynocephalus > Phrynocephalus forsythii. The sequence continues at coordinate 9,129,548 of JAPFRF010000010.1, forward strand.
AGAGTTGGAAGAGACCTCAAGGGCCATCTAGTCCAACCCCCTGCCATGCAGGAACTCCCAACACAGTATTTCCGACAGATGGCCATCCAGCCTCTGCTTAGAAACCTCCAAAGAAGGAGACTCCACCACCCTCCTTTGTGGCAGCAGATTCCACTGCCGAACAGCTCTAACTTTCATGAAGTTCTCCCTAATGTTCAAATGGAATCTCTTTTCCTTTAGTTTGAAATCACTGCCCTGAGTCCTAGTCTCTGAATCTACGGAAAACAAACCTGTTCCCTCTTCAATATGACATCTCATTGTCCAGAGAGGCAACTGCCAGGTTCAAATGATCTCTTCAAAGGTCAACATTACTTCTTGGAACTAGAAACTCCCAGAAATGTCCTGCCCAGCTGTGTGGTCTGAAAAAACGTTCAGGAGTTATCTTTACCCCATGTCTCGTTGCTATGTGTATCTGAAAAGAGGGCTTGTTCCAACAGATGCCCTTTAGATTCAAAATCTATTTAGGATTAAAGCAAACAAACAAGGCTAGAGGAAGTCCAATTTTCACTGCTCAGGAATAAGCACCCCTGGCAAACATGACAGAAGGAAACGCCTTTTCTAGTCTCAGCTATGTGTATGCGAAGACAAACCAAACAATCCCTTTCCCCCAAAAAACTCGCAAAACAAACCCAGATGCAAAAAATAACAATGTGATGCCGCGTTAGATGTGATTAACAAAGAAGCAGCAAGGGCTGCGGTTCTCCCGGATTTGGTAATTGAATCCTCCAAGGATAATAACACTGACCTCCCCATTTGGAAATAAACTAGGCACCCAGCATCCAAGAGCTGTTTCCATTAATTCTAATTGCCCTTCCACGGCCACACTGCACAACACCACCGGGAGGACACGGAAGAGGTAAATAATGATCACCATTAGCCAGTTTTATTAACAACATCAACAAAGCACCGCGTATTTACGACAACAAGTCTCTGGACCATGCAACATCCAGATTTTCGACAGCTGGATGCCATTGCTCTGCAGCTTTCCTCTCCGCATGCCAGAACCCACACAGCAAAAGACATGAAAATCTGCCTCGCTGATTCACTTCAAAATGCCGGTAGTCCAAGCATGGCCCAGCCTCTGAGTTAGTAAAAGCCCTGCACAGCTCAAAAGGTTACTATTTTGGACTCCCAGATTACTCCGACCAGCAGAGCTCCAGGCTGGGAGATTCTGAGTAATCTGGGGGCGTTTATACACGACCCCTAAACTCCGGGGCAAATGGCTCCCAGCTCCGGAGCTTAAAAATGTTTCCCCACCAGCTCCGGAGTTGACAGGAAATTAAATTGCAACCACGTTTTTTTAGCGCGTCCCAGCGCACCTTTCAAGTACCTGCTCTCTGAGGTGAAAATTCTTTGATGCGAAACACGCAAGTGAGTTCGGGGCTCTCCGTTTTTCTGTTTGTTGTTTTTGGCTCCCGCCTTTTTAAGAGCTACTTAAGAGACTGGAATGTTGCAGCGGCAAGAGCGGAGGCTAAACGGAGGTGAGCCACGTCTCTTTTCTTCCTGTTTTTCTCCCTCCCCTCACGCAGCCAGCAGCCAGGAGTGCGGAGGGGGTGGGACTCCCAGGAACATTACGACAAACCCCTAAGATCTCTGGTCCGAATTTAAGTGGCCAGCGGATCTTAGGGGTCGTGTGAAAAGGCCCTAAGAATCATGAGTAGGGATAGGCACGAAGACAAGTGTTTGGCACTCCTGAGCCCCGCCTCCTCTGACAGGTGCCCCTCAGAGGAAGCGCCTGGAGGAGGTGAGGCAAGGGAGCCCTTGGAAAGTCTTTGCAGACTCTAGAAAACTCTGCTTGTAAGGAAAGATATTCCTTTCCACTGATTTGGAGAAGGAGGCCCCACTATGAGATGCTATATATACTGGACTGAGGTGGATGTGTTTTCAAATTTTTCTAAAGTGTGTTTTGTTTTGTTTAATTCTTTCAATATGGTTACATCACACTGTGCCCTAGGTTAGGGTTATGGATTATTTTAAACGTGCTGAGTCGTTTATAAGGAAAAAAATAGAGCAAATACACAGACTGAAATCCTGTAGCTTATCTGTAATAATTGATTTGGCGAGTCAACTCCTCCAGATATTTTACTAATTCAAATGGAGCTAGTGTATTCTAACGGTTAGGTATTTTAGTATACCATCACCACTAAAAATAGGACCATCTGAATCAATGGAACTTGAGATGTAGGCTCCATTGATCCAGTGGGACTACTTTAGTGCAATAAGTTTGTGGAGATTCTTAGTCATCCAGGTGAGGTTATCTAGGAGTTTAGTCAAGGCAACTGTAATGTAATGTAACGTAACGTAACAAGACTACTGTGAACCAGTGGCCTTTTAAGTTGATCATCCTTGATCTAGAACACTGGTTCCCAAACTTGGGTCCCTAGATGTTCTAGGACCCAACTCCCAGAAGCGTTCAGTGCTAATTCACCAAGCTGGGATTTCTGAGAGTTGTTGTCAAGAACATCTGGGTTACCCAAGGTGGAAACCACTGATCTATGACTGTCCATTCTAACTAGCTGTGGTTCTTTAGGTTCATAAACTGAAAGCTTCTTCCCCTCATTTGCAAGAGAGAGGAAACATAGCTCAGAAGGGCAGCAAAATATTTCATTTATTTATATTAAGCATTTAACCACAGGGCAGGCTACACAGCTGCATAAAACATTTTTAAAACAGAAGATAATTAAAACAATTTAATTTCATGCAGCACACAATTGAAACGTTCCACATTCCCTCATTAAAGCCACTGCTCTAATGACATGCAGGCCAGGCTCCAATAAATATGTATTGACTTGGTGCCAAAATCATGCCAATATTGGTGCCAGTTGAGCCTTCAAGAGCAGCTGATGTGCTATGGCAGCTGTGCTCTATGGTGGGACACACAGGAGAACCTTCTCAGTAGATTTATATACAGATTTATATACATATATTCCTGTATCCACTGATTCACTTATCCACGGTTGGCAGAGGGAAAATAAATAATTCAGCAGCCACAAAGCAAGCTACTGTCACAAAGAGCAGCTGTAAAGCAAGCTACTGTCATAAAAGAGCAGCTCTAAAGCAAGCTAGTGTTGCAAAACAGCAGCTGTACAGCAAGTTACTATCACAAAACAGCAGTTTTAGGGACATTTTGGTGTTCTCTCTTATCCACGGTTTTCATTATCCACAGGAAGGCTTGGAGCCATTTCCCAGCAGATATCGGGATCCTACTGTATAGAAAAGTGCTCCTTCAAATATTTTATTTTATTTATTTATTTATTTGATTTATACACTGCCTATCTCACACGGAGCCACTCTAGGTGGCTTACAGCATAAAACAGATGATATACAGTTACAACAAAATAAAATAACACAAAAATAATATTAAGTCAACAAGATAATACATTATAAAAACACAATTAACCCACACCATTTAGGTCCCAAGCCATGTAAGGGCTATATAAATATAATCAACACTTTCAGCTCGGATCAGAGGCATACTGGCAGCCAAAGCAAATCCTTCAGAACTGGTGTCATGTGGGTTTTGAAGGATGCTTCTGTAAGCATTCTGTATACTGCATTCTGTATACTGCACCTGTGGCAGCACCCATGTCATCTTCAAAGGTAGCCCCACGCAGAAGCCTAACCAGGAAGTTACTAGGCCATGGACTACTGTGTCCAGGTTATCTTTGTTCAAGAATAGCCACAGCTGGCAGGCCAATCAAATAGCATACGAAGCAACTGAGCTCACACGAGCCGTCAATGACAAAGATGAATCTAGGAGTAACCCCGGACTATGCAACCTTTCCTTCAGAACATGTATCCTATCCAACTCCTGGACCTCAAAACGCACAACACTACAGAGCTTTCCTCTTCTCGGGATTCAGCTTCAGTTCATTGGCCCCTCACCCAGCCCGTTACATCTTCTAAACATTGGTGCAACACCTGCTAAACCTTCTCAGCCAACCATGATGACGAAAAGAAGAGCTGCACCCAACCATAAAACATATCCAGATGGCTTCATATAGATTTTTAAACATGATAGGATTGATATTATTTACTCTATAATCAATACATTTGTACATGCATAAGGGCTGTGCACATTTCAAAGCTGCAGAGCACACAGAGCTGGCAACACCAGGAGTTAAGTAACTTCTGTAAGATCTGTAGAGGCTTAACCACAGAGGCCTAATCGCAAGCAACTTCCTGTAGAAAAGGGAACATCTTGAGAACATGAAAGAGGAAGTGTTTGCAGATGGTCTTGCTAGTAACTAGGACTCTGAACAAAGGGTCGAGCTGAGATATTAAAGCACCAGAGATGAACTGGGTCTGACTGGTCTGAACTGGTCTGAACCAAAAGTGGAACCATCAGTAGAAGATTCTGGACTCTGGGTGTGGTGGTGAAGAAGGTATATAAACAAGTGTTCAGCTCCATTTGGGGGTCCTGGCTCTGATGGTCTTCAGACTCAGGTCCCTAGATAATTGTAGCTCTTTAAGTGTCTGTCTTGTCAAGTATTATGTCCTGTTTTTATTTTCTAATAAAACATGCTTTTAGCTGTTGAACTAAAGTGTGGCAATGCTATTTTAAACCAACTGCAGTTTATCGAACAGCATGGGAGATAGAATGAAATATTGTGCCACGCCATCCCACGGCTTAATTATCAGAGAGCAGAGCAGACATCTCCCAATCAACTCTTTGGAATCAGTTCCAAAGACAGGGATGGGACCACTTTAGTACAACACCTCACACCCTCACACCATGGAGCCGGTCCAAAAGGATGCCATGATTAATGGTATCAAAAGCCACCAAGAGGACCAGGAGAATTAACATAGCTGCATTTCCCAATCTTTAGCTCACAACAGGTCATTAGTTAGAGCAGTGTTTTTCAACCTTTTTTGGGCAAAGGCACACTTGTTTCATGAAAAAAATCATGAGGCACACCACCATTAGAAAATGTTAAAAAATTTAACTCTGTGCCTATCAGACACACACAAACACACTTCTCACCCCCCCCCAAAAAACAACAACAAATCCATCCTCCAGCCCAGGCCCTCCCAAGGCATCCCTATCAAAATGTCCGCCTGCCCTCACCTTCCCCCTCCCTCCTCCTGGCACTTTTTTTCAGAGGAACTTGCAAACCCAGGGAGGTGGGGCTGGGGGAGGCTCTTCATATACGACCCCCCAACCCCCATCTTTTACCCCTTCCAGTATAAGCCTCCCTTCTCTCCCCCGCCCCTGCCTCCTTCCAGCCAGGCAGCCACAGGGCCCGGAAGGGACCCCCATCCCCGTCTCCTCCCTAGGTCCTAGGAATCCCCTCCTCAGCCTCCCACGTCCTCCCCTTTATTTACCCCCCCCACAAAAAATGACCATTGTCAACGGCCGCCCGCTCCCCACCCTTAAAAGAGGGGTGCGCACGCGCGCTCCTACCTGGCTCGGCAGGGGCGCGCGCCCACCCTCGGGAGGCAAACAGCGAGTGCACGAGGCAGGGGAGGGAGGGAGGGGGTTCGGTGAGCAAGGAGGAGGAACCAACCCCAAGAACCTTTAAGAGCGGCTTCTGGAGCGCCCTTCGCCGCAATGCGCCTGCGCGGCGCTCCCGGCTCTCTCTCACTCTCTCACTCTCCAGTCTCCTCCTCCTCCTCCTCCTCCTCCTCCCTTATTTTTTCTCCTTCCCCGCCCACGGCCAGCCGTTCCTCGCCGGCGCGCAAAGCACTCCGGGAAAGGTAGTCCGCTCTCCTCCCCAGGACCGCGTCTCAGACCTGCGGGAGGAACTACATCTCCCAAGGAAGCCTTGCGGCAGCCGGCTTCTTTCTGGACACCCCGCCTTCCTCCGGCTCGCTGGCGCCTTTAAGTGTCTGTCTTGTCAAGTATTATGTCCTGTTTTTATTTTCTAATAAAACATGCTTTTAGCTGTTGAACTGATGCAATGCTATTTTAAACCAACTGCAGTTTATCGAAGAGCATGGGAGATAGAATGAAATATTGTGCCACGCCAGCTTAATTTTCAGAGAGCAGAGCAGACATCTCCCAATCAACTCTTTGGAATCAGTTCCAAAGACAGGGATGGGACCAGGTACAACACCTCACATCGGTCCAAAAGGATGCCATGATTAATGGTATCAAAAGCCACCAAGAGGACCAGGAGAATTAACATAGCTGCATTTCCCAATCTTTAGCTCACAACAGGTCATTAGTTAGAGCAACTAAGGCCATTTCGGCAGAGACTTGTGAATCAGGTCCAGATATTCCATTTCCTCCAAGATCATCAGAAGCTGCCCTGTCACCACTCATTCAAGCACATTGTCCAAAAAGGGGATACTGTATTTGCTATGGAACAGTAGTTGTTACTAGAGATGGGCACAAAACAAAAAAAAAATTTGTTCCGTTATTCGTTATTCTTTTTGTTATGTAATGAAACGAAAAATGAAAATGGCGATGAAATTGGAACGAACAGAACAGAACCACGAAAATCAGGTTTGTTACATTTTGTTTTCGTTAATGGCGACGCACAATGAAATGAGCTGTTTTAAATGTTAAAAAACGTCCTGAATATCCGTAAAAACCCGGCGATAATTATTTATTCTGCCTGATAATACCTACCGGGGGGTTGGGGTCCTTAAAATGTGCATTTATGTCTTTTCTCAGATCGCTGTATTTTTTTCCTTTAAGGGGAGTTAGGGGACATCGACCCAAAATGGCTCCCAGATACCTAACATTGATTTCTTGGCTATTAAAATGCCCTGGACATCTGTAAAACGCAGTGATAATTATTTGAAATTATTACCTACCAGGAGGTTGGGGTCTTTAAAACATTTGTTTTTGTCTTTCTCCCATCGTGATGTATTTTTCTTTTCCCTTTAAGGATGACACAAAATGGATTCCAGCCACAAAATGGATACAAGCCATGTGATGGGATCATGTAAATTCTTGTACGATTTCAACCAATAGCATGACCAGGTTGCAGATTGGGTAGGTGTGGCAGCCACAGAGGGCATAAAAAGCTCTGGCAGCCCCCGTCCTCCTTGCAGTCTGCAGTGGGAGTTAGGGTGGGATTGCTGTCTCTGCGACTCGTTACTTTAGGCCAGCCAGGCAGGTGTGTGTCTCTGTGTTCCTGCTGGCTGCAGCCTGGCTCTTAGGGGAGAGAAAGAAGAGATTTCTCCTGCAGCCTCCCTGCTTGCGTGCGTACTTCTCGGTGAGTACCCTCCCCTGTCCTGCAGTGCAGTCACTCTGCGGCTGCCTTACACCCTGGGCAACGCCCGCTGCTGCCTTTGCAGCCTCCCTGCATACCTAATCTATACTGTGTCTCTGCCAGCATCATTTTTTTTGTGTTTTCCCTCTGGTCTGAGGCGTTGGGGGATGCCCGTGCGCGGAAGTGCTTTAAATCGCGCAAAAAGCGGGTAAAAATGAAAAATGAAAAAACGAAACATCATTTTTTCAACTCGTGTCCATCCCTAGTTGTTACATAAAGAGGTCCTCTTCAGCAGAGGGTGCGCTGCTGCTTCTTTTAAGGCAGAAGGCACCATCCTTCACCCTAACGAGATGTTTACTAGCTCCTGAACCCATCCATCTAGTCAATCAATTTCTGCTAGATCTTATACAACAGGCAAAGGTCAAGTATACATGCTGTAGGATTGTTTGATTTAAGCTTCTTGTCTGCATCATCAGGCTACAGCAATGGAAAACGACCCCCCCCAAAAAAAACATTGACTGAATGATGCACTGGATATCTCCCTAGACACTAAAAATTGTGGCATCAAGTTATGGGCATACTGAGTGATTTTCTCCTCGATGTAAAGCAAACCTTTCATATCAGGTGACTAAGGGTTCCACACCTAGCCTTTTCGAGGCTAACCCCAACAAGCTCTTAACCACTTGGAATAATTCCACTGGGCAGCCCATGAAGGGTGAGGTACCATGAGCCAAGTAAAATATATTTGCCTTCTTAAGGGTTGCTTAGTAGGTGCAACGAGAAGTTCTCAAATAGTTTCCAACTTACTTCGAGACTTGCGCCAGCCACAAGCAAGTCATCACCCATACTTATTTTATCCCCCATAGATCTTCTCTAAACCATGGGGAGCTGCAGGTTCTACCACACTGAAGTAGACACTTTTCATCTGTTGGTTCTACAGCGAGAAGAAGGCCTTGGCCAAATCACCAGGCTTCTCAGCTAGACACTTCCGCAGAGCATCTTGCATTATGGAGGGTCCCAATTTCAACCTCCAGCTTCTGTGGGATTTTAACATTATTGTCTTAACCTTAAATACAAGCCTGCTTTTGGAATATCTGCTCATTAGCTCAAGACAACTGCAGCCTACGTCCAAGATGATCATGGTAGGATACGTTCACTCCATGTAGAAGGCTGTAAGCTCTGTATCAGTGATGGCGAACCCTTTAGAGACCGAGTGTCCAAACTGCAATTCAAAACCCACTAATTATTTTTTTTTTGCAAAGTGCCAATACAGCCATTTAACCTGTATACAGGTGACTATGAAGGGGCGATGTCGGGTGCCCACAGAAAGTGCTCTGAGTGCCACCTTTGGCACCCGTGCCATAGGTTCGCCATCACTGCTCTATATCATAGACACACACTGGTTTATCTAGCCAAAAGGACCACGAATAAGGCCCATTAAACACTTCATCCAAAGGCCCTGAAGAGTTACTACCAATCAGAATAGTTAATCGAGGTGTGCAGATTAGCGGATTAGGGAGAGAACACTATATGCCCCAGGTAGAATTCTGAGAGTCGTCCTCCAAAATACAATATATATACCTGCACCCCTCTAGTATTCGGGATTGGATTAGGTCCACAATTAGTCTGGTTTAAAACGCCTTTTAGGGAAGTGATTCCAAGGGTGCCTATGAAGCAATTGCGGGGGGCGGGGGGACCCTTGTCTATCTTTCACCAGAGTGAGCTGTGGGATGGTATACAGCAGACTGAAAGAACTGGACATCTTTAGCCTTGAGAAGCGAAGACTGAGGGGAGACAGGATAGCAGTTTTCAAATACTTGAAAGGATCTCTTCCAGAGGCAGGGCAGGATCTGTTCTTGATCATCTCAGAGTGCAGGACAAGCAATAATGGGCCCTAGCTATGGAATTTAGGCTGAATATCAGGGAAAACATCTTTAACTGTCACAGCCATCTGACCATGGACCAGGTGGCGGTGAGTGCTCCAACCCTGGAAGCACTCAAGAGAAAACTGGACAACCCTCTGTCACATATCCTTTCACTTGGAATCGAGGTTGGGCATTATGACCTTAGAGGCCCCTTTCACCTTCACAGTTCTCTGATTCTATGTTCAGACCAGATTGCTGCTGGCTACCTGGGTCACTGCATCAGGCTGGAGATCTTAGTGTGAACCCACTGCCACTAAAATCACTGCTGAAGGAGAACCCATTCAGGTACAGATTACTCTCCAATGCAGCACAGACGTGGCTCCATCAACAAGGGTTCCCACAGTTGAAACAAAGGCATCTTTTGTGAAAATACAGATTTAGAGCGCGTTTCAGAGATGGGAGGGAAGGAAAGGCTACCTGGCTCCATTACAGCAGAGTCAAAAACAGCAACGACCTTTGGTTCTGCCGATCCTTTCTCCGTGTCATCCGATCTTCTGGTTTTAAAGTCCGCATTGAAAAGCATTCTGAAGGGAACACAAAACAGAAAAACCAGATCATGTGCATTAGGATATCAAGAGGAGGGGGGGATGATTTCCCTTTCCCAAACACAGGAAACACATGCAAAACCAACAGGTTAATTAGCTGCAGAAACAGGTGGGCCGCAAGAGCCCTTTTCCAGCTAATGAGAGGAAGCACAATCATTTCCAGACAGTTGAGTCGTTAGGATTTTGCACTGCCGTTCTTTTCCAAGCCGAGATTGGTCTAAATGGGAAACCGCTGGGCCAAGCCAAGGTTATGACCTTGTAGTTTAAGAAAATAATCATGGGAGGCAGCTGATGGAGAATTAGCCAAAAGGCTTCAGCTGTCTGAAGGAACATTCATATCCCTGAGCAAAAAGCTACAGAGTTTCTGTCAACAACCTAGGACTGCCTCATCATTAGTCTTGCCCTTGGATAAGAGGCAATGCCCCTGTCCTTCCGTGTCAGGCTAAAATTCTCTCTCCACGCCCTCTAAGAAAACTTTGAAAGCAACTGCTTTAGCTGAGGGAATGAAACAATGTCACCAAACGCTTGGTTTGGGTTGAAACAGGCTGTGTGAGATATCTCAACTCCAGCATGAGAGCAAGACAATAAGGATCTCCCCATATCCCCCCCGTACTTTCAACAATTTGCACAGAATGCCTCCAACACCATTTGCTCTTTGTGAAGCTCAACAAGCAACTATTTCCCCCTGTTTTGTGTCAAGCGCATGCTTGCAGTGGTGAAGAAGACCAATTCCATGCTAGGGATTATCAAAAAGGGGATGGAAAATAAAACAGCCAACATTTGTCACTGTACAAAATGATAGTAAGACCACACCTCGAGTATTGTTTACAATTCTGGTCACCGCATCTCAAAAAAGACATAGTGGAACTGGAAAAGGTGCAGAAGAAAGCGACTAAAATGATTACTGGGCTGGGGCACCTCCCTTATGAAGAAAGGCTAAAACAATTGGGCCTCTTTAGTCTGGAAAAAAGGCGCTTGAGGGGGGATATGATTGAGACATACAAAATAATGCAGGGCATGAGTAAAGTGGATACAGGGACGCTCTTTTCCCTCTCACAAAATACCAGAAGTAGGGGGCATACACTCAAATTGATGGCTGGGAGAGTGAGGACAGACAAAAGAAAATATTTTTTTACCCAGTGTGTTGTTAGTCTGTGGAACTCCCTGCCACAGGATGTGGTGATGGCATCTGGCCTGGATGCCTTCAAAAGGGGATTGGACAGATTCCTGGAGGAAAGTCCATCACAGGTTACAAACCATGATGGAGATGAGTAATCTCCAGGCTTAAAACCAGGACCAGATGCAGGGGAGTGGTATGAAGAGACAGATATCTAGGCTTGTTCACTCCCGGACACATTTGGTGGTGCGACTGTGAGATCCAGGAAGCTGGACTAGATGGGCCTTTGGCCTGATCCAGCATGGCTCTTCTTATGTTCTTATGCTCAACTTGGAATTTTCAAATGCCATGACCTCACCACCACCTAGTGATTACAAGAAATGGGTGCCCCCTGCCCTTGCTTGGTTTCTGGCATTGGTTCCAACACTTTGCACAAAACCTGGGTCCTCTGCCTTTGAGAATAAATCAGATGTGTGTGCATGCACATACACTCAGGCACACACGCTGTAATGCCCTCAGGTCATTTAAAACAGCCAACAAATTCTTTTAGCTACTCAAGAGCTCTCATAAAAGGCACACTTGCAAAAAACCCCGGAATCATTCCCCATGTGGACAGAAGGAAAAAAATCATTCCTAGTTTTCCACCGTAGCATTCTTCTCCATTTTTTTGCAGTTTTTCTGATCATGGGAGCTCCCACCTGCAGTCTGAAGTCAGACTGTGAAGAGAGACAAACGTCTTTCTCCTTTTGTTCTCAGAACTAGGCCACCAATGTGTGATTCTGCACTGTTTGAAAGCATGGGAACATGTCCCAGATGGAATACAGCCCTTTGCAAATATGAAAGCAGGAAACAAGGCGACTGCATCATCTTCATCAACACGCAAATCCTGAACGTATCATAGAATGCTTGGTGTAGGAAATACTCTTTATGGAAATGGGGGAGAAGATGGAGCCACTGGTGATGTGGGACAGAAAGAAGCCAGGACCTAAGTGTGAATTATTTCAGCTTGGAGTCTTCCTTAGATACAAGCTAGAAGCTCAATAGCTCTGTGCAACGTTCTTCTCAGTGACTGCCTGTCAGTACTGGACTGTTGGATTGGTCACTCCCTGTTTAAATAAAAGATCCCAGACATCTCCTCTTCTTGGTTCTATAGATAATTCTTTTCAATATTGAGAAACTGTAGAACAGGAAGTCTTTAATTACTACAAATTGCTGAAGCTGGGATGAATTTAGCCAAAGATGAAAGGAATTTCATGGGAGCTGTGGGGTGGAAGTAGGAAATAATTCAATTTCTGAGAAACCGCCTTGGCTGATAGGTGTCAGTTATGGAATAGGATCGCAGCCAAGGTGTCAGATTTAAGTCTTAGCCTAAGATTTAAGTCTTAAAATTGTTCTTGGCATTTTATTGATGCATCTGCCAATTAAGGCTTGACGGTACCATTTTAATGTTTTAACATCACAGTAGAACCCTCCGATCTGCTGGGCCAGCATCTATGGATTCACTAATCCGGTGGCTGACATATAAAATAAAAAAACAGAAATACAGTAGGACCCCCATATCCACTGATTCATTATCCACTGATTCAGTTATCCAAAGTTGTCAGAAGAAAAATAAATAAATCAGCAGCTGCAAAGCAAGCTACTGTCACAAAGAGCAGCTGTAAAGCAAGCTACTGTACTGTCATAAAACAGCAGACATAAAGCAAGCTACCGCCACAAACAGCAGCTGTAAAGTAATCTACAGTTGCAAAACAGCAGCTGTAAAGCAAGTTACTATCACAAAATAGCAGTTTGGGGGAACATTTTGGCATTCTCTCTTATCCACGGTTTTCATTATCCACGGGAAGGCTTGGAACCAATCCCCATCGGATACTGGGGTCCTACTGTACATGTTCATACTCATTTCCACAATGTATTTACTAGAAATTAGCCACTAGAGGGAGACAGAGACACTGCTATTTATAGCATTGGCTAGTTCCACATTTTTTTGTTTTGTGTCCACAAGATGGGGGCTTTTAACCACCACCACCCTTCAGGGACAGACTGTGGTCCTGCTGTACTTTCAGAACATGTTCAAAAGATTAGATGCACTCCAGTTTAACACAGAAGTAACCATGTTAATGTTAATACAGTAGGACCCCAGTATCTGCTGGGGATTGGTTCCATGCCTTCCCGTGGATAATGAAAACTGTGGATAAGAGAATGCCAAAATGTTCCCCAAAACTGCTGTTTTGCAACAGAAGCTTGCTTTACAGCTGTTGTTTGTGATGGTAGCTTGCTTTACAGCTGATGATTTATTTATTTATTTTTCCTCTGCCAACTGTGGATAACTGAATCAGTGGATAATGAATCGGTGGCTACGGGGGTCCTACTGTATATTAAATTTCCTGGGTTATTTCCGAGCTCTGCTCAGGCTATGCCTTGAAGAATTCCAAGCCAGAGAACAAAAAATCCTGATGTGTTTAATGTGTCCCCCCTTCCTTGGGCTCTGTACTCACACCGCGGAATACCCAGTTTGCAGCAGCAGTGGCTAATGGCGGAACCGCAGCTTGCTGACTGCACACATGGGCACCGATCCCACACATGAGGTCTTCATCCTCTTTCCACATACGGAAAAAGAAAAATGTGGTTCACTTAGCAACACCCTTGTTTCAAAGGAACATCAAATAAAATTTGCACTTTAAAACAAGCACCGCTTCCTCCCCTGTCCCCCCCCCGGGGGGGACCCAGCCTCAATCCTTGTAGGCTAGTGGCATGTCTAATGCTGAGCAGCTGTACATTTTTAATGAAACCTGGGGTAGGGAGACTTTCAAATAACATATATGGATAGCTCGATGTAGGCAACATCTGGTTTTATGTAATCTTGCTATGCATTTTTAAACAGGGTGTCCTAATTCATGTTTGGATTGACAAAGCATTGGTTTTTTTTTTTAAAAAAACAGTCCTAGGTGGTTGGAATCTCACCATGTGCAATATTTTATCGCTGCAGCGTCTATCAGAAAGGCTGCTCCATCCACTGAGCCTGTGATTGGAGACATTGTTGTTGTTGTTTTCCCATTCATTCACTATTGGCCAAAAAGGATGAGAGATGCCATGGAAAGCCAATGAAACTTGGTGGAGAAATTCCATTTCCTTTTGACTGAAAGGCCTAGCTGCACAGATGGCAAAATTCACCACAAAGTTAAAGTGATGTGAAGCTTCTGGTGCAGTAAAACTGCAGTACTGCACTGAAGACTCTGCTCACAGCCTGAAAGCAATTCCAACAGGCTCAGGTTGCTGGCTCAAAGTTAACTCAGGGTTTCATCCTTCTGAGAGAAACTGAGGATCCAGCTCGCTGGGAGGTGAGGGAGGTAATGTGTATCCTATATAATAAAAGTATAAACTACCCAGAGAGTGCTTCAAGTGTTATAAGGAGAACATTTTGCTATGCTTTGCTTTTGCTTTGATCAAAAACAGCTGGATGCTAACTACAAAATCTCCATGCCTTGTTGGTAGTGCAAGGAGGGGTGGGAATTTTGCCAGGCTACCGGCAGACCACCTTCCATGACTGGTTGGTTGGGTTTGTGTACAGATCTGTCTATGGAGATGTTCCTTGTGATCGCTTCTATTCGGAACGCCATAAAACCTGGGATTTAATGCCAACATCTACAGTACTTAGGTTTTGCAAAATTTCCTAATTCTCGGCATTCTTTTGGCTGGTTAGAGCAGCACTGCCCAACCGGATACCTACAAGGAAGAACATAACAGGGATATAAAGGCCACAGGCCTCACCTACTAATGGGGACAGTGAGGAATGTGAGATTTGTTTTTTTGAATTTGTGGACCATGGGCCCTGCAGTGTGCAAATCTAACCCCCATCCCCCACACATAGACTTCTGGAGGCTTTCATCAAGAAATCAAAGTCCCAATGGGTATTTTCAAGTTCTGAAGTGAATGAATTCAGACTCCAAAAGTCATTTTCATTATGTGGAGAAGAAATGGATTGGCACAGCTAAGCTACATGGGACATGCAAGGGATGATGGGTTTAGAAGTCCCGATCCATTACCAAGCATGTCCAATCTTCAGCCCTCCTGACATTTTGGACTGCAACTCCCAGAATTCTAAGCTTTGATTGCCAATGGCAAAGGACTGTGAGAGTTGCGGTCCAAAACATTTGGTGGGCCGAAGTTTGGACACACCTGCAATAGGCTATGCACAAAAAAAAACTCTCAAAAAAAACTTACTGACCCATAATCTTTTGCAGCTCCCAGGGAGTTAGTTCTGCCCACCCATTTCCCCTTTCTTCTCCACTGGGCAGCAATGGCTGCTGGAGTGTGAATTTGTTAGCTTAAGAACTACAGTCCAGGAATTCCACGTTCCTATCACTCATCTCCCCAGCTGGACCCCACCACACCACCACCATTCACCAACTTGTGCATGTTCCTCTTCTCCTCCTCTTTGGAAGCTTGACCAGTTTCCTGCAGCAGCAATGGCTTCTGTACCCCACCTCCTCGGCTGATTGTCCACACAAACAAGGAGGCAGGACAGGCAATCCCTGTGTTCCCGCCAGGGATTGGTCATATAGCTGGAGAGAAGTTGGAGGAGCAGCACACTCTGACTGGTGAGTGAGTTGTTAGTTGGTGAGGTGTGAGGAAGGGAAAGTGTGTGTTCTGCTTATATACCATGCCCCATACCACTTCAAGGAGTCTCTGGACAGTTTACAGTTTAATTACAGTATGCAGGCTACACATCCCCCCCAAGCAAGCTGGGTACTCATTTTACTGACCTTGGAAGGATGGAAGGCTGAGTCAACCTTGAGCCTGCTAGCTGGGATTGAACCCCAGGCTGTGAGCACAGTTTTAGCTGCAGGACAGGCATTTAACCACTGCACCATGAGGCTCTTTTGAACTGTGTGGGGCTGGTGGAACTGAGAGTCTGGACCAGTACAAACAGGGGGTTGGACTGGATGGCCCTTGAGGTCTCTTCCAACTCTATGATTCTATGACCTCTGAAAACCTGCTCTCCTTGCTCCCCAAAGTTGCGATTCTCAGCAAGTGGAATTCCGAACACAACCTGATCCTCAGCTTTTTGCCGCTCTTGCTGAGCACCGAGCCACACTAAGAATCTCTTGACTTTAATGCCCCAATTCCTTCCTGATCAAATCCTTGCAGGGAGACTTACACTGGGCCTTGTAAATAGGTCAGATCCAGGGGGCTAGAAGAGAGGGCAAGGTTAGGGAGCACTCGGCAGAAGAATCAAGGACGTGAGCAATGGATGCGACTAGCAAGGGTGCCTTTAAGATAACATATTTTCAAGGACCGGCAACTACGGAAGCACCTGTCCATGGTGGTTAGCATCAGAACATGCACACTGAGTGGCATGAAAGGAAGACAGGCAGGAATGAACAGTCCACTGGGATTGGGCTTATTTTTAGAGTTGGGTGGGGGAGTTTCTCGAGCTGGCTTTTAATAAATAAGTAACAAAGAAAACCTCAGAGGAAGGTGGCAGCAGCTACAGCAACAGCAAATGCTGCCATGTAATTCAGCTTCTGAATGGTGTGTCCCAAAATGCACAGGATCCTGTATTTCCCCCATATTCTCCCAGCCAGCAGTTACTTTCATTTGAACCGGCTGGATGTCGGTACCAAAGGGTGGGATTACTCTTTTTATCTATACAGTGGACCCTCATATAACAAACGGTTTGTATAACATAAAATCTGTACAACATAAAAAATCCACAGATAGGGGACATTTGCTTAACAGAATCGCCTATGGGGCAAATCCGTACAACATAAAAAATGGTCGCCATTAGGGATGACTCTGTTTTCAATGCATTCCTATGGGAAATTTGTATAAAGGAAATTTTGCTTAACTGAATTTCATTTGGAACAAATTAATTCCTTTATACAAGGTGCCACTGTATCTTGCATAGCCACAGAGCCCATTCAGAGCAAAACCTACCATCTGTGTGTTTTCAAGGAAGCAGGAAGCACTGAGGTCGCTCATCAGGATTACGCTGGTGAACCAAATGATCAATGGGAAAAGCTCAGGCTAAAGAGTTGAGATTCTGAGATATTCAGCTGCGAAATTATGAGCACAATGCACATATATATCATTCTCCATCGCTAAAGGCATAGAAATTCTGGCAGCAAGAGTTAAGTGAAGAAGTCTGTATTGGCGTTTATTTATTTTATTTATTTAAACCATTTTTAGCCTGTCTTTCTCCTCAAAAAGATCCAAGGCAGCTGAACCAGAGCACAACAAATTCTAACTCCTTAACCTGTGGCAATCTGCTGCTAAAAGAGTCCTCATTCATGTTATGCTTGTGTGTGTAACTAATAGGATTTCAGCCAGTATAATAATAAATGTGTGCCATCTAGTCACTTCTGGCTTACGGTTAGACATGGGCACGGAGCAGTGAAATTCTCATTTCCATTTTCGGTTCTCGTTATCGTTATGTAACGGGTAACGGTAACGAGAATTACTCCGCTCCAGCTCGAACCTGACCCGAAAAAGAAAAATTGGGTCTGATTTTTCATTGTCGTTCATGGCATCGCGGCGATCGCACGATGCCAAGCAGCACAGAAAAAAAGTTTAAAAAATAAAAACCCCGATTCCCGGCCAAAAAAGCAGGCGAAAATATGCCAGCTTCAGTGAGGGCACCTACCAGAGAGGGGTGGTTTCTGGGGGGGTCCCCGGCCTCCCCCCCTCTCCTGTCCTGGGCTGCTGGTACCAGGCTGGGGGGGGGCATCCTCGTCGTCTCCATTTGCCATGCGGTGGGGGGGATCCAAAATGGCGACCGCAATATTTATTTTTAAATTGTGGTCCAAAAACCCACCAAAGCACCACAGAAACATTTGAAAATTAGGTATTTAAAATGCCTGATTTTTTATAGTAGCAGCAGTGGGTTTTTCTTGCAATAAAACGTCTCCATTGATTTTATTTTATTTTATTTTATTTTTATTTTTTTACACCTGCGCAATGATGGGCTGGCCATGGGATGGGACCATGCAAATTTTTTGACCCATTCCACCAATCGCATGGCCAGGTTTTGACTGAGACTTCTGGATGTGCCAGAGGGCATAAAAAGCCCCCTAACCCTAATCCTAACCCATACGCCAGTACACTGTCCTTCTTAGTGGGTCAGAGGCACCCAGAGGTGCAGCCCACTAACCCACCCTAACCTTAACCGTAACCCTAAGCCTAGCCCTTACCCTAACCCCAACCCTAACCCAGATCCATACACAAGTACGCTTCCCTTCTTAGTGGGTCACAGAGGCACCCAGAGAGGTGCCTCCCAGCCAGAGCCCACTACCCCTACCCCTAACCTGTACGCCAGTACGCCAGTATGCTTTCCTTCTTAGTGAGTCAGAGGCACCCAGAGAGGTGCCTCTGCCACTTACCCCCCAACCCTAACATAATGTAATGTATGGTACGTGGCGGCTACGCGAAACGCTTCCCTTCCCTTCCCTTCCCTTCCCTTCCCTTCTTAGTGGGTCAGACGTCAGAGGCACACAGAGAGGTGCCTCCAAGAGCCCACTTACCCCAACCCCAACACAAACGACAAACGACAAACGGAAACGACAAATTTTTGAAAATTATCGCAACAAACGGAAACTACCCGAAACAGACCCGTCCCAACAAACGACAACTCGAAACGTCATTTTTCCTGGTCGTGCCCATCTCTACTTACGGCAACTTTTCCCCGAGGTTTCCCAGGTAGAGAATACAGTGGACCCTTGTATAACAAATGGTTTGCATAACATAACATCTGTACAATATAAAAAATTCCAGAGATAGGGGAAATTTGCTTAACCTAATTGCCTATGGGGTGAATCCGTATAGCATAAAATAGGATTACTCCATTTTCAATGCATTCTTATGGGAAATTTGTATGAAGGAAAATTTGCTTAACATAATTTCAGTTGGAATGAATTAATTCCTTTATACAAGGTACCACTGTACTCAGAAGTAGACATGGGTGTTTCATTTTGGAAGGGGTTTGGTTCCAAAACTAAACACAGCAGCACAGCTGCCGTTCGGTACTGGGACCCACCTTCCAGCATGAAATCAACCAGTCTGTTACCTTGTTTTGGGTCGTGCAGGCCTAAACTGCAATGAGGAAGCAGCCTCTGGCGCGTCATCTTTCACTCTCCCTGGTCATGGCCAATCAGGAGCTGCGCTGGGACATGTATCATCCCGCCTCCCATCTGATTGGCCAGCGCCAGGAAGAGTGAAATATGACGCGTCAGAGGCTGCTTCCTCGTTGGAGTTTAGCACCGCACAACCCAAAACATGTTTCTGAAAGGTGGAGCCCCATCCAGAACGGTAGCGGTGCTCTCATGTTTAGTTTCGGAACCAGACCTCTTCCGAAACGAAAAACCCATCTCTACTCAGAAGTGACTGACCCCATGCCTTTCTTTGGCGGCGGGGGTGCCCTGGGTCACTGTGCAGTGTGCAGTGAGGTAATTGTTTCCATTTATCACACAGTGTTTAAAAACAAACACCTACAAAAGGCACACCTGAAGTAAACCCTCTTCCTGAACTAACACCAAGCCATGCGCCATTCAATTCAACAATTCATATTCCTGTCCCACACTCTTCTTTCATTCTCACCATGATAAATCTTCCCCCGCTTCATCCAATGAAGCACATTTCTTTAGCCTCTCCATATCCTCAAGATGATAATCAGCACACCAAATGCAATTAACTTAAAGGACAGATTCCTTTGAAATGCATGCGCCTGAACGCGTGTAGGAAGGGAAGAGAGAGAAGAGTGGCGGGGAATGAAAGAAGGCAGTGAATAGCACTCGGCAATCAATACCGTTCCATGTTCTAGGTCAAGGATGGTGTGATTTTTACTTTGAAGAAAAGGAGCTCCGGTTTCGCTCAAACGCCAGCACCGGAACGATCAAAGCAACAAGAGAACAGAACACGGAATTTCTGGCATCCGATCCTTCGTCATGCAAATTCTGACAAAAGACAACAGGCAGCCTGTGTTTTGAACAACAAGAGTACAACCTATTGTACTGACCTCCAAGGCTGGCAGAAAACAAACAGGAGAGGGGAAGAAACGGGAGTGACACTCATAAAGTGAGCCCCGTCCTTGGCTTGTGTGCCAGCACTTTAGAAGGATAACAACAGCCCGTATAATTCTGTGTGTTTGGAAGGCTTTGAAGAGAACAGGAAGAAAGCAAGGACGAGATCCGCTTGGAATACATAGTGTTCTTCTGGAACATGAAGTCCACGTTTCCTTCTGGTACAACGTGGTCCAGATACTTTGGAAGAATTTAAACTCCCCTACACACACACACACACACACACACACACACACACACACACACACACACACACACACACACACACACACACACACACACACACACACACACACACACAAAATTTCTTTCCCTAGAATTATAGGACAGAAAAGCATCAAAGAAATAATCTGGGGCTGAAGTGTCACCAAACATCATTTGGGATCCAATAAGGATCTCCATTTGGTCCAGAAATTTTAGCTGGCACACTAGGTCAAAATGGGTTTATCTGTTGTGATGGGAGGCAGCATATGTAGATCAGCATCGGAAGAAGGTTGTTGTCTAAGAGATATCTATCCTTGGGATGAAAACCAAAGACCTTCATTATGTCTCTGGCTGATCTGTAGTAAGTCACCAAAGGCTATGTATTTAATTCCGTAAATTCGGAAATCTATGCTGGTGTTAATAAAAGGTGTTTGAAAGTCTTTGGGTCTGAATCCTGAGATGACGCTGAGGAACCAAGTCCCAAGTCTCTATTAAAAACAAGCTCCCCGGGGGGGAGGGGGGGACAGGTGGGTGGGTATCACTGCAGCCAAAACTCTCCTCACGTCCAAGGTTCAATCCCAGGTAGCCAGCTCAAGAGTCTCAAGCAACAAACTGCTAACGACCCGTACTGAATGGGTGTTGGTTGGGAAGAGGTACATAGGTGTGACCTTTACACACACCAGCCCCCTGACCATCTAATGAGCCTATTCAGACCTGGGTGGGCTGAAAGCAATTGGAGAGCTTCCCACCAGCCTTCATCAGACTGAAGAAGCTACTTGGATGAGTACTTAAACAGTTTGATCCCACAAGAAAAGAAGTCCACTTGCCATGACTCACTTCCCAGATGGGGGAGGATTTAGTGCACACGTCTTCTGTAACAACTTACTGCCCTCTTCTCTGGCTGCAACATTAATTTGTGCCTTCTCCTTACCTGTGGAACAAGTCCTCATTTGACAGACAAAATGTAAAGTAATTCATATTGGGGTGAAAAATCAAAACTGTATCTATCAACTCATGGGCTCTGAGCTATCCATGACAGATCAGGAAAGAGATCTTGGTGTGTTGGTGGACAGCTCAATGTATGGCAGCAGTGAAGAAGGCCAATTCCATGCTAGGGATTATCAAAAAGGGGATTGAAAATAAAACAGCCAACATTATAATGCCATTGTACAAAACGATAGTAAGGCTGCACCTTGAGTATTGTGTACAATTCTGGTCACCACATCTCAAAAAAGACATAATGGAAGTGGAAAAGGTGCAGAAGAGAGCGACTAAAATGATTACTGGGCTGGGACACCTCCCTTATGAGGAAAGGTTAAAACATTTGGGGCTCTTTAGTCTGGAAAAAAGGTGCTTGAGGGGGGATATGATTGAGACATACAAAATAATGCAGGGCATGAGTCAAGTGGATAGAGGGACACTCTTCTCCCTCTCACAAAATACCAAAACTAGGGGAAAATACACTCAAACTGTGGGTTGGGAAAGTGAGAATAGACAAAAGAAATTTTTTAACCAGTGTGGAACTCCCTGCCACAGGATGTGGTGATGGCATCTGGCCTGGATGCCTTCCAAAGGGGACTGGAGAGATTCCTGGAGGAAAGGTCCATCACAGGTTACAAATCATGATGGAGATGTGTAATCTCCAGGCTTAATGCCAGGGTACTTCAAGGGCAGATGCAGGGGAGTGGTAACAGGAGACAGATTTGGTGGAGCCACTGTGAGATATAGGAAGCTGGCCTAGATGGGCCTTTGGCCTGATCTAGCATGGCTCTTCTTATGTTCTTATGCAACTGAATCCACAAGTATCCCTTGAATTTGTCCCTTCAGTTAGTAGCCTCACTACTGGATTTCTCCTTGGTCTTTCTCCATATTTCATCTAATGCAATAGTTTCAAATGTTGGGTCCCCAGGTGTTCTTGGACTACAGCTCCCAGAAATCCTGGCCACCACATCTAGTGGCGAAGGCTTCCAAGGGTTCCAAGAACATCTGAAGACCCATGGTGGGAACCACTGGTTTAAGGGGAAGGGGGTGTTTTCGCTTTGGATATATTTGCTTCACAGATTCATGTTTTCAAGAACAGCTGCAATACAACACTATGGTACCTATCCCAGCATAGGGACCCCCCCCAAAAAACAACAACAACCAGGAAAACACAGACAAGATCACTGTGGCAACTTCCTCCCCCTTGTACCACATGCCCAACCATCCATGGTTTCCTCTGTTTTGAATCGCCGAATCATGCATTCCTCATTAATGGTCCAGACGCAAAGAGTTTTCAATTAAGTTGGAAAGCACTGTTGTAGTAATTACATGATGATATTAGCCCCCACAGATTAATACATTGGCAGCCACTCGCAGGTTGCCGGCTGCAATCGTGTCATGCTTGGCTTGTTCAGTTCAGTAATAAAACCTAAACAGGGGGACTGCCTCACATAAAAACTGTGTTGGCCATCTGGAAGGCCGTGACAGTAAGCTTTTCTTAGAATCTGAATCAGCAAAGTCTCTCTATTCTTCCTTTTTGCTTTTACACTGGCAAGGTACAGAGAGATTTAATCAGAATCCCTTTTTCCTTTCCGTGGGGTGCAAAGTCTTCTAAGGTGGTTACTTCACGTCCTTATTTATTCTGTGACTAGTTTTGTACTGTGACAGCGTTGATTGCTATCACGTGGTTTTGTCCCTGTTTCAGTGTTCCCATGGTCATGTTAACTTGTCTCGTGACAAGTGCTACCTCACGATTTTGTACCACAGACATGTCCACAGTTCAGCCCTCCAGATGTTTTGGACAACAACTCCCACAGTCATTTGCCATTAGCAATCTAAGCTTAAAATTCTGGGAGTTGTGGTCCAAAACATCAGGAGGGCCGAAGTTCGGACATTCCTGTCTGTACCGTGACAAACACTGAATTTGTCTAGCTTTCTTTTTCTTTTTTAGGGGGCTTAAAATTCTTTTTTATATTTTGCTTCTGAGAAGTCAAAATTAAAAAAAAAACCCAGACAGAGTTTTCTGAGAGAAACAAATGCTTTGTTGCGTGACAGTTGTTACTACACAGTGTCTTGTCTCGGAACAGAAAGCGGGAGCAAAGAGTGACAAGGGAAAACCCTAGCCCAGCACCAGGTACAGTACTGTCACGCTTAGCAAGCATTCCGGGGGCGTGGTCGAGACAAATTTCAGTAGTTGTGTGATGGATGTGAAGTAACATTTTTTGTACTGCTCCTAAGCGTAACACTAACAGAGACAAAACGGACGTGAAGTAACCGCCTTTGTGACTAGTGAAGGATACTGAATAGGGAGCTGCAGTCCAGAAAAGAGGAACTCTTCCAGTGTGGCTGTTAACACACTTCACAAAGTGACACAAGGGATCTAACAAGGCACAACAAACATGCTGGGATTTTGGGAGAGAAGCAAGAGCAGAGCTGTCATTACAAAACCCCACAGGATATTCAGTGCCAGGAGCTAAGGGAAATACGACGTCTCCTTAGGCTCCAGCACTATCTTGTCATCATCTCTCATGAGCAAGGCCACGCTGACTGTGGCCGAAGGCTGGACAAGAGAAAGTCCTCAAAGGCACAGAAATGCCAGGTTGTGATTTAGTGCATTAACGGGTCCATCACTCCTGCCAGAAAGCTATGGGAACAAGAGAGGATAAGCCCTGCTTATAAGTATCCTTAAAGGTAAGAAACCTTGCGATCCTTAACAACCAACCCTACAACCTTTGGGCAGAACATGACAGGCCATCACCAAAGGCTCACAGATAAGCCAGCCACGTGTTCCGACTGGACAGGTGGGGAAATAATGCAGCAGAGGGCCTGCTATTTAAATATATATATTTAAATGCCAACATAAGACCGGGCATTATAGGTTGGCCTTCCCTGAGTATGTTGTCAATGAAAGTTCTTAATTGTGTTCCATCTCATCAGCCTTTGGTTTATTCATCTTATCTTTTCTCTTGATGTCTTATCTAGTTGATTTTATTATTTATAATTTATGCATGAATTTTGTTTTCTTTGTATATCTGTTATATTATAATGTTGTATGTATCTTTGCTGGTTGATGTTTTAATAATTTGTGCTTTTAATTGTTGTTCGCAGCCCTAAGTGACCTTCAGGCCAGAGAGGTGATATATAAATTCAATGATTGAAAACAGAGTGTTCTTATATACCGCCCCCAGGGCCGGCGCTTCCATTAAGGTGAACTAGGCAGTTGCCTAGGGCGCCAAAATGGAGAGAGGGCGCTGGACAGCCTGCCGCCCACCACTGCCCCACCGCCGCTGGCCGCCGCCATCCATCCCCCCACCGCCCGCCAGCCGCCCATCACCGCCCACCCACCGCACCCTGCACCCATCGCCGCCCACGCCCTTCGCCCATCGCTGCCCCCACCCCTGCCGCCCCGCTCCCTGCCCGCCACCCCCCGCCACCCCCCCGCTCCTATGGCACCTGCGGCAGTGGCCTGCCAAAGGGGGCTTGTGGCCCCTTCCAAGCAGGGCAAGGGGTCACCACAACATGAGGAACTGTATTAAAGTGTTGCGGCATTAGGGAGGTTGGGAACCACTGGTTTAGATAGTGGGAAGCCCTGTGACTGGAGGACAGCTACACAATTGACTTCCCACTCCGCACTGAGGATTTGGGACCGTAGGCGACATTTCACAAAGGCAGGAAGAATATGCAAGCCGGACTGAGAAACAAAATTCAAATGGCGCTGCATTTTTTTCATACTGTAGTTTGGTAATGATTCTCAAAATCAACCCCAGCATTACTTTAGTCTTTTTTTAAAACTTTTTAAAGGCAAAAGGAGAAAGATTTATCTGCTCTGAAAAGAAACCTGAGTATTTAGTTTGTATATTTTTGTCCTATTAATGTTTTTATGTTTCTTGTTATTATTAGTTTTGAAATCAAAAATAAAATAAAATAAACTTTTTAAAGGAAGAACATGAAAGGAAATCTATTTTCTTCCACAAAGAATGACTGAATAATCCAAGGAAGCACTAGGAAACATTTCTGCATGCATTATGGGTACCAGCTTTTATGAATGGATTACATTTCACTCTTCATCACTATTACGACATCCCCAAAGGGCAGAAAGAAGGCTGTGGGTTAGTGAGGGGAATATTACATTGATCTCCTAGAAGCTGCCATTTGATATGGCAGCACTAGATTTTTCTAGGGTGGGGAATCTGCCGTCTTCTTGCATCTGAAACCCTCCTCCTTCTCTCTTTGAGCATTGCAGGCAAAAATCAAAGAAAAACCAAAACAAAACAAAAGACACAAAACATGTAGCACCTTAAAGACTATTTTTCATATTTTAATGTAATGTTTCGTAGGCACGTCCACTTTGTCAGGCATATAGCAGCAGAATGAGGTGTACAATATGTGATGTTGAGATATACATTTCATACCAGATGTTCATTGGTGGATAGGGGAGGGGGGAAGAGGAGAGAGAGACGATTAGTTGTAGAAGTGGTGGAAGGATTTGGCCAGGGGTCGTAGATAAGTTAAGCATTATTAATGGGTCTGTGGAGAAGGAAGAGATGATTAGTTTAACAAATGCTGATTTGTACAACAAAAATATGAAAGTTAGTCTTTAAGGTGCCACATGTTTTGTGTCTTTTGTTTTGTTTTGTTTCTCTTTGATTTTTGCCTGCAATTCTTGGAAAAACTAACACGGCTACCCTCTCGGAAACTTCTCCTTGAGCAGTGGATGGTGGGGAGAATGGGCTTTTTAAACTTATCTTCCGGAGCTGATTGGCTTGGGAGGGCTCCCCGTGGTAGCAGGGTGCCCTCCCACCTGGTCTGTCTTTTGCTTTTTGAGGTGCTGGCTTGGGGACATAAGAAAAAGAGCCATGCTGGATCAGGCCAAAGGCCCATCTAGTCCAGCTTCCTGTATCTCACAGTGGCCCCACCAAATGCATCTGGGAGCGCATGAGACTAGACATCTGTCTCCTGATTCCACTCCCCTGCATCTGGCCCTTGAAGGACCCCGGATTTAAGCCTGGAGATTACACATCACCATCATGGTTTGTGACCTGTGAGGGACTTTTCCTCCAGGAATCTGTCCAATCCCCTTCTGAAGGCATCCAGGCCAGAGGCCATCACCACATCCTGTGGCAGGGAGTTCCACAGACTAACAAGGCGCTGGGTGAAAAAATATTTTCTTTTGTCCATTCTTACTCTCCCAGCCCTCAATTTGAGTGTATGTCCCCTAGTTCTGGTATTTTGTGAGAGGGAGAAGAGCGTCCCTCTATCCACTTTACTCATGCCCGGCATTATTTTGTACGTCTTATTCATATCCCCCCTCAGGCGCCTTTTTTCCAGACTAAAGAGCCCCAAATGTTTTAGCCTTTCCTCATAAGGGAGGTGTCCCAGCCCAGTAATCATTTTAGTCGCTCTCTTTTGCACCTTTTCCAGATGTGCTGACAAGCCCACAGGGAGTCTCAAAAAGCAAAATACAGGCCGGGTGGGAAGGCACCCCCACTCCCACGGGGAGCCCTGCTGAGCTGGCCAGCTCCAGAAGCATTCTCCCAGCCAGCTTGTTGGCAGCTCTGGTGGCGCCCGGACCGGCTTGTCGGCCCTGGCCCCAAGCCAGCGCCTCAAAAAGCCCCCGCCACGCTGCAGCCGCCAGGATCGACAACGACGACGATGCAGGTAAGTCGGAATCGAACCGGTTCGGCTCGGTTCGGGTTCGTACGATTTTTTTAAAAAATTCATACAAACCTTAAACAAACCGAACCAAGGGTGGAACCGAAACAGAACGAACGAAACCATCGGTTTTCTGTTTCGTACCCACCTCTAATAGAAACTAGTTCAGGCTACTTATTGACTTTTTTAAATATAATTTTATTATTTTATAAAGAAAGTGGGATCGTTTTACATTGATAACAATCACAGAACGCAAACATCATTCATAAGGTTTTTAACGCAATTATTAACTCTTGCCATCTTCTTGACAAAACATCTTCATCTTCTCCTTTCAGGTGGCCGGAAAGTCTGTCCATTTCAATAGCCGAGTATAATTTCCCTTTCAGAGCGTCTTTTGAGGGTATTTCAGAATTGTTCCAAAGTTGAGCATACAAAATTCTGGCTGTTACAATAATGTGGTTAATTACATATTTTTGGACATATGTTACCTCAGTATCTACAATATTTAACAAAAATAATTCTGGTGTGTATTTTAACCTGACCTCCAGCACAGTGTCTAGTAAATTCTTTACCATATTCCAGAATAATTTAGCTTTTTTACAAGTCCACCACATATGGTAGAAAGAACCGATTTCTTGCTCACACTTCCAGCATTTACCTGAACAATTATACATTTTAGAGAGTCTATGGGGGCTAAGATGCCATCTGTAAAACATTTTGTAACAGTTTTCTTTATAAGAGGTGGATCTGAACATCTTGATCGTTTGTCATAGCATATTCCATTTTTCTAAGTGGATAGAGTGCCCACAGTTTTCCGCCCATCTTACCATACATTATTTAACCTGTGAGTCACTTGTTCTTTCAACTTCACAGCATAGTGTAAAATTTACTCAACAGTTTTTTCTCACCTGCAGTCAATATTCAGGCTACTTATTGTCAACGTTCTATGAGGACATGGCACTTGAATAATAAGAAACTGGAGGTAACATGGAAATAGTACGACTTAGTTTGTACATCTGATAATCCAGGAATGTAGCACTTAAAGATTTGTATGCTTAGAGAGATTCTTGTTGTTAGGCATCATCTGGTTGCCTCCAATGGGTGGTGTCTTTATGAACGAGCAAGCTCCAAAATGTTCTGTATTCAAAAGTCCTGCTCAGTTTTTGCAAACTCAAGCCTTTAGGGAGTTAATCATCTCATATTGGCTGTCCCCTTTTCCTGCTGGCTTCAGCTTTAACTAGCGTTACAGTCTTTTCCAGGGAATACTACCTTCTCAAGATATGCCCAAAGCAGGATATCCCCAGTTTCAGTATTTTGCCTCCAGAGCTAGTTCATCTTTGATTTCCAATACAACCCACTTATTTGTCTTTCTGTTGGCGAATGGTGCCTGCAAAGCTCTTCTCCAGCACCATATTTCAAATGAATTATAATTAA
Organism: Phrynocephalus forsythii; assembly: GCA_029282475.1. Taxonomy (NCBI): domain Eukaryota; kingdom Metazoa; phylum Chordata; class Lepidosauria; order Squamata; family Agamidae; genus Phrynocephalus; species Phrynocephalus forsythii. The sequence continues at coordinate 9,157,685 of JAPFRF010000010.1, forward strand.
GGCTGCAGGAAAAGAAGACAACTATCAGATCCCGGTCATGAAAGCATTCAAGAATACATTGCCAATACAGCAATTTAACCTGAATACAGGTGGCTGTGAAGGGGCGATGTCAGGTGCCCAGAGAAAGGGCCCCCGGGTGCCACCTTTGGCCCCCGTACCATAGGTTCGCCAACACTGCACTAGGGGCTTGAATTTGCAATTGCTGACCAGGGCTGTTGAGACAGGACACATAAATCACATGGACCAAATATTAGTCCCCAGATGACCGAAGAAACAAAAAACTTAGTATAACCACATTGGATACCCGCTGATCAATTTAGCAGCCAGACTGTTGACTAGGGCGGGGTACAGAGATCACATTACACCCCTATTAAAACAGCTCCACTGGCTGCCAATCAGCTGTTGGGCACAATTCAAAATGTGACCTGTTAAATTGTGGTTGTATAAACCTGGTGCTTGTATAAACCTGGCACCACAATTCTACAAAACACTGTAGAACATGGGTCCTAGCGACCACAAAGATCGAATCTCACAGTATGAACTTATTCAGGTGTTAAGGTCATCAGGAGAGGCCCTTCTCTCCATCCCGCCACCCTCACAGGTACGTCTCGTGTGAATCCGTGAAAGGGCCTTCTCGACTGCTGCGCCCAGACTCTGGAACCCTTTCCCACTAGAGGCCAGGACTGCCTCATCTCTGCTGTCCTTCCAGAAACAGGCAAAGACCTTTCTCTTCAGGCAAGCTTTCCCTGAATGATGGACTACCATTATGTCTCTTTTATATGAATCTATAGCTTCACATATGCTTTGTTTTTATAACTACTTACAAGCTTGTAACTTTAATGTAATGTTGTCTATTAATGTTGTAAGATGTCCCTCAATTCCTTGTTCTCAATAGTTGGACATGTCTTAATTGTACTGGACTGTATATTATCCCTCATTACTGTAAGCCACCTTGTGTCCTTTTCCAAGGAGAAACATGAGGTAAATATACTCTAAAATAAATAAATAAAAATAAATAAATAAATAAATAAATAAATAAATTGTGCTACAGGTGCTTTCTCTTGCATGTTTACCACAAGTATGAGGATGAGGAGACAGTGCTATTTTGTGCATGTGTGAGTTCTCACATGAGGTCAGGATACAGAGTGGAGGAGGAATGATGAAATATCTGAGGAGGGGCCACACAGAATGGGATTTTAAGAAACCCTGTCCTGTTTAGGGTAAGTAGCTGGGAACCTGAAGGCGTGGAAGACCTTAGAGGAGATCGACCAGGTGGCCATCCCTAATGGATTCTTGATCCTTGATCTCTAGTTATAAGCACCAGAAAGAGCATCTCTGCTATAGAGCCAACTAAACTGTGGCTGTTAGTCAAAGAGTTGACGATACTGTACTAACTGGGAGAAACAGTCTTATATGGTAAAGGGAAGTGTTGGCTCAAGGTTTAGCCCAACCTCAAAAGAGTGATCCACGATGCTGAATCCTATTAACAAAGCATTATTCAACATCTTTGAAGTTTGGATTAAAACCCAGATCCACCACCCCACTGACTCCATTGGAGATGTCAGCTTCCACTGGTTTCGACACAATCAATGCCATTGGTACCTGGAAGGCACAAGCAAAAAAGACAATTCTGTGAAAATGTGGTATCTCTCATCCATGGTATTTTTAAAAAGTTTTGTCCTGTCCTAATTGAAATCAGTTAGAAGTCAATTTCACAGCTGTTGGTTTTTAAGATCTTGCAAAATTGATAATTCACTGTGAGGTGATAATTTATATCACGGCAGTCACTCCCAAGCAAAAGTGTATGAATTTTAAACGTTACTCTTCTCTTCTCTTGCTCTCTTTTCTAGTTTCACAGGCAGCTCAAAGAAACTAATTGTTTAGCACTTAAGAAAAGTGAAAGTTGCTAGGGTTGCTGAAATCCACATGCAAGCCTGTATGAAAACCAAGGCATGCAGAAAGCCTAAGACATCACTCTCTCTTTTTTTTAAAATTGAAATATTTGAAAATCCTGATTTATTGCAAACTGTCACAACAAACCTGCAACTTTATGTGTGAATTCTATCACCTCCATTTTAACAAGATGCAATTTGCAAACATATGCAATTATGAAGGGCGCCATCTTAAGGCACCTACCTAGGGCCCATTAGGACCCACAACCCCCTCTCTTCTTACCACCAAACCTCAAACAGCCAATAGTGACTGCAGAGCCTTTTGAGAAATTATAATGGCTGCTCCCACTGGCAGCCATCATATTAATCTCGCAAGGCTCCAGAATATTGCTATCTTATGTGGGAAATTTAAGTGAACCCAGATTGTCTCCAATGATGATTCAGACCTTGCATCAGGGTTGGCGAACCTATGGCAAGGGTGCCAATGGTGGCACTCGGAGCCCTTTCTGTGGGCAGGCACCCGACATTGCCCCTTCACAGCCACCTGCATTCAGGTTAAATTGCTATACTGGCACTTTGCGAAAAATTAGTGGGTTTTGAATCACAGTTTGAGCACTCGCTCTTTAAAAGGTTTGCCATGACTGCCTTCCATCCACCTAAGAAGACAGTGGCCATTATGTGCCTCGTGGCGCAGTGGTTCAACAGCTGTACTGCATCTATAACTGTGCTCAAAACCTGGGGTTGTCACTACTACACATTTGAATGCAACTTGTCTCTTAAAACGGCCACAGTGCCGGGGGACTGGAGGATAGCAGATGTCACACCAATTTTTAAAAAAGGAAGGAGGGGGGACCCGGGAAACTACAGGCCAGTTAGCCTTACATCTGTCCCAGGGAAGATGGTGGAAAGCCTCATCCAAGAGAAAATCTTAAAACACATAGAAGAACAAACTTTGCTGAGAGAAAATCAGCATGGCTTCTGCAAGGGTAAGTCTTGTCTGACAAATCTTGTAGAATTTTTTGCAAAGGTCAGCAAGCATGTAAATTTGGGTGAACCGGTGGATATAGTCTATCTGGATTTTCAAAAGGCCTTTGACACAGTCCTTCACCAGAGGCTGCTGAGAGAATTGCACAGTCAGGGGATAAGAGGGCAGGTCCTCTTATGGATTGAGAACTGGTTGAGATCCAGGAAACAAAGAGTAGTTGTCAATGGGAAATTTTCACAATGGAGAGAGGTGAAAAGCGGTGTGCCCCAGGGCTCGGTCCTGGGACCGGTGCTTTTCAATCTGTTCATAAATGACCTGGAGACAGGGATAAACAGTGAGGTGGCCAAGTTTGCTGATGACACAAAACTTTTCCGTGTGGTAAAAACCAGAGAAGATTGTGAAGAGCTCCAGAAGGATCTCTCCAAACTGGGGGAATGGGCTGAGAAATGGCAAATGCGTTTTAATGTAGCCAAATGTAAAGTAATGCATATTGGGGCGAAAAATCAAAACTTTATCTATCAACTCATGGGCTCTGAGTTATCCGTGACGGATCAGGAAAGAGATCTTGGTGTGTTGGTGGACAGCTCCATGAAGGTGTCTACCCAGTGTGTGGCAGTGGTGAAGAAGGCCAATTCCATGCTAGGGATTATCAAAAAGGTGATTGAAAATAAAACAGCCAACATTATAATGCCATTATACAAAACAATAGTAAGGCCGCATCTGGAGTATTGTGTACAATTCTGGTTACCGCATCTCAAGAAAGACATAGTGGAACTGGAAAAGGTGCAGAAGAGAGCGACTAAAATGATTACTGGGCTGGGGGATCTCCCTTATGAGGAAAGGCTAAAACATTTGGGGCTCCTTAGTCTGGGAAAAAGGCGCCTGAGGGGGGATATGATTGAGACGTACAAAATAATGCAGGGCATGAGTAAAGTGGATAGAGGGAAGCTCTTCTCCCTCTCTCAAAATACCAGAACTAGGGGACATGCACTCAAATTGAGGGCTGGGAGAGTAAGAACAGACAAAAGAAAATATTTTTTCACCCAGCACGTTGTTAGTCTATGGAACTCCCTGCCACAGGATGTGGTGATGGCATCTGGCTTGGATGCCTTCAGAAGGGGATTGGACAGATTCCTGGAGGAAAAGTCCATCACAGGTTACAAACCATGATGGAGATGTGTAATCTCCATGCTTAAAACCAGGGTACTTCAAGGGCCAGATGCAGGGGAGTGGTATCAGGAGACAGATATCTAGTCTCATGCGCTTCCAAAAGCATCTGGTGGGGCCACTGTGAGATACAGGAAGCTGGACTAGATGGGCCTTTGGCCTGATCCAGCATGGCTCTTCTTATGTTCTTATGAATGTGGCTGATCCTCAATGAGAGAATCACTATAAAATTAACGACAGACAAACCGGACTTCTGGGAATGTAGTTTTATTTTCAGAGGACCCTTTCAGAATACCTTGTGCACAAGCGGTGCCTGAACACAACAATGTCCAGTCTTACAGCATACAGAAACAGATGAAAAACAAACTCATGATTGGTTACAATTTGCCGCACTGGAAAGCATGTGACTTCATTACATATATGTTCATTTTCCATAACAGAACCAAACTTAAAGATCAGTGATACTTTCCCATCTGCATTGGCAAGATTAAAGGTCATTCTCTCTATCTTAGTAGTGAGTTTCAAAAGCTGAATACAAAGGTGTAAAACAAGATATTTTTAAGATCTGGGATGTCTTAGCATGCGGTTTGACCTTTGCTATACACTTTTTGTGGTTTGGACACATCCTGTTGCCAATTGGTTTAGAAGCCCATGTTTGCAGAGATGGGGGTGCTTTGCAGACATACAGAGGTGATGCTTTCAGGATACAGAGTTTACAGAGATGGTAGTTTTAGGATATCTGTAAGGCAGAGGACAGAATGAAGAATTGAAGAAAAACTCAAAACTTGAACCTTACTCTCACAGGGTTCAATTCCAAGTAGCAGGCTCAAGGTTCACTCAGCTTTCCATCCTTTCGAGGTCAGTAAAATGAGCACCCAGCTCACTGCATAAATAAATTGTAAACTGCCCAGAGAGTGCTTTAAGTACTATGGGATGAGATATAAGCCGAACACTTTGCTTATTTTTGGAAAACAAGTGTCAGCATCTTCATTCTGAGCCACCTTTGTGGCAAAGGAAGAGAAGCCCGTCCCAGACTTTCTTCTCAGCACGGGCTTTCTCTTGAATATCTGGGGAATCAGCGCACATCCGCAAGACTTCAGCTGATGCTACAGGACTCTGCAATATGAACCTTGAGTCATTCCCACATCACAGCAGAGAAACCCAAGCATGTTTATCAAGTACACTGTAACCGATGGGACCACCAATTGCTGCCTGCCATGAATGGGCCTCTCCATTACCGTATTTTGACATACCCCCACAAGGTTTAAACCTGTAATTAGCAGTTTGCTGTGACCCAACAGTGGCTGATGTTTGGCTTTTGTCTCCTTGTGTGCAATGGAGTATGTCTGGATGTAAATTGCTAATTGCTATAACCAAACATCTCACTTGGAAAACACTTGGAGGTGGTTTGACATGAGTGCCACTAGAGAAAAAACATTTTACTCCTTGTGTTTATTTTATCTTGAGGTGGATGAGTGGTGTTTTAATTGCAGCTGGGCACTGGAGTTCAAGGAAGAAAGAAAGAAAGAAAGAAAGAAAGAAAGGAAGGAAGGAAGGAAGGAAGGAAGGAAGGAAGGGAGGGGGGGGAGAAAAACAGGGACCTTTGGGTAGTGGGCAGCATATAAGTTGTAAAAATAAATAAATAAATAAATAAAATAATTCCAAAAATCAAAATATCTGCCCCTTTCTAAAAAGCAGCCTCAGAGAGCACTTAAAGAAAACACTGATGGAGAATTTAACGTTCATGAGAAAACTGTAAAGAAAGGGTTTTTTTGTATGGGCTTAGTTTTAGCCCTTTCAAGGACGAAAAATAAAAGGGTCAGGGAGATCAAGGGGTCACAGTTTCACGGGTTACAAGAAAGAACAAAAGGACCTTTTCTAACACCCCCCCCCAGCTGTTCAGGGTTCGGATATGTCCCCATAGAAGTTTTTCTAGCCATCTCCCCCCCCCCCCTTACCCACCTGGAAGACAACAGCCTAACAAAGTTCCTGAGCTTCAACCTCCAGGACTGTTCCTTTTTAAACAAAAATCACAATCTCTGCTGTTCAGAAAATAGACTCAAGAAGATGTCTTGTGATGTGTGTGGGGTTAGGAGGGAGAGAGGAGCCGAGGCGGTGTGGTGGTGGTGGTGGTGGGGAGTGACCTCTCAGCCGGGTTTAAAAGCAGTTTTAATGAACTAGTCCAATTCAGCCCTCTGGCAAAGCTTACACTCCAGGGCAGGACCTCACCAGTAGGCTCAGCAGCCACCAATGTTAATCCTTTGTTATTTTCTGCCCTGTAATCCCTTCTCTACTCCCAAGGGTCAGATCATCTGGGCTGGGGAATGGAAGACGTGGGGGCCCCACTTTGAAGCTTCGGTCTGGAAGAACCATGAAACTTTCCCCATCTCTTGTCCCGTGGGCTGAAATAAAAAGTGCATTTCTACAAGCCACGCTAGCTCTTCTCCTTATATGTCATCAAACCCAATCTCAAACATCTAGAGGCTTATGTCTCCCAGGATATTAACAGGGAAAATATTTTTAAAGAAAGGATGTTGGGAAAACTACAAGCTTCTGCTGAGAACGAAACAAACGTACCTTTGGGCCTACTATTTTTATGTCTTTACGTCTACTACTAAATCCATCCTCCCCCCTTTTTACATAGTAGATTAGCTCTGACAGTCAGGAAGTTCTTCGTAATGTTCAAATGGAATCTCTTTTCCTGTAATTTGAAACATCACTCTGGTTCCTAGTCTCTGAAGCCATGAAAAACAAACCAGAGACTATATTTTGATCAATGCATCGCAAAATAGCATTTGCCTTATTCAGGATTAGAAATGGGTGTTTCATTTCGGGAGGGGACTGGTTCCAAAACAAAACATGTGAGCACAGCTGACACTCAGAATACAATCCCATCCTTTGGAACAAAATCAACCACTGCCTTACCTTGCTATAGCTTGCACTGGGCTAAATTCCAACCAGGAAGTAGACTCCAATGCATCCTCTTTCCCTCTCCCTGGCGCTGGCCAATCAGACAGGGAGGCAGGATGATGCATTTCCTTGCACAGCTCCTGATTGGCCAGCATCAAGGAGAAGGAAAGATGATGCAGCAGAGGCTGCTTCCTGGTCAGAATGTCACCCAGCAGGAGGTAAAGCAAGTTAGGACAGTGGTGGTTTTTGTTCTGGAGGGTGGAATTGGGTTCTGAGTGCCAGCTGTGCTGCAGGCATGTTTCATTTCAGAACCAGTCCCCTTCTGAAATGAAACACTCATGTCTGTTCAGGATGTATTAATAAAAGTATAGTCTCCATATTCCATGAGGTACCAGTTCCCCTCTATTCAGCATTTGTTAGGCTTCATCTGGAAACTATCTTTAGCATGTTGGATTAAATTACTCAATTGGAAGCTCAGTTGTGATTGACCTGTCTGAAGAAGTGCATCTTCTGAAGAACAGGGAGGAGGGGCTAACCTAACCTCTCAAGGGAGACCATTTCACAATATGGGAGCAGCAACAAAGAAGTCTCTCTCTGCTGTCCTTGCCCAAATGTGCTTACAATGCAATGGGGCTGAGAGAAAGGATTTCAGCTTGCAAATACATTCCAGTTTGTTTATCAATTTGAACTCAGCATTTAGTTAAGGTTGTACTCAAGTTCATGTTCTGACAAACTGCTACTACATCTGTCATGAAATATCTGAAGACGTACCCTTTTTGGAAGGAAATGGAATCTGAAGAAGGCCATTGCTGAAAAAGGTCAGCTTGAAGGTCACCCAAGATGGACAAGGAACAAAGTCAAGATGCTTCATCTAAATTTTAAAAATTACTATAACATGGGATGTCTAGACACTCAATATTGGAGTTAATATCCATGACATCTATTCCAGATTCCTTCTCTTTGTGCAACAAATTGACAACTACAGTTATTAGGAAATCAGTTCAGTTCCAACATGGGAATTGTTTTGCTATCTAACACGATTGAACCTTTGTACTTTCCGAATGCCAAGAAATCTTGGTAGAACACATTTGTTCTTCTGCCTATGACATTCTCCATGCTTCCTCTTGCTATTTTGGCTAGAGAAACCATAAAAATAATTGGCATGAAGGGTGTTTTTAGCATTTAACTATCATTGCCTAGAATCTGAACATGTGGAAAGATGTCGTAGAGCTGTTACAAGCCCAGCAGATCACAACAAAGATACAGTGGTACCTTGCAAGACGAATGCCCCATAAGTTAAAACCTCGTAAGATGAATGAAATTTCCAGGAATAGGCATTACAGATGGGCACAAAACAAAAAATGAAAAGCTTTTTTGTTGTTTCGTTAGGCAACAAAACAAAACAAAACAGGGAAGCAGCATTTTGTTACACATGAAATGAAATAGTCATTTTGTTTTTCATTGAAATGAACCATTTCATTCCATCTGTAAAACGGGTCCCTTACCTGCTGGGTTCGCAATGAGCTGCCACCCCCGGAGCCCAGGAGGAGGAAAAGGAGGAGGTGGGTCCCCGTTGCCACTCCGGGGCTCCCTGCCTCCTCCTCTCAGCCCCTGCTTCCAGCCTCCTCTCAGCTGGGAGGTGGGTGGGGATGACTCCCTGGGTCCTAGAGGCACCAGATTTGGTGCTGAGAGCCAATTTTCAGAGGGGTTCCAGCTGAGCTGTCATTGGCTGGACCCTTTTAAAATGGCACAGTCAGCACCAGGGGATCCCCCTGGTGCCGACTGGGTAATTTTTAAAGGGGTCCAGCCGATGACAGCTCAGCAGGATCCCTCTGAACATGGTCAGGTCACCAGCTCGAGGCTCTCGCTCAATGGTTGAAACTGTTCCTGGAACCAGAGTAAGGACCTTACTTTCCCAAGGTCACAGCTCCTAGGATCATGGCAGGTAGAGGCCACCAAGATGCCAAAAGCAGTAATGGTGGTGGTGGAAAGAGACTGGAGGCAAGGAAGAACTGGGAATCATAGAAGAATGAAGTTGGAGGAAGCCTACAAGGCCATTGAATCTAATAGGATATCTGCCAGGTGGCTGCCTAAATTTCTCTTGGACCTTCCTTTCATCCCCTTCCCTGGCTATGCCCTGTTCCTCCAAGCTGGATAAGGTAGTAGCCGGAATCACCAGGGAAAGAGTTACCTGACAGCATTTCTGTACCAACACTTAGCAACAAAGAATAAGAATACAAAAACAACATAAGAACAGCCTTGCTGGAACAGGCCACAGCCCATGCAGTCCAGCATTCTATCTCACACAGTGGCTCACTGTTTGCCTCAGGGTATTCCCAAGCAGATGTCCTCACTTCCTTACAATTCCCTGCAATTGGCATTGAGAGATCTCCTGCCTATCTTTCGAACCTGGAGGTTGTCCTTAGGCATCCAGAATGATAGCCATTGATACCCTTGTTCTCCATGAACTTGCCCAATCCTTTCTTACAGCTGTCAAGGCTGGCTGACAGCAGTCACCAATTCTTCTGTATGGTTTTTATTGAGAGGCAAATAACAGCTTTAACAGGGGTATGGTGTTCCTATTTGAGCTAGGCACCGCTACACTATTTAGATTTTCTTCAGCTTTGGCCAAGGAACATAAGGTAGTGTTGAGCCCAAGCTGATGGAACTAGAGGATCCTGTGGTGCTTGTGTGGGGATGTTCCATCGCTGTGAACTTGTGGGATCGTTTCACATTACACACTGCTCTGCCACAAACAACCTTCAGGGAACTAATCAAAACCCATTATTAGGCAAACACACCACTCTCAGGAAACAAGATAATAACACAAATAGTAATCCTAAAGTCTGAAGAAGGGTCCTTTTTATTTTGGAGACTCCTTGCTGGTTTCCATGGTAATTAATGGCGCTAAGAGCTGTTTGTAATGCACAGGGCCTCAAGTATAACAAAGAATAGAAGCTGAGGAAAGGAAGCCTTGATTAATATGTTAACCGATGAATGTTTGGACCAGCAGCTGCTTTCATATGCACAACACATTACCAATGCCAATAAGAAAAACACCCCTCTTAAAAGTGGTGGATGTGCCACTTAAAATATATATTTAAAAAAAAACAGACAGACACACATACTGTACTTCAACCCTTTTCTCCTACCTTTCATCTGATGGTCCCCAGGGCCATTACCAAAATTTCAATTAATGAAAGACTTGCCACTCTCTGGCAGCCAACTAATGCATTTAGCTAATTATCAGAAAGTTTGTTCCTGAAAGAGCTACTAATCTTCAAAGATTGTCAAGTATCACGCAGACCATTAAGATCCAATTTTGCAAAGAGGCTCTTTAATAAAGCCAGCCCTGGCCCGGTTTGGTTGCAGCCCTGACGGGAGCAACCTTTTGTTCCCTAATGACAATGAAGGATCGCTGCTCTGAACTTCAGGCAGATGTCAAGTCACCTTCTGCAAGGGGTCCTCAGGGATCCACTCAGGAATACAGCAAAATTATTACCACAATGGCCTTTCCTCGTGTTTATTTCAGAGCTAAGCAGAAGCAGAACTGTGGCAGGAAGACTTCAGCCGCGGTCACACCAGCGTTCTCTGCGGATATAAATTTCATGCGTTGTTTTTTTTTGGGTGGTCACATGGTTTTTAATGCGCAGTTAGTGTCCTCTCTTCTGCGTCGTATTTTCCTATTCTGGTTCCGTCTCTACCTGTCTACTTCGTATATTTCCATGGGAAGCTGTTGAAAAGGGGAGACAGCTGATTTTACTGAGTATTTTCTGTGTCTTGCCGTGGTTACAGAAGCAAATAAGTAAGCATTTTCGAGCAAAGTTTCTAAACCCAGCCCCTGGCGGTGGTTATTGAAACTTCGCTGAAAATGCTGTTCAAGGGGCGTGGTCGGCCGGGACCGGAATTTACTTCTCTTTGCAGTTAGGACACGATCTTTTTATGCGCAGTTAGCCAAAGGGAAACTACAGAGAAAACGCAGGTATGACCGCGGCCTAAGGCTTTAAGGAAGCAGGACACCAAAGTTTAGAGGAACAAAAAATTTGCTTATGGAAGGATGAGAACCTTCCAGAGATCTGGAAGCTGAGTCATGGCTCAACTTCCTGAGATGTTTTAGCAGGTCTTGGAGTCCAAGGCCCAAGTCCAAATCTTGGGATCTGAGCCTAAGTTTTCTCTACAGCAGTGGCTCCCAGCCTTGGGCTCCTGGGTGTTCTTGGTCTAAAACTCATAAAAGCCATCACCACTAGCTATGCAGGCCAGGATTTCTGTGAGGTCTAGTCCAAGAACATCTGGGGATCCAAGGTAGAGAACCACTACTCTAGATGACTAAAGCTGCTTTCACACGACCCCTAAAAGCTGCTGGCAATTTAAATGCAGAGCCTCCCAATGTGGTTTTTGTTCTGCTTCCTGTGTTCCCACCTCCCCCATTCTGATTCTATTGCTTCTGTCTGTGGTGAGGGAAGAGAGAGAGAAAAATGCAGGCTCACCTCTGCCTGCCTTCAACAGCAGCTAATTGTTCCAGGACAATTAGGATTCCTGTCTGTTAAAAGGGGGGACCCAACAAAAACAAACAAAAAGTGGAGGAGGGCCAGGCATGCAATGCTTTAAAACAGCAGCAAGGAGCAGCAACAAGGATTTTACCTCCTCGAGACCAGGTACTTGTAAAATGCACTGGGGCGGGCTTAAGTGGGTGTGTTCGTAAGTCCACTGCTGGTGGGAAAACAATTTTATGCTCCACATCTGCGAGCATTTTGCATCGGATTTTAGGGGTCGTGTGAATGCAGCCTAAGTGGAAGCTATTCTACTTTGAAAATATGACAGGCCAAGGCTCACCAGAAAAGACAACAATGTTGAGAAATGTTGAAGACAGCCGGAAGAAAAGGAAGACTGAACATGAAATAGATGGATTTAATAAAGCAAACCGCAGACTCCAGTCCACTAGATCTGAGCAGGGCTGTTATTATTAGGACTTTCTGGAGGCGACTAAATCATAGGGTTGCCATATACCAGAAATGACTGGACGGTACATAGAACCCATATGGATGCCAAAGCCAATGATGTAGAGTGCATCAATCCGTATTGGTTTATCAATAAGAACCAATGACTCTGTTGATCTAAAACTGGGCACACTATTTTGCACACTTACGCCTGATTTCTTAAGATCTTTGATCCTTTCCTTGGCCGAAGGCATTTCCACATGGTCGGCAAGGCAGCATTCTTTCAGGGAATGAGCTTCAATTCTGTGTCTCTCAAGTGCTGATCCTTTGGCCAATCTGTCTACGGAAGGCTCACCAAAGAGAATGGAATGAAATTGGCTGGCAGGAGGGAGAGATAAGATTGCACTCCTAGACAGGTTATCAAACCATCTCCCATCTATTTAGATTTAATTAAAAGTGCCCGTTGAAAATTGTTAGATTTTGCCATACAAGCAGCAGCGAGAGCATGCCATTTTCAACAAGGCAATAATTATTTTCGTTTACAAGTAGTTTTTGAGAACATTCCCTGATCCGAGTACTTCTATAACTAAAATGACTTGTGTTGATATAAGCTGTCGATATAGGTTTGAGATGAAATATTTTGGGGGAGAGGTGAATAAAGCAGACTATACAGAAAAATGTTTTGATTCCTTCAAAAATTATTAGCATTACTGTTGTTTGTTTGTTTGCTTGCTTGTTTGTTTGCTTGTGAAGATTTATATACCACCCATCTGGCACCTGCATGTGCATCTGTAAAATAGCATTTTTGATCACTTTTAAATTATGCCAGAGAAGTAAACATAATTGTTTACTATAATTACTGAAGCACTGGTATAGTTTGTTGTGTTATTTCAAAATAATGTCCTATAATTATAATATAAATACAACATGTGGCATGAAATACAATAGGACCTCCCTATCTGCAGGATCACTCTTTGCTGACTCATTTATCCACTGGTTTCAAATACAGTGGAACCTAGGATAATGAATTCCTCTGACTTAATCATATTTGACTTGCAGCAAGAAGGGGCCTTCCAGGACTTGAGGGCTGGCTTCAGATAACAAATGTTCTCTACGGGCTGCCTCCGATAACAAATTTTTCATCATGCCTTGCAAAAAAAGTGTGCACAGGATGCATTGCTGGAGAGCTTGGGGGTGGGAGGGGTAGGCGGTTGGGCAAGGCCAGCTTCCTTGGTCCCCACCTGGAGCTCTTTCCTTCTTTCCTTCTTTAGTCCCTGCCTCCCTCCCGGAGGTCCCTCCCTCCCTCCCTCCCTTGGTCCCTGGCCTTCCTTCCTTCTTTCCTTCCTTCGGTCCCCACCTTCCTTAAAATGGGTGGGGCTTGCTGGTGGGGTCTGGTCCACAATGGAAGCATTTTAGTTGGGAAGCAGGGTCAGGGAGCAGCTGGACTGGGACTCATTCTCAGCCACCAAATCTGGGTTGTTACAAATGTTTGGAGCCCCTGGTTAAAAATCCTAAAACTTAAATTTTATCCATGTTTGCATTGAACATTAAAAGGTGGTGTTCTTGGACTATGTTCCCTGCACTGTAAGCCTTTGAAGAGACATTTCATTTACATAAAGAAGGAATCTGAAATCCCACCAACCCCAGCTTTTTGTCTTTTTCAGGGTCTTTTTCATCATCTGGAATGGATTAATCCACTTTCCCATTATTTCAATGGGAAACTGCGTTTTGATAACAAATGTTTGGATAAAAACTGCCCTGGAGAACAAATTAATGACATTATCAAGGTTCAAATGTACTAAATAAAAATAATGAATTCCTCTGATAATGAATACTGTATTTTGGATAGTGAATGGGAACAGGTATAGGGCTGCCTCAGATAACAAATAGTGTTCATTAGGTCCGGGCTGCATCTGCATAACAAATTTTTCATCATGCCTTGAAAAAACAGTCCACAGGATGCATTGCTGGAGAGCTTGGGGTGGTAGTTCTAAGCGGTTGGGTTAGGGCCTTCCTTCCTTGGTCCCCACCTTTAGTTTTTCTTTCCTTCCTTTAATCTTTGGTCCCTGCCAAACTCCCTCAAGTTTGGTCCCCACCTCCCATATACAGATATCCCTCCCTCCCTCCCTCCCTTGGTCCCCACCTTCCTTCCTTCCTTCTTTCCATGCTTTAAAAAGGTAAAACCTTCCTTCCTATGGGTGGGGCTTGCAAGGCGTCATGTTGGTGGGTGGGGCTTACTCATCTTAGTGGGTGGGGCAAAGAGCCAGTGAAGGCAGGGTCAGGGAGCAGCTGGACTCTGACACATTCTCAGCCACCAAATCTGGCCCTCCTTACAAATGTTTGGAAACCCCTGGGCAAGGGGTAGCCTTTGCTGTTTTCTTTTATCCATGTTTGCATTGCACTTCACAGGTGGTGTTCTGGGAGGTTGTTCCTGCACTGTAAGCCTTTAAAGTGCACTTTATAAAGAGGTCTGAAAACCCACCCACCCCAGCTTTTTTGTCTTTTTTTCAGACCTCCAGAACGGATTATTGTAATCAGTTTCCCATTCATTTCAATGGGAAACGTTTTGGATAACAAATTTTTTGGATAACAAACTGCCCTGGAGAACAAATTAAATTCATTATCAGAGGTACAAATGTACTAAATTAAAAAAAAACAGAATTATGTACAGAATTTATATGTATTTCTGGATGTATTACTAGAACTGGTAGTGGGGGCTAGAGACCATGCAATATATAGTGTTCATTAGGTCCATATTTTTTGGCATCTGCAGGAGGGATTGGAATCGATCCCCCGTAGATACCACAGTCCTACTATATTCCAGCAAGGTGGTACTGGTAGTTCTAAGCCATATGTTAGCTTTTGAATTTAGCACACTTTAGTTTTACCCTTCCTAATGTTAGCCACAAAGCAAACTGTCTCAAGTTAGGAGTTCTCATCATATACAGATATACAAAGCAGATGAGTAGGGAGTTCGCTAGCATGGCTAATTAGCTACACTAACCATGCTTCAAAAAGGTAAAAAGGTAAAGGTTCCCCGTGGACATGTGTGCGCGTCATGTCCAACTCTAGGGGCAGTACTCATCTCCTTATTCAAGTCGAAGAGCCAGTGTTGGGCAAGTCCATGGCCATGTGGCCGGCATGGTTGCAAGGAAACACAGTTTTACCTTCCTGCGTTTTACAGTGACACCTATTTATCTACAGTACTTTCATTTACATGCTTTCATTCAAATTGCTCAGCTGGCAGGAGCTCGAGTTAACAATGGGAGCTCACTCCGCTGCGTGGCACCCGGGATTCGAACCGCTGAGGTGCCGACTTTGTAGCCAACAATTTTCAGTGCTCTAGCCCGCTGAGCCACCACATTTACTGGATGCCTTTTGAGATGTTCTAAATTCTCAAAATGGGAGAAGCTTCCCAGGAGATTCAGTATTTCTGTCACTGACTGGTTGGTTGTATTTATTTACTGTCCATCTAGCCATTTGGTTATCAGAAAACATCTCCTCAGAATGAGACAGAACCATTTATTTCCTTGTGACATGTTCTGAAAGTGCAGTGAGATGAAGCACCCCTGCGGTTTCAAGAGTTAGATGTTCAACTCTACAGTCGCAGTGTTCTCTCTCTTGCACACCATAATCAACTTCAAGATGTCTCCCTTTGGTTAAACCAAATCATGAATAAAAAGCCTTCAAATCAATCAATCAGCCTTTATTGGCATACATAAATTTAACAAGACAAGTTCAGTATAAATTACAACAGTAATAATAGTTAAAAAGTTAACTACTCGGAGCATCCCTGGCTGCAGGCCCTAACCAGCTGGGTTAAGAAAGGTGCCAGCCACATTTTCTATCACCACAGAGTCTTCTGATGACAGAAGAAACCTCAGTATATCAGTATCTGAACACTGCCTCTTCTTCAAGAGAAGAGGGTCAAGGAGTTTTTTACGGGAGCGATCATAAAGAGGACAGTGCAAAACCATATGAGAGAGTGATTCCACTCCACCCAGTGCACAGGCGCAACACCTATTGTTATAAGCAGTCCTACTGAATCTCCCATACAACACCGCTGATGGCATGGCATTGCATCTAGCAAGCGTGTAGGCTGTCCGTTCCTCTGGGCATTCTAGCAGGTAAAAGTAAGGTGCAGGGCGCTCTGCTGAAACTGGGATCTGCAAACTCAATGGTGAATATGTTGAATTTGCTGCTCTCTGTAAATCCTGCAGTTGTATGTCAAGTAACGTGCGCTTAATCAACTTGTAAGTTTCCAACTGGGGCAGCGAGCTGGGAGTATCTATCGTAACACCCAGGACACTGATTTTTTTAATTAATTTGGCAGAACCTGTTGGGGCTATAGAGTCTTGAAGATGTCGGTAAAGCAGGCTATCCTGATCAGTATTATAGTATATTCTAAGCCAAAATTTAATAGCTCTGAGCCTTCCAATGACTCCTCATCATAGTACCCACACTGAATCATAGAAGTGCCGGGCTTTCAGAGAGCGCAACGGTCATTAACCAACCTTGACTGGTAGCTACTCAACTTCTGCTTAAAAAGGAGAAGCTGCCACTTCCTGAGACTCTCTGTTCTACTGCTAAGTAGCTCCTTCTGTTAGGAAGGTCTTGCTAATGTTGAGTCAAAGTCTCCTCTCTCTAGAACTCTGGGCCCATTTGCTTTGCATTCTACCATCTGGAACCGAAAACAAGCTTGCCTTCTCTTCACCACTGACAGCCATTTAAAGCTTTGATGGCTATCATGGCACCTCTCATTCTTCTTTCTAGGCTAAACATGCTCAGTTTCCTTGACCATTCTTTAAAGGGCTAAGTTTCCAAACCCTTGATCATCTGCAAGAAGAAAGGCAGGGTAGAAATATAATAATTTTTTTAAAAAATGAATAAAATCCTGGTTGCGCTTAAGAACATAAAAACAAAAGAACAGCCTTGCTGGGACAGGCCACAGCCCATCCAGTCCAGCATTCTGTCTCACACAGTGGCTCACTTGTTTACAATTCCCTGCAATTGGCACTGAGAGATCTCCTGCCTATCTCTCCAACCCGGAGGTTGTCCTTAGGCATCCATCAGGATAGCCATGGATACCCTTGTTCTCCATGAACTTGCCCAATCCTTCCTTAAAGCTGTCAAGACTGACAGCTGTCACCACTTCTTCTGGCAGGGAGTTCCATAGACCAGTGATCCTCTGGGTGAAAAAGTGCTTTCTCTCATTTGTTTGTATTCTTCTCAGAATACATTTTAGTTTCTCAATATCCGTAAGAAACGGAGGTACCAAGAACTGGGCACAGTATTGCATGCGAAATCTGACCTTGATAGGGTCTGGGCTTGATGATTTGTAGGGTCCATTGCAGTGCTGAAGTCCTAAGGTTATTGTTATATGATGAAAGCAAAGTTGGCATCCGAGCCACCCCTGTC
Source organism: Phrynocephalus forsythii (assembly GCA_029282475.1). Lineage (NCBI taxonomy): Eukaryota > Metazoa > Chordata > Lepidosauria > Squamata > Agamidae > Phrynocephalus > Phrynocephalus forsythii. Next base: position 9,174,994 of record JAPFRF010000010.1, read on the forward strand.
ACTGAGTACCTTTTGACAGGGAGCAACATTGGAGCAAGCCCATGGCTTTGGCAGGATTCTCAGCGATATTTGGGTACCAGCAAGAGAAAAGCAGTAGCTGCATGTGAAATATCGTTGATCTGATACAAGCGGGGCTTTGCTTGTGTCCATCTGAGGTTGGTTCCCAATGGGTTTCATCACCAGCCATCCCATGATTTGGGGGAATTACCACTCACCTTGTCTAAAACATAGAAATGGTGCTGCTGCATAAACTAGACAAATATATTTCCCAGCCAAATTGACACGAGGAAGAGCCTCGTGGCGCAGTAGTTAAGTGCCTGTACTGCAGGCAAAACTGTGCTCACGACCTGGGGTTCAATCCCAGGTAGAAGCCGGCTCATGGTTGACTCAGCCTTCCATCCTTCCGGGGTCGGTAAAATGAGTACCCAGCTTGCTGGGGGCGCAATGTGTAGCCTGCATACTGTAATTAAAAACACTGTAAACCGCCCAGAGACTACTTGAAGTGGTGTGGGGCGGTATATAAGCAGACCACTTGGCTTTTATTTCCAGACTTTCTGTCATACCCCTGATCTGACGGCTGTTGTTATTCCAAATAATCTCAGCTATAAATTATTGCTGACTCTTTAAGGTATCTGATATGAAATATCCTCGTAACATCTGAAGGGGAAATAATATGATCAGGACAGGGTGGGGAGGAGATATATAATTTTGACATGAACACTACAGTTATCACTTAACGTGTTTCAATCCACCAGAAAGGCTTAAAAATCATTCAGATCAATATAAAAAAATAAAACAAAGTAGCAGGTATTAAAACAAGAACACAGAACGCCTCTAACTCCACTAGTTTCAGAAGAAACAGAAGAACAGAAGAACATAAGAAGAGCTGTGCTGGATCAGGCCAAAGGCCCATCTAGTCCAGTTTCCTGTATCTCACAGTAGCCCCACCAAATGCCTCTGGGAGCGCATGAAACTAGACATCAGCAAACTACGGGAGACTAGCAAACTACAGGAAACGAGATTCCATTTGAACATTAGGAAGAACTTCATGACAGTTAGAGCTGTTCGGCAGTGGAAGATGCTGCCACAAAGGGTGGTGGAGTCTCCTTCTTTGGAGGTTTTTAAGCAGAGGCTGGATGGCCATCTGTCGGAAATATTGTGATGGGGTTCCTGCATGGCAGGGGTTGGACTAGATGGCCCTTGAGGTCTCTTCCAACTCTATGATTCTATGATTCTATCTGTCTCCTGATACCACTGCCCTACATCACTTCTGAGTGAAGGCCATGCCAGGGTGCATGCAACCCATATGAACACAATGTGATGAAGGTGCATGCACCCCTAATTTGCCCACAGCAGCTTTAAATCAGCACTGGTTTGCCACTGCTGATGACATCACTGTCACGGCAACATAGGGGAGCTGTGCAACAGGATTCCAGTCATGAAGTTTGTACCTCACAAAGATGTTTCAGACACGTACCGGGTTTTTGTTTCCCAGGCAAGTGCCCTGAACATGATATGCCATTTGAGTGAGAAGGCTAGCCCATCAAAGGAACCAAAAGCATCCCGGGCAACCTGCATTGCTATTCTTAAGCAATAATGGGATTTGCAACAGAAGCAACACAGATCAGGGTATCTTTGTTCTATTCTCCAAGGAAGAGTGAGCTTTGAGCCAGATAATGGAAATTCATAGACCTAATCTGCCCAGAATGCTCATTATGAAATGACTTTGAGCATTCTTGCCTTGAACGATTTTAATGTGATTTAAATTCTGATCTTTTTTTTAAAAAATGCAACTTCTTCAGAAGTGTTTTTTTTTTGGGGGGGGGGAAGCAAAATAAAATAAAAGGTCTCTTTAAGCTAATGCGGTGCCGTTCCAGTGCCTCGGAACAATGAGTTGCCTCCAGGCAGAGAGGGGTCCTCCTTTTGGTTCACTGGGCAGCATTGTGTGAATGGGATAGCGTTGCCCTTTTTTTGCAGATGGACGGTCAAGAAAATCCGGCAACTAAGGGGATTCAGAAGCGCCCATTCATCGACACAGAGACTGCTCAGGTGGATGCAAACACGGCGACCGCGTTGAAAAGCAGGCTGCTCCGATAAGGGGGAGCTTTTTTCTGAGCGCCAGGCTCCGAACTTAATCCAACGAATTGCCTGCAGGAAGCATTTGCCACTTCTGTTCTTTTTGTTATTGCTTTTGTGCTCAACATGGATTCCTTTTGATGCATGACAGATATCAGTCTCCTGTCCCTTGACAAGAAGTCTTTGGAAAGCAGCGATCAAAGTCATTCAAAAATAAAATGAAGCTTTCCCATCAGGAGATATTAGGCTTCCGGGTGGGATGGGGTGGAGTCACAAAAACAAAACCATGATGAGTTGGAGTGGATAGCCAGTCCCTGTAGGATCGGCAAGTGATTTGGAAAGTGTTTTTGACATAAGCTATTCCAGCTCAACACATACCACAGGAAAAGTGGACACGATTTGCATCAGGGGTGGAGAAGGAAAGAGGAATGGCCAGAACAAAAAGGGCGGGTGTATGTCCGTTCTTTGATATTTTCAGTATTCAAAATAATGGTGTAGTTTAAAAGCAATGGGTAGACATCTTGAGTTGCAGGACTAAAGGATGCCGATGGAGATTTCTTTACCTACAGCAATTTCCTGTCAAAAGTTACATCTTCTGTGGAACTGCCCAACAAAATTTTGACATAAGAACAGAAGAAGAACCATGCTGGTTCAGGCCAAAGGCCAATCTAGGCCAGCTTCCTGTATCTCCCTGTGGCCCCACCAAATGCCTCTGGGAGCGCACGAGACTAGATACCACTCCCCTGTATCTGCCCCTTGAAGTTGTTGTTGTTGTTCAGTCGTTCAGTCGTGTCCGACTCTTCGTGACCCCATGGACCAGAGCTCGCCAGGCCTTCCTATCCTCCACTGCCTCCCGGAGTTTTGTCAAATTCATTTTGGTTGCATCGATGACACTGTCCAACCATCTCATTCTCTGTCGTCCTATTTTCCTTTTGCCTTCGATTTTTCCCAGCATCAGGGACTTTTCCAGGGAGTCCTCTCTTCTCATGAGGTGGCCAAAGTACTGGAGCCTCAGCGTCAAAATCTGTCCTTCCAGTGAACATTCGGGCTTGATTTCTTTCAGAATGGATAGGTTTGATCTCTTTGCAGTCCAGGGGACTCTCAAGACTCTCCTCCAGCACCACAGCTCAAAAGCATCAATTCTGCAGCGATCAGCCTTCTTTATAGTCCAGCTCTCACTTCCATACATCACTACTAGAAAAACCATAGCTTTAACCATCCTGACCTTAGTTGGCAAACTGATGTCTCTGCTCTTTAGTATGCTATCTAGGTTTGCCATTGCTTTCCTCCCAAGAAGCAGGCGTCTTTTTATTTCATTGCTGCAGTCGCCATCTGAAGTGATCAAGGAGCCCAAGAAAATAAACTCTGTCATTGCCTCCATTTCTTCCCCTTCTATTTGCCAGGAGGTGATGGGACCAGTGGCCATGATCTTAGTTTTTTTGATGTTGAGCTTCAGCCCATTTTTTTCCACTCTCCTCTTTCACCCTCATTAAGAGGTTCTTTAATTCTTCCTCACTCTCTGCTATTAGAGTAGTATCATCTGCGTATCTGAGGTTGTTGATATTTCGTCCGGCAATCTTAATTCCGGCTTGTGATTCATCCAGACCGGCCTTTCTCATGATGTACTCTGCATATAAGTTAAATAGGCAAGGTGACAGTATACAGCCTTGTCGTACTCCTTTCCCAATTCTAAACCAGTCAGTTGTTCCATATCCAGTTCTGACGGTTGCTGCTTGTCCCACATATAGATTTCTTAGGAGACAGATAAGGTGGTCAGGCACTCCCATTCCTTTAAGGACTTGCCATAGTTTGTTGTGGTCTACACAGTCGAAGGCTTTGGCATAGTCAATGAAGCAGAAGTAGATGTTTTTCTGGAACTCTCTGGCTTTCTCCATAATCCAGCGCATGTTGGCGATTTGATCTCTAGTTCCTCTGCCCCTTCGAAATCCAGCTTGTAGTTCTGGAAGTTCTCTTTCCACATACTGCTGAAGCCTGCCTTGTAGAATTTTGAGCATAACCTTGCTAGCATGTGAAATGAGTGCAATTGTGCGATAGTTGGAGCATTCTTTGGCATTTCCTTTCTTTGGGATTGGGATGTAGACCGATCTTTTCCAGTCCTCTGGCCACTGCTGGGTTTTCCAAATTTGCTGGCATATCTTATGCAGCACCTTTACAGCATCCTCTTTTAAGATTTTAAAGAGTTCAATTGGAATGCCGTCACCTCCACTGGCCTTGTTGTTTGCAATGCTTTCTAAGGCCCACTTGACTTCACTTTCCAGGATGTCTGGCTCCAAGTCAGCAATTACGCTATCTTGGTTATCAGGGACATCCAGATCTTTCCGATATAATTCTTCTGTATATTCTTGCCATCTCTTCTTGATCTCTTCTGCTTCAGTTAGGTCCCTACCATTTTTGTCCTTTATCATATCCATCTTTGGAAATACCCCTTTAATATCTCCAATTTTCTTGAACAGATCTCTGGTTTTTCCTTTTCTGTTGTTTTCCTCTATTTCTTTGCACTGTTCATTCAAGAAGGCCGCCCTGTCTCTCCTTGCTATTTGGAAGTCTGCATTCAATTTTCTGTATCTTTCCCTTTCTCCCTTGCATTTTGCATCCCTTCTCTCCTCCGCTATTTGTAGGGCCTCGTTGGACAACCACTTTGCTTTCTTGCATTTTCTTTTCTTTGGAATATTTTTCATTGCAGCCTCCTGTACAATGTTACAAGCCTCCATCCATAATTCTTCAGGTGTTCTGTCCACCAAATCTAGTTCCTTGAATCTATTCTTCACTTCCACTGTGTATTCATATGGGATTTGACTTAGGTTATACCTAACTGGCCCAGTGATCTTCCCTACTTTCTTCAGTTTAAGTTTGAATTTTGAAATAAGAAGCTGATGATCTGAGCCACAGTCAGCACCAGGTCTTGTTTTTGCTGACTGTATAGAGCTCCTCCATCTTTGGCTGCAGAGAACATAGTCAATCTGATTCCGGTATTGTCCATCTGGTGATGTCCATGTGTAGAGTCGCCTTTTGTGTTGTTGGAAAAGAGTGTTTGCAATGACCAGCTTGTTCTCTTGACAAAACTCAATTAGCCTTTGCCCTGCTTCATTTGGAACTCCAAGGCCAAACTTGCCAGTTATTGCCCCTTGAAGTACCCTGGTTTTAAGCCTGGAGATTACACATCTCCCTCCTGGTTTGTAACCTGTGATGGACTTTTCCTCCAGGAATCTGTCCAATCCCCTTTTGAAGGCATCCAGGCCAGATGCCATCACCACATCCTATGGCAGGGAGTTCCACAGACTAAAAGCACGCTAGGTAAGAAAAAAATTCTCATGTCTGCTCTCACTCTCCCAGCCCTCAGTTTGAGTGGATGTCCCCTAGTTCTGGCATTTTGTGAGAGGGAGAAGAGCACCCCTCTGTCCACTTTACTCATGCCCGGCATTATTTTGTATGTCTCAATCATATCCCACCTCAGGTACAACTGCCACAGTCCTTTGGCATTGGCAATACAGGCTTGGAATTCTGGGAGTTGTGGTCCAAAACATCAGGAGGGACATGCCTGAGTGCTGGGTAGGCATCTTGAGTTGCGGGACTAAAGGACGCCTATGGAGATGTCTTCACCCGCAGCAATTTCCTGTCAAAAGTTACATCTTCTGTGGAAGTGCCCAACAGAATTTTGGCCAATATGCTTAACTGAGTTTTAAAACTAAAATGAATATTGAACCAAGTAATTGCCGGTTTCTGCAGTATATGTTTTTAACCATTCTGTAAGCTACTTTGGATCCCTATCTTGGGAAAAAGATGGGAATATGCACACACACACACACACACACACACACACACACACACACACACACACACACACACACACACACACACACACACACACACACACACACACACACACACACACACACACACACACACACACACACACTGAAGACTTATCATTGACCTTGTTCTGTTCTGACCCTGGGTTTGATCGCAATGGACTCAGGAAGCCAGTGCAAGGTGGACTCAACCTTCCATCCTTCTTATGTTGGTAAAATGAGTACCTAGCTCGCTGGTGGGTGGGCAATGTGCAGCTTGCATACTTAAATTGTAAGCTGCCCAGGGAGTGTTTTAAACACTATGAGGTGGCATGCAAGCAGTACAATTTGCTTTTTTTTTTCCTCTGGATGTTTCTCGCTTTCTCAAGTGTGCAGTTTCCCTATCTCACTTCACATACCTCAGGTGGAGCTTTTAAAGCATTTGGGCTCCACCTCCAAACTCCTTATTTGGGCATAAGCATTAACCCTTACCCCCCCCCACACACACACTGTATAGCCACTTAATCAGGAAAAGGGTGAACGCTACAGTTTCTAATTAGAATCTTGTAAAATTTAGGATCTAGTGTCAAATTAATATATAGTAAACCACCCCCATCTATCGCGGGGGTTAGGGACCGACCTGACCCACAATCACTGAAAATCCACGATATGCAGATGCAGGTTGGGTCGGACCTGGGACGCGCACAATGTTTAAAATGTCTTTAAGCAACGGAGCCAAGTGCTTGGTTCCATTGCTTAAAGTCATTTTAAGCATCACACACCACTTCTCCTGATCCCTCTGGGGCGTGGGGAGTGGCACACAATGACTCCATAGAGGCAAGCCCCGGGCTCCAGCTGATCGGCACTGGGGTGGGGGAGGAAAAACCTTTTGCTTCCCCACCCCAGTGCCAAACAGCTAGAGCCTGGGGCTTGGGGGAGGGGGGGAGGTTTAAAAAGCCCCAGCTTTTAAAACCTTTCCCCCCTCCCTCAAGCCCTTTTAGGGTACCACTGTACTGTGGTCCTGTGATATAGCGGGACCACAGTATATGAACCGCAAAAGGGCAGGGGACCACTGTAATTTAGATAATCTAGATAAGCATAGATGCTTTTTTCCCTACTAGGTGGAGTTGAAACGAAGGCAAGCAGAATGCTAGTTGTGATAAGCCAGCCGCCGGGGGTCAAGGAGGCTCTCCTTGACCTGATGGCTTCATCTTCATAGTGTTCATAGAACAGTGGGGCATCATCAAGTGCCCAGACATTTTAATTTCACTTCCCAGCTGGAATGTTAAGTCCAATAAAAAACCATCCACTCAGCAAACCAAGATTAATACACGGCAGCTTGTTGGCTGTCTCTCTTTGTTTATCTTGACATCCCACAAACTGTGGGGAAGGATGTATCATACAGAGAACATGCTAATGCTTATTTGGATCAACGTCCAAGAGAAATTAGCAGTCCCTAAAAGGTGTGCAGTTTTGACTCTCAATCCCTCCATCCTCTGCAAAAAGTAGCTGAGGGAGAACTGGAGATAAGAACTTAAGAACATAAGAAGAGCCATGCTGGATCAGGCCAAAGGCCCATTTTGTCCAGCTTCCTGTATCTCACAGTGGCCCCACCAAATGTGTCCAGGAGCACACAAGACTAGATATCTGTCTCCTGATACCACTCCCCTGCATTTGGCCCTTGAAGTACCCTGGTTTTAAGCCTGGGAATTAAACATCTCCATCATGGTTTGTAACCTGTGATGGACTTTTCCTCCAGGAATCTGTCCAATCCCCTTTTGAAGGCATCTCGTCTCTTGACCTGAAAGCCAAATCCATTCTGCACCAACAAGAAATTTAAGATGGTGCAAATTCTATCATCCTCTGCCAAGAAAAGCCAATTGCTTGTGCAGATTTAACAAGTCTTCATGACATTAGCATGACTTATTTGGCAATTTAATATGTGGGGAGAGTTAATGAACCGGGCGAAATGAGAAAACCTTGTACGTGAAATCTGCATAGGAAACTCTGCGCTCTAGCTACTGGAAAGTCCACACATCCTGGTAAAATTGTTCAGAAATGAATAAAATAATATTGGAAGCAATCAACAATAAAAATTATAACAATGTATTAATAATTTTGGAACTGAAGAGCTTGTCAAGGACACACAATGGAGAATTGAACTCCCAGCTCATGGATGTGCAGGCAGAGACCTAAACCACTGAACGATTTAAACACCCCAGCTCAGATTTTGAAACGTTTTCCTTTATATTACGTTGGCAGGTTGGTGGGTGAGTGAGTAGATTAACTGGCTGAATAAACATTACTGCTTTTCTGCCTGACCATATGAGATTACAGTGGTACCTTGTATAAAGGAATCAGTAACCCCCCCGCCTATTGCGGGGGTTAGGGACCCACCCGACCCGCAATACATGAAAATCCGTGATATGTGAAAGCGGGTTGGGTGGGGGCAGGGGCGATCAGAGGGGCGGGTGGGGTGGCGGGGAGCGATTTGATCACTTCCCCACCGCCCTCCCGGCGGCTCCGAGGCCTCCCGGACAGGTCTGGGGGCGGGGGAGCGAATTGATCGCTCCCCCGCCGCCCGCCGCAGGTACTGCGATCCCGCGATATAGTGGGACTGCAGTACCTGAATGGCAAAATGGCAGGGGGTGACTGCAATTCGTTCCAAATGAAATTCTGTTAAGCAAATTTTCCTTTATACAAATTTCCCATAGGCATGCATTGAAACCAGAGTAATCCCTAATTGCAATCATTTTTATGTTGTACAGATTCATCCCATAAACTATTCTGTTAAGCAAATTTCCCCTATCTCCGAATTTTTTTGTGTTATACAGATTTTATGTTATACAAACTGTTTGTTATACGAGGGTCCAGTGCACTTTGAAAATCTGCGATATGCGGATGCAGGTCGGGTGGGTGGACACAATTCTAAACATCGTGTGCTGCTCGCCCGCACCACCAAGGGGAGTGCGGCCGAGTGGCCGCGATCTTTAGAAAGGGCTCTTGGTCACAGAGCCAAAACCTTCCCCCTTTCCCTTTCGGGGTACTGTGGCCCCACGATATAGCGGGACTGCAGTATATGAACCACAAAAAGTCAGGGGACCACTGTATCATAAACACAAGATATTTGATCTTGGCCTCCATTGGCACATCCTTACACTTGAGGATCTTTTCTAGTTCCTTCATTGTTTCCTTTCCTAGTCCCAGTCTTCTGGGAAAGCCAGAAGGCTTTAAGGCCTAGGGCAACCAACCTCCAACCGAGGGTCCTGTTCCTACCTTGGTGTTAGCCGGGAACTTTCCTGCTGAGCGCAACACTTGGACACAACTTCGAAGCTCCAAAGCCTTCTAATATGTGTCCCATTCAAGCACTTGCAAGGTGCCTATAAGGCAGGTAGTGAACTCCCGGAATGGAGGATTATGAAATCTGTAATTCAGAAAACCTGAAAATAACAAGCCTGTAGCTTACTCTCACTCACTCTCTACCCCAGACCACAGAGAGAACTCCTAGTTCCCTGACCTCCTTGCCCTCTGAAGATGCCGGCCACAGAGTCTGGCGAAATGTCAGGAAGGAAAACTTCCAGAACATGGCCAAACAGCCTGAAAAACTCAGAACAGCTACCAGGCAGCTTCTATTAGTTCTTTATTTATTTTTTTCATCTGTTCTTATTTTGAATTGTTAAATGGTTTTGATTTATCGTATTTGTGCTTATTGGCTTATTTGTTCTTTTTATTATGATGATTTGATTACTTACCTCATGCTGGTCTGATGGATTAGTTTTTCATTTGCTATTTTAAGTTGTTTAATCTGTTTTTGTATTTTGCCTGTGTATGGAAACTGCCAAGAGCAGCTTTTTGGCTAGATGGTTGCGGTATATAAATCAAATCAATTCAGATCAAATCAATCAACCAATAAATAGATCCTGGCCGTGAAGGCCTTCAAGAATACCTGTGGCTTAGCTTGAGGTACAGTAGTAACAAAATTTGATCCCACTCTAGTATAAATATAGTAGTTTAAATATTGGATGACAAAAGGCTAGGAAAGAAATGGTTGTCTGCCATAGTAAGGTAGCTTTCCCCAACCTACTGCCCCGGGTTGTGTTGAATTCTATCTCTCATCATCCACATTTACTGTGGTTACTGCGAAAGCTAATGTAGACATTAAAGGGGTGTGGTGGCTCAGTGGACTAGAGCGCTGAAAACTGACGGCTGCAAAGCTAGGAGTTCACATCCCAAGTGCCACACAGTGGAGTGAGGTCCCAATGTTAACCCCAGCTCCTGCCAACCTAGCAGTTCAAAAGCATGTAAAAATGCAAGTAGATAAATAGGTCCCGTCATAAAAAGCGGGAAGGTGATGCAGAAATGCACTCAGCCGTGCCGGCCACATGGCCACGAACTTGCACAACACCGGCTTGTTAGCTTAGAAACAGAGATGAGCACCACCCCTAGAATCACACACAACTATCAAGCATGTGCGGGGGGAACCTTTACCTTTGCCTTTAAGAACATAAGAACAGCCTTGCTGGAACAGGACACAGCCCATTCAGTCGAGCATTCTGTCTCACACAGTGGCTCACCATTTGCTTCAGGGTATTCCCAAGCAGATGTCTTCGTCTGCTTATGATTCCACACAAATGGCATTAAGAGACATCCTGCCTATCTCTCCAACCCAGAGGTTGTCCTTAGGCATCCATAATGATAGCCAGCCAGAACCTGTCTAATCCTTTCTTAATGCTGTCAAGGCTGACAGCTATCACCACTTCTTCTGGCAGGGAGTTCGATAGACCAAGGATCCTCTGGGTGAAAAAGTACTTTCCATTATTTGTTTGAGATCTAGCACCCAAAAGTTTCAGGGAGTGCCCCCTAGTTCTAGTGTTGTGTGACAGGGAAAACAGTTTTTCCTTATCTACTTTGTCCACACCACGTATGATTTTTTAAACTTCAACCAGGTAACCTCTTAGATGCCATTGTTCAAGAGTGAAGAGGCCCAGCCGTTGCAGCCTCAGATGGTAAGGAAGGTGTTCCATCTCCTAATCGTTCTGGTTGCCCTCCTCTGCACTTTCTCCATTTCCATAATATCCTTCTGGAGGTATGGTGACCAGAACTGTACATAGTATTCCAGGTGGGGCCTCACCATAGATTTATAAAGAGGCAAAATGACACTTGCTGACTTATTTTCTATACCCTGCCTAGTGATCCTTAGCATTGAGTTTGCCTTTTTTTACTACTGCGGCAGACTGGGTTGACACCTTCATTTAATGAAGACATTACAGCAAGGGGTTAATATCAAATAACCTGATCACAATTTTCTGCTCCCTGAATTTGTTCACTGCTATCTTTTCTTGCCACCAAATATCATCAGAAAAAAAATACCTTAAAAAGTCGCAAAAACCAGATGATTTTGATGTTTAAAAACTACATTTGTGCCTGGCCACAATTTCTTCACAACCCTACTTCCAACATTAGACTTTTAGTATTCTACATGTATAGAGTGAGCTACGTGTACCAACCAAGGGAAACAGTGGGTGGGTGGCTCTCAGAAGCCCTTGCAAGTAATGGTGTGGAATTATATGCAAATTTATTCAGCTCTCATAATATTTATGCTTCCCCACCCTGCCATGCTGGAGCGCCAGTGTTTCATTAATTCAGTCTGAATGTATGGAAAATTCAGAATACTACATGAGCGCAAGCATGATTAAGTATTATTGCCACTGCTGTTATTGTTATTAAGATGTATTTCAGAAACCATTCATAAAGATGAGGTTTCGAGGTTACCTGGGGAACCCAATCAAGAACGGCAGACAAAGTCATCTCATCCATGCTGTTTTTGTTGTGTGTGTGTGTGTGTGTGTGTGTGTGAAAGCAGGCTTCGCTGAGCAATCCATGAATGACAAAGCAAAATTTACCCTAGGCCTCTCTCTAGAAGATCTGGGTAGTGCAGCACATGTAAGTTAAGTGTCACACTGAGTTTTTGCACTGTGTTGAACTCTACCTACCTTTGCAAGAAAAAACAACCCCAAAGGATACATAATCATTAAACACATGCCTGTTTTGGACTAAAAAAACAGAGGAGTTTGGCTATAAAGTGAGGAACAGAATTCCTTTTCTTAAAGGGCTAAAATGGGTCTGAACAGGTAACCCAAGTGCATGTCTTTCTTCCTGGTGTTCTCTTGCTTGAACACTTCTTCTGCCATCCCATTAATTTGTAGTAACAAGAGCTGCGTGGGGACACAGAGTGTTAAAGCAGTGCAATTAAAAAAAGCTAGGGCTGGGGCTGTAGGTTGGTTGATTTTATTCCCATCCATTGCACACTCCAATTAGTCTAGCAAATGAACACGCATGGCTTGTCTCATATTCTCCACCTCAGCATTCATAAGAACATAACATAAAAAGAGCCCTGTTGGATCAGGCCAAAGGCCCATCTAATCCAGCTTCCTATATCTCACAGTGGCCCCACCAGATGTGTCTGGGAGCGCATGAGACTAGATATCTGTCTCCTGGTACCACTCCCCTGCATCTGGCCCTTGAAGTACCTTGGTTTTAAAACTGGAGATTACACATCTCCATCATGGTTTGCAACCTGTGATGGACATTTCCTCCAGGAATCTGTCCAGTCCTCTTTTGAAGGCATCCAGGCCAGATGCCATCACCACCTCCTGTGGCAGGGAGTTCCACAGACTAACAACACGCTGGGTATTTTTTTTTCTTTTGTCTGTTCTCACTCTCCCAACCCTCAATTTGAGTGGATGTTTGACACCTAGGGTTGCCCGATGAGTAGTTTGACAGCTAGGGTTGCTCAATGAGCAATTTGACAGCTAGGGTTGTCCGATGGCCTTGCGCGATCGTGATCTCAGGGCCAAATACTGAGGTCAAGAAGAAGTCCTTTGTGCAGGTCCTTGTGGTATCACAGGAAGCAGGGGGTCCTTGTTATGTCATCAGAGGCTCACCTCTGCATAAGAATAACTACAAGCTACAGGAAGACTGATTTAAAGTGAACATCAGGGGAAAAAAACTTCCTAACTGTTAGAGCAGTATGACAATGGAACCAATGACCTCGGGAGGTGGTTAGTGCTGCAATGCTGGAGGCATTCAAGTGAAAATTGGACAACCATCTGTCATATCTGCTTTGCTATTAATTACTGACTTGAGCAAGGAATGAAACCCTTCCAACTCAATTATTCTATGAAGCTATAATAGCAGAATAATATGGTAATATGTGTGAGATGTGTGCATGAAACAACCAGAAAAACCCTCTGGATTTCCTGCATTAAAGCAAAACAAAGCAAAGTGTTCTGCTTATATACCGCCCCATAACACTTCAAGTAGTCTCTTGGTGGTTTACAGTTTAATTACAGTATGCAAGCTACACATTACCTCTTAAAGTAACATTGTGCAAGGAATATTTGTCCCTGCTTGCTGAGTCCTAGTGTCAAACGAGAGCGGAAAGTATTAGAGCTATTGCAAAGTCAAATGAAAGTTTCTCCTCCTCTAAAACATTCATTCTAAGATCTATCTGCCTGATGGAGAAAATGAAAAGCACTGCCGTTTTTTCAAACTTCAGCTGAAGCCCCGAGACCTAGGTAGTTGCTTGGTAGATCACAACTACTGTGTGTCTCGTCTACATTCCTGCACAGCCTGTCACCCATCTCAATCTCTCTGAAGAGTGTGGAACACAACTCCCACTCTCCACAGCTCACCGGAGAGGTGCAAAATTTTTGACGGCTGTGCACCCACACAGATAGGGCACGAGGTCGTTGTGACGCCCGGGGAACATGGTTAAGGTGGAGAACACAGGAAGGCAAGCTCTGTGCGGCGGTTGGCAAGCTCCTTGCTGCTTATTAAACTTTTATCCGGCTCCCTTGCTGCGCTTCCCCTTTCTGTGCTGTGAACATGGCAATTAATTATTTAGAATAACTAATCAATCAGGGATTAGATGTACTAATCAAACATGTTTCAGCTGCTAAGTATCACTCACTTGAAACGATTGATCAGGCTAAAAGACACTCCCGTGGATGGTTCAGGAGAGGGTTCTTACAGCCCCCATATGCACCTCCTGAACCCCCTAGGGTCGAAGTCTTAACACCATCTGCTGGACCACGGAGAAAGCTGAATACCAAGCCGCCAGACAGACGACACTGATTTTCCGTTCTGGTGCCCTTTCTGCGCTCTCAGTAGGGCATTGAATTGCAAGGGGAAGTCTGGAATCCCCCCCCCCCCCCGGTCAGCTAAGAGGTTGTGAAATGCGCTTGCTTTCTCGCTTTCTTGATTACCTGGCCACTTGAAGTAGCTCGGGACTCTAATGCTAGCTATCAGCACTGGAAATTATATGATTCGAAGGGCATATTTAACGTGCCGAGTGCATCACAGTCAGGAGTTAATTTGGAACAATAAGAGGGAGGTGTCAGGACTTCCAGCTGTTTGAAAACAAGGGTTCCAGAGATGGGACAAAGTGACACAGGTTGCCAATTCATGACATGTTGAAATGTATTCCATCATCCATTTAAGCTCTTCCCTCTCACCCAAAATACCAGAACTAAGGGACATCCACTCAAATTGAGGGTTGGGAGAGTGAGAACAAACAAACAAAAATTTTTTTACCCAGCATGTTGTTAGTCTGTGGAACTCCCTGCCACAGGATGTGGTGATGGCATCTGGCCTGGATGCCTTCGAAAGGGGACAGGACAGATTCCTGCAGGAAAAGACCATCACAGGTGACAAATCATGATGGAGATGTGTAATTTCCAGGCTTAAAACCGGGGTACTTCAAGGGCCAGATGCAGGGGAGTGGTTTCAGGAGACAGAGATCTAGTCCTGTGTACTCCCGGATGCATTTGGTGGGGCCACTGTGAGATACAGGAAGCTGGAGTAGATGGGACTTTGGCCTGAACCAGCATGGCTCTTCTTATGTTCTTATATGTTCTTAGAAAGAGAATCATAATATAACAGAGTTGGAAGGACTCATACGGCCATCGAGTCCAATCCCTTACTCCATGCAGGAATCCAAATCAAAGCAGATCTGAAAGATGGTTGCCTACTTTTCCCTGCAATGCTTCCAGCACTGAAATGCTCACCACTTCCTGAGGTCATTGGTTCCATTGTTGTACTGCTCTGGTGACACGTCATTACTACATGCCCTGATTTCTGGTTCACCTTAAATGTGGCTTCATGTAATTTGAGACTAGAGATGGGCACGAAACAAACTTTTAGTTCATTTCGTTATTCGTTATTCATTTTGTTAGGTAACAAAACGAATAACGAACCCCAGAGTGATTTTAGAGCAAACCGAACCGAACCGGGGCTCTCCCTCCAGGGATCTCCTCCGTGGATGGCAGTCCAGAGAGCACACGGAGCCGAGAATGGGGCTCTCTCTCAAGGGATCTCCCCCGCGGGCGATGACAGTGCGCCGGGCGCTGTCATCCGCCCGCAGTGGAGAACTGTCAAAAGAGAGCTCCATTCTCAGCTCCGCTTTAAAGATCCCTTTAAAGAGAACAGGGGTCTCTTTAAAGGGATCTTCCTGGTGGCGATGGCCCAAACCAAACTGAACCAAGGGTGGGCCTGAACCAGACGAACCCAAACCATGGGTTTTCTGGTTCATGCCCATCTCTATTTGAGACCATTACTGTAGAGATGGCCCCTTGGGGCGGAGGACATTACCCCAGCTGCCTGCATGGGTAAGGTCTTTGGGAATCATTAAACCTCTCTATCTGAGTGGGGAGGCCCCGGGTGGAAGGAAGTGAATTCCATAGCTAAAGCCCCTATACTTAGGAAGCCAGTGTGGTCTGTATCTCTCTCTCTCTCTCTCCACCCCCACCCCACAGATAAACCAGGAAGCCTGTGAGAGGGGGTTGCAGGACACAGCTGCCTGTGATGACTCAGATAAGGCTTCTCTACCCCAGCTACATGACTAGCCCAAGCCCCTGCCACTCTAGATAAGACTTCCCAGGAATTCACCAGCTTACCTGACCCCTGGCATGTAAGGCCCTGTCTCCACCCCTTGTGATGCTTGGTTATTGCAACTAATAAAGCCTTGAGCCCAGGCTAGCAGAAGGAGCTGCTGCACGGGACTCGGCATGCTTGTACCCACCAATGTGTCCATGTGCAGTTAATCCTACACATTACTACATGCCCTGATTGAAAACAGTTCCTTCCCGTCCTCTGTACGACTACCTTTCAAGTATTTGAAAACCACTAGCCTCTCTACCCTCAATCTTCTTTTCTCAAGGCTACGCCTGGTTCTTTTCAGAAATGTAACAAATGGACCATAACAGAACAACTCATTTCTATCCAATGTCAAACTCACGCTGAGATCCATTCTTAAACAAACAAACAAACAAACAAACAAACAAACAAACAAACAAACAAACATACATACATACATACATACACAAATTAGTCTGGTCAGACCCCCACCTGGAGTACTGTCTCCAGTTCTGCGCACCTCAAATTAAAAAGGATGTTGACAACCTTGAACGGGTCCAGAAGAGGGCGACCAGGATGGTTGAAGGTCTGGAAGAAGTGTCTTAGGAGGAGTGGCTCAGGGAGCTGGGAATATTTAGCCTTACAAAAAGAAGGTTGAGAGGGGATGTGATAACCATGTTTAAATATTTGAAAGGATGTCATATCGAAGAGGGGATAAGTTTGTTTTCCATGGCTTCAGAGACTAGGATTTGGAGCAGTGGTTTCAAACTACAGGAAAAGAGATTCCATTTGAACATTAGGAAGAACTTCATGACGGTTAGAGCTGTTCGGCAGTGAAATATGCTGCCACAAAGGAGGGTGGTGGAGTCTCCTTCTTTGGAGGTTTTAAAGCAGAGGCTGGATGGCCATCTGCCAGGAGTACTTTGATGGGGGTTCTGAATGGCAGGGGGTTGGGTTGGATGAGGACTCTTCCAATTCTATGATTCCATGATTCCATGAAATTGGCCGAGCATATGCATTTATGAATACTTTTTGTGTGTTAGGGTAAACATTAAGTTTTTGTTTGCAAATTTCCCTGTCCACATGCATTGTATACACATATATTTTCATTATGCTTTGTCAAATACATAGATTTCTATAGGTAAATAACATGTACTATATGTGCTTTTATAAATTATGTGTAAATCAAGAACATCACTGGAAGATGCTCGGAAACAAACATCCCAAAGAGCAATAATTTGCATATTCATTTAAAATATACAGGGTGGGGGCTATTTTATTTATTTATTTATTTATTTATTTATTTATTTATTTATTTATTTATTTATTTATTTATTATACCACCCGTCTTCCAAGGGAACTCCGGGAGGTTAACAATATAGGTTAAAACAACCAGATAAAAATACAAAGCAACAATAAGTGAAAGAATCAATAGAAGATTTAATAGAAGAAAGAAAGTGAAAAATATTTAAAAATGTAGACCAGACAACTTACAATGGAGGGCTTTCCCTCCCTTATGCCCTGTTACATTTTTCAAGTTGCAATATGACAGATATTTTTAAAGTGTGGAGGGAAACCACTGAGAAAAAAAATAAGGCAGTAGATCCAGTTTAACGCTCTTACCAACAAGATACACAACACTTGAGCTGCAATAAAACAAAGGTTGCTGCATTTTTTAAAAAGCGGTGGGAGAAATTTAACATCTAGGATTCCAACATTAGCAGGGGCTACATCACAGCACTTCATCTGTGAATGTCAGAATATCTGATAAGAATCAAGGAATGGCAACCTAAAATTCCAGGTGTCAACATGGAGTGCTCCCCAAAGGCTTAAGTGTGCTCCTTGATTTAGTAAATCCTTGGGTAAGTGGGATCCAGGTTAAGAATCAGTGGCTCTGATGGACCCAGTCGTCCAGTCCACATAACAATGTGGCAGCTAATTTCCTGCCGAAAGCTGGAGCCCTCCAGATGTCTTGGACCACAACTCCCAAATTTCCAAGCCTAGATTGCCAATGACAAAGGACTGTGGGAGTTGTGGTCGAAAACATCTGTAGGGCCGAAGTTTGGACACCACTGAACTAAGCAATGGAGGTAAAGGATCTCCATGCACATGTATGTTAGTTGTGTCCAACTCTACGGGCGGTGTTCATCTCCATTTCTAAGCCAAAGAGTCAGCGTTGTGCAAGTCAGTGGCTATGTAGCCCGCATGGCCGAACGCATTTCTGCGCACAGAACACTGTTTAACCTTCCCACTTTTTACGGCAGCACCTATTTATCTACTTGCTGTTACATGCTTTCGAACTGCTAGGTTGGCAGGAGCTGGGGTTAACAGCGAGGGCTCACTCCACTCCACTGCATGGCACCCGGGATTCGAACCACCAAGCTGCCAACTTTGTAGCCGACAGTTTTCAGCACTCTAGCCCGCTGAGCCACCAGGAGCAGGCCCCAGAATTCAGTTTTTCTAGTCTGCTCCTCATTTTGCTATGGCAAAACATCCTTTGGCAACATCCCATGATCTCAGCAGTTGGAGCAACCTCTGTCTAATTACTACCCTGTAAGTGTTCACTGAAAAAGCTTTTGGGGAAAACACAAAAAGGCAACATAAAGCTATAGAGTCCATTTTCAATAAATAATTGAACGTCTTTGTTTTCCCGTCCCGAGACTTTTTGACTCTTTCTTGAGGAGCCGTTCTGTAGCTTCTTCCCCTTAGTTTGACCCGTGTCATAATTGGAATTTCAATTATTCATTTTCAATTATGAACATGACATGATTATCACAAATGTCATTAAGTATTAAATTACCCCACTAATGATGGATAGATGGAGCAGTAGACCCTTCTTCAGATCATCCAAGTACCTTGAAGGCTGTTTTGTCAGTGACATAAGACAGGGGCCCTTACTGCAAAGCTTGCTAAATACTGAGAGTAAGTAGTACACAGTGTATACTTAATGTACACATACAAAATGTACTTACTACAATGGAATAATCTTAGAGCCTTACCCCACGACGGCTAAAAAGCACTTGTAAATACAGGAAGAGCCTCGTGGCGCAGTGGTTAAATGCCTGTACTGCAGGTAAAACTGTGCTCACGACCTGGGGTTCAATCCCTGGTAGCAGGTTCAAGGTTCACTCAGCCTTCCACCCTTTCAGTAAAAAACCCAGCTTGCTGGGGGCAATGTGTAGCCTGCACACTGTAATTAAAATTGCCTCCCAGAAGCAGGGTCTGCCCTCAGAAGCAGCCAGCTTTAAAAAAAAAACTGACCACGCCCCATTAATTGCCTCCCAGCGGGTCTTCCAGCAACCACCTCTGGGGGTACTGTTTTTTGGAGGCACTTTCAATGAATCTTTTAAGGTAACACAAACTTAAGTGGGGACTCCGAAGCACTGTTGTTTTTCTCTTGTCCCCGTTGTGCTTACTTCCCATGATTTTTTTTTAAAAAATGTTGTTTCAGGATATTGATACGCCAGCAAGCCCACGTCATATGCGCTACCCTGTATTTTACTGAAATTACTGAAAATTTCCCTATTAGACACCATGATGTAAGAGTAATTATAATTGCACACGTTACCACAGAGTTCGCAGTGACACAAGGAAGGTGATATGTCGACATAGAAACTTTTTAAAAATGTTTGCAATGGAAAAGCAGGGAAACATCACAGAAACTGGCATTTTGATGCACATCACAGTGGTGGAGATAAAACGTAGGTGGAGAATATAGCACCGTCAGGACACAGAAACCTCTGTTCCAAATCACGTGATTGTTGGAGGAGAGAATCCGCTTTCTCTTAGAAGCCAGTTCTTCCGGCTGTGAGATAATGCTCTTATTTTGGGCTAAACTAATGAGCCACCTAGTTCAGCTCTGTCTTCTAGAAATGTGCAAAGGTGATCTGATTCATAATGAATTTCGTACAGTCAGGTATTTGCAAACTAGCTGATAATTAATACATATATTTGCAGATTTGTGATGCCCTTAATGAGCCCTTTAGTATACCTGATAAAGAGGTATCATTCACATTTGTCCAACTTCCAAAATTCTCCATGCCATAACTTCCACCAAGTACTGGGGCAATTTTCTTGTTCTGACAGGAAGTTAGACTATGAACAATCCCAGACCGGAGACCAGCCGCACTTGAGTGTCTGTGGATTTGTTAGAAGTTTCAGAGAGGGTAGCCATGTTAGTCTTTTCAAGAATTTCAGGCAAAAATCAAAGAAAAACAAAACAAAACAAAAGACACAAATATGTGGCACCTTAAAGACTAACTTTCATGTTTTAATGTGATGTTTTGTCCACATGTGTACTTCTTCAGACATAGCAGCAGAATGAGGTGTGAGATACTGTATAGTATGGCCCTTACTTCACAAAGTGCCTCGCTTCGAACCGACCTTGCCTTCGCTGTGAATTCGGTGGCGGTCACGTGGTCTCCCTTCGATCCCACCCCTGTTTATCAGTGCTCACGCGCTGCATTTTTACTACCGAATCGATTACTACCTCACGTGCTCCCTTCGCATTAGGACGCCGCTTTGCAACGTTCGCTTGTTCCCATCCTTTAAAAAAAAACTCGGCGTATCGATGCATCAATACTTGGCTGTCATTTCCGACAGAGCTGGTTATGTGTCTAATCTGGTGGTGGAGAGAAGCAGGCTTGAACCCCTCCCCCTTACGTGGGGAGACTTGAAAGCCAGCAGGGTAAGGGACTCCTGCCCAACCTCTCCCCTTTGGATGCGTCTTTCCTCCCTCCCCACTCCCTTCTCGCTCCCGGAGGGTGTGCGGTATGATTTTCAAGTCCTCCCTCTGATGCAGACCCGACCGGATCGCCCGGCAGCGGAACTCCCTGGGCGTCCCACGAGGGGACGGAGGTGATCGGGCTTGAGGGCGCGTTGCCGAGTCGGAGTGCGCGCGCACACGCAGTTACTGCTTCTCGCCACGCCGAGCATCTTCAGTTTGGAAGCCGAAAGGGTCGTTTGCAGAGTTTGGATATTTAAAAAATAAAAATAAAAAAACCCCGAGTCCACACGTCACGTTGGGAGCGAAGCGAGATGCGAAGCGAAAAGATTCCTGGCAACTGGCAGGGGCACCACTCGCCCCGGTTGGAGCACGGTAAAGGGGGCGTGGTCGGGGTGGCATCGCAGCCAAAAAGGAGGGGCGTGCGGACTGAAACGATGGATTTGCACAGAAAGGAGGGGTTGCCGCGAAGCGAGCAGTTCGTGAAGTAACGGCCTTTGAGATATACATATCATACCAAATATTGATTGGCTCTAGTGTATAGAGTTGGGAGGTGGATAGGGGAGGGGAGGGAGGAGGAGGGGGAAGAAGAGGAGGGAGAGTTAATTAGTAGAAATGGTGAGAAGATAGAATGGTGAGAAGTGTGGGCTAGAGCTGTATAGTTTTATGGCCCACACTAGTCTCTTTTAAGTATGGGAGGTAGAACACCCCAAAGGGAGAGTTATGGGAGCTGAAGTGAAAATAATAATCCCAATGGCACATCCCTAAATATCAAACAAGAATCTTCCATGCACAATAGGCACCAGCTGAATTATCCTCCAATTCTGTAGGAAATAAGGGGTCACAAGAAAGATTGTTATCTGCAATGAGAGAGGCTGCAATGCCAGTGCAACCAAGTTACATATCCATTTTTAAAGGCATCAGTATAGTGTTATTTTTATGTAATATTTTTAATTATTTTAAATGGCATTTTGGGTGGGTTTTTTGTGCTCTAATACAGTAAATCTTTTAACATTAAAGCATGTGACTTATGGAAAGCATGCTACTTATATACCATACAATAGAACTTAAAGCATTATCTGGGTGCTTTAATTATATAGGCTACATACTGTGCAGGAGCTGTGCAGGGAAATGCATCATCCCGCCTCCCTGTCTGATTGGCCAGCGCTAGGGAGAAAAGGACAGATGACATCAGGAGACTTCTTTCTGGTTGGACTTTAGCTTGATACGACTGTGCAGGACGATAAGTGATTGGCTGCTTGCATTTCAGAGGCTTCCGAACAGCACCTGAGCTTTTGTGGGTCGATTGAGAACATGCTGCTTCTGAAACGAACAGCCCACCCCTACAGTGAACCTATGGTCGAAAACCTGTTGACTAGCTATGCCTGAGTAACCGAATGTCGCGTAAGTGGTCTCAGAATTCGCAACCAAGTGGACATCACTTGCAGCAAGCTGTTCGTTGGGTGCACTGCACTCCTAGTTGCACAATCAACTGGGCAACCATAGACACCACCAAGTAGACTGCCTATGTGAAGCTTCATGTCAGTGCCCACAAAAATAACTTTAACTTTACACCAAGTACAGTAGTACCCCAACTTAAGAGCAGCTTGATTTAAGAGCAATTCGACTTAAGAGCGGAAAGCTGTTTTAACTGCCACCCTACAATTTTTAGATATGGTCTGTTCGACTTAATAAATATTTTTTTCATTTTTCGTTTTTTTTTCACTTATTTTTTCATTTTTTTTTGATAGGTACCCTGATTTAAGAGTAAGAACATGCATTCGGAATGGATTAAATTTGTAAATTGAGTTACCACTGTACAATAAGATTTCCATCTACGTCACATTTTATTTGCGACCAAGATTTTGAGTCTCTAAGGATTCCACCAGCCAGCTGCTGCCCTTAAAATCATTCTGTTTGATTTGTATTGCCCACTGTATTAGCCACAGAGTGGATTAGAGATAGATGGACAGATAGCTTATTTACATATGTGTATACATTTATACATAGCTATAGACAGATGCTTTTGGTGTTTATGTAGAAACTGTTTCTATAATGAATGGCACTGTGAGAAGAATAAATTATGTGGGAAAAGAGGGGGAAAGTATGTAAATTTTATTCGTTCAAATTTCCCTCACAGCATGCAGAGGCATCCAGAAACAATTTTCTCTTTTATGTTGTCATTCTGCCCTTTCAGGCAAGTGACAGGGACAGTCCCACCTATTTGGAAATTAAAGAAAAGCTATCTTGTGGGAGTGGAAACAGCAGGATGCAACCTTCATTCGCCTCCCAAGGGAGTTTAAAGGAATCTTATATAAAACGGCCTTTGTAAGGGGTGTCTTGTGCTCTTCAAGGATCTATATATACAGACTGAGAATACACCCTCGCATTGGGTGTGTAAACCATTTACTTCATGCTCCATACCCGGGCAAAAATGTGTTACTGTTGACGGAAGAGCAATAAATCCCCTTTCATGTATTTCCTGTCCTTTTGTGATAGCCCTTCGTTCATGGTTGGGGACCACCCTACTTGTCAGGGCACCTTTTCCCAAGGTCATATACCCACTCAAACAGGGCCTCCCTGAAAAAGCTCCTCTGGGTGGCCACTCTGAAGGCCAGGGAATCATCAGCCTTCTTCGTTGTGGCATCAAAATTTGGAATCAATTCCTAATGCAGGTGCATCAAACAAAAACACCCTCCTCAGGAGGAGGAGGGCTGTTTCTGATCACCTGATTCCAACCAGGAAGTTTCTGATAAAACTCTCAGCCATCACCATCAAGTGCACCATTACCACTACCACCAATGCCATCACTAGTTCTGGTGTCTCATGGCAGATAAAATACTCAGAGCTCATGTTACAAAGACAGTTAGGAACCATCAAGTTACAAACTCTCAGTTTTGTCTGATATTAAGTTCTCCAACATCACAGCGAAACTTGAAGGAGTGATCTGCATGTCTTGACTGTGTGAACTTTTTCGCCTCAAGAACCAAGCAACTTAATAGGGAGAATGTACTGGTTTGCCCCTGCATCTTCCTTGTGTGATCTCCGGCCATGAGAGGTGAATTAAGAGTGAAATTAAATTGGTACTGTCTTTCTGCTTTTAAGTGCTCTCTGATCACTGCTGCCATGTTTCGGGCAGAGGGTCATCGGGTCGGCATTATTAGCATGGAGTTTATATGGATCATCACCATTGACTTGCAGCAGGAGGAAGCATCCCCCTGGGAGGCTTTTAAAACAAACCTGATTTTATTCAGCTTATGGAATTCGATTGTCATTATCCCTGTGCCTAGCCAGAGAGGCTCTTTGTGTTTACACAAGAGGAGGACAAAGGTCAAACACAGACAACAAGAGCTCAGACGCTGCAAATCAATATCTTTCAACTTAACATCTCTGATTTCTTCTTTTAAAAGCCGACTCGGTGGATGCTGGTTCCTGAATTAATGCAAATTGCAGCATATGTCAGTCTGGACCAAACACTGGTTTCAAACGCTGTTCTACTCCCCTCGATAGAGCAAAGGATGTAGTTGTGCGGTTGAGGCAGAGGCTCTCCATACTTTAGAATCCCTGAACTGTCAAACTGAAAGAGACCCTTTGAGTCATCTTAGTCCAACAGTCTTCCAACAAACTTAATCCATGGATAAAACATCTTTGGAGCATGTGTTCCACCACATTCTCTGCAGTCCACTCCATATTAAACAGCTCCAACTGGTGGGAAGCATCTGGCCTGGATGCCTTCAAAAGGGGATTGGACAGATTCCTGGAGGAAAAGTCCATCACAGGTGACAAACCAGGATGGAGATGTGTAATCTCCAGGCTTAAAATCAGAGTACTTCAAGGGCCAGATGCAGGGGAGTGGTATCAGGAGACACATATCTAGTCTCGTGTGCTCCCAGATGCATCTGGTGGGGCCACTGTGAGATACAGGAAGCTGGACTAGATGGGCCTTTCGCCTGATCCAGCATAGCTCTTCTTATGTTCTTATGTTCTTAAGTTCTTCTTAAAGTTTAAAGCAAAGTGTATTGAGTCTATACAGCCTCATAGCATTTAAGAGCACTCTCTGGGTGGTTTACAATTTAAATCTGAAGGCTACATGTTGTCCCCCACCCAGGAAGCTGGGTAAAACATTTTTCTGACCTCAGAAGGCTGGAAGGTTGAGTGAATCCTTAGCTTCCTACCTGGAATTGACCCTGCAGAATTATGGCTGCAGTATAACAGTTTAACCACCGCACCATGGTCAAGATCTCTTTTTTAGGAATCAAATCTAATGCTGCAGAGACTATTCCGGTCTTTTATTATGGGGCATTACCGTGTCCCTATCTGTTCATAAAATATTATGAGTTTGGCAACCTCAGATTTTCTGTTTCTCACCCTAAGGCATCTGGAAGCACGAGGCAAGGTATTTTTGCTACCTGAAGAACAAAATGGCACTGCCATCTCCACCTACAAAAACCGGGAGGACAAGCAGTCTATAGCGTGTCAAACTATTCTAAACAGCCTATTATTAGACATAGGAGTTTCCTAAGTACTGAAGGATGTCTGATTGTGTCTGTGAAGATTCTAAGTCATCCAGGGGAGTTTATCTGGAAGTCGAGTCATGGCAACTGGACTTATTTTCTTGAGGGATCGAAACGTTTCGCTACTCATCCAAGCAGCTTCAAAAATCTGAGGAAAGTTAGTGGCGAATCCTCCATTTTATAATTCGCCTTCATTTCACGTCACCCTGGTCTGAACATGCTGATAAGTTGGACAAAGCTG
This sequence comes from Phrynocephalus forsythii, assembly GCA_029282475.1. Classification (NCBI taxonomy): domain Eukaryota; kingdom Metazoa; phylum Chordata; class Lepidosauria; order Squamata; family Agamidae; genus Phrynocephalus; species Phrynocephalus forsythii. Next base: position 9,200,272 of record JAPFRF010000010.1, read on the forward strand.
CTTGGCTGAGTAGCAAAAGGTTTCGAGCTCTCGAGAAAAGAAGTCAGGTTGCCACGACTCAACTTCCAAACATGTCTAATTGTCACAACACAAACGTTTCACAACTCATGTAGCCTACAAATGGGCTTCCTTTGTTTTGTGATTGGCCATTGGAGGGTAAACACACTGGCTTCATTTGCAAGTATAATCATGGAGTACAGTGGCTGGGACACTAACAGGATTTGAGCTTCTAATTACTGGTACGTGCTACTTATAAGTCACTAGTAGCTTGACAGGGTTCCTGTATCACTGCTAAGCAGCTCGCTAATTCAGAGGCTGAGGACAGAGCTGTGAGATGCACATAGGCCGCGGTCTCACCAGCGTTTTCTGCGCATTTTTGTTGCGGTGAACTGTGCAGTAAAAGATCACGTCCTAACCATGAAGGGAAGTAATTTGGTGCCCCGACCAACCATGCCCCTGGAAGCGCACTTTCACCGAAGTTTTTTAAACCACCGCTAGGGGTTGGTTTTAAAAACTTCCCTTACTCTAGTGATGTGTGACCCCAGAAAATACGCAGTATTTAGCGTCGTACCCCTTTCCCTGCCCCTTCCTGTTGGTTCAGCTTAGAAAATCGACCCAGGAAAAAAGGAAAAGATGCGCAGTAAACAAGTAGAGATGGGCACAGAGCAGTAAAAACTACCCTGTTGACAGGACACTAACTGTGCATCAAACATCACGTGACCACCTGGGAAAAAAACTATGCATCAAATTAAGATGTGCAGAAAACTTTAGTGAGACCGTGGTCATAGTTCTGCTTTCCAAGAGAGGGAATATCTCATGTGGTTCTCTGAGATCCTGCCGGCCCCTACCATCTGCTTGCCTTACCCTCCCTTGCAACCAGCCAACTGAGTAGAATGCTGCTAGATAAAAGAACAAATGCATCTTACCTTTAGTGTTTATAAGGGCACAGACCTAAACACTAGGGTTGCCAGGAAGGCAGTACAAAGAGTGCCATTTCACACCCTGCAGCAATTGGCACCTGTTTTGAACAATGAAGAATTGTATTGTCCTATTGTACCTTTCAGGATAAATACTGTCTCCATTTTTAAACTGGTTAGGGAGCTATTATTTCAGAATACAGTAATACTTTGGTTTATGTGTACCTCGATTTACAAGTGTTTTGCAAGACTAGCAAATGTTTCTTCTAAATTTTGCCTTGCTCAACAAGCAATGTCTTGCAATACGAGCACAGGAGCAGGTCACGTGATTAGTAGTGAGCCAATGGTAGCTCTCTCTCTCTCTCTGATGGATTGTGGGGGGATTGTCTGGAATGTTACATCTCAGGCAAGCCTCAAAAGAAGACGGACAGAAGAACAGAGATCTCCCTTGGAGAATCAGAAAGATGATTTCTGACTTCTTTGAGTAAGATGATGAAATAAAAAGGAAAATTATACATGGAATTTCTATGTATAAAGGTTAAAAAGGAGATACAAAAATAAAGGGTTGAATTGGCTATAAAATAAACAGAACTGAAACCCATGTAGCATGACTTCTGACAAGCATTGTATGTATTTTGTTTTGTTTTTTGTAGAAAATAAATTTTAAAAAAACTATATAAAAAGCTTCTCTCTCTCTCTTTTTATCTTTTTATCTTCATTTTTGTTCTGTATTATATTTACTGTATGGTAACCACCCAGAGTAGAACTTTGGTACTAGTGGAAGCAGTATATACATTGATTGAATGAAAGAATGAAATGAATGAATGAATGAATGAATGAATGAATGAATGAATGAATGAATGAATGGCAATGGAATTTTTAGTGGGCTCAGTAAATACTAACCTTCACTAGCTTGATTGCTTGCCACTGGAATACATTAGATGTCTCACGGGGTCAGAAAAATCCATGTATCTCACTCAATGCAAGTACAATATCTTTGTTTAAATCCCAATGGATAAGAGTTATGGTTGGAGATTTGTCCATCCCAATCTATAAGAGGTGGTGGGGGCAACATTTTTTTGCCATTAGAATTAGCAGTGTTACCCAGTACATCTCCCCTTTTAATCTATGAGATGTTGTATTGGAGTGAATGGGCCTGGGGTTCCTTTGAAAGACATCAGGAAAAAAATGTCTTAATAATATAAGTAGTAGAGATGGGCACAAAATGAAACAAAATGACAAATGAATTTTGTCTCTAAAATGAAACGAAACGAACAGAAACACCGGAAATTTTGTCGTGCGTTTCGTTTCCATTACTGCAATATGAGTGAATTGCTTAAAATCCTTTTAAAAATCACAAAAAAGAAAGAAATGGTTACGAAATGGTAACGAAACAAACAAAAATGAATTTTTTGCAAAAAAATGCAAAAAACAGAAACGAACCGAAACAGACCCTCCAAACGGCAAACGACAAACGAAATGCCATTTTTTTATTCGTGCCCATCTCTAATAAGTAGTCCAACAACGGAACCCATGGAACTTAGACAGCTGTTGGGCTCTCCATCAATGGAGGTCTTCAAGAACAGACTGAGCAATTATCAGTTTGGGACCTCTTGGCTCCAGATGTTCCTCCCCCCATAGATAAATGTTGGGTTATATAGATAAGAGTGCACTTGCCTTCTCTGGTATTCCATATGCCCCTTCCATTCATTACAAGCAAACAATATGAATGGAGGTTCTGCCCCATCATATACAACATCTGGAGAGGACAAGAAAATATACAGCATTTGGCTGGCATTTCCATTTACTGCAGGAAATTTAACAGTCCCTCTAAATCTACTTATTTTTGTTGTTAATGCAATTCCAGAACATAATCTCAGAGGATTCATTTCTGGACACTTGTAGATAAATATGGGTCAAATGCTTGGTGTGCAGAAACCACCTGGACTATTTCTCGGCAAAAAATGTATTTCTGTATCAACCCTTGTCCTACTGAACTAATACTCACTTGGGGAACTCGCTACTCCCTGGACTCTTAATTCGACCAATACCCCTGTGCAGCAGAATCTTTAGACTCCATGAATACATTAAATGCCTATAGATCATCTACCTTCTGGAGGGATTATCATAAGCCTGGCTTGATAACACAGTCTAGGAATTATTTTAAAAATTCAATTTTTAAACCATTCAAGCTTACAAAAAAAGGCGCTCTCCTTGAGCACTCATCTATTACAAACACTTCAAAATCTTCCTGTCTTGCTTCGTCATGTTTAACCTTTCCCTCACTTTCCTCTTGGTTTGAAAGCTTCTGCTTATTTCATTTCATTTTTTAAAAAAATCCTTGCTTACAATTTGCAGAACAGAAACTTGGCAGTGAAATGTTGCCTTATATCCATTTCTTCCTCATCTTTACTTAATGCCGGGCTGAAAAATTTGTTCTGCATAGCGGCCGGGGTGGGGGAGGAGGAGGGAGGGAGAGATTATACACCCCATTTTCCAGCTTACTTCAAAATAAGTCCAGGTGGGCTAGAAACTTTGGAGCAAATGCTGAAGTTCTAATGATCAAGGGAGTTAACACACCATACCTCTTATCTTATCTTTACACTGAGTTGAAGAAGCAAGATTCAAGAAGGCAGTTAACTATTTTTAAACCATTCATTAAAAAACTCACAAGTCCTGGTCAGACCCCACCTGGAATACTGTGTCCAGTTCTGTGTGCCTCAATTTAAAAAGGATGTTGACAACCTCAAGCGGGTCCAGAGGAGGGCGACTAGGATGGTTGAAGGTCTGGAAGAAATGTCATATGAGGAATGGCTTAGGGAGCTGGGAATGTTTAACCTTTCAAGAAGAAGATTGAGAGGGGATATGATAGCTATGTTTAAATATTTGAAAGGATGTCACATTGAAGAAGGGACTGGTTTGTTTTCCATGGCTTCAAAGACGAGGACTCTGCACAGTGGTTTCAAACTGCAGGAAAAGAGTTTCAATTCAAACATTAGGAAGAACTTCCCAACGGTTAGAGCTGCCACAGAGGGTAGTGGGTTGAGTTTATAACTACACATAACCTTGTTTATTTATTTATTTAGAATCATAGAATCATAGAGTTGGAAGAGACCTCAAGGGCCACCTAGTCCAACCCCCTGCCATGCAGGAACCCCATCACAACATTTCTGACAGATGGCCATCCAGCCTCTGCTTAAAAACCTCCAAAGAAGGAGACTCCACCACCCTTTGTGGCAGCATATTCTACTGCTGAACAGCTCTAACCATCATGAAGTTCTTCCTAATGTTCAAATGGAATCTCTTTTCCTGTAGTTTGAAACCATTGCCCCAAGTCCTAGTCTCTGAAGCCATGGAAAACAAGCCTGCTCCCTCTTCAATATGACATCCTTTCAAATATTTAAACATAGCTATCATATCCCCCCTCAGCCTTCTTTTTGAAAGGCTAAACATTCCCAGTTCCCTAAGCCGTTCCTCATAAGACATTTCCTCCAGACCCTCAACCATCCTGGTCGCCCTCCTCTGCACCCGCTCGAGGTTGTCAACATCCTTTTTAAATTGAGGCGCACCGAACTGGACACAGTACTCCAGGTGGGGTCCGACCAGAGCAGAATAGAGTGGTACTATCACTTCCCTTGATCTAGACACTATGGTTCTGTTTATGCAATCAAGAATTGTATTGGCTTTCCTGGCTGCCGCATCACACTGCTGACTCATGTTCAATTTGTGGTCCACTAAGACTCCCAAATCCCTTTCACAGGTACTATTCTCCAGCCATGTATCCCCCATCCTATATCTGTGCAATTCATTTTTTTACCTAGATGTAGCACCCTACATTTCCCTCTGTTGAAATCCATTCCATTGGCTTTGGCCCTGCACTCTAACCTGTCAAGGTCTTTTTGAATTTTCATCCTATCCTCTAAGGAATTAGCAACTCCTCCCAATTTGGTATCATCTGCAAATTTAATTAGCATACTCTTTATTCCTTCCTCCAAGTCATTAATAAAGATATTGAACAGCACTGGACCCAGAACAGAACCCTGGGGCACCCCACTGGTCACAACTCTCCAAGCTGAAGAGAGGCCATTTATGGTCACCCTTTGGGAGCGATCAGTCAACCAATTACAAATCCACCTAACAGTAGCACTATCTATCCCACTTTCTACTAACTTCTTAGCAAGAATATCATGGGGAACCTTATCAAAGGCCTTAGTAAAGTCCAGATAAGCAATATCCACAGCATTCCCCTCATCCACCAGGCCTGTAATTCTATCAAAGAAAGAGATCAAATTAGTCTGGCATGACTTGTTTTTAAGAAACCCGTGTTGATTTCTTGTAATGACATCATTGTTTAAATAATTGCAGACTGACTGTTTAATAATCTGCTCTAGGATCTTTCCAGGAATTGAAGTCAAGCTGACTGGGCGGTAATTATTGGGGTCCTCTTTTTTTCCCTTTTTGAAGATGGGGACAACATTAGCCCTCCTCCAATCGATGGGGACTTCCCCTGTTCTCCAGGACTTCTCAAATATTATTGCCAATGGTTCTGAAATTACTTCCGCCAGTTCTTTTAATATCCTTGGGTGTAATTAATCTGGCCCAGGAGACTTAAATTCATTTAATGTTTCCAGGTATTCCTGTAACTGCTCTCTACCTATTCTATGTTGCAATTCCCATCCTACCTCACCTTGTCTTTGTCCCAGTGGATCTCTTTCTTCCTTTTTGGAGAAAACAGAGGCAAAGAAGGTGTTGAGTAGTTCTGCCTTTTCCTTGTCTCCTGTTAGTAACTGGTTATTATCGCCACGCAGAGAGCCTACCATTTCCTTATTTTTCCTTTTGCTGCGGACATAACTGAGGAAACCCTTTTTATTATCTTTAATGTCTCTGGCAAGTCTAAGTTCGTTTTGCGCTTTAGCTTTTTTTACCACCCCCCTGCATATATTCCTGTTTGGTGCATTTCCCATTTTTCCATTCCTTGTACTTGTTTTTCTTTATAGTTAGCTGAGCTGAAAGTTCTTTAGTAAACCATTGCGGTTTCTTTAGACCTCTCCCATTTTTCTTCTTGTCGGGACAGTTTTAAATTGTGCCTTTAATATCTCGCTTTTAAGGAACTCCCATCCATCTTTATTTTTATTTATTTATTTATTTATTTATTTATTTATTTATTTATTTATTTATAAACTGTGCTGATTTTCCCAAAGGAACTCTGGGTGGTGTACAAACAAAGCAAACAACAATTAAAAACACGCAATACATACTTATACAATAAATATTTAAGTGTTTACATTGACACTCTGTTTTCAATGTGAGTTTCTATCACCCATAACTTTTACATGGAATTTTACACTCTTTTTAACTGCGCACTTTTTCTTGTAGCTTTAATGTAATGTTGTCTATTAAGATATCCCTCAATTCTCTGTTCTCAATACTTAATTGTACTGGACTATATAATATCCCTTGTTACTGTAAGCCACCTTGTGTTCCTTTCCAAGGAGAAAAGCGGGGTTAAAAATACTCTAAAATTTATTTATTTATTTATTTATTTATTTATTTATTTATTTATTTATTTATTTATTTATTTATAGGATTTTACTGTTTGAGTATCCATATGTGCAGCTGTAGCTGGCTAGTTGTTTAGGTATCAGGTTGCAGAGCCAGTGGGGGTGGGGGGGTTCAATTCCTCAGTATGCCTCCTGCAAGTACAGCCAGCCTGGTAGCCTTGGGCCAGCTGCACAGACCCAGCCCCCCCCCCAGCCCCGATGAAGGGAAGTGCAAACCACTTTTGAGTATTCTATCTAGAAAACCCTGAGTGTTACCAAAAGTCAGAATGGAACTGACAGGACATGATGAAATTTTCTATATCCTTATCTATCTATTTACCTGTTCGCCCACCAATTACACGGACCAGATGCGGGTACAAAGCCTTTGTAATTGAATGATAATTTACCATGAAGCACAGATGTCAGTGCCTCTTGACCTGACAGCATACGCAGAGCGAAATATGGTTAAGAGGCAATTACTCACCGAGTAACCCTGATGTCTTGATTATCATTTGTAAGCTAGCCATTCCAGGATAATTTCGGGGGAGGCAGTGGGCAGTGGGAAGCAGCCCCTCTCATGCACAATCAATGCAAACCTGGTCTCCTCACCCTGTGTCCTCTTTACAACCAGACAGCTGTGCTCCGTAAACAAACAGAAATGTGAAAAGTCATTTAAAAAATTAAAATGTGAACTTCCACACACGGGGGGGGGGGCGTTGTTACTGTTTATGACAGTTACTTCACTTCCTTCCTCATTTCAAGTTTATGTTCGTTTCGTGATCACGTCGCTCACAGTCACGTAGTCTTGTCCCGGTACTGTCCCTCTTTCTGTGTACCCATGGGCGTGATTGATGGTACCGTGATAACTGTTACTGCACGTCCTTGTTTCGAGACAACATCTGAACGTCTCAGCTTTCATTCTCGGGGTGGTGGTGGTCCTACCTTCCGTTTTTCGATCTTTCGAATCTCCTCAACTTTGCCTTCAAAGCATTACCAGCTAAGTTCGAGGCATTTGTCTTTTAATCTTTCTGCACTTAGTTGCTGACTCCCTAGGGAATGTACTGGTGAATGGCACTTCACACTCCTGCCACTAGATGGAGAATGGCATGTTGCGTGATGAGCCTTACCTCACGGGTACTCATCTCAGAACGAGAACCGAGACAAGAGAATTCCTGAGCCCAGGGAGGGGGTATGGCTCATCACACTTTAATCTCAGTTCAGGGGGCATGGTCGGGATGAACACCCGTCGTCACACAATGGACGTTTGGTAAGATTTCCTCATACCGGTCACAAGCAGGACCACGAACAGTGATGAGAAGGACGTGAAGTAACAGCCTGTGAAAGAGAAAGCCTGTGGATATAACACAGGATGGCCATCACGGTGGTCTTGGGGTGTTCTCTTCCTTCTTCCATCACTTCTCCACCTTATGTATTTCTTCAGGAGCTGTTTCTCAGCCCCATGCCTCAGTTTCCCTTTCTATTAAAACCTGTCCCTTCATTTTGAATCTATAAAAGAGGACACAATTCAATCCATCTGATTTCCCTCTCTCCAGATGATATCCAACAAGGGTTTTCTAACAGTGGCAATGCAAACACACTTTGCTACCAAATTCCTACAACCTTAAACCAAAATCAATTTAAGAAATCAACTAACAAGGCTACCATGTCATGTTCCGTCCAGCTTCTAGAAACTAAGTCCTCCTCACCCCTCTGCTTTGTTTGGGAAAGGGTGTGTGTGTGTGTGTGTGTGTTTTAACTAAGACATAAATCCATAAAACGAGGACATCACAAAGCAGACTTGAGACTAATGGAAGACAAAAGCTAGTAACATGCAACCTGTTTTTCAGCATCCACACTAAATCACAGGCATTGCAAGTTCTGGCCAAGACATGAAGGCCAGAAATTATTTAGCAGAGGATTAGACAGGAAAAAGATAACAGGAAACAGTTGGCATGAATAAAGCCATTTTAAAATGGAGCCAACTTTCCATCTGCTTGTTATCAGCAGCCTATCAAAAGGAAACAGATAACTGAATGTGGGTCTTTTTTAATGAACAAGATAGCCATCTTGAGATGCACCTTGTTAACAGTGGAAGTAGGCATTTCTCTGGACAAGGATTCTGCCCAGGGTGGAAAGGCAGTTTGCTTTGACCTCTTCTCAACCAAATCTTGGAGATCAGCACTTCTAACAACTTGTGTGGACCTTCTGGACTTGGCGCAGCGTAGAGCAGGAGTATGGAATCTTAGGAGGTCATATATCTCCCTGGAGATGTACATTGGTATCTTATGAAAAATAAAGGAGGTTTTTTTTTTTTAAAAGAAGTCCCTTGAATCCTCTAGTAGCTAAAATGTTGAAGCAGAATCTTTAAAGTCAGGGTGTGGAATTCCTTGAATCCTCTAGTACAGCATTGGCGAACCTATGGCACGGGTGCTAAAGGTGGCACCCGGAGACCTTTCTGCGAGCACCCGACATCGCCCCTTCACAGCCACCTGTATTCAGGTTAAATTGCTGTATTGGCACTTTGCAAAAGGTTAGCAGGTTTTGAATCGCAGTTTGGGCACTCGGTCTCTAAAAGGTTTGCCATCACTGCTCTAGGAGCTAAAAAGTTGAAGCAGAATCTTTAATGTCAGGGTTTGAAATTCCTCAAAAGATGGAATTACTCATGGACCCAACGGGCATTTTGAGTTTCCATCCCCTTTTCTCAAAATATGTTGGGGGTTTTAGATGTTCAAGAGAAGTGCATTTGGGCCCCAAGAGACATGTTCATCTAGCATGGTGCCATCCAATAGGGTTGAGTGAGATAGACGTGAACTCTTTCTAGTTCACCACGTGACTTACAGGCAAATGAAGGCATATTGACTTATCCTTCCAAGGTGGGTTTACATTTTTGGGCAATAAACACCGAGTCTGCCTAAAGCTCTTCCCAGCAACCACAAAGCAACACTGGATGATGACTGGATGTCACTCTAATGGTGGCTTCTGACCAACGCTTGGCATCATTAATCTTTCAAATTCCAACTTCCTGGGTTGCCCAGTTTTTTAAAAGGTTGAAATCCAAATATTCATGTCATCAAAATCTTTTTTTGGGGAATACGGCAGCAGCCAATACAAATAAAGCAAGCAATCAAGCTCAGGGAAACATGAATATAAACATATATGCATAAGTGCAATCGATATTTTAAAAATTGAAATTCAGGTTTGCTGTGCAGTCACACACAAATAGGCAACTCCCAAAATGTTAATTACATAAAAACACATTAATTAAAATACAGCACATCAGAAGATCTGAATATTATTCCACAGATGGCATTATACACAGAGCACAATTTTAATTAAAGTTTGGGAAGTTGGCAACAGTCATAGTTGATGAACTTTGCATCCAAAATTCATAAGAAGGTTCATGCCTTCTTCCCCTGATCTAAAACTTATAAATGCTTGGAATTGCCCTGCATGGTATGGTCCAATAGCGTCCTTTTCCTAATGCCCAGGGTAATCACAAGATAAATTCCTTCTCAGGGCAAGGATAAAATGATGGCCCCATGTTCCATGTGCAAAAACTAACCAGGCTGTCACAGGAGTTGTATTTCAATGCTGGTGTTTAAATTAGTAGACCTTGTGACCCATTCAATCTGTCCAACTTGCTACCATTCCTAGTTCCTCAACATATATCATCTAAGAGGCCACCTCACTCTGTCTAATAAGCCTATCCCTGGTTCAGCCAGATGTGTCTAAGTATTCTAGAAAAGCAACACCTGTCTTTCACTGTTGCTCTCCAGAGAACATGCATTGTATTTGGTCAACTTAGGCTGCCTCCAGATATTCAGGAGAGAAATTTCCAAACCCCTCAAGATTTTTCACCACCCAAGAGAGAGCAAGAGAAAGAATTACCACTAGAAATGGGCACCCAAATGCCAAATTGGTGTTTTGTTTTGTTTTTCGTTTCATTTTTTTAAATGAAATTTTAATTTTTTTAAAAAATAATTTCATTTTTGTTTGTTTTTTACTTTTTTTACAGCCGACCAGCCCCACCAGTCAGCACTTTTTTTCTTTTTTAGCCTAACACTGACCAGCTGGCTCATAGGCCGGTCGGTGCTTTTTTCCCTTTAGCCTACTGCCGACCAGCTGGCCCACGGGCTGCTCAGCACTTTTTTCTTTAGCCTAGCACCAATCAGCTGGCCCTTGGGTCAGTCGGCACTTTTTTTTTAGTCTAGTCTAGATTGCTGCTTGTCAAAATAAATAATAAATGAAAATGAAAAACAAAAAAATTGTTGTGTGCCCATCTCTAATTACCACTACCACCAAGCAATGTTTCTACAGCTTTAGCAAAATCTCCAAGACAGTCCATGCAAAACAGTTGTCCTTTCCATTTAAGCAAAGATATACATAAACCCAAGCACTGGGTGGTTGTCAAAAAAGATGCATTCAACCCCTCCAATGCTTCTACTTCTTAAAATTCCACACAACAGGGTCATATAATCATAGAATAGTGAAATTGGAAGAGGTCTATGAGGTCATCAAGTCCAATACCCTGCTCCATGCAGGTTGGCAGTTATCATAATTTTGCACAATGTCTTCTGTTTCCTATCATCCTACTTAGTCAGTGTTGTGTATTGATCTGTATTCCTATTGGTTTCTGTTCCAGTTCCAAAGGGAACAGGCCTATTGGTTTATTCAAGTTGCTGCATTTGGATCCTCAATCCTATTGGTCTCTGCCAAAAGGCAGCTTTGTGATTGGTTGTAATTGTTCCCTCCAAAATGTATCTTTTCCTAGCCAGTCCTGGCTCCTATAAAAGTAGCTCCCTCTCCCCAGTCCCCAGTCTTGTTCTCTCCCTGAATAAAGAGCGGTTACACTAGAAGCTGTCTCCAGCCTGCTATGTCTAAGAGCTGAAATCACTGCTGAAATCACTAAAACCCACGCTACTACAGTCAGCATTCAAATTCTACCTAATGGTAGGGCCCTCTCTCCATTTAGACACCACCTTCAGCAAAGCAACTATTCTCCCCCCAGCAAATGGGAGAATATAGAGTAAAACCTTGTTTTGCGAGCATAATTCGTTCCAAAAACATGCTTGTAATTCAAAGCACTTTTATATCAAAGCCCATTTCCCTATAAGAAATAATGGAAACTCAGACGATTTGTGCGACAGCCCAAAAATATTCATCTAAAAACTGTTACAATACTATAATATCATACAAAATAGCAAAGAAAGTACAAATCAAGTAGGACCCCCTCGTATCCACTGATTCATTAACCACTGATTCAGTTATCCACGGTTGGCAGAGGAAAAATTAAATAAACAATTCAGCAGCCGCAAAGCAAGCTACTGTTACAAACAGCAGCTGTAAAGCAAGCTACTATCGCAAAACAGCAGCCGTAAAGCAAGCTACTGTCACAAAACAACAGTTTGGGATTTTTTTTGGCATTCTCTCTTATCCACAGTTTTCGCTATCCATGGGAGAGCCTGGAACCAATCCACAGCAGATACCAGGGTCCTACTGAACAATGAGAATACAATATAATGAGAAAGAGAAGAACACATTGATAAACTCCTCTCATATGCTGTATTTAATATAAATGGCAAAAAGACAGCAGAGAAAAAGTTCTATATCTGCAGGCTTCCTGAACTCGAATAATGCAAAGCATTCCTAAGCTTACTTTTTGTATGGAAAAGCAAAGGGCTGTCTGTAAGTTCTTTGAAATGACAAAAACACACTAATATCAGTTGTGGGCACCTTTAACATTCTGAGAAATCACTGACATCTGCCAAAAACTGAGGAAGAGCAGGGGAGAGGATCCCCCCAGAATGCCAGAGGGAAAGAGAGAAGAATCATTGGGTCAGTTGTGATCATGTGATGTACGGCGTAACATATTACTTGTATTGCAAGACAGTGCTCGTTCTCTGGAATCCTTGTCCATCACTCTGTTTACTACATCACACTGGATGTAGGCTTTTGGAAAACTGAGAAAGTATGCATTATGAACGGTTTACACTCCCTCTTTTCAGCACTTTACTGTTATAGACTTCTAGCATACAAGACAGTTTTAGTATTTCCTCAAATCTTTATTTTCCCCAGATCTGCAATTAAATCTCAAGAACTGGTCATCTTCTGGGTAATTAATCTGAGCCATCGGTGTAGAGGAAACTGAAATCAATTTAGCTTCCCTGTGTTTAGTCTACAATCATCGCTAGAGTTTATCTTTTTTTTTTGCTTCTTGTCTACAAGGTTGCATCTTCAAATAATATGTTCTAAAGCAAAATAACGGGAGATGTTTGGATTTTTATTTGACACAACTTTACTTCCAGACTAAAATGGGGGGACCGCTGGTATTAACTGGTTGTTTATGAAAGAAAGAAAATTATATCCCCCTCAGCAGGGTAGACAGTTGAAATTTTCGGCTGCAAAATCGGCAGCTCGGCGGTTCGAATCCCAAGTGCCACACAGCGAAGTGAGCTCCCAGTGTTAACCCCAGCTCCTGCCAACCTAGCAGTCCGAACGATGTAAATGCTAGTAGATAAATAAGTACCGCCGTAAAATAGCAGGAAAGTAAACAGTGTTCTGTGTGTAGAAATGCATTCGACCATGCTGGCCACATGGCCATGGGCATGAACAACACTGGCTCTTGGGTTTAGAAACGGAGTTGCACACCACCCCTAGAGTCGGACACGACTAGCACGCATGTGTGGGGGGAACCTTTACCATTTTACATCCCTAGCAATGCAAGTAGAAACTGTGGCGAGGACAATGTAGGTTAAAAAACTTCTTCCCCCACCATCATGGTCATCATGATACAACTTGTGCTTTCCTCTGTGACTATTTATTTATTTATTTATTTATTTATTTATTTATTTATTTATTTATTTATTTATTTTCTAAGCAAAGTCGGCTGCTTACACACCACCCTGCAGCATTTAAAGCATTCTCAGGGCAGTTTATAATCTTAATTATGCACATTGCCTCCATAGTGAGCCAAGTACTTGGTCTACGAACCTTGGCAGAATGGAAGACTGAACCAAACTTATGCTGGGTAAGTGAGCCCATTGGAGTCAAACTCAGGCTGTGAGCAGTCTTGACTGCAGCGCTGCAGTTTAAACACTGCACCGTGTGGCTCTTTTCCTCCCAAGAGATCAGCAGTATGTGCAGTTTTTCTCCTCTCCATTTCTCTCTCACACAACAACCTTAGGCCAGACTGAGAAATTCTGAGTGGCAAGGCTGAGTGGGGATTTGAACTCAAGTCTCCGGAGTCCTACTCTAACATCCCAAGTGGTACAACATGTTGCTTCTAACTTTTAAGAAATTTGGATCCCAACACCTGTTACAGTGATCCCCCGCCTATCACGGAGGGGTTAAGGACCTGACATGACCCACGATAATTGAAAATCTGTGATATGGGGATGCAGGTCGAGTCAGGCCTGGGGATCCCTAGCTGGGGGCTCTTGTATTTACTCCCAGGCTGGCCCTACCCTGAGCAGGCCTGCAAGGGCCTCCCTGCGAGCCAGAAGTGACTTCTGGTAAACCGGAAATCATTTCTGAGGCCTCCGACAGGCCTAGAAAGGCTCTCAGAGGCCTCAGAAATGACTTTCAGCAATCCAGAAGTCACTTCCGGTTTGCAGGGACCCCAGAAGACCCAGGAAGACCCTCGCAGGCCTGTCTGGGGTAGCTCCAGTCCTGGGGTAAGTATGGGAGGCTTGAAACAGGACTTTTCCTCCTTACCCTAGGGAGCCTTGTTTCATATATATACTGTGGTCCTGCGATATAGTGGGACCGCAGTATATGAACCGCAAAAAGGCGGAGGACCACTGTACTTCGATGCAGGAAAAAAATAAATTAAAAAACCTTATGGCACCTTCCGAGATCAACCTGTTTTACTTGACATCATTTTGGTGGAATGACAGACCACATCTAGAATCATAGAATCCTTGAGTTGGAAGAGACCTCAAGGGCCATCCAGTCCAACCCCCTGCCATGCAGGAACCCCCATCACAGTATTTCCAACAGATGGCCATCCAGCCTCTGCTTAAAAGCCTCCAAAGAAGGAGACTCCACCACCCTCCGTGGCAGCATATTCCATTGCTGAACAGCTCTAACTGCCATGAAATTCTTCCTAATGTTCAAATGGAATCTCTTTTACCTGTAGTTTGAAACCACGGCCCAGAGCCCTAGTCTCTGAAGCCATAGAAAACAAACCTTAATACAAAGTTTAAAAATTGGGTTACAGTCCCTTGAAAGCTTATGTGATAGTTTTCTGATGTCTAACAAGGTTCTTTGCTAAAGTTATGACAAACGTAATGTGATGGAAGAATCAATCACAGATCTCTGGATATCTCGCCTTGCTTGTCCCACAGTGCCTCGATAGGTGCTCTGTTTCATGAACAGAAAGCTGAACTAGGTAGACCAAACGCTAGTCCTATGAGACATTTCTGACGCTTCTCAGCATCACTTGATTTGTACGCCCTCACCTCAGACAAAAGAAATGTGACATGAAACCTTGCAGGATTCTACTGGAGTTTTGACCTTTCCCCTATCAGAAGAAACACCACACTTTGCTATTGTTCCTGCACAGAATAGCACCAATCAAGGGAAGTGATAGTACCACTCTATTCAGCTCTGGTCAGTCCCCACCTGGAGTACTGTGTCCAATTCTGTGCGCCTCAATTTAAAAAGGATGTTGAAAACCTTGAGTGGGTCCAGAGGAGGGCGACCAGGAGGGTTGATGGTCTGGAAGAAATGTCTTACGAGGAGCGGCTTAGGCAGCTGGAAATGTTTAGCCTTTCAAAAAGAAGACTGAGAGGGGATATGATAGCTATGTTTAAATATTTGAAAGGATGTCATATTGAAGAGGGCTCCATGGCTTCAGAGACTAGGATGCGGGGCAATGGTCTCAAACTACAGGAAAAGAAATTCAGTTTAAGCCTTCGGAAGAATTTCATGACAGAGCTGGTCTGCAATGGAATATGCTGCCACAGAGGGTGGTGGAGTCTCCTTCTTTGGAGGTTTTTAAGCAAAGGCTGGATGGCCATTTGTCAGGAGCACTGTGATGGGGGTTCATGCATGGTAGGGGGTTAGTCTAGATAGCTCTTGAGGTCTCTTCCGATTCTATGATTCTATGATTCAGTCCTGCACAGGATTCATTAGAAAGGGCATTATCCTGTACTGAACCTGCTTCCTGTGCAGAAACAACATGAATAAACAGAACTAGGCACTTGTTTTTGCAAGAAGCTGGGAAATGTTGGTTCAGGAGAAGTCTTAGCACCAAGTCTCTGAAACCTCAACAATCACTAACAATGAGAAATGTGGTGAATCCTCATCACGCATCTAGTCCTACTTAGGCCAATCAAGCAACAAACAGGCAGAAAAATAAGGAATCAATTTTCTCCAGCAAGTAGTCCCTGAAAATGGATTTTTTCCCCATTGTCCCTCCAGAACCCTGACTTTCCAAGACCATGGGGGATGACTTTCTGCATCCTTATCTTCCCATGCTGCACACACTCCCTTTCATCGCAGACTTCAAAGGGGTCTTTATCAGCGGCTGCTTCAGTTGTGCATCAAAGTGTCAGCTTAGGAGTGCAAGGTAAGAATGCTGACTTTTTAGAAAACAGAACTTGATAAGAGGGATTTCAAGGAAGGTGAATAAACAAGCTTATTTATGGGGGATTGTTTCCACACACGCACACACACACAACCCCTCACATAAAAATGTGAAATGCAAATGCCCCATTTTTTTTTAATTATTAAAAAACAACCCTGACTTATGACACCACTCTGAACACAAAACATCACGTTGACTTTCGAAGTCAAGCAGGGTCCACCATGGTTCGGTTTTGGATAGGGGACTGCAATGGAGTAGGCCAATCAATATTTAATCTTTTAGCCCAATGGTCCTTTCACAAGACAAATTCACGCCGAGCTCTCTCTCCAAGACGCTATGAGCAATGGGAAGGAAAACATATAAGCATCCACAGCAAGCATCACAGTCCAGTGCTTTAGTAAGGAGCCTCGTGGTGCAGTGGTTAAATGCCTGTACTGCAAGTAAAACTGTGCTCACAACCTGGGTTCAATCCCCGGTAGTAGGCTCAAGGTTCACTCAGCCTTCCATCCTTCCCAGGTCGGTAAAATGAGTACCCAGCTTGCTGGGGGGGCAATGTGTAGCCTGCACTCTGTAATTAAAATTGTAAACCGCCCAGAGACTACTTGTAGTAGTATGGGGCGGTATATAAGCAGAACACCTTGCTTTTTGCTTTAGTCAAGCCTTTGGTCTGTTGGATCCTGATGGGTTCAGGAAGGTCCTCTCAGCGTTGAATCCCTCTTCCACCCTTCCAAGGCTGGATGTTTTATTATACCCAGACGTTTTGGATCTTTCTGTACTTCTGATCACAGACTCAAATCTAAGATTCACATTTTTTGCAACAGCCAAACCCTTTCTCTCTTGCTGTATGTATCTCAGGGGCAGGGTGGGTGGGGACAGATAAGGAACCAGGGGATGGGTCTGAAAGCATCAAGGAAGGCCAAGCATTCATTTTGAACATCGACCTTGAATACATCGTTCGCTTTTATCTTGTTGGTTCTCTTGCAGCTTGGCTAACCCGCAGCAAGGCTAGGAAAAACAAACACCGAGAAAGCTGAAAAAGGAGGGAGGAACCTCACACCACGTCAGCCCCCAGTTAGGTAAGCATCTTACAGCAAGGTCTGACTGTGTGTGTTGTGTCATTACAGTTGTGACTGACTCTTTGTGACCCCCTGTCCATGAAGTTTTTCTTGGCAGGAATACTGGAGTGGTTTGCCAGTTCCTACTCCAGGCACCTACAGCACCTGGTATTCCCTGGTGGTCTCCCATCCAAGTACTAACCAGGGCCGACCCTGCTTAGCTTCCGAAATCAGGCGAGATCGGATGTGCTCAGGGCATCTAGGAAGGTGTCAGGACCTCTAAATAAGTATCTGCACTGACCAGTAAGCACCTCTCTAAGGGCCATTTTCATGACTTATCTAGATATTTTAAGGGCATCCCATCACAAGAGATGTGAGAATCTGCACACTCCATTGGTGCTGCACAGCTCGGAATCCTAACGGGACTTTGGTTTAGCTCCGGTTCTGAACCATGGTGAAAACCCCACCTCCCTCCCCACTGGCTTGCTGAACAGAAATGCTTGTGTGTTTTAATAGCTACTTTTTGTAACATGTAGCATTTTCTCCATTTGCCAGAGCTTATTATAGGTCTGCATTTTTCAAGCACACCCATTAATAATGTACAGTGGTACCTTGTATAAAGGAATTAATTCATTCCAAATGAAATTATGTTAAGCAATTTTTCCTTTATACAAATTTCCCATAGGAATGCATTGAAAACAGAGTAATCCCTAATTGTGACCATTTTTATGTTGTACAGATTCATCCCATAAGCGATTCTGTTAAGCAAATTTTCCCTATCTCCGGAATTTTTTATGTTGTATAGATTTTATGTTATACAAACCATTTGTTATACAAGGGTCCACTGTATAATAATAATAATAATAATAATAATAATAATAATAATAATAATAATAATAATAATAATAATAATAATAATAATAATAATAATAATAATATGATATATCTTCCAACAAACAACACAACTTGTCTGCCCCTAGCAAAGAACTGGTGGGATCATAAGCCTGAAAAAGTGATTGAAAATGAGCATGCAAAATTACTTTGGGACTTCCCAATACAGACAGACAGGGTTTTGGAGCATAATACCCCGGATATTATGATTGTGGAGAAGAAAAAAGTGTGGATCATTGATATTGCTGTACCAGGTGATAGTAGAGTCACCAAGAAGCAACTTGAAAAAATTATCCGATATCAGGATCTGAAAATTGAACTTCAGAGACTCTGGCATAAACCGGTGCAGGTGGTCCCAGTGGTAATCGGCACGCTGGGTGCGGTGCCTAAAGAGCTAAGCAAGTGTTTAGAAGAAATTGGAGTTGACAAAGTCATCATCAGTCAGCTGCAGAAAGCCACCTTACTGGGATCTGCTCGCATAATTCGCCAATACATCACTGGGTCCTAAACGCTTGTGAAGCGTTCAACTAGTGATTGGTATTACAAAACCCAGCGTAGTTATCGTGTCTGCTGTGTGATAATTTGATGATGATGATGATGATGATGATGATGATGATGATGATAATAATAATAATAATAATAATAATAATAATAATAATAATAATAATAATAATAATAATATAATACACTTCCCTTGAATTGCACAGGTCTGAACAGAATGGTTTTGTTTTTACATAGGGTTTTTAAAAAACAAAAAACTATGGTACTTCAATAAATAAATAAATAAATAGTCAATAAATATTGTGCTGTAGGTCTCCAGAAAAGTGTCCTGAGAAGGGCACTTACCAAGGGTCTTATTGCTAGCATTGCAGGGGTCCCCAATTTGACTGGTCCTCTCTCCTGGCATGGCAGCTCCTCAAGGCAGCTGCATAAGGTGCTGGGGTATGCTGGGAAGAAGACGGAGGTTGAAGGAAGTATATGTGTGTCTGTATGTGTGTGTGTTTGTGCGTTTGTGTAAATCAACTGTTAAATGTAGTTTTGATACATTAACAATAGGTTCGATTTTAAAAAAAACTGACTACCCCCGTGCCCTCTAGTGGCCAAATAAATTTTAACAAAACTTGAACTGTGAGACCTCGAAACCGCAAAATTGGTCCCAGGTCCCCTAGGGCAGTGATAGTGAACCTTTCAGAGACCGAGCACCCAAACGGTGATTCAAAACCCACTAATTTTTCGCAAAACTCCAATACGGCAATTTAACCTGAATACAGGTGGCTGTGAAAGGGGCGATGTCGGGTGCCCACAGAAAGGGCTCCGAGTGCCACCTTTGGCACCCGTGCCATAGCTTTGTCAACACTGCCCTAGGGGCAACATGGGCTGTTGGGTTTTTCCCCAACAAAATGGAGCTCTTTTTACATTTTAGGGCATTTTAGCAACAGCTGTGGAAAGGAGAACTCACAGCACAAAAGAGATTCACCGGTGACCCATGATATTTACATTGGTACCATTTATTTTGAATAAAATCTGAAAAGGGGAGGGCCTGAAAAATAACACAGGGATCAATGAGCATGCTCAGAGTCCAAAAACAACATTTGGTCTTCAAATAGAATGAAACAATTTGGTATAAAATAAAATAATTTGGTATAAAAATATTTTTGTTCCAGGTTCCATCTGTATTTGACTTACCTAATACATAGGAAAACAATACTATGCCATGATCATAGCTGTGTATGCAACCTAGAGTGCAGGGGGGATTATTCCCTGCAGAAATTAGTCCTTTTAAAATGTGCTAATGAGTTACATTCTGTAAGTCCACCTTTAAAAACCAAGGGCATCAGTTTTACAACATCTTCTATTACTTCTGCATATGTTAATGTGTGAAAGGCTGTTTTAACAGTACCATTTAATGGTCTGGCACACCCACAGGCCTTCTATTATTACATTTGCTTCTTGACATGAAATAAAAGCATTGCACTATGACCACATTCACACCTCGTGCTAGAATTCAGATAATTCCTTATAAATACAATAGGCAAATTTTACTTTCAAAGCAGATGTTGTTGGGAAGAGCCCCTCCAGGGATAAAAAGCAAACTCTTGGAAAACAATGGTAAATATTGGGATATTCTCAGCCAGATTTTCATCCACTCCCTTGGCCAAGGCCAAAACAAACAAGACATTGGCCACAACATTTGTTGTTGTTCAGTCGTTCAGTCGTGTCCGACTCTTCGTGACCCCATGGACCAGAGCTCGCCAGGCCTTCCTATCCTCCACTGCCTCCCGGAGTTTTGTCAAATTCATTTTGGTTGCATCGATGACACTGTCCAACCATCTCATTCTCTGTCGTCCTCTTTTCCTTTTGCCTTCGATTTTTCCCAGCATCAGGGACTTTTCCAGGGAGTCCTCTCTTCTCATGAGGTGGCCAAAGTACTGGAGCCTCAGCTTCAAAATCTGTCCTTCCAGTGAACATTCGGGGTTGATTTCTTTCAGAATGGATAGGTTTGATCTCTTTGCAGTCCAGGGGACTCTCAGGACTCTCCTCCAGCACCACAGCTCAAAAGCATCAATTCTGCGGCGATCAGCCTTCTTTAATCCAGCTCTCACTTCCATACATCACTACTGGAAAAACCATAGCTTTAACCATCCTGACCTTAGTTGGCAAACTGATGTCTCTGCTCTTTAGTATGCTGTCTAGGTTTGCCATTGCTTTCCTCCCAAGAAGCAGGCGTCTTTTTATTTCATTGCTGCAGTCGCCATCTGAAGTGATCAAGGAGCCCAAGAAAATAAACTCTGTCATTGCCTCCATTTCTTCCCCTTCTATTTGCCAGGAGGTGATGGGACCAGTGGCCATGATCTTAGTTTTTTTGATGTTGAGCTTCAGCCCATTTTTTCCACTCTCCTCTTTCACCCTCATTAAGAGGTTCTTTAATTCTTCCTCACTCTCTGCTATTAGAGTAGTATCATCTGCGTATCTGAGGTTGTTGATATTTCGTCCGGCAATCTTAATTCCGGCTTGTGATTCATCCAGACCGGCCTTTCTCATGATGTACTCTGCATATAAGTTAAAAGGCAAGGTGACAGTCACAATAAATAATTCTAAACCAAGTTGTTCCAATAAATAAATAGGAGACAGAAATCAGGCAATTCCTTTAAGGACTTGCCATAGTTTGTTGTGGTCTACACAAAGGCTTTAAATGAAGCAGAAGCAGATGTTTTTCTGGAACTCTCTGGCTTTCTCCATAATCCAGCGCATGTTGGCGATTTGATCTCTAGTTCCTCTGCCCCTTGAAATCCAGCTTGTACTTCTGGAAGTTCTCTTTCCACATACTGCTGAAGCCTGCCTTGTAGAAAGCATAACCTTGCTAGCATGTGAAATGAGTGCAATTGTGCGATAGTTGGAGCATTCTTTGGCATTTCCTTTCTTTGGGATTGGGATGTAGACCGATCTTTTCCAGTCCTCTGGCCACTGCTGGGTTTTCCAAATTTGCTGGCATATCTTATGCAGCACCTTTACAGCATCCTCTTTTAAGATTTTAAAGAGTTCAATTGGAATGCCGTCACCTCCACTGGCCTTGTTGTTTGCAATGCTTTTAAGGCCCACTTGACTTCACTTTCCAGGATGTCTGGCTCCAAGTCAAATGCTATCTTGGTTATCAGGGACATCCAGATCTTTCCGATATAATTCTTCTGTATATTCTTGCCATCTCTTCTTGATCTCTTCTGCTTCAGTTAGGTCCCTACCATTTTTGTCCTTTATCATATCCATCTTTGCACGAAATACCCTTTTAATATCTCAATTTTCTTGAACAGATCTCTGGTTTTTCCTTTTCTGTTGTTTTCCTCTATTTCTTTGCACTGTTCATTCAAGAAGGCCGCCCTGTCTCTCCTTGCTATTCTTTGGAAGTCTGCATTCAATTTTCTGTATCTTTCCCTTTCTCCCTTGCATTTTGCATCCCTTCTCTCCTCCGCTATTTGTAGGGCCTCGTTGGACAACCACTTTGCTTTCTTGCATTTTCTTTTCTTTGGAATATTTTTCATTGCAGCCTCCTGTACAATGTTACAAGCCTCCATCCATAATTCTTCAGGTGTTCTGTCCACCAAATCTAGTTCCTTGAATCTATTCTTCACTTCCACTGTGTATTCATATGGGATTTGACTTAGGTTATACCTAACTGGCCCAGTGATCTTCCCTACTTTCTTCAGTTTAAGTTTGAATTTTGAAATAAGAAGCTTTTACAACATTTACCCATACACTAATGGACCCATGTGCTAAGGAGAAAGGTGCATAGCATGTGGTGTCCCATTTGGCGATAGCCAGTGGGCAAACAGGTCTTTAACTGCTTGCATTCTCTTGTAGCTTTAATGTTGCCTTTTAATGCTGTAAAATGCCCCTCAATTCCCTGTTCTCAAACTTAAAAAATGTCTTAATTTTAGTGGACTGCCTATTGTCCCTTGTTCTAAGGAGAAAGGCAGGGTAAAAATTACTCTAAATAAATAAATAAATAAATAAATAAATAAATAAATAAATAAATAAATAAATAAATAAATAAATAAATAAATCGTGTTCAAATATGGGATGCAGACAGGTCAACTTTCATGGAAAATGCATTTAAGTGAGACACTGTGTGATTCCAAAAATCACAACCCAGAGGTTAGAAAACTTGGTTGTTTTTTTTTGAATTGCTACTTCCAAAAATGCATGGACAGCATCACAGTTAGTGGAGCATTCTAGATAAATGGAAACAGAGCCCAGAGAAGCACTACAGCATTTGAAAAGTATGGCATGAAGTCAGGGCAACAGCTGATAAGTCACAGCGAAGAATGTAGCTTTAATGGGATATTCCCAAGCCTCCTTCTCCACTGTGGAGTCAACCACTCCTGGCAACAATGCTGTCATTCTGGCGGACCTTCATTTTTGAAGCTTGGAGGCCTTCATAACCAGCGATGAGATCTGAGTAACTCCTCACGCCTTTACCAATTGGGGATGTTCCATGACAGATCACCACAATTTTTCTTAAAATGTGGACTAAAGTCGATTCGGGGTCGTCTCCACGATTAAGGGCCTGGCCCCTGAAGCTTATGTTTCATTCACTTCATAGTAGATCCCACCACAGGGAACAAGTCCCTGTTTGTTTGTTCAGCTGAAAACAATATAGTAATATAACCTTATAACTCCAGAAATGGAAGGGCCCTATGAATCCAGTCCAATCCTTGTCAAAAGGCCCAGTGGAGAATCAAACTCATAACCTCTGGATCGCCACCAGATGCCTAAACCACAGAGCTATCAAACAGTTCCTATCCTGATTTCCCAAAAGACTGTGACCCAAGGCAGCTCACATTATGATGAAAGGCAGTGTCAGAGTAATCAGAAGAGTCTAACTATTCCCTGCAGCTGTTGTTTGGCCGCCATCCTCTGTCTAACAGGGCTAATGGCAGGGAGTGCAGGGGTTTTATAGTCCAGTAATCCTACCTTTGGGGCCATTCATTGTGCACCTTTGCACTACAGTGGACCCTCGCATCACAAATGGTTTGTATAACATAAAATCTGTACAACATAAAAAAAATCCGGAGATAGGGGAAATTTGCTTAACAGAATCATCTATGGGACAAATCTATGCAACATAAAAATGGTCGCAATTAGGGATTACTCTGTTTTCAATGCATTCGTATGGGAAATTTGTATAAAGCATGCATGTCCAATCTTCGGCCCTCCAGACGTTTTGGACCACAACTCCCACAGTCCTTTTCCATTGGAAATACAGGCTCGGAATTCTGGGAGTTGTGGTCCAAAACATCAGGAGGGTCGAAGTTAGGACATGCCTGGTATAAAGGAAAATATGCTTAACCGAATTTCATTTGGAATGAATTAATTCCTTTATACAAGGTACTACTGCCTTGCCTCATCTTGATATATTCTACCGTAAGGGGTTGGAATCATGACCCACATGAACCCCCAGTTGCCCAAATTTCTTGATGACTTAAATCAAGAATTTTTTTCAATTTAAATCATGATTCAAATCAATAGAAAAAGCATCGATTTTGATCCACCCTGGTTGCAACATTGTACTTGAACAGTTTTGTACCTTGGTTGGGAAAGTGGTGTAGTTGTCCACTACATACCCCCTCGTTTCAACCTTCAACTGTTCCCCCCCATCATATTAATTCCCTTTTTTGTATGTACAGTAGTGTCCTGTGAGCAGAACATTCTGCCTCCCACCTGCCACTAAATGGATAATATACTGTATAGGCAGCCCCAGACATTTATGCATGAGTGTTTTTAAAAGGGCTCCAAAGTTCTGTGAAAACCGAACCTCAGCAATCAAGATGTTGAGCTATTTGGGGAGCAATCCAAGTCAAATTTGTATTATTTATTTATTTATTTATTTATTTATTTATTTATTTATTTATTTATTTATTTATTTCACTTATATCCTGCCCATCTTCCAAATAGGAACTCTTTGACCTTTACATCCCCTTCCCCAAACAACAACAATAGCAGCAACAACAAAATCCTTGCTAGCTTTCTGCGTGCCACTACTGATCAACCTCATCGTCTTCAAAGAACTGATGATGATACATAACAGAGGGATGTGAAAGACTCAACACCCTTGGGTTTATACACAATTGATTACGTAATGCTGTACAGGCGCCATGCCAGAGACGGAGTGACAACGGCCCCATTTATCATTCGTTAGCATCCTGAGAACAACCGTGGTTGATTCCGAAGGTACTTCAAGGAACATTTTATTAAATGAGATGAATAATACAAAGGCCAAAGGTTGCTCTGCTCCAACTGAGAGGACTCAATTATTTATGGACATTTCAGTCATTAAGAAGTCTCTGTCTGGGCGGAGCCATTACAGATCTAGCTTCTTTTGTTGGCCATACAATACACAGAATTTTCAGAAGCTCAGGTGTGCATCTTCTTGTGCTCTGTGCTTAATTATACTGCATGTGTGTGTGTGTTGCACTGTGTCCTAATAATTTAGTGAACGAGAGACCGTGATTTGCATACATCCTCTACCGTATTGTGCATGTGTCAGAGAAGCCCCGCCATTGATTGGCTGAGCTGGTGTGGTGGCAAGGGAGCGTTTGATCACCCAGTGAAATTTCTGTGAAGGACGGCATAGTTGAGAGTTGGACGTCTCCACAGGATGGACTGAAATACCAGAGAGATACCAGAATTTTGGAAAGCTAAGTCCTGAAAGCATATACAGTGTGTGTGTGTGTGCGTGTGTGCGTGCGTGCGTGAAAGGAGGCAGAGTAAGCAGCAGACTGAGAAAGAGGCATATGAAGATAGGATGGTAGTGTGAGTGAACGTTCTTCAGCAGAAAACAATTCCCTTCACCTAGATAACTAAGAAGGCTCTAGTCTAGATTTCTTTCTGATATACTATATTGCAGGTAGCATGGTTGTAGCCTCATGGGAAAGCACACACTTGGTAAGTAAAAGATCTCCCGCTTAGACTCTGGCATCTCTTGATAAGATGAGGTAATACTTCTAATCCCTGTCTGCCCACTCCCATTCCATACAGACAACATTGAGCAACATGGACTAATAATATGAGTGGATAAGATAGAGATGAGGACAAATTAGAAAAACGGTGATTTGTTTCAATTCATGATTCATCAAATTCCACAGATCACAAAAAATGAATTTACGATTTCCCCCGATGAATCAAAGTGATTCATAATTTTTTATTTAATTTAAATGTTGCTTTTCACCTCTCATAATAGATTTTTTCTTCTTGCGTGCTCTTTGTAGCTCTAATATTACCTTTTAATGTTCTAAGATGTCTCTTCTAATTCCCTGTTCTTAATTTGAATATGTCTTAAATGTTCTGGACTGTATATCGCCCCTCATTATTGTAAGCCACCTTGGGTCCTTTTCCAAGGACAAAGGTGGGGTAAAAATATTCAATAATAAAATAAAGAAAAATAAAATACATAACACCAGATTTGCAGGGGAGCTTCCCATGACTCTTCTCTATAATTTCTCTAAGTCCGGTGATGATTTTGTTTTCAGAAATCTGAATTATACACCCACAAAGTGCCCTCCCTAAGAAGGTAACACATGAGCAATGGACTTGGGGGGACCCAGACTTCACGAAACTTAAGAGGGATTGTAGAGGAGAGTCAGAGGAAGGTTGTCTGCAAGTCTCTACAAAGATTCCGGAGGGAGAGTCCTCTTTGGGAGTGCATAGAACTGAGAAATCTGATCAACCCCAAACTTGCAAGAATTGTAGATAAGTGTCAGGGGAAGCTTACCTGCAATTCTGCCGTCTCCAGGTGCCTTAGGGGGCATATTACAACCCAATGAATTGATGAATTAAAAATCACTAAAATTCATTAATTCATATTTGTTGGGAGTATCAAGTTGTATGGAAATGAATAAATGAACTAGCAATCTCTCAACGACTTATGCAATTCCCTTTTTATTCATGCCCATATCTAGTGGATATATACAGTGGTGCCTCGCAAGACAAATGACCCATAAGACGAAAAACTTGCAAGACGAATGAAATTTCAGGGAATAGGCATGTTTTGTAAGATACATTTTTCCCTATGGGTTAAATTCGTCTTACGAGGTACCATTGCAGATCGGGTGCTGCAGACCAAGTGGGTGGTGGTGTTGAGGAGGGAGGTGGAGGCAGCCCAGGCAGGAGAGCTTTAAGGGGCCTGGTCCTGGGTGGCAGCAGGAATCCAAGGCCAAACTCCCCCAGGAAAGGCTGGAAGCAGCCTCTCTGGCTCTCACCCAGAGCCTTTGGGAGTGGCCACTGGCATAAATAGGGGGGTGAAGAGTGCATTTGCCCCAGGGTGCACATCAATCTGTGGGCGCCCGGAGGGGGAGCAGCAGGGGGAAGCCATGCACCATCCTGCCAGCAGTCCTCCTTTCACCCCGCTAATGCTTGGCGATCCTTAGTTGGGGGAAAGGAGGAGAGGGAAGCAGGTGATTCCCCCCCCCAAGCAGCACCTGTGTCATTGCTCCCCACTCCTCTTCCCCCACCCATCCCTGCCAAGGCTTGGCAATTGTTAGCCCGGCGAAAGGAGGAGAGGCAAGCGTGCGACAGAGATGCTGCTTGGAAAAAATATCCTATCGCTTGCTTCCCTCTCGTACTTTCCCCAGGCTAACGATCGCCAAGCCTTAGCCGGGGGAAAGGAGGAGGGGGAAGCGTGCAACAGAGGTGGTGATTAAAAAAATTATCACCTGCTTGGTGCTATCCACATGCTGTGTGGTTTGCACAGGAGAGCCTTAATTGGAAAGGAGACCCACAAAGAGGGAATAAGAACGAGAGACCATCCCCCCCAGCTGTTCCCCCAGAATCGCCCCCCCCTTACTGGGTGTGTGAAATACGGTTGGGGGTACAGGGCGCAAAAACTGACTTTGTCCCCGGGCACTCCAAATACTAGCTACGCCACTGGGAGTGGCAAATGACAGGGGTCTCTCCCGGCACAAAAACACTGATCCACTGATAACATACAGTAGTGTCAATGTAATCCAACAAAGAGAGATACAGGCATAAAGTTATAAGTGGTTATAAACACAAGCCTGTGTCGCCATGTATGGTACTCCATAATTCAGGGAAAGCTTGCCTGAAGAGAAAGGTCTTTGCCTGTTTCTGGATAGACAGCAGGGAAGGGGCAGTCCTGGCCTCTAGTGGGAGGGAGTTCCAGAGTCTGGGCGCAGCAATCAAGAAGGCCCTTTCATGTGTTCCCACAAGACATACCTGTGAGGGTGGTGGGATGGAGAGAAAGGCCTCTCCTGATGAACTTGGCACCCTAGCCGGTTCATACTGTGAGATTCGATCTTTGAGGTAGCTAGGACACAGGTCGTATAGGGCTTTGTCATGTCAATTCAGACTTATGGTGACTCTTTTCAGGGTCTCCCTGGTAGGTGAGTGTATGTTAGAGAGAGAGACTTTATAACGAAAAGGAAACCTGGCAAGGAGAGGGAGGGGGAATACCTTTAGGTTGCTTTATTTGCTCTTCCACCTCTTCATATTTGTTTGTCAATTCACTCCTGAGTGAGCGATTATCATGAACACTGTGTCATTTTGGCAATGCACACTTTTTACCTTCACGGTAGTGGAAAGGTGGCAGATGGCGGGTGGTCAAGGGAAATCCAGGACTGACATCAAAACAAGGCTGGGAGACCACAGAGCCTCAACGAGCCAGCGCATGATGCTAACGAGGCTGACAGCATGAAGCCAAAAGGGAGACTACATAAACAGGCCTGGCTGTGTTTGCCTGTACTCTCTTATCCAAACGCATAAAGTTAATAAACAGAAGCATAATTGAAACGAATGGTTTTATTTTCTGCATTAAAGGACAATGCATTACTCTGCGCTAGACAACAACAGGCTGGTGGAGATGCCAAGTCATAAGCACCTTGTTTTGAATAACTCCATGGTGCGTGAACTGTACTGCTTGAATGCACTCGAAGGTCATCCAGACCAACCCGCCATGAGCAGAGAAATCATTGGCTCAGCTCCAGATACACAAATGCATCAATACTGAAAGTAACAGGAACTCAACACTCTCATTATGAAAATCCCATCTGAAGCTCTGAATGTGTCTCTACGTGTGTTGTTGTTCAGTCGTTCAGTTGTGTCCGACTCTTCATGACCCCATGGACCAGAGCTCGCCAGGCCTTCCTGTCTTCCACTGCCTCCCGGAGTTTGGTCAAATCCATGTTGGTTGCATCGATGACACAGTCCAACCATCTCATTCTCTGCCGTCCTCTTTTCCTTTTGCCTTCAGTCTTTCCCAACATCAGGGACTTTTCCAAGGACTCCTCTCTCCTCATGAGGTGGCCAAAGTACTGGAGCCTCAGCTTCAAAATTGTCCTTCCAATGAACATCCAGGGTTGATTTTTTTTCCAGGATGGATAGGTTTGATCTCCTTGTAGTCCAGGGGACTCTCAAGAATCTCCTCCAGCACCACAGCTCAAAAGCGTCAATTCTGCAGCAATGGCCTTCTTTATAGTCCAGCTCTCACTTCCATACATCGCTACTGGAAAAACCATAGCTTCGGCCATTCAGATCTTTGTCGGCAAAAGTGGTGTTTCTGCTCTTTAAGATGCTGCCTAGCTTTGTCATTTCCTCCCAAGAAGCAGGCATCTTTTAATTGTGTATAATCATTGCATGTTATGTAATACTAATGTTTGGTCATACCACCCACCCACCCACCCCAGGTTTTTGTAGTAAATACCAAATCTGAGGAATCAATTTGGAAAAACTTATCTCCAAGTGACCATTACAAATTAAAGAAAGCTGCTATGTAATCCAAGATACTTAACTGTTGAAGAGGACTACCTCCCTAATAGACAACTCCACTTCAAATGAATAACTAATGCCTGCTTTGACCCTAAATCCCAAACTGCCCGTCTTAAACACAACACTGTCATCCTTCTAACCACTTTGTGTACCTAGGCAGAAATGCAAATACCTGTACAGTACTTGGAATCTGACACCTTCCATTTTCTCAAAAACTAGCTTATCATACAGCAGTGATGAGGGAGTGGAGTTTTTTATGTCAACTTCCAGAATTCTCCAAAAATTCTCTGGGGAAAATTCTAGAAAATTCCTATATCCCTAGATATATATTACACTATAATTCACTGATATGGAGCAGACACCATCTTCTAGGCTGTTCTGAGTGTACTTCTTGTACAAGAAGAAACTGACCTAGTGATTCCTTGGAGGTCTTGGTCTTTGTGGGAGGTGTAGTGCTTTGAGGACGCACTATAAAGAGCCTATACCTCCCACAAAGGCCTATGATTCATAGGAAACACTGGGGAAGTTTCCTTTTCATATAGGAAGTAGGTATGGGAAAACCTGGAAGACAAGCCCTGTTCCCGTGAGCAAAATTTGTTGTGTTCAGGTGTCTTCAAGTACCTGTCTTGGGTAGGAACTCCCAGAATGCTCTGTGAATAGAACTATTTAAGAATAAAAAGAAATGGCTTCCATTCCAATATTTCTAGGGTGTTTTCTTTTTAGGGATGGGCATTTCGTTTTGGAACCAGTAGGTTACAAAACAAACCACGCAAGCCCAGGTGGTCCTCGGAACCGGCTGATACACACAGATCCAATTGCTTTACCTTTCTCTGTCTCGCGCAGGGTTAGAATCCAACGAGGAAGCACGCTGCAACGTCATCTTTCCTGCTTCGTGCTGATGGCCAATCATAGAGGGAGGCGGGATGATGCCTGTCCCTGCACAGCTCCTGATTGGCCAGCATCACAGATCTAGCACGGATGACGTCGCAGCATGCTGTGCAAGGTATAATGCTCAGCAACAAAGAATTGCATTGTGCATCCCTGGCACAACAATTTTATGGTTGTCTACCAACAGAGGCAGGGCTGGGCCAGCCGCGCTCTGCCTGGAGTTGTGCACCACATGAGAAGAAGGACCCCGGAGACACACAACAAATGGTAAGTGGCCCAGATGGCCAGGGTGGCAGATGAAGCAGGACAGAACCAGTGGTACCACACAGACAGCTTCATACAAGGCTGTCAATGGGCCAAAGAGCCCATAGCTGCAGTATAGTAGTATTGGGGCGTTTATACACGACCCCTAAACTCCGGGGCAAATGGCTCCCAGCTCCGGAGATTAAAAAAGTTTACCCACCAGCTCCGGAGTTAACAGGAA
Organism: Phrynocephalus forsythii; assembly: GCA_029282475.1. Lineage (NCBI taxonomy): Eukaryota > Metazoa > Chordata > Lepidosauria > Squamata > Agamidae > Phrynocephalus > Phrynocephalus forsythii. The sequence continues at coordinate 9,230,910 of JAPFRF010000010.1, forward strand.
ATTAAGTGTGACCCCGCCCACTTTAGCACCTCCCAGCGCAGCTTTCAGGTACCTGCTTTTTGGATGTGACAAATATTTGATCCGGTGTAAGGATAGTGAGTGCGGGGCTCTCCTGCCTTCTGTTTGTTCTTTTTTTGCACCCCGCCCCTTTAAGAGATCTGAATGCTGCCGGGAACAAAACGGAGGTAAACCGGCATTCTTTTCTTTCTTTTTTCTCCCTCCCTCACGCAGCCAGCAACCAGGAAGTGCGGAGGGGGGTGGGGACAGAGGAAGAGCGACGAACCCCTAAGATCTCTGGTCCGAATTTAAGTGGCCAGCGGATCTTAGGGGTCGTGTAAAAAGGCCCTTGATTACTCAAATATTGTTTATTTTTTGTTTGGTTTAACCTTTTTTCTGTGTAACCAGCACTGCTCCCAGAGTTGCTCTTGAAAGAAGTCCAATCCTAATTTCATTTCTGCCATGATGACCAACACCCACCCTGAGAAAAATCACCAGATTGGGTGTTTCATTGATCTCCCAGGGAGAGTGAAATGCACATTCTTGCGTCAGATTGAGGCAAACATGATGCAATAAAAATGGTCCCCACTAAACACCGTATGAGAGAAGGGGGGGAGGGAGATGACAGCAGTACATAAGAACATGAGAACAGCCTTGCTGGAACAGGCCACCGCCCATCCAGTCCAGCATTCTGTCTCACACAGTGGCTCACCATTTGCTTCAGGGTATTCCCAAGCAGATGTCTTCACCTGCTTATGATTTCCCTGCAAATGGCATTGAGAGATACCCTGCCTATCTCTCCAACCCAGTATCTCAAGGAAACTCAGAGTTCTTTAAATTCCACAAGATGAGTAAAACCCTGTTTTTACTGTTTATGGCTTTGAGGATGTCAGGGTTTTTCTTTTTCTTTCTAGTTCTCTCTCTTGGCAAGGTGTCTGTCTGCTTAGAGCATCCAGGATGGCACAAACATGTTTGTAGATTTCCATCTTTTTGCCATATGTAAACACACAGCTGAATGCATTTCAAAGGGCCAGGAAAAGCCATAACGATGGCTTTTAAAGAGAGTTCCAAAATGCAACTCTGGGGAAACTGCTTTTCTTTTAAATGTTTCCATTTGAGACAAGTTTTAGATTGCTCTTCTTTTTTTTAAGTGATTTAAGACTATTCCAGCCACTTTAGGCTGGTCCAGAAACTTTTAAAAAAATCTTGGCCCCAACCCTTGAAAGAAGGTATCTGCTATTCCTTGTGTGTGTGTGTGTGTGTGTGTGTGTGTGTGTGTGTGTGTGTGTGTGTGTGTGTGTGTGTGTGTGTGTGTGTGTTGGGTTGTATGTGTGTGCACACTTTTCTTCCATTCCGTCATTTATTCTTTCTTGTTCTGTTGTGTTTATTAGATCTTACTCTGCTTTTCCTCCCCAAAAAACCTCACTCACAGCTTATAAAGAGAGTTACAAGCAAGGGAGTTATCTGTCTTTGGCACTGACAGGATAATGAAGTTCCCGTTCAAAAGCAGAATAACATAAAAAGCTCCCTTATTTTGAGTTGGACTCTTGGTCTGTCTCGGCCAGAATTACTGACACTAGTTGTCAGCTCCTGTCCAAGATTTCATGCAGATTCCTCCCCACCCTCTGCGCTACCCAGAGATGCTGGACTGGAGATTTTCTGAACATAAAGCAGGTAGCTTGCCACAAATCTATGGCCCCTCCCAACATTCCCCCTAAGGCCCCGGTCCCATGTCCCTTTAAAAGCAGCTTAAATTACCAGATAACCTGTGTCTAAAAATGCCATCCCCACGGCCACCGGGCTTTTTGAAAAGAAAAAAGAAAAAGAAAACCCAGTAATGATCCCTTAAGCGAGGTTTCTGTGACTCACCCAAGAGGTAGGGAAATTTTTGCCTAGCTTTGAAAATCCAGCTTTTAAGGAGGCAGACACTGTGAGACCACGCAGATGATCCGGGTTTCTTTTTCTTTCTTTTTTCATAGCACTGACCGGCTGTTCCTGGGGCCAATGGGCTATGTTTTTTTTAATTGCTTTTCACCTTTGGAGAAATAGGAAGCTCTATCCGGTCCTACACGTTTTCCTTTTCCCCAGCCAAGTGGTCTGTTTTTTTTCAAATGCTAGCGCCACCTGCTGGCCAAGGGGGCTGAACTGCACTTTAAAATAAAATAAAAACAGCTTTTCACATGGGAACTCTTGTCCCACATTTAAATCATGTGATGGGACGAAGAGGAAAAGCCGGACCTTCAGAAGATCAGGATAAAAAACCAGGTGTGACCACGGCCTAAGCTGCATGGCTGCATAGGTGTGCAAGTCTGCATTTGTACAGTGCGCCAGCAGCTAGTTTTTGCCACCCATTTGGTTTTGGTTGCATCTGGAACCCAGTCCTGGCGGAAAATCAGAGGGAACATTGACCCCTTCCTAAGTTTCTGATTGGGAATGCAGTTACTTTATTGGTGTAATTGACAGTTAAAAGCTCTGGGGTCTTTTGATGGAGAATTCTGGTGGCCATAGACACTTTCTCCAATTTTTGATAGTAACAACACCAGGCACCATGTTTTAAAAGAATGGGCAACCTTTGAGGACATACCAGAGTAGTACAAAGAAAGGTTTCAAAGAGCCCCAGGAAACTACAGGCTGGTTAGTCTAACATCTGTTCCAGGGAAGATGGTGGAAAAACCTTATCCAAGATAAAATCTTAAAACATATAGAAGAACAAGCCTTGCTGAGGGAAAATCAGCATGGCTTCTGTAAAGGTAGGTTGTGCCTCACAAACTTTTTTACAAAAAGGCCAACAGACATGTGGATGCAGGAGAACCAGTGGATATTGGATTTTCAAAAGGCACCTGACACAGGCCCTCACTCTGGAGGTCAGCAGATCCTGAGGGGACAATCAAAACAGTGCTGGATGAACAACCCTGACAATGACATGAAGTTGTCCCAGATTCACCTGGCCCAAGCCTGTGACTGTGCAAAGAGAAGGACAAAAACCAGAAATAGTGGACCCTGCTACCAAGTGGGATAGACAAGGAGGAGGAGGAGGAGGAGGAGGAGATTTGACATGGTTCCTTACCAAAGTCTGCTGAGAAAACGTCTGTCAGGGGATACCAGAACCAGGGGTCATCCACTCAAATTGAGGGCTGGGAGAGTAAGGACAGGCAAAAGAAAATATTTCTTTCACCACCAGAGTGTTGTTAGACTGTGAGACTCCTTGCTACAGGGTGTGGTGATAGCATCTGGCCTGAAAAGGGGATTGGACAGAATTCTGGAGGAAGTTGGAAGCCATGAACAGGATATGTGCTCTCTCCATGCTTAAAAGGAAGGTACAGTGATCCCCCGCCTATTGCGGTGGTTAGGGACCTGACCTGATGCACGATAATTGAAAATCCGCGATATGCGGATGCAGGTCAAGTCAGGCCTGGGGAGGGCCTAGCTGGGGGCTCTTGTATTTACTCCCAGCCTGGTCCTACTCTGCACGGGCCTGTGAGAGCCTTCCCAGGCCTTCTGGAGACCCCAAAAGGCCTTGATGCAAACCAGAAGTGACTTCCGGTAAACCGGAAATCATTTCTGAGGCTTCCGACAGGCCTGTTCGGGGCAGCTCCAGTCATGGGGTAAGTCTGGGAGGCTTGAAACAGGACTCCCCCCCCTTACCCTAGGGGGCCTTTTTCATATACTGCGGTCCCTCAATATAGCAGGACTGCAGTATATGAACTGCAAAAAGGTGGGGGACCACTGTACCTCAAAGTGCCAGACACAGGGGAGTGGCACCAGCTATGCTGTTGTCTCATGTGCTCCCCAGAGACATCTGGTGGGGCCAATGAGATATAGTTGGCCTGATTCAGCAGGGCTTCTCCTTAGGCTCTTATGCTTGTTACAGAACTGAGAGAAAAAAAAACTTGAGCTCTCAGAAAAGGTAAGGACTGTTGAGATAAAAATGCTGCTATCTGGGATACTGATAGACTGCCAGGCCTTGCCCGGTGGAGCCACTGAAGCTCAACGACTCTGATTACTTTTGTAGTTGTGATAGCCCTATCGTTCAGTTTCCTGTTGAAATTAATTTCCCTGTCAAATGGCTAACTCCTGAACTTGCTAGGAGAAGTCTGTGAATCAATTAAACCCACCCACCCCCAACTGTCCTGGAAGGCCAACAAGAATTGCATTGCAACTCAGAAAATTCCCCTCTAACATGTTCCCACGTTGGTGGAAGGAAGGGAAAACAACGTCCCGAAACGAAGAAAGCTTTGGCTGAAAGGGGAGATCACAGGAATTTAGTCACTCAGTGTGGGTACTAAATAACCCTGTGTATGGAAGTGAGAGGGGGAAGAGGCGGGAGTGATGTCTGTCTTATTCTCCCTCTGAACTCCACCCAAACAAAGGACCTAATTGTTATAGCTGCAAGTGATGTAAGAAACATGATCGGCCCCTACTGCGAGTGGTGTAAAATCTCCACAGGCAAGCAGCTGGATACATCCAAGGCCAAAGTTAAAGACAGATCAGATAAATCGGATCTGAGAGAGAAGCAGGATCTTTGGGAGAGGCAGCCCGAGTGCACGACAAATTTGCACAGAAAATAAGTGATATAAAAAGGATGAGCCAACCACATCAGAGAGGTCAACCAGCCATCTGGGTGGCTTAATATTTCATAGAATCACAGAATCTGAGAATTGGAAAGAGACCTCAAGGGCCATCCAGTCCAACCCCCTGCCATGCAGGAACCCCCATCACAGGAGTCCACGACAGATGGCCATCCAGCCTTTGCTTAAAATCCTCCAAAGAAGGAGACTCCACCCCCCCATGGCAGCATATTCCAATGCCAAACAATCTCTTTTCCTGTACTTTGAAGCCATTCCCCTGAGTCCTACTCTATGAATCATAGAATCATAGAGTTGGAAGAAACCTCAAGGACTTTCCAATCCAACCCCTTGACATGCAGGACCCCCCATCAAAGTACTCAAAGTTCACAGAGGGGAGGACAGAGAGAGAGAAGTGGCCTCATGGTGCAGTCTAAAGGTTTAATGATATTTATTTCAAGGGCTCTTAATTTGCTACTCTGGAGGGGAAAGTACCATGTCACAATTTTTTCCTAGAATCTGGGCCATTTTGCAGCTGAAAACAAAGCAAACCTACAAAATTCAGTTTCCTTTATTTGTTGCCACCAGTCTTCTCTGAAAACAGAACCTGTCTCGCCTGAAATAGGTTAGAGACTTGAGTGTAATGCCTTTGCACTATGCACATGTTCTATGGCAGTGGTGGTCAAACTTCGGCCCTCCAGATGTTTTTGGACCACAATTCCCAGAATTCCAAGCCTGTAATGCCAATGACAAAGGACTGTGGGAGTTGTGGTCCAAAACAGCTGGAGGGCCGAATTTTGGGCAACACTGTTCTATGGGATCAATTCACTCTGGTAATCTGGAAGCTGAGTCATGGTAACTGGATTTCTTTTCTTGTGAGATCAAAACATTCTGCATTAATGTCCAAGCAGCATTGTCAGTTCAGTTTCGATCTCACAAGACATGTAATTCCAGTTGCCATGACTCTACTTCCAGATAACCTAACCTGGAGGACTGAGAATCTTCACAGGCACATTTCACTTTGGTAAAGCAGAGCAAACAGCTTGGCTTCCGATGAATTGGTTTCACCAAGAAAAGCTGTGCATGAAATAAACATCTCTACTTCTCAAAGACATGACCGTATTTCAAGAAAAAGGCAAATCACTAATAAAAGGCATGGATGGCTCACAGATTGCAAAGATTACATTTAAGGCAGGCATGTCCAAACTTTGGTCCTCCAGATGTTTTGGACCACAACTCCCACAGTCCTTTGCCATTGGAAATACAGGCTTAGAATTCTGGGAGTTGTGGTCCAAAACATCTGGAGGGCCGAAGTTTGGACATGCCTGATTTAAGGGTTTTCAGGCAAGGGTAACTTTTAGCTACAGGCATTAAGGACTAAGAAATGTTCGATTCCTAACCGTCATGAAGGCTCTACTTAGTTCCAAGATCCATCTAGTCTTCTCTAGTCCTATCTCCTTCTCCAGATATCCTGGAAGGCTCCTAGTATCTGAGCACTGAGATAAAGCCACAGGTAGCAGGCCATTCAGGTCACCAAAGACCAAACAGACCAGTAGACTAGCGACATTCTCAGGCTTCTTTTTCTTCTTTTTCCCAAATAGTTTGCCAGAAGTTGCCTGGTCCCAAAGAATGGCTAAGCTTCTCCAGATCTCTTGCTCGGGCTTCAAATCATTAGGGTGAGGAGCACTAAGGAAGTTTTTGATTTGTCAGTGTGTGGTTGCTTAAGATTGCCAATGACAAAGTCCCACAGTCCTGGGTCATTGAAAATCAAGGCTCGGAATTCTGGGAGTTGTGGTCCGAAACATCTGGAGTGCTGAAGGTTTGCTACCACTGGGGCATCCCTCCCTCCCTCTCACATCCAGATAGTAGCCAAGGCTCAACAGCTCAGCTGAAAGGGATTTGTGTAATGCACATTCTATTTGTTTGGGAGGTAATGCCGAACACCCACTGTCTATCCATCTCACTGTCTCGCACAGACACACATCATCATATTAGACCTGAAGAGCTGGAAGGGGACTCTCTGAATCATCAAGTTCAGTCCCTGTCTTGGAGGCACAGTGGGGAACAGAACTCCTAACATCTGGCTCCGCAGCTACATGCCTAAACCACTGAGCTATTCAGCAGTTCTGTTCATTTGCAGTCATAAAAAGAGAAGCAATGCTGGATCAGGCCAAAGGCCCATCTAGTCCAGCTTCCTCTATCTGACAGTGGCCCCACCAAATGCCTCTGGGAGCACAGGAGACTAGAGATCCATCTCCTGATGCCACTCCCCTGCATCCGGCCCTTGAAGTACCCCGGTTTTAAACCTGGAGATGACACAGCTCCATCATGGTTTGTAACCTGTGATGGACTTTTCCTCCAGGAATCTGTCAATCCCCTTTTGAAGGCATCCAGGCCCAATGCCATCACCACATCCTGTGGCAGGGAGTTCCACAGAATAACAACGCGCAGGGTGAAAAAAAAAAGTATTTTCCTTTTGTCTGTTCTTACTCTCCCAGCCCTCAATTTGAGTGGATGTCCCCTAGTTCTGGTATTTTGTGAGAGGGAGAAGAGTGTCTCTCTATCCACTTTAATCATGCCCTGCATTATTTTGTACATATCCATCATAACCCCCCTCAGGTGCCTTTTTTCCAGACTAAAGAGCCCAAAATGTTTTAGCCTTTCCTCATAAGGGAGGTGCCCCAGCCCAGGAATCATTTTAGTCACTCTCTTCTGCATCTTTTCCAGTTCCACTGTCTCTTTTTTGACATGTGGTGACCAGAATTGTACACAATACTCCAGGTGTGGCCCTACTATCATTTTGTATAATGGCATTAAAATGCTGCCTGTTTTATTTTCAATCTCCTTTTTGATAATAATGTCAAAAGGAGGGATGAAATTTTAGGATTTTGGGAATACAGATCTGATAATTCTCCATTCTGGGAGTTCTACCGGAGAGACAGGAATTTTACAGATACCTAAATGAGGGAGAAAGGCCATGCTGAGAAGATTTTGAGGGTTAACTAGTCCAAATCCTGTCCAAGGTTCCTGTTCTGCCCCAGTGCTGCTTGGGAACTGTAGTCCAAGAAACTGAGAAATCCAATGCCCCATTAACCACACAGGGTCCAATCCCCACGACATCACACGGACACAAATTTCAGTTTGAGAACTGAAATTTCAGGGAAACGGAAAACCGGCAACCTTAGCTTGTACAAATTCTCCTAACTTTTGGCCTATCCGTGTGTACAATACTAGGACCAGCCTCCTGAAATACTCAATGTAAACCAAAAACCTTTGGAAGAGCAACGGGGCTACAAATACGCCAGGAAACCCTAACACTGAGACAGTTTTAAGCAAGTGATCCAAGTGGTTCATATACATTCATGCCAGGAAGGCTCACAATAGACCAGCATTGGTTCTTTCCTGAGATACAAAAGGACGCAGAGTGATGGACCTAACAGCGCCAAATTAGGTCAGAGTACAGTACAGCCAAGATTTAATTGAGATCTTTATCAATGTGAGCTCTGTGATGGACCAGCTGTTTTCAGCAATATTCATTATGCGCAGTCTCACTAAGAAGTTGTATATGTGGTCTAGGTCTTTAATTTGTTTTCATGGCAATGCAATCTTGAGTGTAGGTTTGTATATAAGTTTTTAAAAAACTTTAAACTGTGACCTCAGAAAGGTGTACACTGATGAATTTAATTTCTAGCCGTCAAGTATTAGCAGAAACACAGGTTTTCTGCATCGTAGATCATCACAACTTTTTTTACACTCAGGTTTCCCAGGCTTTGCAAGGTTGCTTTGACATAAAACACCCTGGATTTTGGTTCAGTGTGCTGTGTTTGATTTTGTGTGAGATCTCATTCCCACTCAGCCACACTCTTGCAAAGTAAAGTGGAAGCAGTCGTGTCCAATTCTACTTCTCTTACTTGTTTTTGTTCTTAGTCCAAGTGTGGGTGGGTGGATGGCCTTCAACTACGCTTTGGTTGGTTGAAACATAACTTGCGCACCATCTAATTGAGCCCAAATTATGGCCAGACTTCCCCAAGCGAATGGCTCTTGACTGCGTTCTTAAAATGCACTGTTTATACCTTACTGCATATAATGTGTTTTGGTGCTGTGTAATGCATGTATATTTAGCATTGTATTCACTGATCCTTTTAGTACTGTCTCCTCATTGTTACTAATTTAAATATTCTGTTTCAATTGCTGTAAGTTGCCTCGGGTCCCCTTTAAAAGAGAAAGATGAGTTAAAGCATTTTAAATAAAAGAAATAAATGAAATAAGAACTGGTCACTAATGGAATAGGATGCTTTGACAGGTGATGGTCTCTCCCTTTATTTAGGACTGGCCTAAGCACATCCAATCTCGCCTGATTTCGGAAGCTAAGCAGGGTCGGCCCTGGCTAGTACTTGGATGGGAGACCACCAGGGAATACCAGGTGCTGTAGGTGCCTGGAGTAGGAACTGGCAAACCACTCCAGTATTCCTGCCAAGAAAACTCCATGGACATGGAATCACGAAGAGTCGGCCACAACTATAACAACACAACACAACACAACACAACACAACACAACACAACACACACACACACACACACACACACACACACACACACACACACACACACACACACACACACACACACCTGGTCCTTGTACCTGATGCCCTGAGTGTATCCGATTTCGCCAGCTAAGCAGGCTCGGGCCTGTCTACTACTTGGATCGGTGACAACCAGGAGAATACCGGACGTTGTCAGTGCCTGGATTAGGAACTGGCAAACCAGTATTCTTGCAAAGAAAACTCCATAGACATAGAATCACGAAGACTCGGTTGCAACTGTAACAACACAACAAGAACCTGGTCCTTGTGCCTAACAGTGTCTGTGTCCTTGGGCCATATAAGTGTTGTGATTTAAGTTTGACATAATTCAGCATCTCTACTTCTTGTTTGGATCCTCTACGAGCAGCTCTCAGTCCAGTCAATAGTTGTGCTGAAATTTTAAAAAGTGCTGACAGCCCAAAGGCCAGCTGATTGGCACTGGGGGGAGGGGTAATTAAAAAATAAAATAAAAAAGTGCCAACGAGCCCCAGGACGAGCTGGTCGGGGCTGGGGGCGGGAAGAGGAGAAAAATGGATCATATGTGAGCTCCTACGGACTTCTTGATCACATTTTTTACCGGAGCAAAAAAATCCCCAACTTCTCCGATAGGACTTGGAAAACTCGCTAAAGGGGGCATAAGCGGATTAAAAAAAAAAACAGTGGCCGTGGGGACAAGAGTTTTGGAAATGCTTTATCTTGAAATTTAATCAGCATTTTAAAGGACATGTGATAGAGCCCCTAGTCAAAGTCCCAAGTCCCAGGTCCAAGTCCCTATTAAAAACACGTTTGTTTTCCCGGAGAAAAAAAGGGAGGGTGGGTGGTTTCAAGTCCAAGCCATGGGGGGGGGGGAACCACCCCAGATGAGTCTGAATTGCGTCTCCAATGTGACTTAATTCTGTCGTGATAGCGTGCCATGCTACTTGAGTCCCTATACTTAGTTAAATGTTTCATACAACTCCCACTCTTAACATTTTGGGGTGTGTAACGAAATTGAATTATAGCTTCACAAACAGAAAAAGGATTAAGATATTTGTAACTGGTTACTCCACAGGTAAAGCAGATACTGATAAAAATGGGGATTATTTACTTTTGGGGAATAACAAAGATTTTCCAGGCAAGATCCCATTTGCTTCGGGGTGGACTGATTCACACCGTTACATTCATGACATTTCATGTTGACTTACTGATGTTCGTTATCGGCGCCGGATTGTGCTCCATGCTGTAGAGCATCGTGCGGGCGGTTGAGGGAGGAGAGGGCCCCATCTCAATACAATTCCCCAAAGAGAAGATCACGTATGGCAACATGATCTCTCGTGTGCAAAGCCCAAGCAAACTATGGAAATGCAATATCTGAAATCCATTGCTCCCTTGCTGGGAGCGAGTACGTCTCTCACGCTGTCTATTCGAGCTGCAGCACTCACCATAATAAGTTATTAGGATTTCGATTTGCACAAGCCACTCCTGCAGTCAGGGTCAATTGTCTGAAGACTCGGCTGACCAGTGTTTTTGTTATTTTTTAATACGTTCTGTTTAGCAAACCACACAGAGCCCGCCATGGCATCTGCTGACGGTCACATGGAGTGACAACGTACTGCCACTGTGGGGACAAAGTGGCCTATCTAGATTTGCTGGAGGGGGGCTCTTTCACATCGACACATTTCATTTATGCTGTCACTTCATTAATAAGATACGGCGCCTCTGTTCGGCATATTCTCCTGCCCTACTTCCAAGGAGTCATCAAGGGAACTTAGTGTACCGGACAGCTGGCAACTCTCTTAAGGTCAGTGGAGAAAACACAAGAAAAGAAGGGCTGTCTTTTAAAATAGAGGGATAATTATAATTATCTCTACCCAATTAAATAGCCATCATCCGTCTTTGAACTTGTGAATATTGTTTCCAAAATCTCCAAACAATCCCCAAATTCATATGGCTGCTAAAATCCATGGCCCCTCCGCCCACATTTATGAAAAGGCTTATGATATTATATTATGATATAATATCAGCATAACAGATCAAGACTGAAATCATATTTGTCTTCATTATCCGATCATGTTCATCACCACCTCTCCCTTTGTCTTCTTTCAACGAAAAATTCTTTGCTCCTTACTCTATAGTCCAAATCAATTTTTCTATTTTCAGCACTGCATATCAATCACTGAATGATGAGTCAACAACAGTTATAGGAACCCTACTGATTCCATGGATCAATGCTGGTTACAACCAGCAGTTGGATTGAGAATGATGATATGCCCAGTGGACAAACAGTTAATGCTACACTTCACTTGTTTTGATTCATGTACACACACGCACACGCACACGCACACACACACACACACACACACACACACACACACACACACACACACACACACACACACCAGCCTATCCTACCATTAGGAACAGTAAAATGGCCACTTCAGGCAACAGGTTTGAAACCTCATGAAAGGGCAGGAAAAGAGTGATTATTTCTAACATGCGGAACCACTGGGCTGAGCCCTGGTTATAGACTTCTAGTTCAATTCTTGCAGTGGGGAATGAAGATTCATTAGTGAGTTTTGAAGGTAGCCATAATCAGAGATGTCATACAGAGAAAAATCTTCTTCCTCTGTAGAGGATTATTTTCAGATACAGTACTTACTTACTTACGTACTTACTTACTTACTTACAAGGTAAAGGTTCCCCCCATACATACATGCTATTTATGTTTGACTCTAGGGGCGATGCTCATCTCCGTTTTCAAGCCACAGAGCCAGTGTTGTGCAAGTCCGTGGCCACGTGGCTGGCATGGCTCAACGTATTTCTGGAACACTGTTTACCTTCCCGCTTTTTACGGCGGTACCTGTTTAGCTAATTGCATTAACATCCTTTCAAACTGCTAGGTTGGCAGGAGCTGGGGTTAACAACGGAAGCTCAGTCCACTATGTGGCACTTGGGATTCGAAACACCAGTCTGCTGACTTTGCAGCCAACAGATTCAGCGGTTTAGCCCACCGAGCCGCCACACACCTTACTTACTTATTTATTGTTTTATATACCACCCCATGAGTGCAATGCATGATTATGGGAAATTCATAGCAAGATAAGTAAACAGAATAAATATATAAAAACAATAAAAAGAGTAACAAGCATCAACAACTACCAATGATACAAAGGCATATTATCTCTGTGAGAGTGAAGGCAGGGTCCTTGTGGAAGGTCAGAAAGAAAACCCATGTTTTGAGCAGTCATCTAAATCAGTGTTTTTCAACCACTGTTCCGTGGCACACTAGTGTGCCGCGAGATGTTGCCTGGTGTGCCGTTGGAAAAGCTGAAGAATATCAGCTTTGTGTTCAGCCAAACAGGCCCAGGTTGCGCACTGAATAAAGTATTTTATAATTTTTCATATTTCTGTTTACTTACTATTTCATAATAAAGTAATTATAAAATACTTTCTTTGTGTTTATTTGATTCCTATTCAAGAGAATTACTTTATATATAGTCAATATAGGCACAGAGTTAATTTTTTTTAACATTTTCTAATGGTGGTGTGCCTTGTGATTTTTTTCATGAAACAAGTGTGCCTTTGCCTAAAAAAGGTTGAAAAACACTGATCTAAATGTTAGCAGGGAGATTGTCAGGTGTAGTTCCACTGGAAGGTGGCTCCAGTGAGGCACTGTCAGCAAAAAGAAGGCAAGATTCCTTGTTGGCCTCTTTCGAATTGCCAACATGGAGGAGCATTGTCTGGGAGTATGCAGGTGACCTTGGGGAGAGATGTTCCAACCAGTAGCACGGTCCCAAACCCTGGAGTGTTCACGTGAGCATCAAAACCTTACCTAACAGAGGAGAAAATGGGTTACCAGTGAAGGTAAGCCACTGGAGGTACAAAATGCCAATGGGTTTTTGAAAAAGCAGGGGCCAATATTCAGACTTATCACCAATGGAGCTGCTTGCTACAGTCACTGGAATTGTATGTGCAGTACCATCAAGCGCTAATAAACTTTACAAGATGCAGCAAGTGACGCCTTTCTGGGTTAATTTTACTTGTCAGCTTCCATGGCTGAGCAGAGATTCAAACTCAGGCCTCCTGCATCTTGCAGCGTGGTCCCACAGCGTCTGCCTCCTTAAAAGCTGGATTTTCAAAGCGAGGCAAAAAATTCTGTACCTTGTAGGTGAGTCACAGAAACCTCGCTTAAGGGATCATTACCAGGTTTTCTTTTTTTTTTTTTTTTTTCAAAAGCCCGGTGGCCGTGGGGATGGCATTTTTGGACTCAGTTTATTTAGTAATTTAAACTGCATTTAAAGGGATGTGGCACCGAGCCTTTAGTCTGCTTCTCTCTCCACTATACCACCTGGGTGCAATAACGGCCATAAAATCATAGTCATAGAATCACAGAATCATATAGTTAGAAGAGACCTCAAGGGCCATCCAGTGCAACCCCCTGCCATGCAGGAACCCCCATCATAGTATTTCCAACAGGTGGCCATCCAGCCTCTGCTTAAAAACCTCCAAAGAAGAAGACTCCACCACCCTCCATGGCAGCATATTCCACTGCTGAACAGCTCTAATTGTCAGGAAGTTCTTCCTAATGTTCAAATGGAATCTCTTTTCCTGTAGTTTGAAACCACTGCCCCGCGTCCTAGTCTCTGAACCCATGGAAAACAAACCTGTTCCCTCTTCAATATGACATCCTTTCAAATATTTAAGCATAGCTATCGTATCGTCTCTCAGTCTTCTTTTTGTAAGGCTAAACATTCCCAGTTCCCTAAGCCATTCCTCATATGACATTTCTTCCAGACCTTCAACCATCCTGGTCGCCCTCCTCTGGATCCGCTCGAGGTTGTCAACATCCTTCTTAAATTGAGGTGCACAGAACTGGACACAGTACTCCAGGTGAGGTCTGACCAGAGCAGAATATAGTGGTACTATCACTTCCCTTGATATGACAGAGCACTCTCTCAGTGTGGAAGTCACTGGAGCAAATTTTATTCTCCAATATGTGGATGTTGTGTCACTCTAGGTCAATAATGCCTATGAAGCTGACAAATGGGAGCACGGAACAGGTTGCCTCCACCCGGGGCAGTACCCTCATTCCATTTTATCTTCATGGATTTGACTTCCATCATCATCTCTCTCTCTGAATAACCAAAATGACTGTTGGTTTAAAAATGCAGAGCTGAGCTTTCAAATTGCCAAGCTTCCTACTTCACAGCGATAATATTTTAAAAAGCAAACAGGGCAGCAGCTTCTCATAACATTTAACTAATCTGTTTTGGTTTGCTGTTTCCAACATTTCCTAATTTCTATTAATGCCTCACACTCTTTTTATAACACCACGGAGTATAAACATTAAATCTCCCACTTGCTGGTTGGGATGTGCTGATATGGCGATGCTCTGTTTTGACTACAGAGTAACACTCAGTGCTTACACAAAAAGGAACTTCTGTACTGTACTCATGACCTGGGATTCGATCCCCGGTAGCTGGCTCATGGTTCACTCAGCTCAGCCTTCCATCCTTCCGAGGTCAGTAAAATGAGTACCTAGCTTGCTAGGGGGGCAATGTGTAGCCTGCATACTGTAATTAAACTGTAAAACTGCCCAGAGAATACTAGAAGAGGTATGGGGTGGTATATAAACAGAACACTTTGCTTTTGCTTTCTGAAATCACTCCTAAAACTGGACCAGAGAAGATCCTAGAGGAGTGGTTCCGAACCTTGGGGTCCCCAGATGTTCTTGGATAAATACTCCCAGAACCCAACACCATCACCAGTGCTGGCCAGGATTTCTGGGAGTTGTAGTATAGCAACATCTGGGGATCCAAGCTCGGACTACTGCTCTAGAGGAAACCTTGACTTGGAGAGCATTTGTTCTGATGGCTTTTCACACCTTGTAATGATCCGTGACATATGGCTGCTTCTGAGCAGTACTTCTGTACTCATAAAATGCCTTTAACAACTGGAAACTGTTTCTCATAGTCGGTAACAGCAGCTTTCCCCTAGAATACAGGCAATGCATTAGGACAACCAAATGTCATAGTGCAAACCATTTCTTCTAGAACAACCAATTGCTTTTCATGATTCACCCAGTCAAGTTTCACTGTAACCTTTAAATCACAAGCCGATTTTCTTGTCTATAAAACAGTGAAGAAAACCCTTAATCCCTAGTAATGCTGCCTTGTGTGTGTGTGTGTGTGTGTGTGTGTGTGTGTGTGTGTGTGTGTGTGTGTGTGTGTGTGTGTGTGTGTGTGTGTGTGTGTGTGTGTGTTGTGTCGTTATAGTCGGGACCAACTCTTCATGACCCCATGTCCACGGAGTTTTCCTGGCAGGAATACTGGAGTGGTTTGCCAGTTCCTACTCCAGGCGCCTACAGCACTTGGTATTCCCTGGTGGTCTCCCATCCAAGTACTAACCAGGGCCAACCCTGCTTAGCTTCCAAAATCATGTGAGATTGAGTGTGCTTAGGGCATCTATTCCCTTCTAACTCTCAGTCTTATTCAGATTTCTTGACTGCAGTCTCCATTTGGATTGACTTAAGGTGCAGAAAATCTTTTAGATAATTTGATTTCTTCATTGTCAGCATTAAACTTGTTCTGTAGTCATGTCCTCTGACTTCTCAACATTCAACTGTAATTCTGCTTTCCCACTTTCTCCTTTGTCAGCAAAAGGCTGACTAGATACTGCACCATGAAACATAACTCTGAATAAAACTGGTTAGTCAGTAAGACACTTGATAATATCACACAAGTCATTTTTGTTTTTGTACCTATTGTTTTACTGTGTCAGGTATGCAATCTATCTCATACAATGGAACACAACCATTCCCACCTGTTGCAAAGAATTCTGGTGTTCTGCCATGAAGTATGATGATGGGGAAAAGGCTAATTTAGTGCTTCAGAAGCTTAGATGTAGAAAAAAGATGCCTAAGCAGCTCTTTATTCTGAGAAAACTTAAAGAGCTTTTAATGGAAGAAAGGAAAGAAAGCCAGAAAAAAGAGGGGGAGCCCTAAACCCAACCTAATGAGAAATTAATGTCGCCACCGCCACTACCCATCAATATTAAAGTGGATTAACAGATTACTAGATAAAAAGAGCAAACGGAGCTTTCAGCATCAACAGTTCTAATAGCATTACAGGCCCATTTCCTGCCAACTGGTTTTTAGTTAATTGCCATTAATTTTTTTAAAGAGCTAAATAGCAGAGGTAATGAGATTCCTGTATTATTGGCCAACACACACAAGATGGGAGAAAGACTCTGAGTGACAAACTACATGGAGGCATTCAGCAGAGCTGCTTAAATTTTGATAGATTCAGGCTATCTACTCAACGTGTGGGTTTGTGTGGGCTTCTCTGTGTGTGCATCATAACTGTTTCCCCCGTAATATTTATCCACTCCCTCAGCCAGGTCCTATGCTTGAACATCTCTCTTCACCTCATCACTTCATATATTCAATATTTCAGTCTTCCTCATGAAGGGATGATCCATCCTTTGGTTCAGTGGAAGGCAACCGAGGGGGAGGTCCCTACTGCAAAGGGTGATGTAAAAGAAAGGCAAATGAACTGCAATCTTGGATTATCAAAGAAGACAAAAAATGTGCAGCGCTTCAAAGGCTAAGGCTCCGACTGCAAAGTCGGCAGCTCAGCGGTTCGAATCCCGGGTGCGGAGCGAGCTCCCGCTGATCACCCCAGCTCCTGCCAACCTAGCAGTTCGAAAGTATGTAAAATGCAAGTAGATAAATAGGTAGTGCCGTTAAAAGCGGGAAGGTAAAACAGTGTTTCCTTGCAGCCATGCCAGCCACGTGGCCATGGACTTGCACAACACTGGCTTTTCGGCTTGAATACAGAGAGTCAGACACGACTAGCATGCATGTGCGGGGGGAACCTTTACCTCTTTTTAAAAAAACATTTTTTTAATGTCAGCGCTCACGTCTAGTCCAATTCTTGAGAGGCAAGACTGGGACATCCACCCTTCCCACTCTTATGTCCGAGGAAATGGACTTGTTTACAAAAGCTCACATTAAAATTTAGCAGTTAATTTTTAAGGTCCCACCGTGTTTTTATCTTCTTTATTTTGTTTTGTTTTTGCCTGGTATGGCCTTGCCATGTTGTTCCACTGTCTCTGCCCACCAGACCTTTCTTTTGGTACCACTGCCTTCACAGGTGCATTTGATGGGGACAAGGGAGAGGGCCTTCTCCTTTACTGCTCCCAGACTTTGGAACTCCCTCCCACTGTAGGCCAGAGCTGGCCCCATCTCTGCAGTCCTTCCTCAGGCAGGGAAAGACCTTTCTCTTCAGGCTGGATTTACTTTAAATGAGGGGTTTAACTAAGAAGATTTTTAAAAGGGGGATTATTTTATTCTGTTGTTTTACTTGCGTTTTGAACCTTGCTCTTATTTGTGCATTTTTAATGTATTTGTTTAATGCTTTTTCAATATTGTAAAACATATTATTTAGTTTTTAACTCTTTTATTTAATTTTGCAATCCACCTCGGATCTATTAGGAGAAAAGAGGCATATAAATATTTTAAATAAAAAGATAAATAAATCCCACCTCCTCCTCTTCTAAAATGTAAACTTTGTTTTGGATCAGACTGCATGCTCCTTCAGCCTCCTTTCAGATGGCGTTATTAGCACCGAACTTGGTGTTGAACGGACAGTCCTCCACACCCACGGCCGCCTTGCCATCTAAAGTGAGTCCCCCTTTGCAATTTTTACACACCTGGTAGCCTGTAGCCCCAGCAATGAGATCAACACTTCAAAGCGTCAAGTGCTTGGACAGTAAAGCGATTTATCGAAGCCCTTTCAGTCATTCACAGCTACTCTGGGGAGACCCTTCTGAAAGCCCAGTCTTGCGATCAGCGGAAATTTCAGTCTCGATTGTTCTGTGGTATAGGCAATCCAAACACCCCAGTCATTATAGCCGTGAGATATCATCCCAGGCTTTTGTCATTTCGGGCTCTCTTTTTCCCCCAGACTGGACTTTTACCCCAAGCCCCATAATGATTTTCGCTGCTGTTGGAAACTTTGCCAATTTGTCAACATCCATCAGCAACACCCTAGAGTGTGCCTCTCATCCATCAGAGGGGGAAAATATCACCCATTCTCCCCACCCCCCAGTGGAAAGAGAAAAGGTGTTTTCTTATGTGCGCTTATCACCTCAGATCACATTTGCCCTTTTTTGTCATCTTAGAACGTCTTAAGCTTATATATATTATATGTGTTGTCTGCCAAAAAACCCCAAGGTCCCCTTTGCCATTACATCTTCCCAGGTTGCCTTGTCTGGCTGAATATCTGTGTTTTAGATTATTTTCTCTCAGATTTATTAGCTTGCGTTTCACCCCCCCCACCACCACCAACCCTCTCGGATGAATCTCACATCACACGTTCCTGCCCCTGCCTTCGACATCGCACCTTAAATCTTCTACACCACACCTCTCAAGGATTCTGCTCCCACCGCCTATGCTTCCCAAGGAAGATGGGCACTTGGCGTTTGCCTGGAGGTGAGGAAAAAAAAATTAATGATCACAATTATTCTAAATAATAACATGCCTTCCAAAGGCCTGTTTTTGCTGTGTTTCATTGTATTTATTCAATTTTCTTCCCCTTCTTTCCCTTCATTTATCGTTTCTTTCCCTTATTTTCCTTCATCAGACAAAAGAAAATATTTTTTTACCCAGCGTGTTGTTAGTCTGTGGAACTCCCTGCCACAAGATGTGGTGATGACATCTAGCCTGGATGCTTTCAAAAGGGGTTTGGACAGATTCCTGGAGGAGAAGTCCATCACATGTTACAAACCATGATGGAAATGTATCATCTCCAGGCTTAAAACTGGGGTACTTCAAGGGCCAGATGCAGGGGAGTGGTATCAGGAGACAGATATCTAGTCTCATGCGCTCCCAAACACATCTGGTGGGGCCACTGTGAGATACAGGAAGCTGGACTAGATGGGCCTTTGGCCTGATCCAGCATGGCTCTTCTTATGTTCTTATGTTCTTATGTTCTTAATTTAGAGGCTGGAGAGAAAAAATGGTTAGTGCTAGGTGGATGGACAATTGCCCCAGCTAACCCTACTAAAAGCAGTGTGTGAGGTTACAAAAAATGCCAACAGAAGACGGGTGGAACATGGGCACAGGCTTGGGGGTTTACTGGTCTTTTTAAAAAGTCACGCCATTTCCTGCGACTCGTGACTACTGCATGGTTTTTGTGGGTTTGCCAGAGTATTATTTATTTATTTAGATTTGAGATGTGTAATCTCCAGGCTTAAAACCACAGTACTTCAAGGGCCAGATGCAGGGGAGTGGTATCAGGAGACAGAGATCTAGTCTTGTGCACTTCCGGACACATCTGGTGGGGCCACTGTGAGATACAGGAAGCTGAACTAGATGGGCCTTTGGCCTGATCCAGCATGGCTCTTCTTATGTTCTTATCTTACTCCTTGCTCTCTGATTGTTGTTCTGTTTTCACTCTTTCTACCCCCTTCTCTCTCTCCTTTGCTGGACACCTGTAGCCTGACTCAAGGGAGAGCCGCAACACAATAAAAATGGCTGAAGGTCAACAGACCTGAGCAGGCAATAGCGTTTTGCTGCCTGAGTCAAAGCAGCAGCTCTTGATTCCCCTCCCCATGACTGTACTGCATTCCATAGTGGCCATGCTCAACCAGGTTATTTTCTAGGAAAGGTCTAGAAGTCGAACAAGAATCTCGCTGGCAATGAAATGCCAGTCTAAGGGATTTACCAGGCATGGAACAGTGATAAGGCAACCGGTTCTCACCATTTTGCAGTGTGTCCATGTAATACACATCCTTCTGTTAGACACCAAGAGTAGTACCCTAGCTACTAGCTGGGCACGATACAAATGAATGAATGAATGAGTGAATGAGTGAATGAATGAATATCTTGTTGTGTACCTGGATGTACACTCAGCGAAAGAATCCTACAGGGCACTGGCAGGTGATAATATATTGTTGTAATCTAATACTTATTAATAACTCAGCAGCTGGCTTTCTCTGAGCCTGTTCATAAGGAGACAAAGAGCAGAAATCAATGAAGGAAAAGTTAAATACTTTCTTGTTAGTGTACATGGAAAAGGTACGACCTGCATTGCATCCTTGACATAGGAGACGTGTGTGGCAAAGATGTGATCCAGTTAAGCCAATAGGATCAGCCATAAATTGCAGAGCCAGGGGCAGATGGTGTGGTGCTGAGAAAATACAGTGGGTTTCTTGTTGAATGCACCACTGACCAACCAGTAAAATCCACAAAATTCCACAATAATATAGTGTTTTGCTCATGTCTCAGCTTGCTCCCATAATTCATGTAGGCAGAGGTTTTCCGATGAGCATACCTGCAGTTATTGCTGTTGGAAGGGGCCAGATGCAGGGGAGTGGTACCAGGAGACAGATATCTAGTCTCATGCGCTCCCAGAGGCATTTGGTGGGGCCACTGGGAGATACAGGAAGCTGGACTCGGTGGGCCTTTGGCCTGATCCAGCATGGCTCTTCTTATGTTCTTATGCTTTAACACAAACCCATATGCAATCAATGAAGACATGATTGTGGTGGCATCACCAACTGAGATCCTTGAGCCACTCTAGTAGAGGAGCATATCGAAGCACAGTGTAATGAGTCAGACCCTCAATCCATCTAGACTAGTACTGTAAGCTCTGATTGGTAACACCTTTCTAGGCAAGATTTCTTCCTAACCTTAACTGGAAATCAGTGGTGTCTAAGTACTAACTGACCAATGCCCTCCTGAACTTGAAAAATCAGGTAAGGATCTATTCCTCCCAGTTAAGAGACAAAACAAGTTGCACTGCTCCAAAGATGGAGGGAATGAAGGCATATTCCTGGTGATTGTGAGATGTGTGCCTTCATTCTCTTTTTCTGGAGATGTTCTGAACAGGCCCCAGCAGTTGAGTGTAACTACTTTTGCTCTTCATCTTATGTCACTCTGAGATATTGCAGGAAATTAAAACTCATCTAAGAACTAGTCCTGAAAATGTCTTGTTACAACAATTCAATGTCTTGAATTGTTGCCAACATGCATATATGTTACACAACTCACACATAAATTGAGAGCTCTGAAACATTATTCAAAAAAGGAACACATTTCCTGTTAAAATGAGTAACATATTCCTCATTAAGGATGACTCGTGATGCCATAAAGCAACATCTTTCTTCGAAAAGAAAACCAAACCAAACCCAACACCCTACAAATGATAACACCTAGTAACACTGTTGTTGTAATAATGGATGAATATTATGCATTAAATAGACTTGTAATGTGTGTACCGTACTTGTCCGATTGAAAAAAAGCCTCCATACTTCCCATCATTATTAAAAGGTAAAACGCATTATGAGCAATTTGGTAACTTCTAAGCCAGGCATGTCCAAACTTTGGCCCTCCAGATGTTTTGGACCACAACTCCCAGAATTCCTAGCCTGTATTTCCAATGGCAAAGGACTGTGGGAGTTGTGGTCCAAAACATCTGGAGGGCCGAAGTTTGGACATGCCTGTTCTAAGCCCTTATGGAAGCAGTGAGGGCCACCACCACCACCATCCGGCCACAACAGTTGGTCCTCCATCTCTCAGAAAGTCAAGGCCTTGGATTTGAGGAGGTAGAGAGAGGGGAGGCCCACAGTCGGGTCAACGCTGTGGACTGGGAGGTATGTGAGACCCAAGAGGTGGTGCCACTACAAGAGAGGATGAAGGCTGGATGGGAGACAGTGTGTAGGTGGGATCCTGAGACCAGCTAATGAGTTGAGCTGCTGATGCTGCCAGAGGAGGCTGTCTGGGTCTGTCAGGGCTAAGCCAGGCACCGAGAAGCTCAGAGGCTCAAGAATCAGAGTTGAGCACACCACTAGCAGCTGCCTGGCCAGAGACATCCCAGGGTCAGCCTCCCTCCTGGTCCTGAGAAGGCCAGCCTCCTTGTTCTCCTCACCTTACACTCCACTATGCAGAAGATGCCCGCCAGGTCTGAACAGAGTTTCATCCACATCTCTTGGGAGCATAATCGCACCTACGGGCCAGCAGCTGCCAACGGAGTCTTTGCCATCCACGTCTAGGGACGATGATCACGGGCACCAAGCACCTTGCTAAGGCACCCTGTCCCTAGCCCTGGACCTGGCAAAGGAGGTGGCAATCCATTCCTCCCGGTAAGAACCAAAAAAGGGGGCACTGTCCCAAAGACTGAGGGAATGAAGTCAACTCTGTGGCACCTTGAGTTACTCATTTTTTGTTAATGCAGTGGTTCTCAACCTGTGGGCCCCAGATGTTCCTGGACTGCAACTCCCAGAAATCCTGGCCAGCTCAGCCAGTGATGAAGACTTCTGGGAGTTGCAGTCCAGGAACATCTGGGGACCCACATGTTGAGAACCACTGTGTTAATGGAACTGTTCTCCCTTTAAAAGTTCTGTTGCTGAGCCTTGTGTCACAGGGGTAAAACTGCTGTACTGCAGGCAAACTTTGCTCACGAGCTGGGGTTCAATCAGAGGTAGAAGGCTTGAGGTTCACTCAGCCTTCCATTCTTTCAATGGAATGGGGTGGCAATCTGTGTAGCCTATATAATTAACTTGTAAAGTGCTTTAAGTGCTAATACGGTGGTATGTAAGGAGAATACTTTTGCTTTGCTTTATTCCAGTAATTACTCTCAATGCTGTCATGGGAAGGAGGTATGGGGGTCATTCACACCCCTTACTTCCAAACTCTGTGTAAACAGAATAAAAATATTGTGGTTAGTTTGAGCAATATGGACCTTCATATTTTTTTAAAAGTCAACTGCACATCTTTTTTCAAAATGTATATTCTCTGGCAGTAAAGGACATATTTGGTGAGCCATGTTTAATTGCCCGCATTACATGGGGATAATAAATGCATTTCATCAATATTGGAGGCTTGCAAGTGCCTTTCTAGATGAGCCAATGAATTAACGTCACCCCTTCCCAAATCATGAGCTATCCTAAGGCAATGGGTTGGCCTGGGGAATGAATCCGAATGACTAAATAAAATTAAGTCGCAAGTACCAATTCATGAAAACGAGCTGAGCCCTAGGAATAAATCAAAATTACT
The DNA here is from genome assembly GCA_029282475.1 of Phrynocephalus forsythii. Lineage (NCBI taxonomy): Eukaryota > Metazoa > Chordata > Lepidosauria > Squamata > Agamidae > Phrynocephalus > Phrynocephalus forsythii. Next base: position 9,254,093 of record JAPFRF010000010.1, read on the forward strand.
TCTAAGAATAAATCAAAAGTTGTTTTCATCACTTTCCCAAAGCCAGTCGTACTTTTTCCTTGTCAGGGACCATCTCAATTGCACTGTAGATGCCAGCTCATGAAAACAAAAGTCGTCCCAAGAACAGAAGGAACAAGAGAATGTGTACTTTCCAGAGACAAACACTGTGCATCACCTATTTCGTTTTGGAGGACGAATAAAAAACAAAGGAGGACATAAGGGCTACACTGATTCATTTCAGAATGAAGTCTCATGGACTCCAACGTAAGAACATAAGAACATAAGAAGAGTTATGCTGGATCAGGCCAAAGGCCCATCTAGTCCAGTTTGCTGTATCTCACAGAGGCCAGACCAGATGCCTCTGGAAGTGCATGAGATTAGCTATCTGTCTCCTGATACCACTCCCCTGCATCTGGTCCATGAGGTACCCCGGTTTTAAGCTTGAAGATGATACATCTCCCTTGTGGTTTGTAACCTGTGATGGACTTTTCCTCCAGGAATCTGTCCAATCCCCTTTTGAAGGCATCCAGACCAGATGCCATCATCACACCCTGTGGCAGGGAGTTCCACAGACTAACAACATGCTGGGTTGTCTTTTGTCTGTTCTCACTCTCCCAACCCTCAGTTTGACTGGATGTCTCATAGTTCTGGTATTTTGTGAGAGGGAGAAGAGTGTCCTCTATCCACTTTACTCATGCCCTGCATGATTTTGTACATCTCAACCCACTTCAGAATGAGATTTCTCTCACCAAGAGAGCAAGTCTGAGAATCTGTGCAAAGTAAGTCAGTAAAGCTTAATGGAATCAAATGCAAATGGTGTGAAATGACACTCGTTTCTTTGGAACCACATTTAAGGATTAGAAGCATAGCTATGGATCGCATCTTTATATACAAACAGGGCTTCAGGGATGCACTCTTTGCTGCTCAGTAGGGGAGAACCACTCTGTCTTGCACAAGAGAGAGTTTGCCAAGAAGAGAAAAGGAAAGCTCTACTTATCTCACGTTTAGCTGGAGCTGAAGTATCTCATGGGACTAGGAAAAAAACCCTTACGATGGTGTCTCATCCACTCAAAACAGCCTAAGTCTATGAAAACAAGGGATTTAGCAGGGATCCTTCACAGCTACAATTCTAGACAGGAGGCTGTGCAGGGTCAACACCAGAACGTCCAGATGGCTTGCTTATTTTAGATAGACATGCTGGTGGTCCCTCAAGTTGACTGGATGAAAAGAAGGACAAGAGTGTTCCTGTGGTGTTACAAGTAACCTGGAAGAAAGTATGGAATTTGGGTCCAGGTTTCCATGCAAGTCCCACCTGCTGCTCTTTCATCTTCCACAGGATTATTAAAGGTAGGAGATATTGGTCACCTTACCTCCCTCTTTGTAGTTTTCATGGGGAATTAGACAGTTACTTCACGTCCTTTCTCGTTCCAAGATTATGTTCATTTCGTGATAACGTTGTTCGCGGTCATGTGGTCTTGTCTCGGTTCTGTCCCTGTTTCCATTTACCAACGGGCATGATTGATGATATCGTGACAACTGTTACTTCACGTCCTTGTTTTGTGACAATTACTGAATTTTCCTGGCTTCGTTTACCCTTTTTTGTTTTGGCCCGGGCTTCCGTTTTTCGATATTTTGAATCTCCGCAACTTTGCCTTTCACGCGTTAAGCGGCAAAACTCCCGGTTTCATGCCTTCTTCCCTCTCTGTGATGCATTGTTTATGCCATTGGGATTGTATTGGAGAATGCAACTTCTCACTCCTGCCACTAGATGGGGAATGTGTATGTTGCATGACGAGCCTTACTTCACGGGCTTTCATCTCGAAACAAGAACCGAGACAAGAGGATTCCCGAGGCCAAGTGAGAGGTATGGCTCATCATGCTTTGTTCCCAGTTCAGGGGGCGTGGTCAGGACGAACTCCATTCGTCACGCAATGGACATGCAGTAACATTTTTCATACTGGTCCCAAGCGGGACAGTGAACCGTGATGAGAGGGTCGTGAAGTAACCGTCTTAGGCAAAATCATGGAGGACAAGAGAAGTGGCTAATTGTCAGGACACCTATGTATTACCTCCAGCATCAAAAGCCATATGCCTCGGATCCCAAAAGCTGGAAGGCCCAATGAAATACATTTCATGAGGAAATGGTCACTAACAGCTAATAAGCCCAAAAATGCTAATTAAATTCTCTTTATGTTGAAAACCAGCTTTTTAAATTGGCCTTTAAATGCATACTACTTTAAGATCTGGAAGTTGAGTCATGGAAACTGGACTTCTTTTTCTTGAGAGATAGAAATGTTTCACTGCTCATCCAAACAGTTTCATCAGTCTGAATACAGCTAGTGTGAGTCCTCCATCTTATAGCCAGCTATGATCTCTTGTCACCTTGGTCTGAAATAGGCACATACACTGAACAATGACCTGAATAGGCTTGTTAGGCGGACAATAGTATCCATAGCCTTAAGCTGAACAATGGACTAAGGTGCTCAAACCTACAAAGTATGGGTCGTTAGCTATGGCCTTGTTGGTGAAGGCTTTTTGATTTGTCGAAAGCACACCACGTTAAGTAGCAGATAGACTATGCCTGAGGCCCCCACCTCTGTTGAGAGAGGGGGTTTCAATGCAAACATGAATGGCTTCCCTGACTCCTCTCTCAAACCACCTATCTTCTCTGTCTAATATGTGTACATACGTTATGATAGTAATTACCATAATGACACCGTTTGGGTAAGTCAGTGAGTTCTCAGCATCTGGCTGTGGAGGGAGTGTTTGGAAGATCAATTCCCCTCTGTGCCTCTGTGGAGAACAGCCAGTCTAGGTGGCCCTCAGCAAGCTGTACACTCCCGGACTGCTCCCAGAAGAAAGTAAACCACATCTGAGTACTCTCTATTGAAGATATAAAACATTGAAATGGGTCACCATAAGTCAGAACTGACTTGGTGGCGGTGACTGCTGAGAAATCTCATCTGTGATTGTATTCCTCCCCTCCGTTTTCTCCCTGTGGTTGAGTTTTGGAGAGAAGGAAATAGCTACTAGAAATTTTCAGCGGAATTTCTTATCCATTCAGCCAAAACCTGTGTTCTTGCTTGCTCTTTGCCCTATTTTATAATCTCATCTCCTTAATCCCTTTTTTTAGTTTCCCTTTTTTCATCAGGTTGGGGATTTCCTTCCTTCCATCCGTCTGGTCCTTCCTTCCTTCCTTCCTTCCTTCCTTCCTTCCTTCCTTCCTTCCTTCCTTCCTTCCTTCCTTCCTTCCTTCCTTCCTTCATAAGATGAGCCATGCTGGATCAGGCCAAAGGCCCATCTAGTCCAGCTTCCTGTATCTCACAGTGGCCCCACCAAATGCATCTGGGAGCACACGAGACTAGATATCTGTCTCCTGGTACCACTCCCCTGCATCTGGCCCTTGAAGTACACTGGTTTTAAGCCTTCCTTCCTTCCTTCCTTCCTTCCTTCCTTCCTTCCTTCCTTCCTTCCTTCCTTCCTTCCTTCCTTCCAATTTAGTGGCAAGCCACTCTTCTGGTGGGCCAACACCAAATAAATTCATAAACCACCTGCCTGCAAAAACTACCCAAATGAAAACATGACAAGAAAGAACGAAATTCCCAAAGGCAAATGGATACAAAAACAACTGCACAGGCGAGGAGGAACATCAAAGGAAGAGGATATTTAATCCATCTCCTGGAACGAAAGGGGAAAACAGTGTTTTTATTATATACCGGTAATTTCTTGATTATTCTCTCACCTAGCCAGAGCTTTCTTTCCCCGGGCGCTCCCAACTCCGACTAAATTTTAACGTAAGAAACAGTCAAAATTCTCAAGGGGAGTTAAGCACCAGTTAAATTGCCAGCTGATATTTTAAAAAACCCAACTTAACTGGTGACTTAATTGGCTGTAATATATTAAGCACCAAAATTTGCCATAAACATTAATTGTGTCTCATTATGTATGGAAGCAAATGAAGAGAGGGCAAGAAGCTTTAGAACTGGGGCAAAGTCAGGAAGTGGGCAAGAATGAGCAGTGGTGCAGCAGTTACCTTTTAAATTTTTAAAGAAACAAAGACCGCTACCGCACTTCTGATTTAAAATGCCTTTTCCTTAAAAACAAGGTACCTTAAAAATCACTGTCTGGTTTTCAAAACAATTTATCTGAAGAACCCCCTCGGCCACACCCATTTTTGTCCGCTGTGGCACTTTTTCTTGCGACAGCCACTGGGTGGTGGTTTTTTTTTCCCCATCATTTCCTGCATCTCCCTTTTAAGCGGTTTGGCTGAATTTGCAGACATACTAAGTCACTCCCCCCCTTGTCCCTGTTCTTAGCCTTTTTGCTTTCAGAAAACACAGAAAACAGAATCCTACCGCCATGCCAGGACTTTTAACAACTTCGTTATGCAAAAGTTTCAGCTCGTTGTCACTTAATTTCATTTTCCTGGTTCTTTAAAACCAAGTTTTAAAGCGGTTCAATAAAGCGAGAACTGGAAAGTCGATTGCTAGCTACCCGCTGAAGTGTGAACAGCAGAACCGCTATAACAACCACGTGACCATGGGAGGAGAAAAGGCAATCCAAAATAAGAAGCGGCTGTTCGCACAAGTGCAGTAGCAGTAAAAAAAAAAAAAAAAAGCTGTATAATGTCAGTGACTTTAACTGTTACTACATTCCTCAAGAAAAACAGGTCAGTGAGTCTACAAGCATCTTTAATGGCATCAGTCGGCAGCAGTTCCGTTAATGTTTCAGCTTCATAAAGTTATTGCCTTGTTTGGAAGACTGGAGGTGCCTTTGTTATTAACTAGTTTTGGTTCTGCAAATGGGGATGCTATAGACATTTTATGGGGGGGGGCACTTATTAAAAGTGCCAGATATGCAAAGAGAAGTGGCATATATAATTCTCTACATTAAATTATTGGGTTAAGCAAAATCACTTTATGTTTCATTACAGAGGTAACAATCAGTTTTATTGTTTGTTTAATAAAATGGAACTTACCATAATGATCAGTAATTGAAAAATATGCTCTTTTCTTCCCCCTAAGAAAGACATGATCTTTTTTTTTAATCTTAGGACTATTCTGTTTTTAGAATTCTACTTTTAAAGACAGATGTTCATTTTATGTCCTTCTGCCTCCAGAATTATTAAAAAATGTTCCAACTGTTTTAAGAATGCCTTTTTAACCCAGGGTCCATAATAAAAACCAAAAAATTAAAATCATGGATTATCTCTACGCATGTCCAATTGATTTGAATGGCAGCGTTCAAGAGCTTTACAACTACCACAGATGCTCAGAAAAGTCAAATAAATGGCTTGTAGATCAAATCAGTGACTAAAGCTGAGTTGACTAAGCTGTTGGGCTTTGGGGCATATTAAGAAATAGGCAAGACTCACTATTGCAAACAAAACTGGAATAGAGCAGGGAAGAGGAACATCAAACATAGGATGTGTTGAGTTAACAAAAGGAAGCCACAGCCTTTAGGCACAACTCCTGAGCAGGGCTGTTAACAACAAAACTTTTGGAAGTGATTGCTTCCAATAAGAACTCATACAGTGAGTGAAGTAACTTGATGGCATATATAACAACACCACACTCAACTCTTACTGAAACCAGTTAAGATGAACCTGCATGAGCCACCATGGATGTCATCTTTCCCAGAAAAGATGACACTCCATCTACAACACAGAGATGAAAATGACAGGAGGCAGTGAGCACAGTCTTAAAATAGGGCTTCTGACTTACAGTCAGACATCCTTCTACCTAGACCCACTCTATTGTGCTCTAGTCAGACCCCACCTGGAGTACTGTGTCCAGTTCTGTGCACCTCAATTTAAAAAGGATGTTGACAACCTCGAGCGGGTGCAGAGGAGGGCGACCAGAATGGTTAAAGTTCTGGAAGGAATGTCTTACAAGGAGTAGTTTAGGGAGCTGGGAATGTTTAGCTTTACAAAAAGAAGGTTGAGAGGGGATTTATTTATTTATTTGATTTTTATACGGCACCATCTAACCAACGGTCACTCTACAGACTCAACAGATATGATAGCCATGTTTAAATATTTGAAAGGATGTCATATTGAAGAGGGGACAGGTTTGTTTTCCATGGCTTCAGAGACTAGGACTCGGAGCAATGGTTTCAAACTACAGAAAAAGAGATTGTCTTACAAGGAGTGGCTTAGGGAGTTGTGATGTTTAGCCTTACAAAAGGAAGGCTGAGAGGGGATATAATAGCTATGTTTAAATATTTGAAAGGATGTCATATTGAAGAGGGAACAGGTTTGTTTTCCATGGCTTCAGAGACGAGGACTCGGGGCAATGGTCTCAAACTACAGGAAAAGGGATTCCATTTAAACATTAGGAAGAACTTCATGACAGTTAGAGCTGCTCGGCAGTGGAATATGCTGCCACAGAGGGTGGTGGAGTCTTCTTCTTTAGAGGTTCTTAAGCAGAGGTTGGATGGCCATCTGTTGGGAGTACTTTGATGGGGGCTCCTGCATGGCAGGGGGTTGGACTGGATGGCCCTTGAAGTCTCTTCCAACTCTACGATTCTATGACCCATTCACTTCAGCACGTGGTTAGAACAGGTTGTGCAGGACTTGTCATGTGTTTTGTGGCAATTTAGTCAAGGGTTCCTGATCTTACTTCTGTGGAACACCGTGTCCCCTGATGTGAGTCATGCCAACTCTGCATGGTGTCAGCACCATGGCAAAACTTTTCTTCTATTTTTGCCAGTTGTTATAATGCAAAAAAAAAAATGTTATGAGCTGTCATGAGTGATGCACCACCACCACTTAAAGGTGTTCTTCTCTGGTTTCCTAGCACAACTGGCTCCTAGTTCATGACTCCTCTCTGATGCGTGCCTAGGGCTTTGCCATGCATAACCCTGGAAGACTACAGAGAGTTGCAGAAATTGATACGAGTATTTGTGGATTCCAGTCCAAACTAGCTGGACTAGAACATCTGGAACTAATGCAGTGGTTAGGATGTAGTTATCCATTGGATTCTCAGTCGATCAAATGCAGTTTTCAGTTCGCAAATTATTTTATGTTACATTGAAAACAAACATTTGAGAAATAATTTGGGGATGATGTATGGTCATGTTTCCAAAGGACCTATGTTCACAAAATGTTACATAAAGATACTCTTGAACTCATGCTCCTACTGAAGTATTTTTTTGTTGTTGTTAACAAAATGCTGATGGCTGCAGAATCAGGACGGAAAGGATTTAGAAGAGAACACATACAAAACTGACATGAGCTGTAAATGGGTGTCCTTTCAGCCTTCCTTCCCAGCTACAGTGGCTCAGAAGCAGCCAAGCCTGTAAAAGGAAGCATCTTGATTACTGGGCTGGGGCACCTCCCTTATGAGGAAAGGGCTAAAACATTTGGGGCTCTTTAGGCTGGAAAAAAGGTGCCTGAGGGGAATATGATTGAGATGTACAAAATAATGCAGGGCATGAGTAAAGTGGATAGAGGGACACTCTTCTCCCTCTCACAAAACACCAGAACTAGGGGACATACAGTCAAATCAAAGGCTGGGAGAGTAAGAACAGACAAAAGGAAATATTTTTTTCACCCAGTGTGTTGTTAGTCTGTGGACCTCCCTGCCACAGGATGTGGTGATGGCATCTATCCTGGATGCCTTCAAAAGGGGATTGGACAGGTTACACAGGTTATAAACCATGTCACAGGTTACAAACCATGATGGAGATGTGTAATCTCCAGGCTTAAAACCGTGGTACTTCAAGGGCCAGATGCAGGGGAGTGGTATCAGGAGACAGATATCTAGTCTTGTGAGCTCCCAGAGGCATCTGGTGGGGCCACTGTGCGATACGGAAGCTGGACTAGATGGGCCTTTGGCCTGATCCAGCATGGTTCTTCTTCCGTTCTTATGTTCTTATATCCACGGTCTCAATGGGAAAATATGCACTGATGGTATGGAAAAAGACAAATGAAAAGGATGCCATGAATGATCTGGTATGGGATGTGTTCCCTGTGGAAGTTTGCAGGCAAAAGCAGAACATTATTTTTAAATTTAGTGCATGTTTTGGCTAATGTGGCATGTCCATTTCAGTGACTCCCATAGGTAATCTAGCAACCACGTTTAGCATCACACGTGAAACTAGTTTTGGTGTAAAGCAGGAGTGGAAACAGAACATAATAAAATTAAAATCCTTAGTGCATTCATGGAAATGCCAGGATACACTGTCCCCCCCCCTTTGTTTTTAATTGTGTTTTAATTAATTTCAACTAACAATCAGTCTTTGTAATGAGAGCGAGGATTACACGGCAGCGGCTTCCCAGTTTTAGACACCCTGCAGCTATATTTATAGGTATGGAAAGATTGCTTCCTTGAGCCCAAATGGTGTTTCTTTTCTCAGGTTTTGCATTCCAGTTTGCTTACAATGATAAATGATTCATCATTTTTGCATGCCTCGAAATGAAACGCCATGCAGATTTCTAACATCCTTTCAGTCAGTTGCTTTTAGGATTTGCCCCTGGGAGCTTAAAACTGGCAGGAGCCTCTCTATAGTAAATATTCCTGGAGAATATTCCACCACCCCCACCCAAAAAAAAATCTGCATGAATATTTTGAAGACAGAAGATTCCAAAATGACGTCAAATAACAGAGAGACCCCCACTTCCTTGTATATAGCAAGGGAGATGTATGCAGAATGGTGCTCCCAAGAGTCTGAACTGGGTGTATGTATTAGAAGCGGAACGTAACTCCTGAGTAATCAGGATGGCCAAAAACAAAGAATTTAATTTACTTTATGGTCCAGCGAGTAACACTTCCAAGTTACTACCAAGTACAGTCCTGGAGTCATACTATATGTCAGTGGTGGCAAACCTTTGGTGCGCTAGATGTTTTGGACCACAACTCCCACAGTCCTTTGTCATTGGCAATATGGGCTTGGAATTCTGGGAGTTGTGGTCCAAAACATCCAGTTTTGTGCTGAAGGTTCACCACCACTACTAGATGTTAAATAAAGAGAGGCCCAGAAAGCAGGCTGACAGATAAGAAACTAAATATACTATCAGTAACCCTGTTACATGCCTATGCTGTCATAACTCTAATTGCATACATTTCCATGGCCAATTGCTGCTCGCTATGAACTCAATGATTGCTTTTCTTGTCACATGCCTAGCCATATGACTGTGCTCCATGACAAGCAAAACCAGGAAAGATTTTTCAACAGCTGCTAGCTGTCCAATGAGAGCTACACCATTGGTGTTACACTAGCAGATGTAACTTAACAGGGTTCTGGCCACCAAGTATGAACACTATGACAGCATATAGTATTTGCAACATACACCAATGGAGGGACTAACTTTATCAGTTCTCCCGAGTTCACCAAATCCGGTCACCAAGCGCTGAGATGAATATGGTTGGATCCATAGAAAAGCAAAGAATGTTACAGTTCATGGTCTCCGATTAGGAGAGACCTCTACCAAATAAGCCAAGGGAAGAGAAAAATTCTTCCAAAAATGCCTGTTTTGAATGAGTTTTTGATTACACTATGGACTTTTAAACTAAACGGAAGCTTAAGAACTCAGCATGGTTTTTTCCAGCATTGGATTGGACGTGTATATTAGGAAGAGCCATTTTCTCCCCTATAACAGGTACTCTTCCTGAAATCAATCTAAGACAAGCAATAAATGATTGTTTTTTCCTTCCACCCACAAAGGTTCTCCTCTTTGTCTTTCCCGACAAGGCTAGATGCCATTACCTTGCCAAACTTTATCATCACTCTACGTTCAGCTTTCACGATTGCCTCACTTAAGCCTTCGTCAGCACTGAGCAATTCATTGGTGAACGGGAGACGGCTCCTTCCCTTGCAGAAGGGTTTCAGATGCTCACCAGCTGCTATGCTTGTGCTGCAAGAAATACTCTTGCTCTTCAGCAGAGACTCATGTGTCGCCAGTGTGTGGGTTTGAGGTCAAATCCATGGCCCTTCCCATCTGCCAGAGATAAACACGGGAGCATGGCAAGAACCTTCCGTCCTTGTCATAGCAACTTCAGTTCACTCTGGGACAAGGAGGCTTTAGGGAAACAGGCACAGGGCAGCATTTCTTATCTCTTGATTTCTTAGCTTACAAAGACCATAATTCTCCATTCTGGGAGTAGTCCCTGACATACATACTCTTTACCGAAAATATGGCTCAATGGGCATAAAAGGCCTAAACTCAAAGGCTTTGAGACTTAACACGGCCTAGCTCCAGCCAAGCTTTCTTTCTGAACTGGAAGCAAGGCAGAACTAGGCATAGTTCAGCTTCAAAGCCTTCCAGTGGAGGCCTTTTTTCCCAGAGAACCCACATTTGAGATGTCTGTAAGGTGCCTGTTGATTAGGTAGAATAGACAATTATGAGATTTAGGCCCCAGGAAATCCACCTCTGGCATATGTACTAGCGCAGTGGTTCTCAACCTTTGGGGGTCAAATGACCATTTCATAAGAGTCGCCATGAGCCAGTGAAGAAAAAGGCACAAACAGCATGAGTCTGGAGGAGGCGGGGGGAAAGAGTGAATTACAGCTTGATAGGTTGGAGGGGATGTCAGTCAATGGCACTGGAGGCTATGATTGGCTGAGGGTGGCTGTAGAAGGAAGTTTCTCTATGGCACCTGTGGCAGTGGCCTGCCAAAGGGGGCTTGTGGCCGCTTCCAAGCAGGGCAAGGGGTCGCCACTACACGAGGAACTGTATTAAAGGGTTGTGGCATTAGGAAGGGTGGGAACCACTCTACTAGAGAAACATATATGGTACGTAATGAGTTATTGTTATCTAAATGTGTTTCCATACTGAGCTACAATACTTAATACATGGTCTGATGATTACAACTCTGTTGGATCTTCCTCGTCGATGGTTATTATCTACCATGGTCAAACATCACACCAACGCCAAGGTTTATCCTTGAAAGACTGACCTCCAGGTTGTGGATTTAACTACAACATGTACAAAGACAACATTGATGTGAAGGAATCACAATCTAAATCAATGGAGGATCTAAATCCAGCAACAGAATCATACATCTTCAGAAGTATTCAAGTTAATGTTGCCAACAGTTTCCCTATTCAAGTGCCATGCTAAAAATGTATAGAATCAATGAAGTAACAACCAACTAGTGCGCAATGTATACTTTTCATTACTTGCATGCACACTACTAGTGAGTTCCATTGTTCTGCAAGGACACAGGATTACAAATCTCTTCCACAGTCTATGTGCACTAGGTAAACCTCAACACAGGACTGAACCTCAGTGGGGCTGTGCATTTGAAAATGTTACCCTTCACCCTTGTTTTACATACCACTTTGCTTAGGTGAAGCTCATGACAGTTTCTATGGTTGGCCTCCACTGAAAGAACAGAGTGATGGTGGTTTAAGCACAAACATGCATGGCTCACAAATCAAGTAAGCAAGAGCAGGAGTGGTACTGTAGCAACAATGCGGAGCAATCTGATCCACATATAGAGATGGGCATGACCAGAAAAAATGACGTTTCGATTTTTCGTTTGTCGGAACGGGTCCATTTCGTTCCGTTTCCGTTTGTTGCAAAATTTTTCAAAAATTTTCGGTTCGACATTTCGTTCGTCGTTTGTCGTTTCTACCGCGATTTAGCGCGATTTGACTTCCCAGAGCATGGGGGCATCCCACAATGACCCAGAGCAGGCGGAAAACACTTTAAACTGGGTGATGAATAATATATTTAATAAATATATCATAGCATAAGACTGCATCCTATGCAATAATGCAAACAAAGTTTGCAGAATGCAATATTCTTTTTTTTTCTCTTGGTCAACGCTGACTGAACCGGCCACCCTACTTGGTCTGGCTGCCTGTTATACTTTTTGTTTTGTTTTGTTTTGAAGCCTTTATCCATCCCATTTCCCCTCCACCTCTCAGAGGCAGCAGGAGACACAGTATTCCGTTCCTCCCCAAATCTGGATGAGGGTCTACTCCTCTCAATGTCCCCTCCCCATGACACTCCTTGTGAAGCCAAGCAAATGCCACCCTGGTCAACTAGCGGTCAGAGATTCAGATGCTCCCACACACACACACACACACTCATCTGGATGAGTTCCCCTCAATCTCTCGGGGAATCATCGCCAGCTGGAGTATCCCGAGGAGACTGGTTCGCTCATGAAGCAAGCAGAGTAGCAGACCTTCTCACTCCTTGACCAGGTTGCGCATTTCGAGGCCCATCTCCAGGGCAGAGACCCTCCGCTGCCCTCCACCCCGTCTGGCTTCCCTGCCGTGTCGCGGGAAGTGGCCTAACCCTAACCCTAACCCTAACCCTGTAACTGTTTTCATTTGGGCCCTACTTGCAAGAAGGGCCGCCTGGGAAGAAAAGCCCCCCCTGGGACTGCCAGCTAAAGGGACCACTGGTTTTTCAAGAACTGATTGGCAAAGGCAGCCATTCAGTGAGCAGGAAGGACAGGTGGTGGGGTTGGACCTGCTGCCTTGAACGGTTGGGGTGCAGGCAGCTGAGCCTGATTCATGACAGTCCACGCAGCAAAGCCACAAAGCCAGAACGGCTGGGAAGTTCGGGGAGGGAATCTTTCAGCCACCTACTTTGGAGGCCAGTTTTCAAATCCAGGAGACCAGTTCCACCAACCCAGTGGAGACAGAGTCCACGCACGCACGCGGCAAAGCCAGGAACCCAGAACGGCGGGGAACAAAGGGGAAGGAATCTTTCAGCCACTTACTTTGGAGGACAGTTTTCAAATCCAGGAGACCAGGTCCACCAACCCAGTGGAGACAGAGTCCACGCACGCACGCACGCACGCGGCAAAGCCACAAAGCCAGAACGGCGGGGAACAACGGGGAGGGATTCTTTCAGCCACCCTTTACAGTTTTTGAGACCAGGCCACCAACCCAGAGTTTTGACTGCAGAGTGGAGACACAGTCCACCCAGGAAAGCCACGGGGAGGGATTCTTTCACCCGCCCAGAGTTTTGGAGGCCACAAGGCCAGAGTTTTGACTGCCCAGTGGAGACACAGTCCACCCAGGAAAGCCAGAACGGCGGGAAGCCAGAGTTTTGGAGGCCACTGGAGGCAGTTTTCAAATCCAGAGTTTTTCCCTGCCCAGTGGAGTCCACACAGTCGCACCCAGGAAAGCCACAAAGCCAGAGTGCAAATGTTAGGGAGGAGGATTGTTTCTTCCACCTTTGGAAGCCGGAATGCTAGTTGGAAGGAAATCTCCCCTCCTTCTGCAAAGGGATTTCCCAACCTGGACTGTAACCAGGTGAAAGCCAGAGTTTTGAACCCCCATGTTGGAGGAGAGAGTTTTGACTGCCCAATTCTAAACAAAATAGTTGATGATGACTGTGCCTTTTAATGTTGGTCTCCTCCTCTCCTTGTTTTTAATTGAAAACCGCCCAGAGTTCCCTCCTTCTGCAAAGGGATCCCAACCTGGACTGTAAATATACCCCCAAATAAATAAATAAATAAATAAATAAATAAGTGATTTTCCGCCTAGAGGCGGGGGCAGCCGGGGTTGCTGCCTGGGGAAGTCGAGGAGAGTGGCCGACAGGGCGCATGTCGGCTCGGAGGCTAAACTTGAAGCACTGAATCACTGATAGGCTGAACGAGAAGCACCTGGAAGGCCTCCTCCAAGCCGGGAGTCCCGGGAGCCTGACAGGCAGGCAGGTAGGCAGGGGAGGGCAGGCAGCCAGGCAGGCAGGCCGGGAAGCAGGCAGTCTGGCTTAAAGATAGGAAGGCAGGCTTGCAGGGTACCCACCCAGGCTAGGGAAGGCACAAAGCCAAAGTGCCAGAAGGGAGGATTGTTTCTGCCTTTGGAGGCAGAGTTTCTCCACCCCAGGAGACCGAGTTTCGTCAACCCAGGAGACAGAGTGGATGCAGGAGAACAGGGCTATTTCTTTAAGGCTGTGAGGAGAGCTAGGCCCCTGCTAATCAGTCTTTGAGGTAGGTTGTTGTAAAGTGCATCTCGACCACTTTGTAAGCAGAGTGGCTCCAAAACCCCAGGGAAGGGAGGAACACATCGAGGAAGGCAGGTATTAGGGTGTACTACACTCAGACCAGCCATGGCCAACGGGGAAATATTGGGCCTACACTGACCCTAGAAAAAAATCTTCCTGGGCTGCTATAAAGACCAGGGAAGCCCTATAAAAACTGGGCTAATTATGTAGCCCTTATTAGATCCATACATGCAGCGGAATTACAGGCATTCAGGAAGACAAAGGTGGAAGGCAGGCAGGCATGGAGTAATGAGCTGGAGTAATGAATCAATAATATTTGTTAGGCTGATATCAGCAGCAGCAGCCTCCCAAAAAGATATTTGGGTGTAAATAAATACAATATAGTTTAGTAGTTGTAGTCAAGGAATAAAATGAATTTTTTTCTAAATTCTTGTGATCCACTTAAATGGAATGTGTCTCTGTGTTCAAGTGCACACACAGCACAAGTTTAAAAACAAACAATGAAGTAAGTAATTAGTAAACTAAATAAATAATATTGTAAAATATTCTCCACTTAGGATAGTGGTTCTGTTCTTGGCTTGCACCCCAAATGTGTGTGTGTGTGCAAGAAAATTGAAGTTGGGAAAATAGAAAATAAATGGTAGTACTGTATATAATATATTTTTAAAATAAATCCACACCTCCCACTCCCAGTCGAACCTCCCCCTTTATCCAATATCAGGAAAAAAATCCTCACAAACTGCCAGAGAACAAAGAAAGAATAAACTGCTATTCCCTTCAGCAGACAAAGCTGCAGGGAATCAAAGAAATTATTTTCTAATAAAATCAATTCCCTCCCTGCCTGCCTATCTTAAAGCCTAAAGCCTCCCAGGCCTCCCTCCTTGAATAATAACCTCTGTCTCGATTGCACAAGCACCACCAGCACAGCCCTCCTCCCTCCACATCCAAGACCCGACTGCGATTTCTGGAAGGTGCCTCGGCTTTTTATGCCCTCCGAGACATCCAGAAGTGTCAGTCAAAACCTGGCCATGCCATTGGTGGAATTGTTCAAAAAAATTGCATGGACCCATCCCATGCCCAGCCCAAATGGGCAGGTCTAAAATAAAATAAAACAAAATAAAATAAAATAAAATCAATGTGACATTTTATTGCTATTAAAAACCCACTGCTGCTACTAATTCAGACATTTAAAATAAATAAACATGTTTCTGTGGTGCTTTGGTGTGTTTTTTGACCACGATTTCAAAAGAAAAATTGCAGTTGCCATTTTGGATTCCCCCCCCCACCGCATGGCATGGCGAGACGACGAGGATGACCCCCCCCCCCCAGCCTGGTGCAAGCAGCCCAGGACAGGACAGGACGGGGGGAAAGGCATGGCACCCCCCCCAGAAACCACCCCTCTGGTAGGTGGCAAAGCCTCAGGCAGGCATATTTTCGCCTGCTTTTTCAGCCAGGAGTCGGGTTTTTTTAAACTTTTAAAAACTTTTTCTGTGCTTCGCATCGCGCGATCGCCGCGATGCCACAAACAGAAACGAAAAACCCGACCAAATTTTTCTTTTTTCGGTTCCAGTTCGAGTTGTAACGGCTTAATTACCGTTACCATTTCCGTTACTTCCGGAAACGAAAAAACGGAAACGGAAACGAAGATTTCGCCGCTCCGTGCCCATGTCTATCCATGTAAGAAAGTCCAACCATGTCCCTGTAAGATTACATAATGTCTACAACCCTGTTCTGACACTTTAAGTTCAACATCATCAGATTTCTCAGCTCAGCATACTTAAAGCTACTTCTCCAAATGTCTCCATTATGGTTCCATTCTCACTCTAGCTTTACAAACGTGACCAGAATGAACATAAACCAAAGGATCTCCAACATCTTTTCCAAACTTGTCTCTTCATTCTTGAGAGCAAGAGCTCTGATCTCTGGCCAGCAAAATAAAAAGTATATTCATAGTAACTTTTGATACTCACCAATTTATTTTAGCAGGAGCTTCTGATGATTACAATTTGCTTCTTGCAACCTTCTTGAAGGAGACATATCCAGGGAAATAGACACGATAATCTGTTGCTGAGGGAAAAAAATGAAAATGTTTGTTCTTTCAACTCTTTATTTATTGACCTTTCAAACTAAAGCAGAAAAGAGTTCTGTGACATCTTAAAGACTGTTGTCATTATGGACTCTCAAATTTATTTATTTATTTATTTATTTATTTTTATAGCATTTAATGTTTTTATAACTACTCTGGGTACCTTGCAACAATTAAAATGAACCATTAAAAAGAATTAAAAGCATTAAAATACAATGCACTAAAATTGCAGTCAGGACCAACCATCTATGTTATGTCAGTTAAAAAACTTCTGGAACAGGAAGGTTTTTAACTGGAACCAAAATGCCATCAATGTCAGTGCCAGGCAGATCTCACTAGGGAAGGAGTTTCATAAAAGGCCCTATACCTACAAGCTATCTCTCTCACCTCCTTGAAGGATGGCTCTTTCAAAAGCCCCCACCCCCAGCTAGATCTTAATTGCCGGGTAGGTTCATATGGAACGAGGCGGTCCTTCAGGTATCTATGGCCTAAACCATTGTTTCAACCATGATTAAGACGTACAAAATAATGCAGGGCATGAGTAAAGTGGATAGAGGGACACTCTTCTCCTTCTCACAAAATACCAGAACTAGGGGATATCCATCTAAATTGAGGGCTGGAAGAATAAGAACAGACAAAAGAATTTTTTTTGACCCAGTGTGTTGTTAGTCTGTGGAACTCCCTGCCATAGGATGTGGTGACGGCAACTGGCCTGGATGCCTTCAAAAGGGGATTAGACAGATTCCTGGAGGAAAAGTCCATCACAGGTGACAAACCATGATGGAGATGCGTAATCTCCAGTCTTAAAACCAGGGTACTTCAAGGGCCAGATGCAGGGGAGTGGTATCAGGAAACAGATATCTAGTCTTGTGCACTCCCAGACGCATCTGGTGGGGCCACTGTGAGATACAGGAAGCTGGTCTAGATGGGCGTTTGGCCTGATCCAGCATGGCTCTTCTTATGTTCTTATGTTCTAACATGGTGATCCTAGAAGAGTTTTCAGGGTAACATACACACCCAAGCTGGGGATTAACCCAATATCTCCAGAATCCTAGTCTGACCCCTCTGTTCTTCATAATCTTCTAGCCCTCCCACCTTAAAGAGAAACCATTTTTATCTGGCATATGCAAGCTGTTGTGGACTGCAGCCCATTTGTTCAGTTGCATTTGGTGAAGTTAACTGCAGCCCATGAAGGCTTTCCTATGTTGAACAAAAACGGTTTGGTCCTTAAGGTCCCACAACACTCATTGTTGTTTTCAAAACTAAAACGGAACTCCTCAAGATATTTTTTTCTGTTCCAGCTATCAACCTTTGTTTCAGGTCCCCCCCCCCAAAAAAAAACTGGAGAAAGCAAGGAACTGGAAGTAAAGAAACCATTGTGGGCTCCATGCGAATATGAATGGGGGTTTCTTAGCTCCCAGATGGGGGAACATACGGTTCTTCAGAAGTTGTTGAGGTGCTACTCACATCAAGCCTCACAACAGGTTAGGCCAGGTCAACAGAATAGCAAACCAACAGCATCTTGACAAGCAAAAAATAACGCAAAAAGCCAAGTGTTCTGCTTATTACCACTCGATAATGTTTAAAGAACTCTCTAAACGGTTTACAATTTAATTATGCAAGCTACCACATTTGTTCCTCACCCTTGCAAGGACCCAGTGTGGGGGTTAACATGAGGCTGTGTGTTCTCAAATCCTTCTTCAGTAGCTACAGCAGTGGTGGCTAACCTTCGGCACACCAGATGTTCTGGACCACATCTCCCAGAATTCTGAGCCTAGACTGCCAATAACAAAGGACTGTGGGAGTTGTGGTCCAAAACATCTGGAGTGCCAAAGGTTCTCCATCACTGACCTACAGTGAACAGCAAGGCATGTATCTGGAAAGAATTCTGAAACCTATCAACTAGCCAGGCTTTAAATAACATGAGTCTTGGTTTGTTGGTTTGTTTTGTTTCTAGTTTGGGAGAGGGTGTCTTCTGCTAATCGACAGATCACCACCTTTCACTCTCTCCTTCAACTTGTGTGTGCTGACTTTCAGTACCAGCACAGAAACCTAGATTAGAAAGCAAAGGTTTCATTAAATTTTAAACTACATACAACGACATAAAAAATGAAAGTAAAAAAAAACTACAACAAACAATATAAGTGCACCCCCATCCCACGGGTCCATCCATACATTCTTATTCGTTGCTCCATCTTCTATTCTTCTAGTAGTCTTCTTAAAGTTCTCTTCTCCAGAATTGTTGTGAGATATTCGTGGACTCTTTCCCTTTTCCTTCGACTAGTACATAATCTAAAAATTTACCCCAGATATCGTAGAAAATGTCTTTTTTCATTTCTCCTCGTTTAACCTTTAAACTGCAGGAGAGTTTATCGTTTATAGCTATATCCCAAAGTTCATTATACCAGTCTTCCATCTTGAATTCTAGTTTTGACTTCCAATTTTTTGCTATAATTAATCTAGCAGCTGTCATAAAATTTGCTATTAGTTCCTTTGTTGTAACAACATAATCTTTACTTGTTAACAATGATAATAATGCTATCTCTGGATTACAATCTATATCCATCTTAATCATATTACTTAGCTCTAAAAACACTTTTTTCCAGAACCTTTGGACTATTTCACATTCCCACCAAAGATGCAAGTAAGTACCAAGCTCTTTTTTCACATTTTCGATGAAGATGAAGAATATTTGAAACTCATTTAACTTACTCCTCCCTCTTTCCCCCTCTCTCACCTCCTATCATCCCCTTTGTTTTTCTTCTTTTACTCTTCTCCCCCTTTTCCCTTCCATTTCCCTTTCCCCCTCCCCCCTTTTTTCTTTTTTTTTTTTTTTTTTCCCAATTTTAATTTTTGTTTTTGGGATGTTTCTTTTTCTTTTTCTTTTCATTATCCCTTTTCTTCCCTTTTCCCCTCCTCTCCACCCTTCCCTTTTTTGTTTTTGTTTGTTTGTTTGCTTGTTTTGAGGGGGGCGGTGGCGGTGAGAGGGTGGTTTAGAGGGGGGTAGAACAACTTATAGAATTTTCAGTAACACGCTACTTAAGAGTTAAGGAGATCTAGGCTGGCTAATGTCTGTGGACAACTTCCTCCCTCCCATCCCCTTGATGCACATGCTAAACAGTATGATAGCTGGTGGGGTGGGAGAAAAGAATAGTTTTTTTAGGGTGGAGGATTAGATTTATTTTAGTTTATTTTTATTAATTGATGGTGTTTTTACTTTTGTATGCACAACGGGACCATTCCAGAATATTGAAACCAAAAGAAATAGGTTATGGGAAAGTTTATAAAATTAGCAACGTTGAACGTGAAAGGTCTGGGGTCATTTTCGAAGAGAAATAGAATCGGCGATGATCAAAAGGCACAAAATAGATATTGCCTTTTTGCAAGAGACTCATCAAATAAGAGATGGTATTAATGAATTAAAAATTCCAAATGTTGATATTTATGAAAAAAGCTTTGGCACATCTAAAGCAAGAGGGGTTGCCATTATAATCTCAAGGAATTGTGAATGTGTTGTTGAAAATGTGGTAAAAGATTCAGAAGGTAGATATATAATATTGCAAGTTCTAATGGGGAAAGATCATTATACTTTGGTTAACCTGTATGCACCAAACGTTAACCAAGGCCGCTTTTACAATCTCCTTTGGGATCAGATTGAATGTTAAAAAGGGGTATTTAATAATGGCAGGGGATTTCAATATGGTTTTAGATAAAATTAAAGATAAATCGGTATGTAAAAAGGAAGAGTGGAGGACAAGACATACAACTCTAGCAAAGTTTATAAATACAACAGGATTGAAGGATGTCTGGAGAGAACTGAAAGGAGATGAAATAAAATACACCTTCTACTCACCAGTGCACAAAACCTATTCTAGGATAGATTTTGTGTTTGTTTCACAAAGCCTAATACCCAAGATAAATAATACCGAAATTGAGATCATAAAAACATCTGATCATGCTTTAATGTCGATTGATTTAGCAACAAATAAAAATTATAGAGAAGCTAAAAGGTGGAGAATGAATTTAAAAATATTTCAATATCCAGAAGTGCTGGAAAAGGTCAAAAAGATTGGTTGGAAACTTGGGATATAAACGAAAAGGCAGGTAGCCAAACGCCAATCATATGGGACACCCTGAAAGCGGTAGCTAGAGGCCTTATCATAAAAGAAAATATTAAAACTAAAAAACAGGAAGAACTCAATAAAAGAAAATTAGAAAAACTAATAGCAGATTTAGAATCCCAATTTTTTTCTTACTAAGGATAATAAGATATTGAGGTTGATTGAAGCAAGGAAAAAAGAGTTAGAAGATCTAGATTTACAACAAACACAAAGGAATC
Source organism: Phrynocephalus forsythii (assembly GCA_029282475.1). NCBI lineage: Eukaryota > Metazoa > Chordata > Lepidosauria > Squamata > Agamidae > Phrynocephalus > Phrynocephalus forsythii. The sequence goes on from JAPFRF010000010.1 coordinate 9,274,427, forward strand.
TTCTGTACCTAAAAAGAAATTTTTTTGAATACAGCAACAAGAACTCAAAACTTTTAGCCAGATTAGCACAGAAAAGACAAGACAAGAATACAATAGGGATTATAAAAGACTCCTCAGGTAAGACATGCACACAAATGAAGGAAAAGTTGTCAGCTATACAAGAGTTTTATCAGTTGTTATATACTACAAAAAATAAACCTAAGGAGGATATAGAAAGGTATATCACTAAGAATTTAAAGAGGGTCTTGGAACAGGAAGATATGCTGGAAATGGAACAGCCTATTACAGATCAAGAGATAAGCGAGGTAATAGACAAATTAAAGAATAATAAAACGCCCGGAGTGGACGCTCTGGGACCTGAATTTTACAAACTTTTTAAAGCAGTATTAATACCTAAATTAAAGAAGCTATATAATGAAATTTTGAATGGAGAACAAATTCCGAGATCTTGGACCCATTCTTTAACTATTTTAATTCCAAAACCTAATAAAAATTTAATGGATATTGGGTCATACAGACCAATATCCTTATTAAATCAAGATGCTAAGATTTTCACAGCAATTTTGGCTAAAAGAATGAATAAATTTATAGCTAAATATATTAAAGAGGATCAATGTGGTTTTATCAAAGGTAGACAAATGGCAAATATTATTAGAAGGAATTTGAATGTTCTTTATGAAATGAGTAAGAGTACTACTAAAGCTGGGATGTTATCTCTAGATCTTTATAAAGCTTTTGATTGTGTTCAATGGCCCACATTAAAAATATTGTTAAAAAAATGGGATTTGGGAAATCCTTTTTGGGAGTAATAAATCAACTATATTCAACGGGCACTTCCTCAATAATAGTTAATGATGGATTGACTGAACAAATCACCCTAGGCCGAGGAACTAGACAAGGATGTCCTCTTTCTCCAGTCCTTTTTGTATTGTTATAGAGCTCCTGGCAAATGCCATAAGGGACGACAAATTTATTAAAGGTATAGGGAAAGATGGGGCAACTAAAATTAGTTTATTCGCGGACGATGCTCTTTTGACTATTGTAAACCCAATAGAGAATATTCAAAGAGTAAAAACTCATTTAGAAGAATTTGGAGAAATAACAGGATTATGTGTAAACTGGCAAAAATCAGAGAGTTTATTCTTCAATTATGGAAAACATGACTTAAAGATGATTGAAAAATCTGGACTTAAACCGGGAAAAAGCATTAAATATCTAGGATTAGAACTCCATAAAGAATTTACTAAAACTAAAGAAAGAAATATTTCGAAATTAGAAGAGGAGATGAAAAACAAATTAATATCCTACTCTAAACTAAAATTATCGTGGTTTGGCAGAATTGCATTGATAAAAATGAAAATACTTCCAAAAATTAACTTTATTTTTAAAATGTTACCGGTTCAGTTTTTAGAAAAGGAAATTAAAACTCTCCAAGACATGATAAATAGGTATTGTAATGCAGGGAAAAAATCAAGAATAAATAAAAGTCTATGGTATAGATCTCAGAAAGAAGGAGGAATAGATATACCCAATATAAAAAATTATTATATAGCCAATCAACTTAGTTCTTTGGGGGAAATTCTTTTTAAACCACAGAAGTTAATATGGTGGGAGCAAGAGTCTTTGGATATAAAGGGGGAAATAAACACATTTTTATTCACGGAAGTTAAAAACAAAGTAAAGATTGACAACCCCCTATTGAATAGTTTAATTGCTACATGGAGAACATATAGGAAAATCTTGTCTCCGAAGGGATCCCCACTGGCTTTAGTTACTGAAGTTACTTTCAGTACCAGCACAGAAACCTAGATTAGAAAGCAAAGGTTTCAAAATATGCGGGGGGAGATTTTCCCATAGGCTCTCCACATCTGGAGAAGGTTCTTCCTCTCTTTCTGTCTTACAAAACGTGGAGTTATTTAATGATGCTAAATGCTAAGAGCTTTAGGAAGCACTTATTCACAAACGGCATAGATGAATTACAGAATCTGTTGCCACAAGATTTAGCAGCAGGCATTTATTCATTTATATTAAATATGTATATGACAGCTTTCTCTTAAAAATGATCCGAGGTGGCTTACAGCATCAAAAGAAACAATCCTAGGAGCTAAAACAATATATTATTACAAATTTTTAAGAAGAATCCAGCAAATATAATATTATAACCAGTAGATAAAAGCAGTAGTAAAACATATGTAAAATAAGAAGAAAAACACAGCAGACCCATTTTCTAAAAAAACCCTCTCAAACAGCTGGCCACTAAGAAAAGCCTGACTGAGAAGAAAAAGTATTTGTCTGCTTGCAGAAGGGCATTAAAGATAGGGTTGGTCTGGCATCCTGTAGCAATGAGTTCCAAAGTCTGGGAGCAATGACAGAGACATACCTGTCAAGTTTCCCCTATTGTCTGGTAAACTCCCATTTTTTTACCACTCTTCCCCCCCCCTCTTCCCGGATTATTATTATCCTGGAAATGTCCCATATTTTAAAAAAATCTGGTACCCGCCAGGCAGGCCATTCACAGTTGGCAGACTAATTCTTTAGTTGTTGTAAAGATTAGCTCCCAAAACCTGGAAAACAGCTTTAGAAATGCAGATCTCTAACTGCCTCTGCCAGAGAAGGGCTAGTGTTTAGCCTGCCTATGTTACAAAAGGAACAACCTGAGAAGGGAGGAGAGAGCGAAGTCGCCTCTTTGACTAAGAAAGAGCAGGGAGGAATCAAGCCTCTTCTGCCTAGACAAAGGCTGTCTCATTTGAACTCTGCTTCTGCTCAGAGACTAAGACATTTTATTACAGGGAAACAACAGATGAAGTGAACATAGGTTTGTGACTGAACAAATAAAAGATTATAGCATGATGAATGTGGGCATAAGAACATTGTAAGCCCTGTAAGGAGAGAAGCAGAATTTTGTTACAGTTGCCTGTTGAATTTATATCACATCAGGTTTCTTTAACATATAGTATTCAGATAGTTTGTACACCTATCTTAAACATTGAGAGATACTGGAGCTTGGTTATGGTGGTGGGATGGCTTGTAGCGGGTGTTGGAAAATTTCCCTTATTTTCAAATCTAAAACTTGACAGGTATGGACAGAGAAGGTCCTAATCCTGTGTCCTCACCAAATCTAGCAGCGAAGGTAGTGAAATTGAGAGAAGGGTTGGGGATCAGATAGTTGTTGTGAGTTTTTCGGGCTGTTTGGCTGGCTGTGTTCTGGAAGTTTTTCTTCCTGATGTTTTGCTAGACTCTGTGGCTGGCATCTTCAGAGGGCAAGGAACTCAGGGAACTAGGAGTTCTCTCTGCGCTCCTTGCCCTCTGAAGATGCCAGCCACAGAGTCTGGTGAAACATTAGGAAGAAAAACTTCCAGAACACAGCCAAACAGCCCGAAAAACTCACAACAACTATCAGATCCCGGCTGTGAAAGCCTTCGAGGGATATGGTTGGGGATCAGTTTAGGTTACTGAAAAGATGGATTACAGTATATACATTCATGGAGAATAAAGCTACTGGTGAGACAGTTTGGTGTAATGGACAGAGTGTTGGATTAAGAATCTGAATGTCTGGATTCAAATCCCTACTCACCCACAGAAACTCACACTGAACATTTCAAATCCTCAAAAACTGCCTTAGGGATTGCCGTTAGTCGGAAGACACTTGAGTAGACATAACAACAAAGTTAATGACAACAACAGATCACAAATGATGGCTGCGTATTAAAGAACGCACATTAGAAAGGTATCTAGAACTAATGTACTTGGGAAATCCTGTGTGGAAACATAATTTTGAAGTAAATATGCCTTGGATTTGATCCAGTAACGCTCTGGTTTTCAAATGCCTCGCTTCTCGCCATGCCTTAACACCAGACCACAGTGTCCTTCAAGACCATTCTTTAACTATACATGGCAAATGAAGCGGGTTCTTCCTCGCCTCCCAGTAGATAGCACGAAAAACAAGCCAAGTTTTGCTGGCTTTAATAATAATGAGGAGCTGCCGGTCACTGTCATGTCTGCAGGACGCCTACTCCAGTGAAAGCGTCCGTAACAAGATCTCTGTTTGACAATCAGAAATGATCAAACAAAAAGGTCTTTCCCATTTGTATTTAAGGACAGGTAAACAATCTTTGAGAAAGATTCCCAACTGCTAGAAACCGCACATGTTTTGAAATGTATACCCTGACAGCCAAATCCAGCATGGTAACGGCTTGTGCTAAAACATATCTAATCAGAGATGTCCTCTATTTTAAAACACACACTTTTGCCGTTTGATTAAAGCTGAATCTTGTCTTGCACCTCACTTTCTCCACTGCCACATTGTCACTGCATCCCTTAATTGGAAGCCAAGGCATCGCATCATCTGTCACCAGGGTGCCTGGACAAGAGCTACATTTACTCCATCAAAAGCTAAGAGAACTACGACAACCTTCACAAGGAGCACGGACAGCGCAAAGGACAAATGAGAGAGCTGTGTGCTCTTGTCAAAAGGTCCTCTTCGCTTGCCTACAGGATAGGAGCACCCAGGTGTGGTACCCAAAGTTGGAGGTTTGATACCCTAGTAGTTGTTCATGCCACCTGCCCCCCCCCCCAGACTGGCTGTTAAATAGTGGTGGAAAGGCTTCTTAAATTCCTCAACCTTATTCCTCACGGCATCTCAAGAAAGACATAGTGGAACTGGAAAAGGTGCAGAAGAGAGCGACTAAAATGCTTACTGGGCTGGGGGGCCTCCCTTATGAGGAAAGGCTAAAACATTTGGGGCTCTTTAGTCTGGAAAAAAGGCACCTGGGGGAGGGGAAATGAGTGAGACGTACAAAATAATGCAGGGCATGAGTAAAGTGGATAGAGAGACACTCTTCTCCCTCTCACAAAATACCAGAACTAGGGGACATCCACTCAAACTGAGGGCTGGGAGAGTAAGAACAGACAAATGAAAATATTTTTTCACCCAGCGCGTTGCTAGTCTGTGGAACTCCCTGCCACAGAAGGTGGTGATGGCATCTGGCCTGGATGACTTCAAAAGGGGACTGGACAGATTCCTGGAGGAAAAGTCCATCACGGGTTACAAACCATGATGATGTGTAATCTCCAGGCCTAAAACTAGGGTACTTCAAGGGCCAGATGCAGGGGAGTGGTATCAGGAGACAGAGATCTAGTCTCATGCGCTCCCAGAGGCATTTGGTGGGGCCACTGTAAGATACAGGAAGCTGGACTAGATGCGCCTTTGGCCTGATCCAGCATGGCTCTTCTTATGATCTTATTGATTATTCTTTCTCAATGAGAAATCTCCATTGACACAGAGAGAGAGAGAGAGAGAGAGAGAGAGAGAGAGATTCCTTACATCCCACCCATCTAGTGCCAAGGAACGAATCTGGAAAAAGCAAAAGCAAAGTGTTTTGCTTATATAACGTCCCATACCACTTCAAGTAGTCTCTGGGTGGTTTACAGTTTTTAATTACAATGTGCAGCTGCCTAGATGCCCTAACAACACCCAGTCTCGCCTGATTTTGGAAGCTAAGCAGGGTCGGCCCTGGTTAGTACTTGGATGGGAGACCACCAGGGAGTACCAGGTGCTGTAGGCGCCTGGAGTAGGAACTGGCAAGCCACTCCAATACTCCTGTCAAGAGAACTCCATGGACATGGAGTCACGTAGAGTTGGTCACGACTGTAATGACACAACAACACAATTACAATGTGCGGGCTACACAATGCACACACACACACCCTGGCAAGCTCATTTTACCGACCTGGGGAAGATGGAAGGCTGAGTCAACCAAGAGCCTGCTACCTGGGATTGAACCCCAGGTTGTGAGCACAGTTTTACCTGCACTACAGGCATTTAACCACTGCGTCATGCAAGAACCAAATCCCACTCACAAAGAAAAAAAACTAAACACAACAACAATCACTAAAATCCAGGATTTAATCAACTTATATACCACCTATCTAGAAAATCATGATGGAGGGGGGGAATAAACATAAACTATGTTATTAATATAATCATTAGGCTATGTCACAGATAAAAAAAAATCCAAGACATGAGGCAAACCAATGTGAAAACATACTACAATATATTCCTCTCCTCCTTTTCCCACTGCCCCAGGGATTTGGAGAGAGACTCCCAAAAGCTTCACAAATAGCTCTGTTTTAAAAAGCTTTTTAAATACAGTATACAAAGAAGGGGAGAGAAGTCCACAGAGAAGGTACCCCAGGTGAGAAAGTGCAGTTTCTGGTTACTGTTTTTCAGGCTCCTCTAGGTATCAACAGGTATGTGAGGGAAGACAGGCAACTGAACTTGGCAGAATTTGTTTAGCTATTTCTTGCATGAAGCTGAGCTAAAGACAAGGCCTCTTTCCCATTCCTCAGGATCTTTACAAACTGCAGAAAATATCTGCCCATTGACTTTAAGAAGCAGAGCCTGCATTCCCACCCATTCCGAATGCCACACAGTGAGTGCAAAAGAACCAGCTGATTGTTACAAAAGATAGAAATAACCCATCTAGTGCTTCAGTCCTTTGTAAAAAGCAGCAATCATTTTAATTTCAGTGCTTTGCACAATTCATAAACTAGATCATTTTGCAGACACACAAATCCAAACAAACAATATTTTTTTGCAGTACAAGAGCCTATTTCTGGATGTAAAACATCACTTCCATCAATGCAGCCAAAGCACCAGGAAATTCTTTACCACCCATGCCAATAAGAGAAGGGATGCTACCTTTCCTCTCTGTTGCTTGGTAGGATACTCTAAGCAAGAGTGGAAATTCCTATTGTTAAATCAGACAATGACTAACACAGATTTATTGAAACCTTTGAATATAATTATTTGGTGGCTATGAGATTTCGGCATCTGGCTGCAAAACTAGAGGCTGGGAATTTGATTCTTCAGTGTGTCTCCTGGGACAAGAGCCATCCTGTGTGGCCTTGGACAAGGATGCAGAGTCCCAGGTAAACCACTTCTGAGTGCTCACTACCTGGGAAACCTTGAAACAGATTGTCATAAATCAGAATTGACTTCACAGCAGATTATTATACTTAATCATGTTCAAACACTAAAATGATTACTGGGCTGGGGGACCTCCCTTATGAGGAAAGGCTAAAACATTTGGGGCTCTTTACTCTGGAAAAAAAGGCACCTGAGGGGGGATATGACTGAGACGTATAAAATAATGCAGGGCATGAGTCAAGTAGATAGAGGAACACCCTTCTCCCTTTCACAAAATACCAGAACTAGGGGACATCCACTCAAACGGAGGGTTGGGAGAGTGAGAATAGACAAAAGAAAATATTTTTTAATCCAGTGTGTTGATAGTCTGTGGAACTCCCTGCCACAAGATGTGGTGATGGCATCTAGCCTGGATGCCTTCAAAAGGGGATTGTACAGATTGCTGGAGGAAAAGTCCATCACAGGTTACAAACCATGATGGAAATGTGTGATCTCCAGGCTTAAAACCAGGGTACTTCAAGGACCAGATGCAAGGGAGTGGTATCAGGAGAAACATATCTAGTCTCGTGCACTCCCAGATGCATTTGATGGGGCCACTGTGAGATACAGGAAGCTGGACTAGATGGGCCTTTGGCCTGATTCAGCATGGATCTTCTTATGTTCTTATGTTCTTATGTTCTTATAACAACTTTTTTTCAAAAGTTGAATGGTATTGCCTCGATTTCTTCCTTTTAATGTTGCTTCCTCTTCCGGCGAGATTAGGCAACCAATGCAAACACATTAGGGCCTCCTCCGGGCAATGACAGTGCCTTGTCTGGGAGCGCCACTGGATTCCTTTGTTCTGGCATTAACGAAGAAAAGCAGACCCAGGGGGTGGTCCAGTCTGTCTGAAATTCTTCTGTGCCCATTCACTTGCTGCAGAAAGGCCAGTCACTTGGTGGGAACTCAAAAAAACGAGGGCATTCCATAACTGTGGTGTTGTGGTTCAGAAGGGTATAAACTCCCAAGTCAAAGCCACAAGATTGCTTCATAATGGAGGAGGCAGGGCTGTCCAACTTTGAACAGGCTGAGGTCTACTTTTTCCAGCCCAAAGTGCCTGAGGGCTACTACACTAAAACCTCTACTTACGAATTTTATCCGTTCCGAGTACATGCTCATAAGTAAAAACTTTTGTAAGTAGAGCAGCTGTTTCCCATAGGAATGCATTGAAAACCAATTAATCCGTTCTGGAGGAAACAGATTTAAATGCGCCATGGCCCTTGAACTGCCCTGCTTGGCTAAGACAGTGGGCTGGCAGACCCAGAATTTTGCTGGGGCAGTGGTGGTCCTTGGGATGGGGGAGGGAGGGGTAGAGAACTTATCTCCTCACTTTTTTTATTGATGGCCGGCGGGCTACTTTTGAACCCTTCGCGGGCTACCAGTAGCCCACAGTCTACCTGTTGGGCAGGCCTGGGAGGAGGCATCAGGATGGGTGTTGTCGCCATTGTTATTCCCCCCCAAGTTTAGATGAAGCTGCATCAAGGCAATAAACTGTAAACACTGCCATAAAAGGTTGGGTTACAGGAAGATCAATGGTCTGGAGAACTATTTATTTCTTGTCTGCTAGAAGGTAGACTGGGAATGGGATTAGTGCTTAATACACTCAGAAATACAATGCAAGAGGCGACGCTTTCGCTGCAGAAAGTAGCACAAAACCCCATTTTTATATTCCAAGGCAAGGACATAAATACTTCACTTTCCTGTGCACTTACCCTCATCTCATCCTCATGAAATACTATATTACAGGAACGACACCCAGTCTCGCCTAGTCTGAATCAATATTTCTACATGTAACCTGGTTGCAGAAAAGGGAGATACAGTATATTAAGTTAATATTTCATTACACTGAAAGACACCCCCAGAGCAGAGGTCTGCTGCCACCAGAGGGTAGTTTTTTTGTCCTTGCAAAAATCCACTAAAAATAGTAATTGATTTCCTCAAATTTAGAAAGCATATTAAATTTCACAGATTAAACTTGGAAGAAAAGCAACACATTGGAGTGGGGGGAAAACTTTTCTACTCAATCAAATTATTCTCATCCCCCATCCCTACATATAACACATGAAAGTTTGGGATAATTCCTCTTATTATTTATACCAAATAATGGCACCGGGGTCAGAGTTATAGACATGAAAGGTTAGATCCATGTGTGTGTGTGTGTGTGTGTGTGTGTGTGTGTGTGTGTGTGTGTGTGTGTGTGTGTGTGTGTGTGTGTGTGTGTGTGATGTTGTTGTAGTCGTGACCGACCCTTCGTGACTCCATGTCCATGGAGTTTTCTTGCCAGGAATACTGCAGTGGCTTGTCAGTTCCTACTCCAGGCGCCTACAGCACCTGGTATTCCCTGGTGGTCGCCCATCCAAGTACTAACCAGGGCCGACCCTGCTTAGCTTCCGAAATCAGGTGAGATCGGATGTGCTTAGGGCATCTAGGCAGCTTAGATCTATGGTGTAAAGATGTAAAATTTCCAGAAACTGTGTAGAAAAAAAACACAAAGTTTTTTTCCCATAGCTTCAAAATCTCTGGAGATTTTACATCTGTAAATGTACCACAAAGTTCCAAAATACGAGTTTGCATAAATTAGAGAAAAGTGAGAGGGAAAGGAAGGAAATTAAGTATAAATTATTGGAAACTTCGACTTGTCATAAATCTGTTATCTCCCTTTTCCAAGTCCCTCCCTCCCTCCCGCTGGAGGCCAGGACTGCCCCGTCTCTGCTGTTTTTACGGAAGGAGGCAAAGACCTTCCTCTTCAGGCAAACTTTACCTGAATGAAGGACTACCTATTATGTGACTTCTAGATGGATTACCTACCATACATGATTGCATTGACTGATTTCATAAGAACACCAATGTTTTCCATGTTACTTTCCACCCCTCATAATGGATTTTCCCTTTCCCTTTGCATGCTCTTTGTAGCTCTACTGTTACCTTTTAATGTTCTAAGATGCCTATTTTAATTCCCTGTTCTTAACTTGAATATGTCTTGAATAAGAATGCATGGATCTGGGATGGGGATGCCTTATATTGTTTTTTAGTTTTTTTATTTTCATTTTCTTATGTCTTGAATATGTAGTTTAAAATTTAATAAAAATATTATAAATAAATAAATAAATAAATAAATAAATATCCATCCTAAAAAAACCAAACTTGAATATGTCTTAAATGTTCCAGGCTCTATATTGCCCCTCTTGATTGTAAGCCACCTCGGGTCCTTTTCCAAGGAGTGTGTGTGTGTGTGTTGTGTCGTTATAGTCGTGACCAACCCTTTGTGACCCCATGTCCATGGAGTTTTCTTGGACGGAATACTGGAGTGGTTTGCCAGTTCCTACTCCAGGCGCCTACAGCAGCTGGTATTCCCTGATGGTCTCCCATCCAAGTACTGACCAGGGCCGACCCTGCTTAGCTTCCGAAATCAGGCAAGATCGGATGTGCTTAGGGCATCTAAGCAGCTCTTTTCCAAGGAGTAAGGTGGGGTAAAAATATTCAAATTAAAATAAATAAAATAAATCATTCAACCATACTGACTCCATCAGTTTGGTGGTAAATGATGCTGTGGTTGAAACATATATGGCAGAGAAACAATGCAACGATTGATGTGTTTAATTTGCATAGCAGGAGTAACACATATTAATTTCTATAATATGCATATCTGCATATAATACAAAATACTGTGCCTAATTTGCATATTACTGCATGGACATCAAGATGCTGGGATTTAGAGAATGTGTATATGGCACTTTGTTTGACATATGGTCCTGGTGGAGAGCTTCGTGGATAACTGTGCAACACCAGAGAGATGAACAAATGAATCCTGGATTAAATCAAGCCAGAATTTTCCCTCAAAAGATAAGTGACAAAACTAAGATTATTTTACATTATAAGACTCACTTGGAAAATCATGCTAGAATATGGCAGTAGGAAGAGAGGAAGAAGGCCAAATATGAGATGGGTTGACTCCATAAAGCCACAGCCTTCAGTTTGAAAGAGCTGAACAGGGCTATCGAAGACAGGAGATTCTGGACATCGTTGTGGCGTTCACCTATATCAGTGATGGCAAACCTTTTAGAGACCGAGTGGCCAAACTGCAATTCAAAACCCAGTAATTTTTTTTTGCAAAGTGCCAATACAGTAATTTAACCTGTATACAGGTAGCTATGAAGGGGCAATGTCGGGTGCCCACAGAAAGGGCTCCGAGTGCCACCTTGGGCACCCGTGCCGTAGGTTCGCCATCACTGACCTATATGATGTATAATGCATGAGAGGTGTCTGAGCTGATTGGTTGGTTCGTGGACCAATGAGAGAATCTGGAGAGGGGTCTGAGAGGATTTAAGACACTGCTCAGCATTGTTTTAGTCAGATAGGGCTGAAAGTCAGATAAGGAGATAGGCATCAGGTAGGGCTAGATAGAGACCTACAGAAAGACTTTAGAGTTTGTAACCTTAGGAACTGGGTGTGCATGAATTCAGCTTTATTAGTGATCAAACTTAAGTGGGTTTGGACTCAGGCTCCTCCTCAACTCTCCCATTGATCAACAAACAGCACACACAGCAAACAAAATCAGCACACACACAGATCTCCTAAATTATTCATGTCAAATGGGTAAATGCCACAATCCTTAGCATTCATTAGTGGTCTCCCATCCCAATTACTAACTAGGTCTGACCCTGCTTAGCTTTTGAAATCTGAGGAGATTTCCTGTGTTCAAAGTTGTGAGGGGTGTGATATTTAACAAGACTGCTAAGTAGATGCCTCAATCTCTGAGACACTTAAAATGTGACTATATATCATGCCTTCTCCTGTGATTACCTTATTTGTCATTCAGGGCATATTTATCCTTGTCAACCAAAAGAAAATCAAATAATCAAAAATGTATAAACAGATGGGTGGGAGAGACGAAGCAAGAACAAGCTTCTGAGTTTCCTGAGGCCTCCGAGTGTCTGTTTATTTCCCAGACAGCATTAGATACTTAATTCCCCAGCATTTCTTGCTGGTCTTTTTACATCAGCTCCTCTGATGGATCATTTGGGACAGTGCATAATCAAGTGTTGCCATAAAAACTCTTATACAGATCTATAAACCAGATTACATCGCACGAGGAAATCATTACACCGCCCAGCTCCAAAAGAAGAGAGTTAGCATATGAGACGCTCAAGCGCAGGGCTGTGCAAATCAACAGCAGCAAGTTTTTCGCATGTTCTTCTCAGGATCTGTGTGGCAATGTGGTGAAAAATCATTGTAATAGGGTCTCATGAGGCCCTACAATTACAGCTTAGCCCTGGAACAACAGCCAACTATGGACTTTCCCTCATTGCTGCTCCTAATTTATTTATTTTATATACAAGATTTTTTAGGGTTTTTTTAGTTCTAGTTTACCACACGGATGAAACTTTTTTAATTGACAAAATCTGGTATTTATTATTATTCTAATAAACACTTTGCTTCTCCAGGACAGTTAATTATACCCATGAAAACATACAGTTAGAACTACATACACCTAACACTGCACATCACAGATACCAAAGATTATTCTTTAGAAATCCCTTTTAAAGCCAATCAAAACCACACTTCCTGTCTCCTTTCCTATAATGTATCAACAACAATAATAAAAACACTGTGAATATTCAGAGATCGTGCAGATAGATTACAAAGCTAGAAGCGACAGAGTTACAACATTAAAACACTGGTCATGAGTTAAAAAATATTATCTGGCAGCATCCAAGAATCTGTGAGAACACTAGCTAGAGAAGGTGTCAGAAATCAACCAAATTAAGATCTTGTGGGATCTTTAGATTCATTTAGAAACATATAAAATAATATAGAATACTGAAGTTGAAAGGGGCCTACAAGGCCATCAAGTCCAACCCCCACTTAATGCAAGACAAGAAACCAAAGGATATCTGCCAGGTGGTTATCCAAATTTATCTTGAATGCCTCCAGTGTTAGAGCACTCATCACTTCTTGAAATCTTTGGTTCCACTGTCGTACCTCTCTACAGTTCAAATGAACAAGACACTTTCACAATAATATACCAGACATAACAATAATTGAATGAAAATATGTCTAGATAATTGACATTGCAACTCCAAGGAATGCCAACATTGAAAATAAAGAACTGGAAGCATTACCAAAATACAGACATCCAGCATTAGAAATAACATGCATGGGGATGAAACACATGCCAATGGTTCCCACAATCATTGGGGAATTGGGAACTGTGCCACGTAAGTTTATAAATTTCCTTTTGCTGCAAAATTCAAGCATTCCTGGTCAGTTGATAAAGAAGTACAGTACACCTTCACAGAGACAGAAACCACTGTGTTCTTTTTTAAAAAAAAAAATTACATAAACAGCCCACATGAAAGCTTTGTTTTCCTTTCCAGTATGTGGGGAAGAAGTATAGAGGTAGGGAGCAAAGTGTCACAGCAAGAATGCTAAAAAGAGTCTGCATGTTAGAAATGGTTTATTTCACTGAGAACGAAACTCGAGGACAGGGCAAGAAACAGAATACATCTGTCCCCAGTGCAGTAGAGACTGCCATTCCCGAATTGGTCTATTTAGTCACACTAGGTGTTGTTCTTAGGATCTCTACACCAGGCATGATACCATAGTCTTTCGAGACTGAAGGATGCCAATGACCAAGTTTGGCACCCAGTGTAGCTAGTTGGGTAGTTCAGTGGTTTAGCTACAATAATACCTCGGTCTACGAGCATAACCAGTTCCAGAAACATGCTTGTATGTAAAGCAAATCACTCATATATCAAAGCAAATTTCCCCCATAAGAAATAATGGAAACTCAGATGATTCATTCTGGCGCCCTATAGACCACATGCTGTACATAAAAAATGCAAAACACTCACAAAAGAAGTTGGCTAGAAGTCCACGTCCACACCATGGTTTAGGTGCTTGACTGAGGAATCTGCTCTGCTTGGGACTAACAATGGGATTTTACTCTGTGTGTTTAACGTGACAATAATAAAATGCAATGTATAGCCATATACACACTTGATTAGAAATGGTTTGAAAAATAAGAAATAATGTTGAAAAACAAATTAAAGAAAAATATGAAGAAAAACAAAACAAAACTCTAACATGTACTCCCCTTAGAAAACCTTCATGGCTGGTGCCACAATCTAGCAGGGAGAGAGAGAGAGAGAGAGAGAGAGAGACCACTGGCTCACTTGTGGTCACATGATCTGCTCCAGTGCTTTTATTGCAAGACATTGCTCGTCAATCAAGGCAAAATATAGAAGAAATGTTCGCTTGTCTTGCAGAACACTCATAGACCAAGGTACTGGTAAACCAAGTTTTTTCTGTATCTGGCTGCAGAGCCAGAGTCTGAGAGTTCAATTCCACATTGTGTCACCATTGAGAAGAGACAGCCCATGTGTACATAAGAACATAAGAAGAGCCATGCTGGATCAGGCCAACGGCCCATCTAGTCCAGCTTCCTGTATCTCACAGTGGCCCCACCAAATGCCTCTGGGAGCGCACGAGATTAGATATCTGTCTTCTGATACCACTCCCCTGCATCTGGCCCTTGAAGTACCCTGGTTTTAAGCCTGGAGATTACACATCTCCATCATGGTTTGTAACCTGTGATGGACTTTTCCTCCGTGAATCTGTCCAATCCCCTTTTGAAGGCATCCAGGCCAGATGCCATCACCACATCCTGTGGCAGGGAGTTCCACAGACTAACAACACGCTGGGCAAAAAAAAAAATTTTCTTTTGTCTGTTCTCACTCTCCCAACCCTCAATTGGAGTGGTTGCCCCCTAGTTCTGGTATTCTGTGAGAGGGAGAAGAGCATCCCTCTATCCACTTGACTCATGCCCTGAATGATTTTGTATGTGTGGCCTTAAGCTAGTTTGTGAAGTCCCCAGAAGAAGGGAATAGTAAACTATTTCTCTAAATAGAAAATCCTGGAAAACGTCACCATAAGTCAGAATCAAACTGACATCATGTAATTAATCTGTTATTAGACTCTGTCCCTGTCTGGAACCTTCCAGATGCTGGGGATTTCCACCTTCACTGACCTCTCACCACTATCTATCTATCTATCTATCTATCTATCTATCTATCTATCTATCTATCTATCTATCTATCTATCTATCTATCTATCTATCTATCTATCTACAGTGTTACCTTGTATAAAGGAATTAATTTGTTCCAAATGAAATTATGTTAAGCAAATTTTCCGTTATACAAATTTCCCACAGGAATGCATTGAAAACAGAGTAATCCCTAATTGTGACTGTTTTTATGTTGTATACATTTGCCCCATAGACGATTCTGTTAAGCAAATTTCTCCTATCTCTGGAATTTTTTATGTTGTACAGATTTTATGCTATACAAACCATTTGTTATACAAGGTACTACTCTATCTATCTATCTATCTATCTATCTATCTATCTATCTATCTATCTATCTATCTATCTATCTATCTATCTATCTATCTATCTATCTATCTATCTATCTAAAAAAGGAGACAAGGCAGCTTATATCACTGAAAGACAACATTCCAAGATAAAACAATGAGTATACAAAGGCAGCATTGACATACATCATTAAACAACAATATTTAAAAATAAAAACAATGACTTACATCATTCAAAGGCAGTAGTCATAGCTATAAACACTAAGCATAGAAATAATAAAAAGGAACATACAAACACCACGCTGAGAAATGGAAAACAGTAGAGAGATGGAAAACACAATCAAAATATTAATGCATACCAGACATGTTAAGTAGCGCTGTGAAATCCGTACAAGAGAACAAGCGCAGGGAATGATGGCACAGGGCAAGAATTAAGTTGCTGACATCCCAGGTGGTGGCAGACATAGGCAGTTAACTTCACGTCCTGTTGTCCTTGCTGTCCCACTTGGGACCGGTCCAAAAAGAACTAACTTCACGTCCATAGCGTAACAGCAAAAAGTTGTCTCGACCATGCCCCTGGAACCGGGAACAGAGCGTGACAAGCCGTACCTGCCTCTGGGCTGGGGAATTCTTTTGTCTCTGTTCCTGTTCCGGGACAAGGTCCCGTGAGGTAACAACTGTCATGCAATGAAGGCAATCTTCCGCTCGTGAACTTGCGTCCATTCATTTCTCTCATACTTTTGTGTGCTGTGGATTGACATTTCAAATAGACGAAACTCAGGGGGTGTGGTGCACCCTTTATTTTTATGGGGTTTCCCCCAAAAAAAAGCAGATCTTGTCACGAAACAAGGCCGTAAAGTAACGCTTGTCACGAGGCAAGTTATCACGACCATGAGTAAACAGGAACAGGGACTGAACAGGGACAAAACCACATGACCGCGAACAACGCTGTCACTGTACAAACGTAATAGCGGAAGAAGGTAGGACGTGAAGTAACTGCCATAGAGGAACCAAATGCTGGGAGAATATTTAACTCTATGTGGCATCCGGACAGAAAGGAAGCAGCTCAATCCCCAATGTGGGTTGACGCCTTGAAGTGGAAGCCAGATCACCACCTTAAAGACCCAGAAATCCCATAATGCACAGTTTTTCAATTTGGGCAAGTACAGAAGCCAGTTTTTCTGCACCTCGGATCCTTGGGGGAATGTCACATGAACAACCAAAATTGCAACAAATTGGAAATCAAAATAGAAATGGCTGGAAATCTGCTTCTGGTTTTCTAAAAGTGATATTTGGGGATTTTAAGTACTGCAAGGAAGCTCTCTAACCTGTTTAAAGATGAATTTGTGCTTTCAGATAAGGATAGGAGTTCTGCTTGTTCTATGCTATAAATGCCCTGATTCTTTATTCTGGGGGCTCTACTGAACTTGCAGGTCCCTTAAAAACATCTCCATTTGATGCACCTTGGGGGCAAAGTCTAAATTAGAAGGCTGAACTGAACTAGGATCCGCTAAGTTTCCTTCTCTGAGAAAATGTTCCCAGTTAGCAGTGGGACAGGAATGAGTACTTAGGGCAGAGCTAACCAAGCTATACCTTGTAATTTAAGCCTTGCTCCCAGACGCATCATGTTTTAAATAATTGTAAGGTGTAACCATCTTCTGAATTCTACCTATGTTGTAGGCACCTGCATTTGTAGTCCAGAAATTCTGAAAAATCACATTCCTGCTCTCGGGAAACTTCCAAGGAAAGCAATTTTACCTCTTCCTTCCTGGGGAGAAGGTTCTCTGACGTAATCAGGGACCACACAAACAATGGGCTCTAGGTTCCAGTTTATTCCTTCCTGCTGATATTCAATCTGCTATGATCCAGTCTGGCAACCAAAGATCCACAAAGGAGTCTCCTCTAGCTTCTAGGTAAAAAATTTTGTGCGACCTAACACAAACCCATCCTTTGATTTAAGTAATTTTATTGGGTTTTTGGGGAGAAGAAGAAGGGAATGGGGGGAAGGAAGGGGGAATACATTATAAAAATCCCATTGAGTATATCAAGCCTAAAATAACAATTTAACATATTTACAAATCACCAAATAGTATCACAATACTAATAAGTTTGTTACTTCTTGCCATCTTTTTTTGGAAATCTCTTCGTAATCTCCCTTAAAAAAACCAGAGAGCTTGTTTCAATACATTCTCTTATCTTTTCGTGGAGGTTTCTCTCTTTGGCACTTCTGGTTGTTTCCAAAATTTTGCATACAATATCCTTGCTGCAACTATTACATGATGAAGTACATATTTCTGATCATATGAGATATTAATATCTACTATATTTAATAGAAAAAATTCTGGTCTAAGCTCTAACTTAATCTTCAAATATCTTTCTAAAAATAATTTTACCATAATCCAGTATGCCTTTGCCTCTTTACATGTCCACCACATATGATAGAAGGTACCACTGTCATGTTTACATTTCCAGCATTTGGGTGAGTAATTATACATCTTGGATAGACGGTGGGGGGAGAAATGCCATCTATAAAACATCTTATAACAGTTTTCCTTGAAGGCTATAGATTTAAAAAGTTTAACCGTATTCCACAAGGAGTCCCATTTGTTTAGATGAATAGGATAGCCAAAATTTTCTGCCCATCTTATCATAGTATCTTTTACCAATGTATCAATCATTTTTTCATTTAGCAAAATGCTATAGAATTTACTAAAAGCTTTAAATCACCAGAAGATAATATTTTGTCGAGTGGAGTGTCAGAGATAACCACGTTGGTGCTTTAGGATAAAACTGTTTTTTTTGGATAGCCATATTTTGATTAAGGCATTCCTTATCCAGTGTTTTTTGAAAAGGGTAGGTATATTACCCTTATACCATACATAATGATGCCAGCCCCTGTCTAAATCATGACTCTCAAGCTGCAGTATTCTATTATTTGTCATCAAGATCCAGTCTTTAACCCAAGTCATAGCAGCTGCCTTGTAATACAACACCAAATTGGGCAGAGCAAAACCACCAGCTTTAGTTCTGTCCTGTAAATAAACATTTCTAATCCTTGCTTTTTTCTTTTGCCATATAAACACACATATACTCTTTTCCAGGTCAGGTCATTGAAATAAAAGATAATCAGTGGTTAAATGCCTGTCCTGCAGGTAAAACTGTGCTCACAACCTGGGTTCAATCCCTGGTAATAGGTTCACTCAGCCTTCCATCCTTAGGTAAAATGAGACAGCCTGCACACTGAAATAAAAGAGAATTTAGTGGTAAGTATATAAGCAGAACACTTTGTCATTTTAACTGCAGCAATTCTGCCCATTAGGGATAACTGAAGTCTTGGCAATGCTTCAGATACAGTGGCACCTCAATGTAAGAATTTAATCCATTCTGAATGCATGCTCTTAAATCGAACTACTCTTAAGTCAGGGTACTTATCTAAAAAGTGAAAAAAAGCTAAAAAAATGAAAAATAATATTTGTAAGTCAAGCAGACCATATCTAAAATTTGTAAGGCGGCAGTTTAAATGCCAAAAGTTTTCCGCTCTTAAGTCGAATTGCTCTTAAGTCGAGCTGCTCTTTAACATATATCACTGTATATGTTTAGAGATTTAAAAACAGTATAGCAGGGCTGGGATGGGGAATATTTCAGATATATGTTTGCAAATCCAGGAGCGATCACTTTGTGGATACAGAAGAGCAGCCAAAACTACGACCCTGGTGTTAAACAAGCAAACATCTGTCAGGGCAGAAAAAACATCTGGCGTATGAATGGACTCGGTAGGATGTCAACCCATCTTTGGAATGCCCAAGGGACCCTGGGAAAATGCAGCTACCTTACGAAGCTGGTCTTTTGCAGTCAAATGCAACTTTCACCTGCTGTTCTCTAGCTTCATCCTAAGGGAAAGCTTTTGGAAGTTTGATGTTCAGCAGAGGGACAAGTGTGGCCTCATAAAAAGCAACAACTTAGGAACTGCTGAGCAAATTATTACCATTACTACCGTATATCTCTACAAAGCTGCTGATGTTCGTGGCACTCTTTAGATATCAATATAAACTAGAGGGGAAAAGGAACAACAGTGCTTTCTGCTCCAACGATTTTATATTGTAGGGACAAGGTTTTCAAATTACAACTCCCATTATTCTTCCTCAAGGAAGAATGGCCAATGGACACTGTAGTACTTGTTGAGTTTTTTCCTTTGTTACAACTGCATTGCAACCATGCATGAACTTTTGCCCTTTAACAGCCTGCTCCTTTCCTTATACTATGTCTCAGGCTATTATGGTATCACCTACACATGTTCCCTTTCTCTGATTACAGTGGACCCTCGTATAACAAACAGTTCATTTAACAGAAAATCCGCTATAAAGAAAAAAATTCCGGAGATAGGGGGAAATTGCCTATGGCAGTGTTGGTGAACCTATGGCACGGGTGCCAAAGGTGGCACTCGAAGCCCTTTCTGTGGGCACCTGACATGGCCCCTTCACTGCCACCTACATTCAGGTTAAATTGCTATATTGGCACTTTATGGAAAAAATAGTGGGCTTTGACTGGAAGTTGAGTCATGGCTACTGGACTTCTTTTTTGAGAGATAGAAACGTTTCGCTGTGGCTATCCAAAGTGGGCCTTCAACAAAGCAGTGGGCCATCCCAGAAGAACAAGGGATCAGTCTGAGACCCAGACCCAACGGAAGAACCTGGTCATTCCTTACATGGCTGGAGTGTCGGAGAAGCTTAAAAGGATTTTTTGGCAAACACCACATCCCTGTTTACTTCAAACCCACAAACGCACTAAGGCAGAGACTTGTCCACCCAAAGGATCCGATACCAAACCATAAAAGGAGCAATATAGTATATGCGGTCCAATGCAGTGAGGAGTGTTCAGACCTCTACATTGGAGAAACTAAACAGCCATTAAACAGAAGGATGGCCCAACATAGGAGGGGCAACAGGTCAGGACCAGAATCAGCAGTACACCTCCATTTGAAGGACAAAGGGCACTCTTTCAAAGATGAGGATGTACACATATTAGACAAAGAAGAGAGGTGGTTTGAGAGAGGAGTAAAGGAGGCCATTCATGTGAGCATTGAAAACCCCTCCCTCAACAGAGGTGGCGGCCTCAGGCATAGTCTATCTGCTACTTATCAGGCGGTGCTTTCCAAAGTCCCCAGGCAAATCAAAAAGCCTTCACCACCAAGGCCATAGCTAACTACCCATTATTGATAGGTTTCAGCACCTTAGGCCATTGTTCACCTTAAGGCTAAGGATACTATTGTCTCCCTAACGAGCCTATTCAGGCCACTGTTCATCTTATGAGCCTAATTCAGGCCAGGGTGACAAGAGGTCAAAGCTGCCTATAAGATGGAGGATTTGCACTAGCTGTATTCAGATGGATGAAGCTGTTTGGATGAACAGTGAAACGTTTCTATCTCTCAAAAAAGAAGTCCAGTAGCCATGACTCAACTTCCAGATAAACTCACCTGGATGACTGAGAATCTTCACAGACATAGTGGGCTTTGAATTGCAATTTGGGCACTTGGTCGCTAAAATGTTCACCATCACTGGCCTATGGGGTGAATCCATACAACAGAAAACGGTCCTGATTAGGGATTAATCTGTTTTCAATGCATTCCTATGGAAAATTGGACAAAGGAAAATTTGCTTAACAATTTCATTTGGAAGTAATTAATTCCTAGCTAAGTATTTTTGTTCTTTTACTATTTATTGTTGTTCCTTCTTGTCCTTACATTTTTAGTAAAACTTTGTTATATTTTCTTATATACAAGCTGTTTTGTTCTCCTTGTATTTCTTTCTTATATACTTACTTTCTTATATATTTTGTTCTCCATATATTTCTTTTTTTATATACAAGCTGTTTTTGTTCTCACCGTGCATAGCAACTGTGTGTGAAAGTGTGCCTGCTACTTTAGAGTAGATATACTTGGGTTACTCTCTCTCTCTTTTTTTCTTGCTGACCTCTTTCATCCACCTTTGCTATGCTGAGTATCCCAAGTAGCTGTTGGATACTCAGATGATTTTTTTTTCTTGTGAGCCAACAAGTTCCAGCACTCTAGAATTATCTTTTCCAATAGTAATTAATCCAACAGTACCAAAAGCACTGCTAATCCATATGGTCCTACCTCTAGCTTAAGCAGACAAATGAGGGAGGAGAACAAAAAGAAGGGCATCATCATCATCATCATCATCATCATCATCATCATCATCATCATCATCATCATCATCATCATCATCATCATCATCATCATCATGTCAGAACAGCAGAGCTAGAAGGGACCTGATAGATGATTGAGTTCATCTTCTGTCAAGGAGGCTGAGTGAGGAATTGAACTTCCAACTAGGGATGGGCACCAAACGAAAAATGAAACGCTGATTTGTCAGTTCGTTACATAACAAAATGAAATGAAATGAAACAAACCTGGGAAGCAGCGTTTCGTAAGTAACAAAACAAATGGGCAGTTTTTTTAGTTTAAAATGAACCAATTTGTTTCTCTGTAAAATGGCTCCCCTGGGTGCTAGAGGCACTCACTAAATTTGTTGTGAACCTTCCTTAGATGCTCTCTTTTAAGCCCTCCAAATTTGGAGAGATTTGGGGTCCAGGGGGCCTAGTTATTCAGCTTCAAAGGGAGTGCTCCCCAGAAAAAACATTTAGAATTACAATGTTATGTGCTTGAAAATAATGATCCCAGGCAGCTAGAAGCGTGTAAATTACAGTGGAGCTTCCTTAAGCTCTCCCCTTGAAGAATCCCCCAGTTTGGAGAGATTTGGGGTACAGGGAACAGAGTTATTGAACTTCAAATGGGTTACAGGTGGAATTTAATTGAAGGAGTATGGATCGGTGCACTGAGGGGAAGTTGTCAATTAACCCTTAAATTTGTAAAGCGTGCCGGACACACTCCTTCCTTCTTTCCATTAAGCATAAGCACCCCCTTCTTTGGAGCTTAATATCTCTGCCCCCAGAAACCCTAACTTTTTCAAATTTCAATGGAGCCCCTAACTTTGCTTGGGGAAAAGAAGCCTCCCCCTGCAGCTCCTTTAGAGATCAATAACTCAGTTTCCTGTATGCCAGACCTCTCCAAATTGGGGATGCTTCAAGGGGAGAGCTTGAGGAAGCTCCACTGTAATTTCCATGCTGCTAGCTGCCTGAGATCACTATTTTCAAGCACATAACATTGCAATTCTAAAATTTTTCCTGGGGGCACCCCCCTTTGAAGTTGAATAACTTGGTCCCCTGAACCCCAAATCTCTCCAAATTTGGAAGGCTTAAAGGAGAGAGTCCAAGGAAGGTTCACACCAAATTTGGTGCTTCTAGCACCCAGGGGAGCCATTTTACAGAGTAACAAATTGGATTATTACTGGTTTATTTTGTACAATTTAAAAAAATCATTTCTAATGAAACGAAACAAATCACAGGGAAGTGAAACGAAACGAATCTCAATTTTTCCCTTTCCCTTTTATCCCTACTTCCAACCTCTAGCTCTCCAGCCAGTTCCTTAAACCGGTGGTCCCCAACCCCCAGGCCGTGGACCGGTGCCGGTCCGTGGACCGGTCGGCACCGGGCCGCCTGGGGAGGCTGGGGAGGCTCCTCCCCTTTTCCTCCGCCACCCTCCTCCTCCTCCTCTTCTCTCCCGCGGGTGGCCGGTGGAGGAGGAAGGCTGGAGGAGCGCAGGAGGAGCCGCAGCCGCCGCATTTGCCTTTGCCTTCTTCCTCTGCCCGCCGGCGGCGGCGGCGCATCCTCCTCCTCCTCCGCCCTCCTCCTCCTCGCCCTCCACCAGCAGCAGCAGCAGCAGCAGGAACCCCGTTTGGCTCGCTTGCCCCTCCTCGCCTCCTCCCGGCCCCAACCCCCCTGCCCTGGGGGCCGGGCGCGCGGGGGGCCGGCGGGGAGGAGGGGGCCCCCTCGGTCGGAAGAGCAGGTAGGTGCCCCTCCTCCTCCTCCTCCTCCTCCCCCGGGGCGCGCGCCCTTTGGCCCCTCCCTGCGGCCGCGCTCCAGGGCGGAGCCCCCGCTGCCGTCGCCGCCGGACCTTTTGCGGACTGCCCGGATGTTTTCCCGCCGCCGCTGCGCCTGTGTTGGGGACGGGCGGGGGCGTCGCGGGCCAGCCCGGATGTTTTCCCCGCCCCGCATCGCCCCCACCGCTGCCACCGCCGCCATCCCCCCAGCCGTCCCGCGCCGCCGCCGCCGCGATCCCCATGTCGCCCCCCCCGCCGCCGCAATCCCCCAATCGCCCCATCCCGGGAACGCCGCCGCCGCCTTGCTGCCCCGCCCGGCCTCGTCCCCTTCACGGCCTCGGGGCCGTCCCGAGCCACCGCCGCCGCCTTGCTGCTGCCCCCGCCGGCCCTCGTCCCCCGTCACCGGCCTCGCGGGGCCGCCCAGGAGCCGCCGCCACCGCAACCCCGTAATTGCCCCCGCCGCGACCCCCCGCCCCTGCCCCGCCGCAATCCCCCAATCGCCCCCATCCCGCCGCCGCGCCGTGACCCCCATGCAATCGCCCCACCCTGCAAGAAAGAAAGAAAGAAAGAAAGAAAGAAAGAAAGAAAGAGAAAGAAAGGAGGGAGGGAGGGAGGAAGGGAGGAAGGGAGGGAGGAGAAAGAAAGAAGGGAGGGGGGAAAGAAAAAGGAAAGAAAGAAGAAAGAAGGGGGTGAGGGAGGGAGAAAGAAAGAAAGAAAGAAAGAAAGAAAGAAAGAAAGAAAGAAAGGGGAAGGAGGAAGGGAGGAAGAAAGAAAGAAGGGGAGAAGGAGGGAGAGAGAGAGAGAAAGAAAAAGAAAGGAAGAAAGGAAGGAAGGAAGGAAGGAGGGAGGGAGAAAGAAAGAAAGAAAGAAAAAAAAGAAAGAAAGAAAGAGAGAGAGAAAGAAGGGAGGGAGGGAGGAGAAAGAAAGAAAGAAGGGAGGGGGGAATAAAAGGGAAAGAAAGAAAGAAGGGAGTGAGGGAGGGAGAAAGAAAGAAAGAAAGAAAGAAAGAAAGGGGAAGGAGGAAGGGAGGAAGAAAGAAAGAAAGAAAGGGGGAGAAGGAGGAAGGGAGAGAGAGAGAAAGAAAGAAAGAAAGAAAGAAAGAAAGAAAGAAAGAAAGAAAGAAAGAAAGAAAGAAAGAAAGAAAGAAAGAAAGAAAGAAAGAAAGGGGAAGGAGGAAGGGAGGAAGAAAGAAAGAAAGAAAGAAAGAAAGAAAGGGGAAGGAGGAAGGGAGGAAGAAAGAAAGAAAGAAAGGGGGAGAAGGAGGAAGGGAGAGAGAGAGAAAGAAAGAAAGGGGGAGGAGGGAGAGAGAGAGAGAAAGAAAAAGAAAGGAAGGAAGGAAGGGAGGGAGGGAGAAAGAAAGAAAGAAAGAAAAAAAGGAAAGAAAGAAAGAGAGAGAGAAAGAAGGGAGGGAGGGAGGAGAAAGAAAGAAAGAAGGGAGGGGGGAAGAAAAGGGAAAGAAAGAAAGAAGGGGGTGAGGGAGGGAGAAAGAAAGAAAGAAAGAAAGAAAGAAAGAAAGAAAGAAAGGGGAAGGAGGAAGGGAGGAAGAAAGAAAGAAAGGGGGAGAAGGAGGGAGAGAGAGAGAGAAAGAAAAAGAAAGGAAGGAAGGAAGGAAGGAAGGAGGGAGGGAGAAAGAAAGAAAGAAAGAAAAAAAAAAAGAAAGAAAGAAAGAAAGAAAGAGAGAAAGAAGGGAGGGAGGGAGGAGAAAGAAAGAAAGAAGGGAGGGGGGAAGAAAAGGGAAAGAAAGAAAGAAGGGAGTGAGGGAGGGAGAAAGAAAGAAAGAAAGAAAGAAAGGGGAAGGAGGAAGGGAGGAAGAAAGAAAGAAAGAAAGGGGGAGAAGGAGGAAGGGAGAGAGAGAGAGAGAGAGAGAAAGAAAGAAAGAAAGAAAGAAAGAAAGAAAGAAAGAAAGAAAGAAAGAAAGAAAGAAAGGGGAAGGAGGAAGGGAGGTAAGAAAGAAAGAAAGAAAGAAAGAAAGAAAGAAAGAAAGAAAGAAAGGGGAAGGAGGAAGGGAGGAAGAAAGAAAGAAAGGGGGAGAAGGAGGGAGAGAGAGAGAGAGAAAAAAGAAAGAAAGGGGAAGAGGAAGGGAGAGAGAGAAAGAAAGAAAGAAAGAAAGGAAGGAAGAAAGAAAGAAGAAAGAAAGAAAGAAAGAAAGAAAGGGGAAGGAGGAAGGGAGGAAGAAAGAAAGAAAGAAAGAAAGAAAGGGGAGAAAGAGGAAGGGAGAGAGAGAGAGAAAGAGAAAGAAAGAAAGAAAGGAAAGAGAAAAAAGAAAAGCCCACCGGGTCCTCGCCGCCGCAGGGCAGCCCCACACGAGGAGGCGGAGGGGGCGCACGGCCGGTTTGCAAAGGTGAGAGGGGAGGGGTGGTGTGGTTCGTGTGTGTCTCTCTCTCTCTCTCTCTCCCCGCCCGACCCCCATTCGCATTCCTTTATCTCCCCCTTCCCCACCCCCACCCCCCACCCCGGGCCACGGAAAAATTATCAAAAATTTACTGGTCCCAGGGATAAAAAGGTTGGGGAGCACTGCCTTAAACCACTGAGTTATCCAATCGTTCATGTTATAGGAATGATGAATAAACAGAGTTTCGCAAACTTATTAAAACTTTGTTGCAGAGGCATGCTGGTTTAGACGCAGGAGGTACCACATACTGGCCTTTGTTTGTTGTTGTTCAGTCGTTCAGTCGTGTCCGACTCTTCGTGACCCCATGGACCAGAGCTCGCCAGGCCTTCCTATCCTCCACTGCCTCCCGGAGTTTGGTCAAATCCATATTGGTTGCATCGATGACACCGTCCAACCATCTCATTCTCTGTCGTCCTCTTTTCCTTTTGCCTTCGATTTTTCCCAGCATCAGGGACTTTTCCAGGGAGTCCTCTCTTCTCATGAGGTGGCCAAAGTACTGGAGCCTCAGCTTCAAAATCTGTCCTTCCAGTGAACATTCGGGGTTGATTTCTTTCAGAATGGATAGGTTTGATCTCCTTGCAGTCCAGGGGACTCTCAAGACTCTCCTCCAGCACCACAGCTCAAAAGCATCGATTCTGCGGCGATCAGCCTTCTTTATAGTCCAGCTTTCACTTCCATACATCACTACTGGAAAAACCATAGCTTTAACCATCCTGACCTTAGTTGGCAAAGTGATGTCTCTGCTCTTTAGGATGCTATCTAGGTTTGCCATTGCTTTCCTCCCAAGAAGCAGGTGTCTTTTTATTTCGTTGCTGCAGTCGCCATCTGCAGGGATCAAGGAGCCCAAGAAAATAAACTCTGTCATTGCCTCCATTTCTTCCCCTTCTATTTGCCAGGAGGTGATGGGACCAGTGGCCATGATCTTAGTTTTTTTTATGTTGAGCTTCAGCCCATTTTTTTCACTCTCCTCTTTCACCCTCATTAAGAGGTTCTTTAATTCTTCCTCACTCTCTGCTATTAGAGTAGTATCATCTGCGTATCTGAGGTTGTTGATATTTCTTCCGGCCTTTCTCATGATGTACTCTGCATATAAGTTAAATAGGCAAGGTGACAGTACACAGCCTTGTTGTACTCCTTTCCCAATTCTAAACCAGTCAGTTGTTCCATATCCAGTTCTGACGGTTGCTGCTTGTCCCATATATAGATTTCTTAGGAGACAGATAAGGTGGTCAGGCACTCCCATTCCTTTAAGGACTTGCCATAGTTTGTTGTGGTCTACACAGTCGAAGGCTTTGGCATAGTCAATGAAGCAGAAGTAGATGTTTTTCTGGAACTCTCTGGCTTTTTCCATAATCCAGCGCATGTTGGCGATTTGATCTCTAGTTCCTCTGCCCCTTCGAAACCCAGCTTGTAGTTCTGGAAGTTCTCTTTCCACATACCGCTGAAGCCTGCCTTGTAGAATTTTGAGCATAACCTTGCTAGCATGTGAAATGAGTGCAATTGTGCGATAGTTGGAGTATTCTTTGGCGTTTCCTTTCTTTGGGATTGGGATGTAGACTGATCTTTTCCAGTCCTGTGGCCACTGCTGGGTTTTCCAAATTTGCTGGCATATCTTATGCAGCACCTTTACAGCATCCTCTTTTAAGATTTTAAAGAGTTCAATTGGAATGCCGTCACCTCCACTGGCCTTGTTGTTTGCAATGCTTTCTAAGGCCCACTTGACTTCACTTTCCAGGATGTCTGGCTCCAGGTCAGCAATTATGCTATCTTGGTTATCAAGGACATCCAGATCTTTCTGATATAATTCTTCTTTATATTCTTGCCATCTCTTCTTGATCTCTTCTGCTTCAGTTAGGTCCCTACCATTTTTGTCCTTTGTTACCAGTTTCTTAAAAGCTGCTTTACTTTGGCTGTATTTTTTAAGTGTTTTTGGATTGTATTCTTATCAACTGCCTTCAGGGCCTTTGTCAGCACCAAACAGCACCCTATGCCTGCTTCCACGTCCAGTCTTTTTAAAAGCAACAGTCAAATAATGAATGTTGTTGGTTTTAGCTACAAAAGGAAGGTCAAAATGTTAAATATAAAACACAATCCTCATTACAGACAGAACTTGTAAATCCAGTGAATATTTCGAACATGTTTAAAGGAACATTTTTTCGTATCAGGATTTGAAAACAATTTCAATATTGTGAAATTACAGGATATTTATGTGGTCACAAAAACACAGAAGACGGTAGCACTGGTGCCATGCCTGAAACATGTGAAGTAATTAGGGTGGATTTTAGTGGTCTGAGTAGCTGCCTAGATGCCCTAAGCACATCCGATCTCACTTGATCTTGGAAGCTAAGTAGGGTTGGGCTTGGTTAGTATTTGGATGGGAGACCACCAGGGAATACCAGGTGCTGTAGGCGCCTGGAGTAGGAACTGGCAAGCCACTCCAGAATTCCTGCCAAGAAAATTCAATGGACATGGGGTCACAAAGAGTCGGTCACGACTGTAACGACACAACACACACACAAGTCACTATATTTAATAAAAATGTAATGAAGAGGTAACAAAAAGAGATGAGAGGTAGTCAAGAGTGAGTTAATTTCACATCTGCTTTCGGGGCTTAATAGCAAATAGGTGTTACATTAAATTATTTTTATTACCTTTTATTTTGGTCAACATGTATTTATTTGCTTACTTATACATTTATCTAAATATCTAAAACACTCTGTTTATCAGACATGTTTACACACCAACATTAAGGTATATTGAGTATCTAGCCCAGGGGTCCTCAACCTAAGGCCCTGGGGCCGGATGCGCCCCCCCAAGGTCCTGAATCCGGCCCCCGGGACCAATTGCACCCCCTCACCTACCCCCTGCTTTGTGAGCAAGCCAGCTTCTGCAGCTGCTTCTATTGCTGAGGCAGTTCAAAGCAGTGGGCTATGTCGCTTCTCCCACTCCCCCAACTACCGCCCAGTTGCCCCTCCCTCCCCCCTTTTTTCCATGTCAGCTTTTTTTTTTTTTTTTTTTGGACTGTGGTCCGGCCCCCAGTGGTGTCTGGGTGGTGGTGGACCGGCCCG
This sequence comes from Phrynocephalus forsythii, assembly GCA_029282475.1. Taxonomy (NCBI): domain Eukaryota; kingdom Metazoa; phylum Chordata; class Lepidosauria; order Squamata; family Agamidae; genus Phrynocephalus; species Phrynocephalus forsythii. The sequence goes on from JAPFRF010000010.1 coordinate 9,303,182, forward strand.
CTATTTGAAAACTTTGAGGACCCCTGATCTAGCCTATGTAACCATGCTGAAACATTACTAGTACTTCATGAATTACTAGTTTATTGCATCAGTCAACCCCACCCAGTTTATTCTCAACTGCCACTTTCATCCACAGGGACAGGGAAATGTTTCATATCACTTTGAATACAATCTTATTGTCCTACAGTTGTGTTTTGTGGAATAGGGGACAGCAGGGTCGTAAGAGGAAACACAGAAGAGACAAAGATGGAACCTTGAGGAGAATGAGTTCTACGGTGTCCCTTAGTTACTGTAAAATCTTCCGGTATGCCATCGTCTGACAAGTAGGTAGATATCCCCTCAGTCTGACAGTCCTTCCTTCCATGTTTTCCTCTTTGTTGTGTCTTCCTTGCTATTAAACATCACCTGGCTGTTTCTCTCCCTCCTGGTATTCTTATTTCACTCATTTCCTTCTGTGTTCTACATCTTTTGTTATTCCACATCCTGGATTTCGTAAAACACAACACATCTCGCAGTAAAATCTAAGAAGAGAAGCTAACCAGAAACCTAAAACTGTAATTTGACAAAAGAATACAGCAGGACAGGTTGACTCAGCCTTCCATCTTTCGGAGGTCATTAAAATGAGTACCCAGCTTGCTGGGGAGGGGGCAATGTGTAGTCCGCATACTGCAATTAAACTGTAAACTGCCCAGGGTTTACTTGAAGTGGCATATAAGCAGAACACATTGCTTTTGCTTTTTGTTTCAAATGATCATGGATCTATCCCATTTCTTTCTCTGGATATCTCAATATGGATCTCTTACTGTATTATGATCCCTCACGAGTTCCAACTGGCCAGGATAGTGGTCCAAATATAAAACTAAAACAGGAAGCCAACTCAGATGGAGATGGTTAACTTTTGAAAAATTAAGCAAAAGGCTCTAAGCAAGACATTGTCTGCTGGCCAGGTGGCCAAAAATACGATATTGGCGCCTTCGAAGCAAAAAGGGGGTTGAGCCGCGTGGCCATCACAAAACACAATAGCAAAAAATAGATTACAGATGATATCTTTCGTGCCTGGAATGAAAAAGCTTTTTATATTCATTTAACAGATAATTCACTTTCACTAAAAATAAGGGCCTGAAGATCTTGAGTTCTGAAGAGCATAAAGAGCAGGAGAAGAAAAAAACCCTTCAGGTATTTCGATAGGAAGCCATTTAGGCTTCTAAAGGAAAGAACCACCACCAGGATTTGGGCTTGGAAGCAAAATGGCAAACAATATAGTGCCTGCAAAAACTGGAGTCAGTTGAAGTAAAACTGGAGTAAAGGGGCCTGAATCAATTAAAACTTCCGCCAGCCAAATCTGGCACTGATTGAAACGTCCAACTCAAGGGCACATAAATAGAGGACAATCATCTACCCAGGTTACCACAGTACCACATTCTCAGGTGACCATTGCTTGAACAGCCCTAGCTAGCAAACCACAATCACAATCTGTCACCGCAAGGCCCCCTGGTTCTCAGGTCATCTTTTCGGATTATAGTACCAAAAGCCCCTCATTCGACGGCCAAGCTAGCTATGAAATTCTAGAACTTGCAGTCTCCCCCCCTCCAAAAAAACAACAGCAACACACACACAACTTTTCAAGTGCTGATGAATGATACTGGGAATATACTGAACACAACCCTCCAAAACTAAAACTACTCGTGCACATTCCTTTGCTGGAATTCAGATCATGAAACAAAATCAGAACTAGACTATGGCTGATACCTTCGTAGGCTGCTAGTAGAAAAACAAAAACAGTTGCTGAGCTTTCGAGAGCACAATCCCTCTTTTTCAAAGCAGGTATAAAAGTCCAAACATGGCAAGGGATGTAATTTGCCAGGAGCAGCCTACGAAGGTATCACCCATAGTCTAGTTTTGATTTTGTTTTAATGGCTGCATGGCTCCAAAGCTCTTTTAGATCATGAAACAGCACACCTTCCTTTTCCAAGGGGCAGGTAAGCCTATGTTCAGCCTTTCTTAGGCCATGAAGCCTTCCAGACCAGCCATTTTCTAGCGGAGCAGAATGTAGTTGTCTGTCCAGCAGAAGAAACTCCCAGCATGAAGAACTCTGGAATTTAAAGTGTGTGTGTGTGTGTGTGGGGGATACACAAAGCCACATGCCTATCCATTTCCTTTCGCTCCTTCTCAATTCAGTCATATCATGCAGCTATTTCAACCTAGCCAGTAATGTTAGATGCCAAGGAAGGCCCAACAGGAAGTATCAGATGTAGTTATCATTTCCTTATCAAGGGCACTGCTCTTTTTTACAAGGCCTGGCAGAAAGCAACATAGTTGGTGTCACAATGGGGGCGGGCAGGAAGGGAGGGCGTAATGGGACACCACGGATACAGCCTACTCAAGCCGATGGCCTTGATAATATTGCAGTCCAGACCCAGAAAGCTGCTGCCTGGCTATTCTTGGCTGACGATCTCGATATGACTGTGATGGTGACAGGGCCAGGGGCAAAGTCTGGATCTCTGCAAGCTGAGCCGGACGAGAGGAGAGATGTCTTGCTTTGACACAGAAAGAAGACAGAACAGTTCTCTCAGCACAAGGTCAAAGAAACACGGGATTGCTGCTAAATTGTGGTATTAGAGAGCCTTGAAGGGGAGGGGGAATGAAACAAACAGAAGCCTGATAAAGGTTGGGAACAAGATCTGGTGCTCCAGCACAGATCCGGGTTAGTTGTAAGGGAGAGACATGGGAACGTGGACAGAAAGGAACCAATCCGGTTCCCCCCCCCTCCCTGCTGACAACAAATAAGGCTAAAAAGTGTGTGTGTGTGTGTGTGTGTGTGTGTGTGTGTGTGTGTGTGTGTGTGTGTGTGTGTGTGTGTGTGTGTGTGTGTGTGTGTGTGTGTGTGTGTGTGTGTGTGTGTGTGTGTTTGGTCTGAGAAAGAAAGAAAGAAGAAAAAAGAACAAGAAAGACAGAAAACAAGCTTTGCAGCCAAAAGGAAGAAAAGTGTGCGCGCACAATCAGGAATTTGATCATGACAACAGAGAGGCCAGGCGCACTGGTGAAAATCTGAATTTTATTTTTGACCTCTCTCATCTCAGTATATCAAACTCAAGCCGAGTTGATATTTGTCTCCTTAGTAATAATGATGTCTCTCCCTTTCTATCTGCAATGGTGTGTGGACGCACATGCGCGTGCGCGCACACACACACACACACACACACACACACACACACACACACACACACACACACACACACACACACACACACACACACACACACACACACACACACTTTCTTTTTGGGCCTTACATATAAACTCTTTCATGTCACATAAATCTTATTTTGGCTTTTAAGACCATCATTATATTAGGCTATGACTTGAGTGAAATTATTTCACTATACAAAACTCTGCATTATAATTCATTGCAGCTGTGAAGTTTTAATTTACTTATCTTGGTTCTGAAGTGCTTTCTGTTTATTTTGTTAAATGTCATGATGCGTTCAAGCTAAAGGAAGCCAGATTTAGGCTGAAACGTCTTCCGTTAGAGCAGTATGACAACAGAGCCCATGACCTCGGGAGGTAGTGAGCATGCTGGGTAAATTAAAGAGAAAATTGGCCAGCCATCTGTCAGATCTGCTTTGACTTGGATTTCTGCCTCGAGCAGAGGTTTGGACTTCCAACTCAGTTATTCCATGGTTCTACTATTACTCCACCTCTCCGTAATTTTTGCAGTATCTGTTCTGTCTTTAATATGTATGCATTGACTTCCCATGCTGCTCATACATTTCTTACTAGGCAACTGATAGATCTATCTATCTATCTATCAATTGTCCAACTGGAGTTGACTTTTCTTTCATGGAAAGTGATCCTTATAAAAGCTGTCCTGAAGCTTTGCACTGTCCAGGGGGAAGTGTGAAGAGTGAGACAGTATAAAATAGGCTGCCAAGAGGTTTCTTTCCCCTAGAGCGACCCGCTCAAAATTTCATAATAAAGGGAAGCCTTAAAAAGCCTTGGGGACCTGACATCCATTATGCTGGATGTAATAAATGAGGGACATCTATTATGAATAAGCAGCATTCATTATGTCCCTTGGAAGGAAGGAGTCTGGAAATGAGGGACATCTATTCCAAGACGACACAAGTGAACTCCTTGCAATAAAGCGAGGTGGAAATCCAACACGCATTCCTGCACATTGAGGTACAGTGGACCCTTGTATAACAAACAGTTTGTATAACATAAAATCTGTACAACATAAAAATTCCGGAGATAGGGGGAAATTTGCTTAACATAATTGCCTATGGTGAGAATCCGTACAACATAAAAATGGGATTACTGTTTTCAATACATTCCTATGGGAATTTGTATAAAGGAAAATTTGCTTAACATAATTTCATTTGGAACAAATTAATTCCTTTATACAAGGTACCACTGTATATTAAAATACGAATTTTAAGAGATGAGTGGAGAAAGTCAGATACTCCAAGAGAAGGCATCTAGTGGTGGTGCAGCAAATCTCCTAAATTAGAGGTAGGCATATCTATGTGAGGCCGCTGGCTGGGGTCATAAGGAGATTTGGAGTCTGCTGTCATCAGTACGCTGATGACACACAGCTCTATCTCTCCTTTTCCACCTCTGCAGTGGAAGCTGTCTGGACCCTCAACCAGTGCCTGGATGCAGTATTGACATGGACCAGGGCCAACAGGCTCAGGCTCAACCCCGAGAAGACAGAGGTGATGTTCTTCGGGAGTTCCCCATCTCGGTACGGAGGCCCTCTTCCCAGTCTGGACGGGGTGTCCCTCCAGCTGGCATCTACGGTTCGGAATCTGGGCGTGATTCTGGACCCGGCGCTCGTCATGGAAGCCCAGGTGGCCGCCGTGTCCAGATCTGCTTTCTACCACCTTCGCCAAATCGCCCAGATCCACCCGTACATAGATGAGTGCAAGCGCTGCTGATCTCGAGATTGGACTACTGCAATGCTCTCTACATGGGGTTGCCCTTGACTCTCTTCCGGCGCCTGCTGCGGGTTCAAAATGCGGCAGCCAGGCTGGTGGCGGGTGTGCGTCGTCATGACCACATCACCCCAGTCCTGGCTCGCCTGCATTGGCTGTCCGTTGCATCCCGGATCAGATTCAAGGTCCTGGTTTTAGTTTATAAAACCCTCCATGGCTTGGGCCCGGACTACCTGTCAGAGCAAATCGTCCAGCGATCAACCTCGGCCCGTCCCGTTCGGCAGTCGCGAGTGCACTCGCTCAGGGTCGCCACCCCTAGAGAAGCCAGGAAAACATCTACCCGCAATCGGGCCTTCTCGGTGGCTGGCCCTTCCCTTTGGAACAGCCTACCGAGCGAAGTGCGCTCTGCAGAGTCCCTGCTAGCCTTTCGCCGAGCATTAAAAACTCTGCTCTTTCGCGAGGCCTTTGGCGATTTAGTTTAGTTCCCCCATTGCCATCTATAATGCTCGCCCGACAATCTGTTGCCGCAGAGCCTGTCTGTTTTATGATGCCTTTCTGTTTTTAAATTGCTTGTTTTATTGTCTCTTGGTATGCTGACTTGTTCAGCTCTGTTAGCCGCCCAGAGTTCCCCGTGGGAAGATGGGCGGGATATAAACTCAATAAATAAATAAATAAATAAATAATAAATACTGTTTTTCTCTTGTCCATCATGCTGTGTTGGTGCACCCATTTGCAACATCAAGCATCCAACTGGTCAAATATTCAAATACATGATAGAGAACCAGCGCACACACCTGGGGTGTGTGAGAGAGAGACTGCAATGTTATTCTTGTAAATTAGTCAGGATTTTTTTTTCATTTATAAGACATAAAGTCACATATTTGCAACCAGATTAGGCATCTGTGATCATAAGATTCCATATCAATCAGTGCTTCAGTGAAAATTCCACTAACGCAATTAACAGCAGTTCATGAACCCAATAGAGGGCATGTCACTTCAAAATGCTACAGGGAAGTCCTCCCTCATTTGGTCATAAACTGCACCATTTACTATGCTCGGAAGAAATGACCGTCCCCATTGAATGGATCACACCTCTGTTTAGGATAAAAATGGAGTCCTAGTTTATTGATTTGCTGTTTTGACTCGTATGATAGATACCACATAGTGCAGGGGTCCTCAACCTAAGACCCCGGGGCCGGATGCAGCCCCCCAAGGTCCTGAATCCGGCCCCTGGGACCAATTGCAACCCCCCACCTACCCCCTGTTTTATGAGCAAGCAAGCCTCCGCAGATGCTTTTGGACTAGGATCCGGCCCCCAGTGGTGCTGGTTGAAAACTTTGAGGACCCCTGACATAGTGCTTAGAATGTTCTGTGGGCAGTATACAACAAAAAAGCATGGAGCATTTTGCCCTTCAGAGCTAGGTACTGAGTTTACTGATCTTGGAAGGATGGAAGGCTGAGTTAACCTTGACCCAGCTACCCGAGTCCATCAGTATTGAACTTAGGCCATGAACAAAGGCTTGATTGCAGTATTGCAGTTTAACTAGTGCAAATAGGACAACGGTTTAAAGCAATTACGGCCCATTAAGTCAATTCTAACTTATGGCAACCCTTTTTTACTGCTTCTAGATATCGATACTGTGATGTGAGAATGTAAATGATTAGTAGAGATGGACACGAGTAAAAAAATGACGTTTCGGTTTTTCATTTTTCGTTGCGGGTCCGTTTCAGTTTGTTCCAATTTCATTGTCAGGTTCGTTATTTGTTTTGTTACGTAACAAAATGAATAACAAATAATGAAACAAAAAAAATCATTTCGTGCCCATCTCTAATGATTAGTATGCACCTAATTAAATGCTTACACAAGCTGCCTACCTTTAGCACTAATTAAAAAGAAAAAAAGCTTTGATGGCTTTATGTCATCATATGTTTAACATTTTAGTTTTATTTTAATAATGTTAATGTATTTGGGAAGGTTTATGTGATGTTAACTGGTCAATTAATATTTTTGTTTTTATTTGCATTTAGTTATTTTGTATTTGCAGTGGCTTGGTTTCGTTGTCAGTTTCGATGTATTGTTAGCTGCCTAGAGTGGCCTTTGGCCCGGTGGCCAGGATAAAATGTAATTAATTAATTAATAACTAGCCGAGTTTCCTTTGACATCACGTTCTTCTGGATCAATTTCATCACAATCCATCCTGAACAATTGTGCCCTGATTGTTATGGTGTTATGATGTTATTTAGACTTAGTCAATCAGATTTGACAAAAGGCCGCCCATTCAAATGATTTTGAATCATAAGCAAGGGATACATGTGTCAAGGGAATGCTTTCCTATACTGTACTGTAATTATGAGAGCAATCAATGGCAACTTAGAATAAGGGTAGTGTTTCCAAGGTTAGTACTGTACAGTATAAACCTTTTCTATGAATGGGAAGCATTCTCAATCCCTTTCAGTGTAATTCCTACAAAATGGTCACAAAGGGAGATACAGGATCAAAGAATCATGAATTTGAAAGGGGTTTATAAGGCCATCAAATCCAACCTCTGCTCAAGTTAGGAACTCAAATCACAGCAGATCTGCCAGGTGGTTGTCTAGATTTTTCTTAAATGGCTCCAGTGCTGGAGCATTCACCACTAGAGATGGGCACGACTTAAAACAATGGTGTTTCGTTTGTCGTTTGTCATTTAGGGGGTCCGTTTCGGTTCATTTTCATTTTTTTGCAATTTTTTGCAAAAAAATTGTTTTCGTTTCGTTACGTAAGAAATGAAAAAACGAAAACAAAAAATTGCTGTTTTGTTAGCATTCATTACAGTTCAATGTATTTGCCGCAACAAAAACAAAACGCACAACAAAATTTCTGTTGTTTCTGTTCGTTTCATTTCATTTTGGAGACAAAATTCGTTTTTCGTTTTGTTACGTAACAAAACGAAAAAATGAAAATGAAAATGAAAAATTGCTCGTTTCGTGCCCATCTCTACTCACCACCTCTTGGGGTACTGGATTCCATTTCTTTATCACCGGCGTAGCAAGGTTTTGGAGCGCTTGGGGGGAAAGTTGTTTTTGCGCCCCTCTGCCCCTCCCCAACCCCATCACATCCACCCAGCAAGGGGGGGCAATCCTGCAGGCATGGGGTGGGCACATGCAGGGGTGTTTGTTTGTGTGTGCATGCATGGTAGTGCCCTACCTCTCACACGGTGAGCAAGGCGAGGAAGAGGAAGAGGAGGAGGGCGCCACAGCCACCACGCTCCCCGCACGTCTGCCTGCCTGCCTGTTTCACCGTTTGCCTAGCGTGAGGCGGCGTCAGAGTGTGTCCCGTCGCCAAGCCTTAGATGGGGGGAAGGAGGGCTGCTGGCAGGGGGTACACAGCTTCCTCCTCCTGCTCCCACCTCCAGGTGCCCCCAGATTGCTGTGCCCGGGGCAAAAGCAGCCTTCCGCAAACCCCCAAGCACCCTTGTTCTGTACTGTCCTGACAGTTAGGATGTTTTTCCTGATAACTGAAATTTAGCTTCCTGTAACTGGAATCCATTGTTGTGTGTCCTTACACTCTAGAGTTGAATGAGAACAGATCCTGCTCCTCCTCTGTATGACAGCCTTTCAAGTATTTGAAAAGTCTTATCCTATCTCCCCTCAGTCTCCTTGTCTCAAGGCTAAATAAGCCCAGTTGTTTCCATTTTTCCTCACAGGACTTGGTTTCCAGCCCTCTAATGTATTTTGCAAATGATAAAAAGGCACATATTTTGAACAATGCCATCTTTCAACTTAGTCCTAGAATCATAGAATCAGAATCACAGAGTTGGAAGAGAACTCAAGGGCCATCCAGTCCAACCCCCTGCCATGCAGGAACCTCCATCACAGGGCTCCTGACAGGTGGCCATCCAGCCTCTGCTTAAAAATCTCCAAAGAAGGAGACTCCACCACCCTCCTTCGTGGCAGCAGATTCCACTGGCAAACAGTACTAACTGTCATGAAGTTCTTCCTAATGTTCAAATGGTATCTCTTTTCCTGTAGTTTGAAACCATTGTCCCACGTCCTAGTCTCTGAAGCAATGGAAAACAAACCTGTTCCCTCTTCCATATGACATCCTTTCAAATATTTAAACATACCTATAATATCCCCCTCAGCCTTCTTTTTGACAGGCTAAACATTCCCAGCTCCCTAAGCCATTCCTCATAAGACATTTCTTCCAGAACTTCAACCATCCTGTTCGCCCTCCTCTGGACCTGCCTGAGGTTAAAATTGAGACAACTACACCATCTTGGACAAAATAAGGCACGCCTAAACTTCATCCACAAACACAACACTGCATACACTGATGTGGCACAGCAAAGCTCACAAGTTTGAAGCTCCAGGACTTTTTGACTAACTAGGATGATGACATTATCTCCTACACCCTAAGGTTTTATTTATTCTATTTATTTATTTATTAGTCTTATACCCCGCCCATCTTCCCAGTGGGAACTCTATTTTCCTCTTTCCTCTGAGCTTAGCTGCAAACCTCACAGTAGCTTGCCGAGTGGGGAATGGATTTCCACTGTTGCAATGCCAAGTGTTTAGCACGATTTGGTCTCAGCCGGGCTATTAAGAGCCATTAGGTTTTTAAAAATACCTACTCTTAATAGTATTGGCTAACACTCATTTGTTGCTATCCACTGATTGAGATGCTTATAATTTTAGAATCTTCTCCGAAGCAGGCTGGCTACGGAGAATTTCAAGACAAGCATTTGCCCTTCAAAATCTACTGCTATGCTGTATCATAATTGTAGATGCAGAAGATGAGAAAGGAAAAAAAGAGAGAGAGAGAGAGAGAGAGAGAGAGAGAGAGAGAGCATCTGCATGTATCTGCATTTCTGTCAAGGACTATGGCATGCCACACTATTATAGTGTGTAAATGAATTACCGCACTGCTACAGAAGTCAAGAATTTTGCACGTCATCTTCAAATCCACTATGCACAACAGCGCTTCACTGTGCAGTGTGACCAGAAGTCAAAGATGGAAGATTTCGATTCAGAAGCAGTGCATTCAGAAACATTAAATACAGGAACTCATCTGTAACGGAAGAGTCGAGAACATTATCAAAGCTACTCCCTTTCCTTAGAGCAAATGCCTTCACATTTTCCGGGTTGCTGCTCCTGCCACCCCAAATCCCCCCTTTCATATTAAAAACACAAGCTAGAAACCTGCTGTCTAAATAGAGAGTGAAAGAAAAATCATGTTGGTGTTCATTCCCTGCTCTCTTAGTAGTTGCATGATGGATCTCGCAAAGCAGCATGAGAACAGGTGCAACATCCAGAGCTTTTCTGGACGTTGCATTTGAAAAAATGAATCCAGCGTTTGTTTTCAGCCAAGCCTTCTCCAGAATCAAGTACAGTGGACCCTTGTATAACAAACAGCTTGCATAAAATTTGCTCCACCTTTAGGAAATTTGCTTAAAAATGATGGGGAGCCGTACAACATAAAAATGGGATCACCAATACGAGTAGCATTTTGCTCCACCTTTAGGTAAAATGATGCCTACCGCCGTTTGTTTTCAGCCAAGCCTTCTCCAGAATCAAGTAAAAATCTTCCACTACAGTGGACCCTTGTATAACAAACAGCTTGTATAACATAAAATTTGTACAACATAAAAATTCCGGAGATAGGGGAAATTTGCTTAACATAATTGCCTGGGGAGCAACATAAAAAAATAGCATTTTGCTCCACCTTTAGGTAAAATGATAAAAATGGGATCCCTCAGAATGTTTTCACAGTGGATGTATAACAAACAGCTTGTATAACATAAAATCAACATAAAAATTCCGGAGATAGGGGAAATTTGGAATTTGTATGGGGAGAAGTACAACATAAAAATGGGAAAATTAGCATTTTGCTCCAAGGTAAAATGAATTTCATTTCTCCAGAATCAAGTAAATATCTTAAGTTCCTTGTATAACAACAAGCTTGTATAACATAAAATTTGTACCAAAATTCGGAGATAGGTAAATATCTTCCACTGGGGAAAATCCTACAACGTAAAACGGGATCCCTCTGTTTTTTAATGGGAATTTGTATAAAGGAAAATTTGCTTAACATAATTTCATTTGGAACGAATTAATTCCTTTATACAAGGTACCACTGTATTTCATTTTAATGCGAGGAAGGTTTAACTCAGGTTCCATGTGAACAGAAGAACTGGTGTCCAGCGGTGGAGGCCAAGGAGCAATGTTGTACAAAAAACTCAAAAACAGAAGGTGAATACTAGTGAAGCCGGACCTACTGTTAGGCAGAATATGGCCACCTCAAACAGCAACGACGTATAAGGGTCAGCTGTCTTGCTGTCCTCAGGTACAGAAAACAGTGCTGTCCTATCATCAGTGCTACAGTAAGGTTCAGCTGCTGCTCCACGTGGCTTTTATACATGGAATACATTTTGCCCCAGGCAGAAAACTCCTCCGGTCTGCTCTCGGATAATGTGGAAATCATTGGGAACTAGGAATGGGCACAAAATGGAAAAATTGAGTTTTGTTTAATTCCGTTTCGTCCCCCCGGTGCTTGATTTCATATTGTAAGTAACAAAACATTTCAAAAAAATTGTTACTTATGAATAACAAAATGAAATGCGGTAAGGGAATCCTCCGGCAGGGGGCTGAAAGCTAGGCTGTAGGCCACTTAAAATGGCAGCGGCAGCAGATAAGAGTTTCAGAGGAAGACTCACCTCCTAGCTGGCTCCTCTGTCTGCCTTGGCAAGGCAGCATCGGAGGCGGGCGCACTGCCGTAAGTCCTCCTCAGACTCTCTGCCCTCTGCCACCTCCCTCTCTGGCTAGGATGGCTTGTGACTGAGAGCCCAGCAGGTGAGGGAGCCATTTTACAGTGGAACGAAACGGTTGTTTTACACAAAAAACCCACACCATTTTGTTTCATTTGTAACGGAAATGCTGCTTGTTCATTTTGTTTCGTTTCATTTTGTTATGCAACGAACCGACAAATCAGCATTTCATTTTTCATTTGGTGCCCATCCCTATTGGGAACCCTTGACAGATGAGTACGGGGCAGAATAAATGGTGAAGAGCAGCGGGGGAGCAGTTTAGAACATTGTTCCCAAGTCTGGAAGTTCAGTTATGGCAACTGGACTTTCTTTCTTGTTAGATCGGAATGTCTTGCTACTCATCCAAGTGGCTCCTTCAGCTACTCAGATAAGTAGCAGAACATTTTGATCTAGCAAGAAAAGAAGTCCACTTGCCATGACTTAGCTTCCAGATAACCTCACCGGGATGACTGAGAATCTTCCCAGAAGTTCCTTAATTTGGAATATTTATGTTATTCTTACTTATGGAATTCATGTAAACAGAAAAAGTAAGCCACCTTGCCTCTGATGCAGCCAAAGGTTCTCTTTTTCTTGGCCACTTTCTGACCAGAATTAGGTTCTTGGCAAAATACCAGAGAAATACTCAAAAGGGGAGGGAGACCCTGTCTTCTCCCCTCGATTAAGTGGAAGAGCTCTTAACGAAGGCTTGGTGTTTTGTCCGCATTCCAGAGCAATAACAAATGCAAAGGATGATCAATAATGCATCCACAAGGCTATTTTTGAGAGTAAATAATATACTCCACTCATTCCTGAAACAAAGCCATCCTGGACAATGCTGCAGTTCCTGAAGAGACCTCAAGAGAGACAGATGTGCTACAGGCCAAATGAGGTCACCAGCAGCTGGATGGTGCAACCCATTTGTTCTAGAGCAGTGGTTCTCAACCTGTGGGTCCCCAGATATTCCTGGACTGCAACTGGACTCCCAGAAATCCCTTTTAGCACAGTGAGTGGTGCAGGCTTCTGGGAGTTGCAGTTCAGGAATATCTGGAGACCCACAGGTTGAGAACCACTGCTCTAGAGCAATCCCGTTCAAGGCCATCTTCTCTGCTCCACGAGCAGCAGGCTTTGGAGACCAGCCACGTGGCAGAACGACGGGATGTATGGGAGGAATTTATGCAGGCAGACAATAGCTATCCCGCCTGGAAGATCGCCAGGGTGCTAGATTAATGTTTTCTGTCTCCATGCCATGATCTCTGAGATCTCCTAAGACAGTGGTTATTCTTATTCTTCTTATTTATTTGTTATTTATATTTCTAGACCACCCGACCTTCCAAACGGAAGGGATATTGGAAACAGGGGGGAGGGAAGGAGAAGAGATATTTGTTTGTGTCACGTTTTCAGATAAGCTGATCTGATTTATTCCTCCTGGACCAAATAGGTAAACCAAAAGGCCATTACATTTTGATGCTCATACTTTTGGGGATTTTGCAACCGAGTCTGAAAATTGCATTAAAAGTACCATGTATTATGGAAACACAACACACGTTTCAAAAGTATAAAATAGTCAGAATAACACACACACACACACACACATCAGTTAAAATGCAATACTGCAGTCAAGACTCTACATGACCTAAGTTCTATCCCAAAGGGCTCAGGCAGCAGGGCTCAACATTCACTCTGCCTTTCATCCTTCCAAGGTCAGTAAATTGAGTACCCAACTCACTGGGGTGACTGGGTGGGTTGGTGAGGATGCATATCCTGTATTCTTAAACTGTAAAACTCCCAGAGAGTGCTTTAAGTGATATGGGGAACCATATGAGTAGCAAACTTTGCTTTGTATTTTAGAATATCTGTGTAAAAACCCTCTCCTTTACTATTTGAAATGCACAATAAATTGTACAATACACTGTACTGGAACTCTCTCTCTCTCTCTCTCTCTCTCTCTCTCTCTCTCTCTCTCTCTCTCTCTCTTGGCTAGAACACATGAGACACGTTTAGTTGTCTGTAGATGTAAATTTCTCAGGTGGAATTTCCAGAATAGATAATTATGGGATTTAAAGCCCCTCCAAAATCTACAAATCCCATGCCAATTCCTTTCAGCATTTTGTTGTTCAGTCGTTCAGTCGTGTCCGACTCTTCGTGACCCCATGGACCAGAGCTCGCCAGGCCTTCCTATCTTCCACTGCCTCCCGGAGTTTGGTCAAATCCATGTTGGTTGCATCGATGACACCATCCAGCCATCCCATTCTCTGCCATCCTCTTTCAGCATTTACTAGGTGATTTTTGTGGGACCAGCACTTGCAGTTAGGGCCAATTCTGCCACAGGCCCTGAAGCTGCTCCATGGAGCAGCGTCAGTCCTCTGATTAAAAACAATCCATTCTGCCCTGTTTACATTCTCTTTTGTAGTTTCCTGTCACTCTCCATTATTAAGACTGTTGGCGTCCCTGCACAAAAACATAACATCTATCATATCTTAAATAAACAGGGATGGAGTTATCAGGTTTCCCATCAAGTCCTTAGAAAAGAATGAAGGGTACAACTCATAATCACTCTTGGCTTCCATTCCATTTATGGAAATAACCATAGCTCAGATGATCCGATGATCCACGGAGGTTTATTAAGGCTATATATACTCCCTTCCATATAAGCCAGGTGATCTGTTTGATGAGAAATCATTTAAGTTTGAGGAGTTGAAGGGGTGGTCAATGAAATCTAAATAAAGTTGCCTTCACCTATGGAAAGTTATGGTGCTAAAATTCTAAATTCTGGATCCCATATTTGAATTATTTTATGTCCCAAAAGAAGAATGGCATTTAAATTTCTTTGATGGGTGCTGCCAAAAAGGTCATATAATCCTAGAAAGCCACAGTCTGGGTGGAGGGGGAAAAAGCACATTTTAGGAGGTTTTATGGAAGGTTGATTAGAATCTCAGAGTAAGAAAATGATTGTCTTATTTAAAATCACCTCGCCCATTTATGCTGTGTGATCTGTACCCGTAAAGGCATTCAGCACCACTCAGATGATACAAAACCTCTGTTTAGTTCTGCTCATGGGGGGCAATATGTAGCCTGCACACTGTAATTAAAAACATTGTTAACCGCCCAGAGACTACTTGAAGTGGTATGGGGCGGTATATAAGCAGAACACTTTGCTTTATCCAACACATGAAGCTACCCGTACTTGAGTCTGATTGAGATCCCACCAGTTTTCCTAAACCAACAACATGTGGGACTACAAATCTCATTATCCTGAGCTAAATGGCTATTCAGAGATGCAGGGGAAAGGGGATGTAGCTCAGCAACACACCCAAAGTGTTTTACACGGAGAACATTGCATACATCCCCTGCATGTTTAGATTGATTAGAAGAACTGTATACAATTATACAGATTTATGTTTCTGGACAACCTCTTCCAGAATTCTCTAGGCAGCTACTGTACACCTCTATGTCCTGCCGGTAATTCTGGAGAGCAGCTGCTAATTTCAACAATAGGATCGCTAGGAAAAGGTTCTGATGCAGTACAATGTTCCATGTTTTTACAGACCTGGTTAACTTGTGTAAGCAAGCTGCCTAGATGCTCTACACGCACATCCGATCTCGCCTGATTTCGGAAGCTAAGCAGGGTTGTACCCTGGTTAGTACTTGGATGGGAGACCACCAGAGAATACCAGGTGGTGTAGGCGCCTGGAGTAGGAACTGGCAAGCCACTCCAGTATTCCTGCCAAGAAAACTCCATGAACATGGGGTCACAAAGAGTCAGTCACGACTGTAACGACACAACACACACACACACATGCAACTTGTGTAAGCAAGTAGCACCTCCCATTGCTTCCACCTCATGTGCCAGATTGTTTAAGAGGTACTTAGCTTGGGGTCTGGCCTTCCGCCCATGGAAGGCACTGCTTTTATGCCATAATATGTAAACTGGGCAGCCTTCCCACAAACAGCTGAAGAACAGCCCTCCACAATGATCACAAACCTTTCTAATATTTAGGCAGTGATAGAGCAGAACACACACAGGCAAGCATTTGAACAAAAGGCTGTTAAGGATGGGATGGATCCATATTTCTAGCTAATGTCACTTTCACAACTGTGCGTTTATTAAGTTCTGTCCTATTTCCACTGTAGATTTTCAAAGATCTCGGGCAAAACTCACAAGCAACAAAATCTTGTGAAATGCATTTTTGAAAAGGATGTTTTCATAAAATGCATAAGATGTATCTTTTATTTCAAGACATGTACTTTAAAGCTTAGTTGGATATGTGTTTGTTTTGAGTCGAAGACTGCGAGAATGACGGAGAAGTGTAAAGTCCTATCTATTTTTTTCTGATCGATGCATAAATCTAGAATGTAATCAATCAGGTCAACACGCACGGACCACAGTCATCGACTATGGAATTGTTTCCTACTTATGACAACTCTCTGGCAGTTTTTCAGGCATAATGTGCTCAGAAATGGTTTAGCATTCCCTCTTTCTAGTGGAAATCCCTATCGGCCACACACTCTGGGTGATCTCGGCCCCTTCTTCTTGGGAAATCAAGATTCACAACAACATAAGAACATAAGAAGACTAGATATCTGTCTCATCTGGTCCTTGAAGTACCCTGGTTTTAAGCCTGGAGATTACACATCTCCATCATGGTTTGTAGCCTGTGATGGACTCCAGGAAAAGTTGCCTCCAGAACTCCTGCCATGCAAGAAATACACAACCGCTCTAATCATCTCATCCATGCAGAATAAATACCGTATAGAATTTGGTGAGGGGGGGTTGGACTACAAATCCCATCATTTTCCATGCTGGGTGCTCTACTTGACAAATAAGTAGACATAGTTTGCTTGGGAGAAATACCTGAATTGGAAGGCTCTAACACCTAATGAGGGCTTCATAATCCATAAAGAAAGCTCCCAGTTTGCAAGGGGCCAGAAAGAGCTGGGCCTCAAGCGCTTATGATCTCGAGGCTAGACTATTGCAACGCTCTTTACGTGGGGTTGCCCTTGACTCCTATTCGGTGACTTCAACGGGTGCAAAATGCTGTGGCCAGATATGACCATATCACCCCAGTACTGGCCCACTTGCATTGGCTACCTGTTGTATTTCGAATAAGATTCAAGGTCTTGGTTTTATTTATAAAACCCTCCATGGCTTGGGACCTGAATAACTGGCAGAGTGAATCTTTCAGAGATCAACTGAGGCCCGACCGACCAGAATGTTACGGACGCTCTCACTCTGGGTGGCCACGCCCAGGGAAGCTCGGAAAACGGTGACACACAACCGAGCCTTCTCTGTGGCTGGTCCTGTGCTTTGGACCCATCTCCCGAGTGAGTTGTGCCTTGCACAGTCCCTGCCAGCCTTTAAAGAAGCCTTAAAGACCTGGCTTTTTCGCGAGGCATTTGGCGACCGTTAATTTTTTTTTTTTGTTCCCAATTCTTGCCAGTGAATTTTTATTGTAGTTTTATTACGATGTTTATATTATGGCCTTTGGTAGAGCTCTTAAAACCTTGCTCTTTTGAGAGGCCTTTGGTGACCATGTTTAATTTATGCAGTTATATTTTTTTGGTCCCGTCATCTGCCATCTCTGTTTACTCTGGAAAGTTAGCTGTGCGGCTATCGAGCCTTTTTTTTGCTAGAATGGTTGGGTGCCAGAAGTGTTTTTAATTTGTCTTTTGATTGTTATTGTATTTATTATCTATTGAATTTGTTTACTGTATGTTGTACTGACGACCACTGTTTGGTTCGTCTATTGGAAGCCGCCCAGAGTTTCTTCGAGAAGATGGGCGGGATATAAGTCCAATAAATAAATAAATAAATAAATAAATAAATAAATAAATAAATAAATAAATAATGATTTTTCTTTCCATTTTTATTATTATTGCTTTTTTCTTCTATTATTTAGTTTGTTATTATTGTTATTGTTATTGTTATTGTTGTAAACTCCCCGGAGTTCCTTCGGAAGACAGGCGGTATATAAATATTAAAATAAACAAACAAATAAATAAGCAAGCAAGCATATAAGCATGACTAGTGAGAAGCATAGATTCATCAAATCATATAGAATAGTGAAGATGGAAGGGGCCTACAATGCCATCAAGCCACACCCCCTGCTCCATGGCAGGAATACAGATCAAAAGGTATCTGCCCGGTGATGGTCCAGATTTCTCTTGAACGCCTCCAATGTTGGCGCATCCCGCACAATTGCTCACAACCTTGTGTCCCAGAAGCCTTCACCAGTAGATGGGCTGGCCAGGATGACCCTAAACTTCCCACTCTGGAGTGCTGGACCAGGCTTGGGAAACCGGAGTTCAAATCCCGATTGGGCCACGGAAACTGAATGGGGTGGTGTCGGCAGCGGTGTCACTGATAAATCACATTTTCAACAGCTCTTGGTTCATGAATGCCTGATGAGGGTTATACCACAAGTTGGAAGTGGTCTGGCTGCACAAAATTATAACCATCAACAGAAGACTTGCTTCTTGCACGCCCAACCCTAAACAAATTCTGTGGCTCATTTTCCAGAGATAATAGTCTGTGTTGCTTTTATGTGTCAAATGATTATTCCACTTTCTCATGGTAATAAGCACACCTTGATTTAGAACCAAATAAAACTTCCCAACAGTATATATTTTCTCTGTATGGCAGCAAGCTGGGTTTAGTTTATCTTCCTGGTTTTTTTAAAAAAGGCATCTTCACACCTATCAATTTTAGTTTAATTAGAGACCAGCCTTACTCAATGACTTCAATCTCACCATTCTAAATTAAATCCCACCCCCAGCTCCCCCTGTTCTTTGCTTTCCTCCCTTTCTTCTGATGGAAAAGGACTTTCCTTAAACCACAAAGATGATACACAATAATTCTTCTACAACTACAGTACTCTTATTCCTCCCCTCCACTCTCTTTAAGGCAGCTGTACCATGTTACATAAGACTGCAGCAGATTCCCCATGTTGAGTACAGTGTGCTGTTCTATCTGCCATTAAATTAAAAGGTAGCAACCAGAACAGGATCAAGAAAGAGCTGCTGGACTGACGTTGAAAGACCACTTGTACAGTGAGGGGTGGGGGATGTGAGCAGTCCTGCTAGCTTGGGAGAAGATTTTAGAAACCTTTCACAGAATTACGGCATGCACTTGGCGGCTGCAAGAAAAGACCTCGAAAGACCTCATAAGAACATAAGAAGAGCCATGCTGGATCAGGCCAAAGGCCCATCTAGTCCAGCTTCCTCTATCTCACAGTGGCCACACCAAATGTGTCTGGGAGCCCACGAGACTAGATATCTGTCTCCTGATACCACTCCCCTGCATCCGGTCCTTGAAGTACCCTGGTTATAAGCATGGAGATTACACATCTCCATCATGGTTTGTAACCTGTGATGGACTTTCCCTCCAGGAATCTGTCCAATCCCCCTTTGAAGGCATCCAGGCCAGATGCCATCAGCACTTCCTGTGGCAGGGAGTTCCACAGACTAACAACATGTTGGGTTAAAAAAATATTTTCTTTTGCCTATTCTCAGTCTTCCAACCTTCAATGTCAGTGGATGTCCCCTAGTTCTTGTATTTTGTGAGAGGGAGAAGAGCATCCCTCTATCCACTTTACTTATATCCCCTCAGGCGCCTTTTTTTTCCAGAGTAAAGAGCCCCAAATATTTTAGCCTTTCCTCATAAGGGAGGTGCCCCAGTCCAGTAATCATTTTAGTCATTCTCCTTTGAGCCTTTTCTAGTTCCACTATGTCTTTGTTGAGATACGGTGACCAGAATTGTACACAATACTGGGAATGTTTAGCCTTTTAAAAAGAAGGCTGAGGGGGGATATGATAGCTATGTTTAAATATTTGAAAAGATGTCATATAGAAGAGGGAACAGGTTTGTTTCCCATGGCTTCAGAGACTAGGACTTGGGGCAATGGTTTCAAACTACAGGAAAAGAGATTCCATTTGAACATCAGGAAGAACTTCATGACAGTTAGAGCTGTTCAGCAGTGGAATATGCTGCCACAAAGGGGGGGGGGGGTGGAGTCTCCTTCCTTGGAGGTTTTTAAGCAGAGGCTGGATGGCCATCTGTCGGAAATATTGTGATGGGGGTTCCTGCATGGCAGGGGGTTGGACCAGATGGCCCTTGAGGTCTCCTCCAACTCTATGATTCAATACTCCAGGTGGGGCCTTACTATCATTTTGTACAATGGCATTATAATGTTGGCTGTTTTTATTTTCAATCCCCTTTTTGAGAACCCCATGGTTGGCAACCCGTGGCTAGCTAAGGGCATTGGAAGCATGAGAAGTCCCCGGTTAAGAGCAAAAGGAGACCATCAACCGCTGTCTAATGAAGGCTATATACCACCAAACATGATACCTGGTGGCCGGAGCCTGAAGTTGGGAGTTTGATTCCCTAACTCTGCCTCTATAAACCGGGCTGGACTTGATGATCCGCGGGGTCCCTCCAGCTCTGCGGTTCTAAGATGATCGTTTAGAAGACCATGTTCCACCAGGGCTCTTAGAATACCGTCTTTTCTCAAGAGGTCCCGGCAAGTGGACTTTGTTTTCTTGAGAAATGTTTCACTGCTGATCCTAGTGGCTTTGGATCCAAGTAGAAAAGATGTCCAGTGGCCATGACTCAGCTTCCGGATAACCTCACCTGGACGACTGAGAATCTTCACAGACATTCTCAGAGGCGTTATGAAGATCACAGGGGGAGGATAGCTTCAATCTCAATGAAGGAGGGGTAGAAACCTCACGGAGAAAACATGCTCTTGATGTCATCTGCCAACCCATTCGCCTGGATGGGTCCAAGGATTCTCCCAAGGAGACTTCCCTGCGGCCTTGTTTTACAGTGGCCCCCCGCCCTTTCGCGGTTCATATACTGCGGTCCCACTATATCGCGGGACTGCAGTATATGAAAAAAGCCCTCCTGGGGTAAGGGGGGGAAAGGCTTATTTCAGGCCTCCCATACTTACCCCAGGACTGGCACTGCCTGAAACAGGCCTGCAAGGGCCTTCCCAGGCGTTCTGGATGCCCCAAAAGGCCCTCCCTGTGAACCAGAAGTGACTCCGGATAATTGAAAATCATTTCTGAGGCTTCTGAGGGCTTCTCTAGGCCTCTTGGAGGCCTCAGAAATGATTTTCGGCGATCTGGAAGTTGCTTCCGGTTCGCAGGGAGGCCCTTCTGGGGCCTCCAGAAGACCCAGAAAGGCCCTCGCAGGCCCATTCAAGGCAGCGCAAGGCTGGGGGTATGTACAAGAGCCCCAGCTAGTCCCCCCAGGCCTGGCCCGACCTGCATCAGCATATTGCGGATTTTCAATTATCCCAGGTCAGGTCGGGTCCCTAACCCCAGCAATCGGTGGGGGAACACTGTATTTGTATTTGCAAACGGAAAGGGCACTCTGAGGTTGGGTGCCATGAAGACTTACAATTCTTCTGTTTTTACATCATCAGGGAACGGGGTGGAAAGGTACTTTTATTTTCCAACACACACACACACACACACACACACACACACACACACACACACACACACACACACACACACACACACACACACACACACACACACACACACACACACACCTCATTCAGGCTCAAGTCTGACCAGACTGAACAGCCCACTGAGAGGCTGGAAGGCCATCCTTCACATGATGTGCAAGCGACTACTCAAACGAACTATTATCAAAATGGAAAAAAAGTTAAAAACTGAGGAACAATCACCTGGTGTCTCCTGTGATGCAGGGGATCAATTCTGACTAAACATGGGAGATGGAGGAGGGAGATACAGAAGGCTCAACTGAGGTGATGTAATGGAGTGGTTTCTAAGGTTTCTACCCTCCAATGCAACAACAAGTATGAAGAACTTTTAGAGGCGCCTAAATTATATCCAGTCCAGTTTTTGCCTCAGTTTAGGCGAATATATGCAAACATATGCAAATCGGTGCAGTCTGCTATTTTAAAACAGGTGCGTGGCCTTCTTCCGTTGCCAGGAAACCAGAAGAGGCCTGAGACTTACACACCAGCGAAAGTCTGTTTCAAATATGTTAATGAGCTCTTTCGCACGTGTGCATGAGTTGGCAAAAGACGCACGGACCGTGATTGTGACAAATAATTCCCGGTTGATGACTAAGCGACATCTGTGGGAACCCGAAAGAAACGACAGCCCTGCCTTATCTGTTGAAGGCCTAATTGATTTATAAAAATCGCAGGCAGGCAGATGTGAACAAACATTCTTGACAAACATAATTATAAATCGGCTGGTGCTTTTAGCAAGAGGGAGGCATATGAAGACGCTGGCGTCAGGATAAGTAATGGGGATCTCGGAAGACCATTTTTTATTTCCCATGAAGCCCGAGCTGCTCCTTTTCGAACACACCCCATAGCCTTCTGCTTGCCTGGCACGGGCTGATTAAAGAAAGCTCAACATTTTTAAAAACACAGACCTAGAAATGAAGCTACAGCAGCCTGGGGGAAATCAATCTACCATAAAGAGGGAACAGTTTGCTGGGTATGTTACCATTCATCATTCCCACAGCGACACTGCTTTGCTAGGGAGGTTGTATGGACTTCAATTTCCCAGCCTGCTCGCACCAGGGTTGATATTCGCGGAAATATGGGGTTCAGAACGAATAGGACCTTACAAAGCGCAGGGCCCCCATGGAACATAAGAAGAGCCATGCTGGATCAGGCCAACGGCCCATCTAGTCAGGCTTCCTGTATCTCACAGTGGCCCCACCAGATGCATCTGGGAGCGCATGAGACTAGATATCTGTCTCCTGATACCACGCCCCTGCATCTGGCCCTTGAAGTACCCCGGTTTTAAGCCTGGAGATGACACATCCCCATCATGGTTTGTCACCTGTGATGGACTTTTCCTTCAGGAATCTGTCCAATCACCACCTCCTGTGGCAGGGAGTTCCACAGACTAACAACACACTGGGTAAAAAAATATTTTGTTTTGTCTGTTCTCACTCTCCAAACCCTCAGTTTGAGTGGGTGTCCCCTAGTTCTGGTATTTTGTGAGAGGGAGAAGAGCTTCCCTCTATCCACTTTACTCATGCCCTGCATTATTTTGTACGTCTCAATCATATCCCCCCTCAGGTGCCTTTTTTCCAGACTAAAGAGCCCCAAATGTGCTACATCCAAAGGTGCTACATCCAAAAGTCTTGTTTAAACTCCCATTGCGCTCAGGCCCACCTCTGATCACATCAGGGTGTGTTTGTGAGCTGCAGGCACCAGCCAGGCTTACCGCTAGAGATGGGCACGAACCTCTGTTCAGAGGTTCGTGTTGGTTTACATGCTGTGCTCCACGCTCTGCTCCAGCATAAAAACAGCCTTGCTGGAACAGGCCACAGCCCCTCCAGTCCAGCATTCTGTGGCTCACCGTTTGCTTCAGGATATTTCTGTTTTGCTTTGAATCAGGAGCTAAAATAATCTCTCTCCTGTTCCCCCATCATGGGGGATCACTCTTCTTCTTCTGACCCTCCCAAGCTCAGTTTGAATTCTGCCGTTCTTTCCAATCAAGATCTCCATGGTTTGAAAGGGCCAAGAACATGCGAAATGAAGGCAACCTAGAAAATATACCAGTGATGCAGTGAGGTATTGCATAAGTCATATATCTGTTATTCAGGTAGGGTACAGTGGTACCTTGGTTTACGAGTACCTTGGTTTGCAGGTATTTTGCAAAATGAACAGAAATGTAATAACACTTTGCTTCGGTTTGTGAGCAATGTTTCGCAAAACGAGTATCGGAGGCTCCCAGGAGGGCGGCAGCAGCGGTGGAGGAGGAAGTGACCTGAGCGGGAGGGAGGGATGAAGGAGAGGGACACCTGGCACCTTGCTGCTGCCAAGGCCCTGGGCAGATGCCCCTGGCCCGCACAGCCAGCAGCTTTTGGTCGCCATGGAGACAGTGCTTCTCAGTGGCAGCCTCTGGCCCTAGCTGCGGCTGTCGACACCATCTATCAAAGCAAATTTCCGCACAGGAAATGATGGAAACTGGGTCCCCAGAACGAATCATTTCAGTTTCCATTTTTTCCTAAGGGGAAATTTGCTTTGATACACAAGCATTTTGGTTTATGAGCATGCTTCTGGAGCGGATTATGCTCATAAACCAAGGTACTACTGTATCCCAAACAAAGTTTACATAAAGAAGTGAGGAATTTCGAATGAAGACAAGCCATTCTGTTTGCCCATCACTGATTATTTTTCATTTATCCATAAAGACAGCCTTTCCTTCTCTCTGTTACTGACGGTCCAACCTCCCTTTGTCCTCTCACTTGACTATTGAGATAATAGTGCTTTTAAACCACCACAGGAATCAATGTGCTTCACTCATTTCCTCTCTTCCTCTTTCACTGCCACCAACCTTTAGTTGCTCCTAGGCCTGTGTGTACTTTTAACCCTTCACACAGGTCCTTATAACAGTCTCCACATAGACGGTTACTTCACATCCTTCCTTGTTCTGTGACTAGTTTTGTACTGTGATAGCATTTGTCGCAATCACGTGGTTTTGTCCCTGTTTAGTCCCTGTTTCTGTTTTCTCACGGTCGTGATAACTTGTCTCGTGACAACTGTTACTTCATGGTCTTGTTCCGTGACAAATTCTGAATTTGTCTTGCTTTCTTAACCCCTTTTTAAATATCATAAATAAAACTTTTTCAATATTTCGATTTACTGGTCTTCCGGAATTTGCATGTCAATGGTACAAAATTTTCAGTACTTTCTTTAATAAATATTTGCGCTGCATGGTGTTTCCCATAGGGAAACTAATATTGAATGCCGCTTCAGCTGCTGACCACTAGGTGGACACTGGTTGTTGCGTGACAGTTGTTACCACACGGTCCCTTGTCTCGGAACAGGAACCAGGAACAAACCGTGACAAGAGAATACCCCAACCCAGCACCAGGTACAGTATTGTCATGCTCTGATCCCGCTCCAGGTACGTGGTTGAGAGAAATTTCCGCTGTTGCGCGACGGACATGAAGTAAGATTTTTATGCACCTGTGCAAAAACTTACAGAGACAAAATGGACATGAAGTAACGGCTAAAGCCGTCTCCACAAAACGGAGCTCTAGCAAACTTCAGAACAAAAACCTAGGTGCAGGGTGGCGGAGAAGAAAGTTTTAAATTTGTTTGAGTTAAATTTTACCAACACCAGCTGGTGCTATCACCATCTTCTGCTGCATAACTTTATGCAGTCAGGACTTTGGCCATTGTCTCATACTCAGCTGGATGCAAAAATAAAATCTACAAGGATTAAAGAATTCTCAGCAGGCTTCTCCTGACAGGTTGCAACAGACGGTCTCATCAAAAATCTGCAATTTAAGAAGATTTCTTCATGTCGGCAGGTTCAAATTACAGGGAGATCAACAAGGTCCTGTCTCAATAAGGCACTCCAGACCCGTGTCTCATGTGCTGCGTGCAACCAATTTTACCTGCCCCCCTGCTTTGAAAAGCCACCCTTGCAATAGCCCTTTAAGTAAGCGGCAGAGTAGGTGTTGGGTTTCCATTTTTCTGCCTTTTGTGGTGCTCTTTTGAGGAGGAAAAGTTGCTGTCAGAATATTTTTCCCCTTCAATTCATGGGCCATAAATAATCTCATCTGCCTCTGATAACTTTTGCAGAGCTAATGGGGCTGAGTGAGGCGTTTTATTTATGGGTAAATGCTATGTTTCTAAATACATCAGGACTTTTCAATACCTAAAGAGATCCAGGGGCCTCTCTCTACATTAGGCAGGTGAAAGATGGAAGCACTTTAAAAGGAACAGAAAGGTCTCTGCATTCAGATGTTAATATGGCAATTACCATACTCCAGGATCTATTTACAGCCACTTTTTCTGTTACTCACAGTCACAAAGGAAAGGAGGGGGAAAGGGCACTGAATCACAACAATACCTGTGCTCCAGGGACTATGAGTCAAGCAAAGAAAAAAGATTACAGTAACTCTTCAACATGCATTTTGGCTTCTCAAATAAAGAGGGCAGATGGATAACCGTAAAATGTCCATTTCATTTCCTGTTGGTTGGCATCTATAGATACGATCATCTAGAACCCAATGTTTGAAGACACATTCACTGCCTGTTAACTGGGAGTGTATCTCCAAGAAGAGTTCTATAGCCATGCAATGCCATCCTACCGACGGAGGGGGGATATGATGGCTATGTTTAAATATTTCAAAGGATGTTATATTGAAGAGGGAACAGGCTTGTTTTCCATGGCTTCAGAGACTAGGATTCAGGGCAATGGTTTCAAATTACAGGAAAAGAGTTTCCATTAGAACATTCAGAAGAACGTCATGACAATTTGAGCTGTTCAGCTGTGGAATATGCTGCCCCAGAGGGTGGTGGAGTCTCCTTTGGTGGAGGTTTTTAAACAGAAGCTGGATGGCCACCTGTAGGAAATACTGTGATGGGGGTTCCTGCATGGCAGGGGATTGGCCTGGATGGCCCTTAAGGTCTCTTCCAACTCTGTGCTTCTATGATTCTATGAGATGTATAATCTCCATTCTTAAAACCAGGCTAATTCAAGGGCCAGATGCAAGGGAATGGTATCAGGAAACAGATATCTAGTTTCGTGCACTCCCAGAGGCATCTGGTGGGGCCACTGTGAGATACAGGAAGCTGGACTAAATGGGCCTTTGTTCTTATGTAAAATTCTGAATAAAAAGCCTGGTGCTGTTGTACACACCGGTAGATCCAAAGAGGGTGACTACTATGTGGAAGATTGGTTGCATCCCATGCAAGTCCTTAAAGTACAGTTTCACAGATGCCTGTTAAACAGGAGGTAGTAGTGGTTGGTTTTGCTTCACCACCCTAGACTTTTGCCCTGCTGTCACCCGGGCCTTGCTAACAAGAAGGCTCACAAGTCATGATGCTGGTGTTTCGTCCTCTGGCTTGACACAAATGGTCCTAGGAGTGAAAACCTGGCATTATGACAGAGTCAGTTACTGAGATCCCCCTCACTTGAACAGGAACGGAACAAGAACAACTTCAGTCACAACTGGAACTCAATTGCTCTGAACCTCATATTCCCATAACTGATATTATAGAGCTCTTGTGGTCCAACTCCTAATGCCTGCTTTCCAGAATGCCAGAGATGGCTGAGTGGAGTCTTCTGACTTCTCATGTTGTTTTCAGGACTTTTACTCTACTTTTAGCTATAACTGAAGGGTCACATTCATTGTGCCAAATCCAGCGCTCAGCCTATATACAGAAAGTATGAGACTTGTTCCGTGCCATCGCTTCCCTTTGCACCATCTAAAAATCACCTCCAGTAATGTCCCCAGCCATCCAGAGAGGCACATGGAGTCTGTAGTGGGAAGGAAGAATTACCCCCCCCACTAGTTTTTCTGAAGTTCACACTAACATCAGCAGACAGCCTTATACTACTGAATACTTCCCATAGAATGTCTGGCTTTTGATTGTATTTTAATATTAATCCTCCTACATCACAACAGCTTGCACTGCTCAACTACTTCGCTGGCTCATTCATCAAATGCAAATCACGGAGATGTCTTCTCTGTCCAACTCCCTCCTGTCCCCGGGAGTCACCTGGGACTCAGCCTCACATCTTCTTTTGACTTAGAAAGCCTGAATATGCAGATGTGCCTCCACGAACGATATGGAAATCGAGTCTTCTCACTGTGCCATTTAGCAATCGCTTTCACATGAAAGGAATTCATGGTTTATTTGGAATATTTAGATACAGTTGACAGAGTGATGGCTTTGGGAACCCAGTTTGGTGCAGGGGGGGGGGGGGATGAGGGAAAGTGACTAGGAGCAATCTGCATTTCACAATTGTTTGGCGGATAAATGCATTTGTAACTCCAGGTGTCCCAACTCTGCCAGAAGTGCACAGATGCTTTTATGTTGTGGGGGAAGAGCTCACAGTCCATACAGGCTTAAGAAACAGGCTTAAGAAAAGCCTACACTTGTGGGGATAAAGCAAAGCAAATAATCAGCTGTGATGTATACATCTCCCTTCAGTGAAGATGGGAGTTTGGGGGCGCTGGACCTCTATATAGTTCAAAATCTATGCATAACCCTTATTCTATGCGCCCCAAAACATAACAACAAAACATAAACAATTGATTCACACACACACACAGAGAGAGAGAGAGAGAGAGAGAGAGAGAGGTAAACAAATGTAAATATGGCAGTATGGGCATTTATAATGGCTGATTCCAAACATTTCCCGCCAAAAAGAGATTCCAAGTCAATGGATTGGTCCCCAACAACAAAGGAGAAGGCTGTATTTTGTAAAGTGAATGGCTTTTAATTAATTGTTTAAGAGAAAATCAACCTCAGATACATTGATGGGCATGGAAATGTTTAGAATTCATGGAGTGCAGTACTGCACTTCTTCAAGTGCCATGTCCTCGTGGAACGTTGGTGATCAGTAGCTTGATCTGTTGTTGTTTTTTTAATCCAAAACTAATCTAAATAGAGAAGCTGTGCTCACTGTGAATCACTGGCTTAAATTCTTAAGCCAGAATGTACTTCTCCACCCTGGGCCATGCTTCCCATCTGCAGCAGACGGTATCTCTTATTGCGTACTATGTGACTGAAATACATTACTGTAATTTTCTTTTTATAGTATTGAGAATTTTTATGCATACGCTGTAATATGGCCACAGAAGTTACTTTTGGTGTCCTAGGTATCTTCAGAATTCATCTGTACATCCACATCTCTAATGGTTCCAGCCTCCTACATAATGCATCTGTAAGGGTCCAGATGTACCATGGAGTACAGTTGGGCCCTCAGAAGAATATAAGAAAATAAGAAGAGCCATGCTGGATGAGGCCAAAGGCCCGTCTAGTCCATCTTCCTGTTGGACTTCACCTTGACCTAACCTAATGCAGTTACAGAATCCTAGAATAACTGAGTTGGAAAGGGCTTATAAGGCCACTGAGTCCAACCTCACTGGGCTGGGAGTGGTTGGATATGGTTTGGATATGTGACCTCCATCCCACTCCTTCTCCATCTGGTGCTTTTGATGAATCTTAGACAGAACGTCATAAGAACATAAGAACATAAGAAGAGCTATGCTGGATCAGGCCAAAGGCCCGTCGAGTCCAGCTTCCTCTATCTCACAGTGGCCCCACCAAATACGTCTGGGAGCGCATGAGACTAAATCTCTGTCTCCTGATAACACTCCCCTGCATCTGGCCCTTGAAGTACCCCGGTTTTAAGCCTGGAGATTACACATCTCCATCATGGTTTGTAACCTGTGATGGACTTCTCCTCCAGGAATCTGTCCAATCCCCATTTGAAGGCATCCAGGCCAGATGCCATCACCACATCCTCAAGGAGTACAGTTCCCAGAAATCTGAAGAAATCCTGCCAGACTGTCTTCTGTGGACTTTAAGGAGGAGGAGGAGGAGGAGGAGGAGGAGGAGGAGAAAGCCCTTTCAGGTGTCTTGAATCATTATCAGTTGAGAAACAATGGCTTCACTCAGTGATGGAGAGGAACTGGCAAGGCTATTATGCTCTCTGGAAACCTATGGGAGTTTCCCTGCAGCAGCAGCCCCCAACCTTTACGTGGTTTTCTCATTATGTGGAGCTTTTTTTTCAGGCACAAAGATGCACATAGAACTCATCACCACTATGCTGGTTTTGTCACAATGGGTGCAGAATGGAGTAAAAGCCCCATACAGAGGGGGAGAGATGCATGATCCCCTGCTACGGCGCACACCCTACAGGGGATCATGCTGGCTCTGCAGCCTGGTTCCTAACAGGTCACACGGACTGAAAGCAGTCCGCAGAGCAGGACCTTGGGGACCCCTGCCCTATAGGCACCATGTACAGAACATAATAGGCATGGAGACCGTCAGACCCTCTCCCTCCATCTTCACCATGTCTGAGTAGAAGCCATTATTTCTCAGTTGAAAGTGAATAGAGACCTGAAAGGACCGAGATGTATGCAGCTGAAGTCTGGGTGTGGGAAACCTTGCAGACCTTGGTGTGTGTGTGTGTGTGTGTGTGTGTGTGTGTGTGTGTGTGTAGTCCATGAGGCCCCAAAAACCCATGCCTATACTTTGCTTTAAAAGAGAAATTGCTTTAGATAAGTTTCTAAAGCTACCGTGATGAGTACAGCTAAGCACAGAAGGGAGAGGAAAGCCAGCGTGGGAGAGTGTTTTCAATGTTGGCAGATGCTGTCATCATTATTCCTTCTGCTCTAAAGAGTCTATATAGGCAGGGCTGTGGAGTTGGAGTCGAGGAGTCGGAGTTGGAGGAAATTTTGGGTACCTGGAGTCGGAGTTGGAGTTGGCAAACAATGCACCGACTCTGACTCCAACTAAATTTAGATTGGAATTAACTCTACATTGAATTGATTTGCATTTGCTTAAGCCTATAACTACATTTCAAGATTAATATAAACCATTTCTAGGTTTTACAGATTTTGTTTTTTATTCATATAGATAAGCTTTGTTTTTGTTCTAAAACAACCAAATAATGTGGTTTGTATTTTTGAACTGGTAAAGTTCCTGTTCCTGATGTTTATGCCTGCTGCTGCTATCCAGCCACTTGATTAATTAATAAAAAATAATAATAAAACTTTGTTGATTTCATTGTGTTTCAGTTGTGGTCTTTTGCTGAAACTGTTCAATACAGTAGACTGTTGGCTTCCCAGCCAGTAGTCCTGTGGTAAAGACATGCATGTTGCCTTTCTTTCCTTCAAGGAATGTATAAAATACATTCACATATTAATACAGAGGAGTCGGAGTTAGGGAGTCGGAGTCGGAACATTTACCTACCGACTCCACAGCCCTGTAGGGCTTCAGCCCTGTGAGCCCTGGCGACATGTTTCAGGTTTCAGGGAAGATGGCTGCTCAACACAATCATTATATTTTATTTATTTATATTTATATATACCGCCACCTTCGTGCACTACCCGGGGCGGTTTTCAAAATGGTAAAAGATTACAATCATGGCTGAGTTGATGAACCCCCTATAGAAAGTAGTGACAGAAAATGGGTGCACCCAGCCCTTCCCCTCTGCACTGGCCTATTAACAGCGCCACATTGGCAGCCACATCTTAAGAGAGAGTTCCTGTACTCTCAACATCATGCACATCCTTACAACAGCATTGCCAAAGCAGCTACCTCCAAAGGCTCCAGGGTGAACCTGTATGGCATTTAAAATCAATCAATCAATCACTCGATCACACGATCACTATCTATCTATCTATCTATCTATCTATCTATCTATCTATCTATCTATCTATCTATCTATCTATCTGGTAAAAACCAGAGAAGATTGTGAAGAGCTCCAGAAGGATCTCTTCAAACTGGGGGAATCTAAATGGCAAGGGGGTTTTAATGTAGCCAAATGTAAAGTAATGCATATTGGGGCAAAAAATCAAAACTTTATCTATCAACTCATGGGCTCTGAGTTATCCGTGACGGATCAGGAAAGAGATCTTGGTGTGTTGGTGGACAGCTCCATGAAGGTGTCTCCCCAATGTGTGGCAGCGGTGAAGAAGGCCAATTCCATGCTAGGCATTATCAAAAAGGGGATTGAAAATAAAACAGCCAACATTATAATGCCATTATACAAAAAATTAGAAAGGCCGCACCTGGAGTATTGTGTACAATTCTGGTCACCGCATCTCAAGAAAGATATAGTGGAACTGGAAAAGGTGCAGAAGAGAGCGACTAAAATGCTTACTGGGCTGGGGCACCTCCCTTATGAGGAAAGGCTAAAACATTTGGGGCTTTTTAGTCTGGAAAAAAGGTGCCTGAGGGGGGATATGACTGAGATGTACAAAATAATGCAGGACATGAGTCAAGTGGATAGAGGGAAGCTCTTCTCCCACTCACAAAATACCAGAACTAGGGGACATCCACTCAAATTGAGGGCTGGGAGAGTAAGAACAGACAAAAGAAAATATTTTTTTACCCAGCGCGTTGTTAGTCTATGGAACTCCCTGCCACAGGATGTGGTGATGGCATCTGACCTGGATGCCTTCAAAGGGGGATTGGACAGATTCCTGGAGGAAAAGTCCA
Organism: Phrynocephalus forsythii; assembly: GCA_029282475.1. Classification (NCBI taxonomy): domain Eukaryota; kingdom Metazoa; phylum Chordata; class Lepidosauria; order Squamata; family Agamidae; genus Phrynocephalus; species Phrynocephalus forsythii. Next base: position 9,334,877 of record JAPFRF010000010.1, read on the forward strand.
TCACAGGTTACAAACCATGATGGAGATGTGTCATCTCCTGACTTAAAACCAGGGTACGTCAAGGGCCAGATGCAGGGGAGTGGTACCAGGAGACAGATATCTAGTCTCATGCGCACCCAAATGCATCTGGTGGGGCCACTTTGAGATACAGGAAGCTGGACTAGATGGGCCTTTGGCCTGATCCAGCATGGCTCTTCTTATGTTCTTATGTTATCTATCTATCTATCTATCTATCTATCTATCTATCTATCTATCTATCTATCTATCTATCTATCTGTCCGTCCGTCCGTCGGTCCGTCCGTCTGTCTAATCTCACTTGCTTTCTTCCATCTTCTTTATGTAACTTCTACCTCCCTCCCTCCCTGTACAACACGGTTTCTCCACCTTCTTTTGAGGCACAGACGCCCTGCGTCTGTGCCTCAAAGGCCAAATAACCTTATGTACCCCTATGGCCAAAAAACCCATGGGCCCTTCCATCCACCCCAACATTGGCTGGTTTTTTAAAATTGTAGATTTGGCCCTCCAGATGTTTTGGATTGCAGCTCCCAGTATCCCTAGCCTATAGTGCCAATGATAAATTACAGTGGGAGTTGTGATCTGAAACATCTGGAGGGCAGAAAGTTCTCCATCCATTTTAAGGGCTCCACCAGAGATCTTAAATTGCAAGGGGGGGTTTCATAAGCGGAACTATTGTCTCAAATAGCCCGGACCAACATTCCATCCAATTTCTGCTAGTGATAGTTAGTGGTCCCTCCCCGCCCACCGCACAGGGTTCTAGCCTTGACCGGACGTAAATGGGCAGCAACACTGTCTCACCTGTGCAGGACAGATGCTATGCTGCGTGGGTGGGCGGGCTCGCAGCTTTTAAGGAATGATGGTCTAGACCAGTGGTGGCAAACCTTTGACACTCCAGATGTTTTGGACAACAACTCCCAGAATTCCAAGCCTGTACTGCCAGTGACAAATTACTGTGGGAGTTATGGTCTAAAACATCTGGAGTGCCAAAGGTTTGCCACCACTCGTCTAGATCATAGAATCATAGAGTCATAGAGTTGGAAGAGACTTCAAGTGTCATCCAGTCCAACCCCCTGCCATGCAGGAGCTCCCACAGTCCTTTGTCATTGGCAATCTAGGTTCGAAATGTTGGGAGTTGTGGTCCAAAACATCTGGAGTGCCGAAGGTTCACCACCACTAGTCTAGACCAGTGGTTATCAACCTGTGGGTCCCCAGAAGTTCCTGGACTGCAACTCCCAGAAATCCCTTCCAGCACAGCGAGTGGTGGGGGCTTCTGGGAGTTGCAGTCCAGGAACACCTGCGGACCCACAGGTTGAGAACCACTGGTCTAGACTCATGTCATTTGGGGCTTTAGTACTGTGGCTTCCGCCTGGAAACAAAGTGGTAGCCAGAGAGCCAGTGGTACTAAAGGAGTCTAGCTGGAGTCTGTCAAAGGCTGTCCCACACACCACACATGACTGTATTGTAATGGGATATAGCCCGGGGATGGGTCTTGGTGGCCAGATCCTGTTCTACCATCGCACACTAGACCAGGGGCCACGTTGCTTCTGTACTGGGGCTCTTCTCTCTAAAAGCAACAGCAGTTATATATATTTTTTTCTGGAGCTGGCTAAGTGAACATGATGATGAGCTCAGACAATCCTTCACACACCAGAAGCCAGCGCTTGCTGAGGCTAGAGAAAAATCCAACTGGGCCTTATCTTCCAGCAGCAGAGAGGGAAAGCCCTGTCTGTATGTGAGGAAAGGCCTTTAGAAATGGCAGCTTGCAGCTCCTGATCTCGAATGAGGTCAAGCTTCAAGGTCTTCCATCTCCTTTCGTCTTAAAAAAAATTCTACAGAGTGGATTGTAGGATTTTTTTCAGGGTACGTATGGCTTTCTTCCCTCGCCGAGTTTTCCATGACGTCTCTGCAAAGTGGCCCCTTTAAGCACTCGACACGCATAAGTGCTTCCCGACAAGGAAAATGCAACATTTTGATGACCTGCGCCTAGCTTTAAACTGGCATAAACTGAGCCTGGGCGGCAGGAGGCCTCGATGTGAGTGAGGGCCAGTGCTTGAAAAACAACTGGAAGACAAATTTGGAAGAAGAAGAAGAAGAAGAAGAAGAAGAAGAAGAAGAAGAAGAAGAAGAAGAAGAAGAAGAAGAAGAAGAAGAAGAAGAAGAAGAAGAAAACAGTTTCAGAGTGACCGAAAGGTTTAGGCAGAAGAAAGGAAAGGAGGAAGGGAATAAAAGCGTTCACGGGGATCTAACTTGAATGGTCCTCTCTGTGTGCCAGATAAGAGATGGATGAAGTCCGCGTGTATTATTTCTCCTCTCAGGGGCTCGGGCAGGAAAGTTTCATCTTGTTCCTGATTAACATTTGTTTTCAGGTGCTGACAACAAGAACACACTGCCGGCCGAGATCAGGCAGTTGGACTCGCTGCCGGCATTTAGAAGGGCATTGAAGACCTTGCTCTTTAGGGAATGTTTTGGGTATTCTTTAGGGTTTCAGTGTCACCTGTTTTGGAGCGGCCACCTCTAGGAGACTGGCCTGCATGGAATGGGTGAACCAGACTGCGGTTCTGAAATTTCTCCAAGCATTCTGAAAAATGTAGTCCATAAACGCACTTCTGCAAATGCCTCTAGGTCAGTGATGGCGAAGCTATGGCTCGGGTGCCAAAGGTGGCACTCGGAGCCCTTTCTGTGGGCACCCAACATTGCCCCTTCATAGCCACCTGTATTCAGGTTAAATGGCTGTATTGGCACTTTGCAAAAAAAAAAAAAATTAGTGGGTTTTGAATTGCAGTTTGGGCACTCGATCTCAAAAAGGTTCGCCATCACTGCTCTAGGTGTTGCTCCTCCCGTCAAAGAGCTTTTGAGTTCTTCACCCGCCCCATCAGCTTCTGCTTCCTTTAGTTGATATGTATAAAAGAAAAAGGCATAGGGAAAAAGGAGCTTCTTGGGAGTTCCTGTAGTTTTGGGGGAGACTCCTTTCACAGACCCTAACAATGAGACTAAGTTGGACTATGACTCCCAGGAAGGTTTTGTTTTGTTGGACAAATCAAGAATTGAAATCCAAGGCTATAGAAGCTGATGGTGCAGGTGAACAACACAAAAGCCCTTCTTCTCTATGTGAGAAGCCAACAAATTCCAGGCTTGGGGTTGTGAGCTGCAATTCTTGCAGAATTCCTGGAAATGCAGTCTAAAAACATGAAATAACACACATTTAGTTACAAAGCCAATAATTTCTCAGCAACTCTCTCTCTCTCTCCCTCTCCCTCACTCTCTCACTCACTCACACACACACACACACACACACACACACACACACACAGAGAGAGAGAGAGAGAGAGAGAGAGAGAGAGAGAGAGAGAGAGAGAGAGAGAGAGAGAGAGTTCAGGAAATTCCAAATCTTGAACTTCTGATGAGCTATTTTTGTTTTGTTTGGAAGGCCAGTTTTTATCAGAATTTATCGGAAGAGGGGAAGGAACAGTGCCACCAGACACTCTTCGACTAGATCCTCGAATGAGGGTTGGAATGCAAAGAGGAGGCCGACAGACGGTTTTTTTGGAAACTAGCCCAGGAAATAATTATGCATTTTTCTGAGTACAGCTGAAGTGTGCCTTTAATTTTAACACAGAGACAGAAGGAGAAAAAAAATATGGCCCCAGGATTGCAAATTCTGGAAACACTACACTATCATATACGTGTGTTTGGTGGGTCTATGTATGAGTTACTAAAATGGATATAGCAGCAGATGGGAAATGATTTAGAAGAGGTCTTGTTTTAATTTTAAGGACCACGAGAAGAAGAGAGAAAACGCAGTATATACTGAACGATAGACATTCACCCAACAATCACAGCTGAACTCCACCTGTCCTTCAAACAAGAAGGGCATGCGTCTGATGCATCGTCCTTCCAAAATGCCGTAATTGCAGAATTATTCTTCTAATCATTTCTGCTAACAAGGAATGTGAGATGGCTCATATTTGAGCGGCAACATGCCTGTGTAACAAAACAGACTGAATTCCTTTCCATTTATCCTGCGGAACCAACACTAGAGGGAGTGATTAAGGAGCATGAATAATAATTAATACACCCTCTTTTTCTGTCCTGCGCACCCACTAGATCTGTTTTTCTATCTTGTTCACGGGTCATAAATCCATTTGCATGAAGAGCGGAGCGGGGCGATGTTCCTGAGTGATCAAAAAGTAAAGCTGTTTTATTCAATCCTCTCTGAAAGAAAACAAGTCCCCTGAATATGTTCAGAGTCCAGAAAGCCCGAGTGTTCCATGTTCTAATTAAAGCTGAGTTTGCAAATGGCTTTCAAGGTTGGCTACCTCTCTTCACTGATGGAATATGGACCAGATGTAAGTAACAGCAGGTATTAATAACACTAAACGAGAGTATTGTTCTCTCTATGCAGACTGAGTAAAATTATCATTTCAGATTCAAAAGCCAGACTGAGAAACAGGGTTTCCACGTTAGGCAAGTTTTTATAAGCAATCCTTTTCAGTTGTGTACTTTACCGACAAGAAGCAAAAGATGATTTACTTGCCTCCATTGTTCAAAGAACAATTATTTCAAAGATGACTCTACCAATATATTAAACCATACGATATTTTCTGGAAACCAAAGCAATCCTAACCATTGTGGGGTATAGAGGGTTTAATTTTATGGACCACCTTCCGCAAAATAAACAACACATGTAGCTAGGTCTTTCTTGGATAACTAGTTTATTCATTCGCAACTGGAATCATGCAATCATACATGACGTCCAGAGTTGTTCTTGAGGTCCTTCTCACTCCTCTCTTTTAAAAGAAATTGGGCCCTCTGCACTTTGTTTTGCTGATTAGGTCAAAAATTTTGTTTCATCAGAAAGATTTGTTGTATCAGTCCTCTGAGGCTGCACATCTCTGTTCTGAATTGCCAAGATCACTACAAACCACTGAAAAGAGACAAGAGTTAAAAAAAGAACAATTTTCACATCCATTAACAGAAGCGGCCACTAGAAGGCACCAGAGACCATATTATGCATTATTCACTAAGAATCATAGCACAGTCTCTGCCTCCATCTAGTGGCCAATTTTGCTAATACACATGAAAAATAGCTTTTGGGGGGGGGTTAATGTTTTCAATATTTTCATACTGTTTATAACTGAATCCATAGATACTGATCCGACAGATACAGGGGTCCTGATTTACTACAATGAATATTCTGCAATGTGTACAAAAGGCTGCCACAGCCCTGGTGGTGCCCTTGAAGCATTGTAGCTGCTCATGAAGGGTGAGGAAGCATCATAGAAATACCCTTGTTGTTGTTGTTGTTGTTGTTGTTGTTGTTGTTGTTGTTGTTGTTGTTGTTGTTGTGTCATACAGTTGTGACTGACTTTTTGTGACCCCCTGTCCATGGAGTTTTCTTAGAAGAAATACTGGAGTGGCTTGCCAGTTCCTACTCCAGGTGCCTACAGCACCTGGTATTCCCTGGAGGTCCCCCATCCAAGTACTAGCCAGGGCTGACCCTGCATAACTTCCATGATCAGGCGAGATCAGATGTGCTCAGGGCATCTAGGCATCTATCAATACCCTTAGTGGGACACGTTTCCAGATGTAAGTGTCTACAGCAGTGGCTTCCAGCCTTGGCTTCCCAGATGTTTCTGGACTTCAACTCCCAGAAATCCTGGCCAACACAGCTAGTGGTGAAGGATTCTGGGAGTTTTAGTCCAAGAACATCTAGGGACCCAAGGTTGGAAACCAGTGTTCTAGATATATGGGGCAATTTTATAAGTTTATTTTCCCCCATCCTTGATGTCTTTTAAGGGGGGGATGGTACATTAAAAATTAGAACTCACTTCCATTTTTGAACACCCCACCCCGGTCTACAAGAGGCTAAAGAGAAGTGTAAAATTGTTGAGTTGGAGTAGCCTGGTAGATATATGGGTGATACAGAAAAGTGAACAAACAAACAAACAAACAAACAAACAAACTGGAGGAAAGGGCAAAACCCAGAGAAAAATAAAGAAAAATAAAGTAGACAAAAATGTTGTGGCACTTGAATGACTAACTGCTATATTTTAATGTGAGCGTTTGTGGGCAATTCCACTTCCTCAGACCTAAGAACATAAGAAGAGCCATGATGGATCAGGCCAAAGGCCCATCTAGTCCAGCTTCCTGTATCTCACAGTAGCCCCACCAAAAGTGTCTGGGAGCATATGAAACTAGATATCTGTCTCCTGATACCACTTCCCTGCATCTAGCCCTTGAAGTACCCCAGTTTTAACCCTGGAGATTACACATCTCCATCCTGGTTTGTAACCTGTGATGGACTTTTCCTCCAGGAATCTGTCCAATCCCCTTTTGAAGACATTCAGGCCTCATGGATGCCTTCCATAAGAGGAAGGGGCTCTGAGCGGAGGCAGCCTTCCAGTGGCAGCTGCCCCGCCCAACTCTAGTATTATGGGAGGAGAAGAAAGTTGATCAGCTACCTTCAAACCATGCATGACTATCTCTCCCATTTTAATTACTTCCTGCCTCAGCTAAAAAAAAAAACCCGTCAGATTACTCTGGTGATTTGTTCCTGCATCTTTCCCAACCTGGCATTTTTTTTTAACTGCAGACTTTTTTATAAAAGGGTGTGGCTTGAAAAGACCCTTCCTCTCATTATCAAAGCACTCAAAAATGATGTTTTGAGCTGGCACTCCTGAAAGAAAAGGGGTGGTGGTGGTCTTTGCTGCATCCTTTCCAGTTCTCAAGCATGATGTTCCCTTGATGATTACAGATCCGGGGGAACGTATCACGGAACAGAAACATTTATCGCACGAGTTAATTAGGAAACATCCGCTTTCAAAACTGCTAATGGCCCTTGGTCATTAAAACAATAGCATGCATTAACGGTGTTAAGATAGATTGATTCCCACTTGGTGGAGAGCAGTATGAGTTCGGTTAATTAAGACACCAGATTCCTTTCAGTTTTGTGCATTCCTATCCCATTGTCCCTCTGATTTCACTTAGGATGGCCAACTTCACCTCCCCACCTCCTGGTGCTCTCTGGACATCTTGCACTGCAATGGCCATTTTTTAAAAGAGTATTTTTTACCCCGCCTTTCTCCTTGGAAAAGGACCCAAGGCGGCTTACAGTAATGAGAGATAAAACAGTAAACCCACACCTATTGCAGGGGTTAGGGACCTGACCCGACCCGCAATAAGAAAATGTTTTTTCACCCAGCGCGTTGTAAGTCTGTGGAACTCCCTGCCACAGGATGTGGTGATGGCATCTGGCCTGGATGCCTTCAAAAGGGGATTGGACAGATTCCTGGAGGAAAAGTCCATCACAGGTGACAAACCATGATGGAGATGTGTAATCTCCAGGCTTAAAACTGAGGTACTTCAAGGGCCAGATGCAGGGGAGTGGTCTCAGGAGACCGATATCTAGTCTCGTGCGCTCCCAGACGCATCTGGCGGGGTCACTGTGAGATACAGGAAGCTGGACTAGATGGGCCTTTGGCCTGATCCAGCATGGCTCTTCTTATGTTCTTATGTTCTTAATTGAAAATCCGCAATATGCGGATGCTGGGTCAGGTTTGGACTGGGCGGGCTCTCTGGTAGCTCTTGTACTTACCCCAGGCCTGGCGCTTCCCCAAACAGGTCTGCAAGGGGCTTTCCAGTCCCCCAGAGGCCCCAAAAGTGCTTTCTAGTGATCTGGAGGTCACTTCCGGTTTGCGGGGAAGCACTTTTGGGGCCTCCGACAGGCTTGGGAAGACCTTTCCTCCTTACCCCAGTGGGCCTTTTTTCATATACTGCGGACCCACAATATATGAACCGCGAAAGGGTGGGGGACAACTGTATACAGTCCAGTACAATTAAGGCATGTTCAGGTATTGAGAACAGGGAATTGAGGGACATCTTACAGCATTAATAGACAACAGCTGGATGGGGATGATGGAGTTTGTAGTCAAAAACCTCAAGAAAGATTATAGAGGCCTGCCCTGGTCTATAGTATTATGTCTTTGCAACTGTACTGTGTAGTAGTTTTAGGCTCCCAATCACTCAAAATGTATCTTGGCTGAGTGAAAATTAAAGAGGTACAAATCAAGACACCAAACCTTTCTGCTATGATACTGTTTTTCCTCACCTGCAAGAACGCAATGTGTCTTCAACCAGTTGCAGACAAGAGTTTTCACCTTTGGCAAATCACCTTCTCTGCAAGCTGCACAAATTGCACAAAACTAGCCATGTTGCAGGGAATTTTTAAATTCAGAAGCGTGGGATAGGTTGATTGCCTGTTTTTCTGCGTTTTTTTATTAGTTAAAAAAAAAAACACTGAAAATAGCAAACACGTAGCCGGTGCCTGTTTTATGAAGGGACCCGGCGTGACTGGCTTCCACACAACTAAGTGTCAGGAGACGTCTGTGGGGCCAAAACGTTGCAACCAGACTGCTAACTAGAGTTGGACAGAGGGATCACATAACCCACCTATAACAGCCGTTCCACCAGCATCAGACCCAATTCTGGGTAGAATTGAAAGTAATGGTTATAACCTATAAGGCAAAGCAAAGCCAAGTGTTCTGCTTATATACCACCCCATAGCACCTCAAGCATTCTGGGTGGTTTACAATTTAATTATGCAGGCTACACATTGCTCCCCCTCCACCTGGCAACCTGGGTACTCATTTTACCAACCTTGAAAGGCTACAATGCTGTGTCAACCTATCTGGGATTGAACCCCAGGTTGTGAGTGCAGTTTTAGCTGCTGTATAGGCATTTAACCACTGCGCCACAAGACCCTAAATGGCTTGGACCCAAAGTATCTCCAAGACCACATCTCCCCCTAACAACCCTACTCTGATGTTAAGATCTTGAGGGGGACGGCTTTTCTCTTGTTCTGTTTGGTGGGTACTCAGGAGAAGCCCTCCTCTGTTTCTGCTCTCAGACTCTGGAACTCCCTCCCACTGGAAGCCCGCCTGGCCCCATACAGTATTTACTTTCCTTCTGCAAGCAGGCAAAGGCCTTTCTCTTCAGGCAACCTTTCCCCGAGTGCTGAGTGAGGTTTTAAAAATGGATTGTTGTACCTTACAGCACTGAATTTATTTATTTATTTATTTAGTTATTATTGGATTGGATTGGATTTGTATGTCACCCATCTGGCAGCAAAGGCCACTCGGGGCAGTTTTACAACAGTACAAATAAAACCCAAACCAAAACCAATCCAAACTTGAGACAGATTAAATATAAAACAACAATAAATGTGTTCTGGTTTCTGGTGTTGCTTATGTTTTTGTTTGCTTGTTTTTGTGTTGTTTTTGTATTCTATTCATTGGTCTTTTTAGCACTGCATCCTCATTATTACTAATATAAATGCCATCTTTTAATTCTTATAAGCTGCCTTGGATTCCTTCGAAGGCGAAAAGCAGGTTAAAATCATTTTCAAATAAATAAAAAGCCTATAAGGTTGTTGGCAGTGGATTCTTCCTTCACATGGCATGGCTGTAATGCCATGCACTATTACCCAGGAGTAGGACCTATAGAACAGGGCTGCCCAACAGGTAGCCCATGGGCTACCGGTAGCCCACAAAGGGTTCAAAATTAGCTCCTGGACACGAATCAAAAAGGGAGGGGATAAGTTCTCCACCCTCCCTCCCCCATCCCAAGGACCACCACTGCCCCAGCAAAGTTCTGGGTCTGCCAGCCCAGTGTCTCAGCCGAGCAGGACAACTCAAGGGCCATGGCGCGGTCTCCTGCTCCCCCGCTGACCAGAAGACCTAGCGGGTGCAAGGGAAGCGTGTGCATGGTCAGCCTTCCCATAGGAATGCATTGAAAATCAATTAATCCGTTCCAGAGGGAACAGATTTCAATGCATTCCTATGGGAAACCACTGCTCTACTTACAGTTCTTTTTTTCATTACGAGCATGTGCTTCGAATGGATAACATTCGTAAGCAGAGGTATTATGTAATAGTCCTCAGGCACTCTGGGCTAGAAAAAGTAGACCCTGGGCTGTTCAAAGTCGGACTGCCCTGCTATAGAAGAACTCTTCCCAGCAGGTCTGCATGGGTGGCAGCAAAACCCTGTTTGTCATCCTAATTCTAGTTGTGCACATTAGTCTTTTCAAACCGCAACTTGAAAAATGCCACAGGCAGCTATTTCTCATCTTGTTGATTTTAACCACCACCACCACCACTACCCCCAGAAAAAGTATAACACAAAGTGACCTTTGTCCAATATTTTTGAGGGTGGTGGAGGCTTCTCTTGATAGAGGAATAAATGATTGTAAACACAGGACTGGCAAGACATCTATGACTGTGAGAACACAGCACTACCAGCCATTAACTAAAGTAAGCATCCTAATCGTTCAGAGTTTACATGACGATGGAACATGCCCGGTGATCAGTTACACCGGCGTTACTGATTTCCCATTTCACTGGAGAAGATTAGAGTGAGTTGAGGAATGAACCTGCAGGGACGCACAGCAGGAACAAGAAAGGAACACAGGAGAGACAATCCTTCCTGGTGTCTCTATTTTCTTGGCAAAGTTCAGACAATTTGCCACATTACTCATTTACTGGCTGCTTGGATGTGGGTTTTTCTTCTTCTTCTTTAAAGTGTTCTGCTTATATACCGCCCCATACCACTACAAGTAGTCTCTGGGCGGTTTACAATTTTAATTACAGTGTGCAGGCTACACATTGCCCCCCCCCAGCAAGCTGGGTACTCATTTTACCGACCTCGGAAGGATGGAAGGCTGAGTGAACCTTGAGCCTGCTACCAGGGATTGAACCCAGGTCGTGAGCACAGTTTTACCTGCAGGACAGGCATTTAACCACTGCGCCACAAGGCTCCTAAAACACAAGCAAGAAAAAGAAGCACTTAACGGCTTAGCAAATGATTCATCAGCAAAACCGATCACATTGGCATTGAATAATTACATTTTGTGTTGTTGTTTTTGGCCTGTTGGCCACCTACCTAAAAACACCAGGGGCCCAAAGCAGGCCATAATGGAGCTAAAAAGAGAAGCCAGGGTACTACAACACCTGAAAGGATGAGGGCAAAGGCTTTTGGAGTTGTGTGTGTGTGACCTATCATCTTCAAAACCACACCTGATGAGGGCACAAGAGAGGGACTTTTCGGGGGGGAGGCAAGGTTGGTTCCCACCTGGCCATCGTTCTAATGGCAGACAAAGGCCTTTCTATTCAGGGATGCTTTGGTTAAAATGACTGCTTGCCAAGAAATGGGATTCAATTGGGGGATATGATGCAAACTGTCGGCAGCTCGGCGGTTCGAATCCCGGGTGCCACGCAGTGGAGCGAGCTCCCGCTGATAACCCCAGTTCCTGCCACCCTAGCAGTTCGAAAGCATGTCAATGCAAGTAGATAAATAGGTAGAGCCGTAAAAAGCGGGAAGGTAAAACAGTGTTTTCTTGCAGCCACGCTGGCCACGTGGCCATGGACTTGCACAACACTGGCTCGTTGGCTTGAATACGGAGATGAGCACCACCCCTAGAGTCGGACATGACTAGAACGCATGTGCGGGGGGGGGGGACTTTACCTTTAAAAGCCACCTTAAATAGTTTTAACTGGTTTTGTCCAGTCATTGTTCAGTCATTGTTTTAACATTAGTATCTTGCATTGTTGTGGTTTATTGCGGTTCTTAAGCACTGAAAACTGTTGGGTACAAAGTCGGAAGCTCAGCAGTTTGAATCCCGGGTGCCACACAGCAGAGCGAGCTCCCACAGTTAGCCCCGGCTCCTGCCAACCTAGCAGTTTGAAAGCATGTAAATGCAAGCACATAAATAGGTACTGCAGTAACAAACATGGGAAGGTAAAATGGTATTTCCTTGCAGCCATGCCGGCCACATGGCCATGGACTTGCCCAACACTGGCTCTTCAGCTTGAATATGGAGATGAGCACTGCCCCTAGAGTCAGACACGACTAGCACACATGTGCGGGGGGAACCTTTACCTTTTTTTTTTAACCTTTTTAAAATATTTAGCAAGTCAACCTGAATCCCTTTTCTTGTGAGGAAGACAGGATAAAAATAGTCATCAATGCATGCATGAATAAATGGATGGATGGATTCAAAGGCTTCCGGTAAGCAGGATCTAGCACACGGTACAAAAATGGATAGTCTGCAGCAGCCTTTGTGATATCCAGAGAATATGAGCATCATTCTTAATCACGTCTGGCAATGCTGAATTCTGGCCACAAATGAGCCTCATACACTTCTTGGATGAAAAGAAGGAATGGTGGGTATCGATCAGTTACCAGCAGGATCTTAAGGCTGACCGCTTGTTCTGACAGGCCCAGAGCCAAAATGACATTTATTTATGTTGTCTCAAAACCTGCCCTCTTGTAGGTAAGGGAAGGTTGTTGTTTTTTTAAGATTAAATTCTTGGTGCTCCAAGACTAAGAGGATTGTTGACAAACTGTAGGAAAACAAAAACAGCTGGAAGAACTATAAATATAGGGAGAGAGATCACCCTTATGAGGAAAAGCTAAAACATTTGGGGTTCCGGAAAAAGGCGCCTGAGGGGGGCTATGATTGAGACGTACAATGCAGGGCATGAGTAAAGTGGATAGAGGGGCACTCTTTTCCCTCTCACAAAATACCAGAACTAGGGGACATCCACTCAAATTGAGGGCTGGGAGAGTGAGAACAGCCGAAAAAAAATATTTTTTTACCCAGCGTGTTGTTAGCCTGTGGAACTCCCTGCCACAGGAGGTGGTGATGGCATCTGGCCTGGATGCCTTCAAAAGGGGATTGGACAGATTCCTGGAGGAAAAGTCCATCACAGGTTACAAACCATGATGGAGATGTGTAATCTCCAGGCTTAAAACCAGGGTACGTCAAGGGCCAGATGCAGGGGGGTGGTAGCAGGAGACAGATATCTAGTCTCGTGCACTCCCAGAGGCATTTGGTGGGGCCACTGTGAGATACGGGAAGCCTGACTAGATGAGACTTTGGCCTGATCCAGCATGGCTCTGCTTATGTTCTATTTAACTTTCAACTCATCATTGCAATACCACGCATCATGCCACAAACACCAGATACCAGTAGAAAACATCAGAAATTCCCATTCTATCGACTGGGGGAAATGGCTGAGAATAATATCCACGGGTCTATATGAAAAGGCTAAGTACAGTAATATATTTTCCATCCATAGATTTTTAATCTCAACAACTTTGATATTTTAAGAGTTGTGTTCCTGATTTTCAATGTTCGTTTTGCATAGTTAGAAGGCTAGTTACTGCAATTTTGAAACAGAATTATAACATGATTGAAGTCTGCATGAAACTTCATGGTTTTTTTAATGGACAGTATTTTTGTTTGAAACCTCTCACAGTTGTAACAATCTTTTTTCCATAGCTCTAAGGCTTTCGGATGTTTTCAAAGTTTGTAGAACTAGACAAACAGATGTTGTCTAGAATTATGGCAACAGTTAAAAGACTTATACCTTGATACCCAGATGAATTTTGAAATGATTGGAAATGGCTATCTGTTTCATTCTGGAATTAACCAGAATTTGGGGGGGGGGGGATAAATGCCAGCTGTGATGAACACAGGCTGCTGATTTTCCCTTTAGAGGTCTAGGATATCCTTATAGGGCTCTTGAAGCATCAGAATCTCTGACCTGATACTTTTAGGTGGTTATTTCATGTCCTTCTTTGTTCCGCAACAAGTGTTGTACCATGGCAGCGTTGGTCGCGATCACGTGGTTTTGACCCTGTTTCAGTGTTCCCATGGTTGTGATAACTTGTCTCGTGACAAGTGTTACCTCACAGTCTTGTGCCGTGACAAACACGGAATTTGTCTAGCTTCCTTTTTCCTTTTGGGGTGGGGCTTTAAAAAAACATTTTCAATACAGCATTTCTAATTACTGGTGATCAGGGTTTCATACACCAATGCCAAACAAACCCGGACACAGTTTTCTGAGAGAAACGTTGAGTGACAGTCGTTACAACACGGTGTCTTGTCTCGGAACAGAAAACGGGAACAAAGAGTGACAAGGGAAAACCCTATCCCAGCAACAGGTAGAGAGTATTGTCACGCTTAGCACCCGTTCCGGGGGTGTGGTCGAGACAAATTTCAGTAGTTGTGCGGCGGACGTGAAGTAACATTTTTTGTACCGCTCCTAAGCGCAGCACTAACAGAGACAAAATGGACGTGAAGTAACCGCCTTAGTTCATGACGCTGAATAAGTCACCTGGAGGTAAAGTGTAGTGAACTCCATCACACAGCAGTTCCTAACATGATGCAGACAGTAAAATATGAAGTGAAGGCAATAACAAACATCTTCCATGGTTTACAATTTCTGGGATGCAAGAAGGGAAAAAAACCCAACAACTTACAATTTTTTTTTAACCTCCGCTCCCCTTTTGTAAACAAAAGCCTATTATTTATGACAATTGGCTTCCCTAAATATATGCAGCACTGAGCTTCTCATCCTCGCAGTAAAACAAGGGTGCAGATGTATACATTCCACGAGAAACAACTGTCTCCGGGAATCATCGTTTCATTTGTCGTGCACCCTTTATCAAGAAAGAATAGTTCATGTAACTCTGACCTACTTCTGCCAGAATGTCCGAAACCTTTTGGAAAGGAGAAACTATGCTCCAAATTAATGCACACAGGTTATTAGGATGCAGTGGGTAGCGAGAGAGGACAGCTGGAATACAGAAAGGTGAATTCAAGCAGATTTACAATTGCTCCTCTTTAAAAAAGGTCTTTCACCTCCCCATGTTTTCCCCTTAATAATTACTGTGGTAGTACATCTGTTTTGCACTTCAGGTTATTTTCCTGAGATCACGTCTTTAAAAAAATGACTAATAATGTCTCTGAAGTCTGCTAGAAATCGGTTTGCAGCAAAACCCCACATTTCTAATGTTTCAACTGCTCTATGAAACAAACATAACTTCCCCAGAAATTCTTCTCCAGGTTGGAATGTTAATTATATCTGAGCTTGAGTACCACCAGCCAGCTGCCTCAGATTAACCCTTTCTTTCCCAGAATTCTGACATTAGGTGCCCTGGAAACAATATCTTTCAAGTCTCCTTTTGCCCAATATTGGCCAAGGGACTTTGGTTTTTGATTGGGTTTGGGGGAGGAAGGTTTATGTGTGTGTGTGTGTGTTTGGAGTGCAACCCTCCCAGAACTCACCAGAAATTCCCTCAGGAAGAATCTGTGGAGCTGCATCCCCAAAACGGTAGTTTAAAGAGCACCTTTTCTTATCTATATGCAGAAGCACATCGCCATCACAGTATACAGTTGCACCCCGACTTAAGAGAAGCTCGACTTAAGAGCAATTCAACTTAAGAGCAGAAAAATGTTGGAGTTTTAACTGCCTCCTTACAAATTTTAGATATGGTCTGCTTGACTTGCATTTTTTTTATTTTTTTTTTTAAAAAATTAACTTATTTTTTTCAATTTTAGATAGGTACCCCGACTTAAGAGTACAGTAGGACCCCGGTATCCGCTGGTGATTGGTTCCAGGCCTTCCCATGGATAATGAAAACCGTGGATAAGAGAGAACGACTACCCAGCCATCCCCAAACTGCTGTTTCCTGACATTAGCTTGCTTTTGGACTGCTGTTTTGAGACAGTAGCTTGCTTTACAGCTGCTGTTTGTGACGATAGCTTACTTTGTGGCTGCTGAATTATTTAATCCCCCCAGCTAACCGTAGATAACTGGATCAGTGGATAATGAATCAGTGGATACGGGGGTCCTACTGTAGTTTGACTTAAGAACATGCATTCAGAATGGATTAAATTCGTAAGTTGAGGTACCAATGTATTCACCTTTCAGGAATAAGCAAGCTGCTCCTGGTGGTGCCTGAGAATGGTGCAGGGGTTCATGGGAGTGTCAAGTTATTATGGGAAAAGACTCCTTTCAGAGGCTTCCTTTATAGGCAGTGAGGTGCTGCCTCAACAGTCCCAGGAACCCTTACAAAACACTGGAAGCCTTCTCAGCCAATGACATTTATATAACGTATATATTTATATATATATGGAAGATAAACAAGATGTGGAATATGGTGGCTTCAACATGCTATCTAGTGAAGAAGACAATGCCCAACTACTAGGACACAACAACCAACCAACCAACAACACAACACACACAACACACACACACACACACACACACACACACACACACACACACACACACACACACACACACACACACACACACACACACACACAGAGGGGGGATCGCCATATGTGAGAACTGATGAGACAGCACACAATTATTATTATTATTTGCCATTTTATCACCTTAAATGTGTTCCCTAGTTGATTTAAGGAGATCTGATTTAGTACCTTTTGACTAGGTGATTTATTATATTTGGAATGGTTTTAATGTTTGAGTTTTTAAATCATTTGTACAGTGACCCCCCCATCTATCGCGGGGGTTAGGGACCCACCCGGCCCGCGATGACTGAAAATTCACAATATGTGGATACAGGTCGGGTGGGGTTTAAAGTGCCTTAAAGCAACGGAGCCAAGTACTTGGCTCTGTTGCTTAAAGGCATTTTAAGCATCATGTGCCACTCCCCCATGTGTGTGTGGGGGGCAGGAGAAGCAGTGTGCAAAACCTTTTTTTCCCCTTCCCCATGCCCCGGGCTGCAGCTTATTGGTGCTGGGATGGGGGTAAAACTGTTGTTTACCCACCCCAGCACCAATGAGCTGGAGCCCAGGCATGGGGAAGGAGGGGAGGTTTTAAAAGCCTGGGCTTTTTAAACTTTTCCCTCCCCCTTCCCTAAGGGCGGTGCTCATCTCCGTATTCAAGCCGGAAGAGCCAGTGTTGTGCAAGTCCATGGCCATGTGGCCGGCATGGCTGCAAGGAAACACTGTTTTTTACCTTCCCGCCTTTACGGCGGTACCTATTTATCTACTTGCATTTTACATGCTTTCCAACTGCTAGGTTGGCAGGAGCTGGGGTGAACAGCGGGAGCTCGCTCCGCTGCATGGCACCCGGGATTCGAACCGCTGAGCTGCTGACTTTGAAGTCAACAGTTTTCGGAGCCTTAGTCCACTGAGCCACCACGCAAAAAAAGAGAAGAATCCATTTGCTGCCTATCAAGCCAAAGTCAGTCATTCCAAACCTGGCATAAATGATGGTTAGTTCCAGGCTGTGAGGAACATTCTAGGACAGTGGTTCTCAACCTGTGGGTCCCCAGATGTTCCTGGACTGCAAGTCCCAGAAATCCTGGGCAGCTCAACTAGTAGAATCATAGAATCATAGAGTTGGAAGAGACCTCAAGGGCCATCCAGTCCAACCCCCTGCCATGCAGGAACCTCCATCACAGTATTTCCGACAGATGGCCATCCAGCCTCTGTTTAAAAACCTCCAAAGAAGGAGACTCTACCACCCTTTGTGACAACATATTCCACTGCCGAACAGCTCTAACTGTCATGAAGTTCTTCCTGATGGTCAAATGCAGTCTCTTTTCCTGTAGTCTGAAACCATTTCCCCAAGTCCTAGTCTCTGAATCCATGGAAAACAAACCTGTTCCCTCTTCAATATGACATCCTTTCAAATATTTAAACATAGCTATCATATCCCCCTTCAGCCTTTTTGAAAGGCTAAACATTCCCAGTTCCCTAAGCCGTTCCTCATAAGACATTTCCTCCAGCCCCTCAACCATCCTGGTCACCCTCCTCTGCACCCGCTCGAGGTTGTCAACATCCTTTTTAAATTGTGGTGCACAGAACTGGACACAGTACTCCAGGTGGGGTCTGACCAGAGCAGAATAGAGTGGTACTATCACTTCCCTTGATCTAGACACTCCACAGTGATGGAGACTTCTGGGAGTTGCAGTCCAGGAACATCTGGGGACCACAGGTTGACAACCACTGTTCTAGGAGCTTGACCCCCCCCCAACAAACAACATCCCCCCCAGCAAGCACTCATGAAATTGTCCCAGGTCCAACCAGACATGGCCCATGTCCATGCCAAGTGGAAGGCAAAAACCAGAATAGCAGACCCCACCACCCAGTGGGACAGACGCTAAGAACAAGACGCAGCAGCAGCATGGTCAGGACTCTGAATGAGATGGGAAAGCAACCGGTTGTCGTTTCACGGGTAGAGTGTGTGTGTGTGCTTGTGTTGAAATGGCTTGGCTGCTCTATCAATGTTCCTGGCACAGTTCAGACAGTGGAGAGATAAGTTCCAAGAGGATAAGGTAACTGGGTAAGAATGGACCCCATTGAACCGGCCTGAGGAATATACCGGAGCTGCCCTTTATGTATGCCAGATGCACAAGGACTTCCAATATCTGCATTCACTAGCTAATCGCTACAGAGATGTGTGTGTTTGGGGCTGGGTTTTTTTTGTTTTTTTTTGTTTTTCGCTGCTGTGGACGAAACTGGCTCCAACATTCTGTTCTCTAAATGAGTCTCTGGCAGGGCCTGTGTTTTATCTCAGCCTTTCAGTTGCTGCTGTTCCCTTTGCAAAGAATCCGCCTTGCGATAGTCAATGCATTTGTAAGACCAGAGGTGTGGAAATAAAATGTGGAGAAGGCATCCCATCTGCTCCTGGCATCCTTCAAACCAGATGACCGTCTTTTGACCCTTTCTAAACATTCGGGGGGGGGGGGATCCTCAAAAAAAAAAAGGCAGAGAGATACCTTATCACAACTGTATGGAGTCAGGTCTTGCCCCACCTGCATTTCATTGGATGGTCTCCTTTACAGCAGTAAAAATGAGAGGATCACCCCGTTTCCTCATATTCACTGTGTCCAGAGGAGTAACTGGATGAGGAGGGGATCTAAAAGCTGAGGATTATGAGGAGTTATCAAATGAAAAACCTAGAGAACAGTAGATTAAACAAAAGTGCAACATCAGTCCAGAAATATATGAAGGGCTATTGTGCAAAAGCCAAATCAGAGTTATCATGTCTTTCTCCTGGCAAATTTCCTATTGCTCTAAAATGGGTTGTAGGGCCTGCTGATCTGAGGGAGCGCTTTGCAACCTCACAGGCTGCCTATAGCAGATGTGGATGGAAGGGACCTTTCTAGGATGGAAGTTTCTGAGAGGGTAGCCGTGTTAGTCTTTTCAAGAATTTCAGGCAAAAATCAAAGAAAAACAAAAAAAACAAAACAAAAGACACAAACATGTGGCACCTTAAAGACTAACTTTCATATTTTAATGTAACGTTTCATGCACATGTGCAGTTCTTCAGACATATAGCAGCAGAATGAGGTGTGAGATATAATGCGATGAGATATACATTTTATACCAGATATTAATTGGCTGTAGTCCAGATATGCATTGGCTGTATACTACATACTATATAACACTATAGTAGTATATAACTCTATACAGTAGTTATATGGAGTAACATATAACTCCATATACTACAGCCAATGAATACCTGGACTACAGCCAATCAATATCTGGTATGAAATGTATATCTCATATATCACACACCTCATTCTGCTGCTATATGTCTGAAGAAGTGTGCATGTGCACGAAACGTTACATTAAAAGATGAAAGCTAGTCTTTAAGGTGTCACATGTTTGTGTTTTTGTTTTGTTTTGTTTTGTTTTTCTTTGATTTTTGCCTGAAATTCTAGGATGGAGTAATGGCATTAACCAATAGTTCCTTCCCTGCCTCTGAATTCAATAAGAGTCACGCCTATCTGCTAAGAGCTTTTTCCCTCTCTCTTGTCCCTTGGAAGCCCTTGCTCTGTTCAAGCCTGTTGCTAAAAGTCCGTCAGTCATGTTTGTCAGTTTGCTGTTTTACTGCTTCAACTGTAAGTAAGAAAACCCTTTATTGTTTTTCTCTTACTAATATCTAGGAGTATGGAAGGGGCGGTAAGCACCAGATGATGAATAAAAAGGAGGAGTACTCAGCTAACAATCCGGAACTTATTCCGCTCTATGAATGTCTGAACTTTTGCTGTGCAGTGAGAGTAATTTAACCAACATTCCAAACTCTGTAACATGATTTCCCCAAAGCACTCAACAATCGAAAAAAAGAAAAGAAACCAGTGGAATTCTCTCAGCATAGATTGCTGGGGTACGAGAAGGTGTTCACACACAACCCAGTGATCTCTAAATATTTAAATCAGCACGTTGAATTCTACTTAGAAATAGCCAGAATCATTCCTTCAAAAGTGAAATATTATTTTCCCCAAAGAACCAGTCCCTAGTTAATAAACATACTTCTATGCTGTTTTTTATATTACATTTCCCAAACAATCTTCAAATGCAGTCCCTAGTGTAGCACACTGCAGTAGTCCAAGATCAGTGCAAATATGAAGTCCATTATTTCCTAGGAAGATCACAGCTGCTCCTTATTTAATCCTCTTGATGTATATTAAAATGATAAATAAAGCCCAATTCAGATGTACTAACACCAAGGTTTTTCATATATTCATACACTGTTTTTTCCCCTTTCTCCTTGTGTATAGCCTTATTCAGACATCATTTTATTTGCCATAATTGTAACCACCGCACAACTTCTGCAAAAGTTTCAGCAGACCTATATGTTTTTGGCATTAACTGAATGACAAGCTGATTGATTCACCTAATGACAGGATTTCTATGCAATCAATAATTTGAATGTTCATTGTTGCTTTCATAATTCATTACTAATGTAATCGCCATCTTCTTTCCCCCTTCTTACTTGTTCCACCATACCGCCATCTAAACATGTGGACTCATTTTTACAAAATTAGACAATAAAAAATTAAAACAATATTTAGAGTTTTCTAGTAACTTTCATTAGGTGAACAAGTTTTATTTAAGATCAACAGTTTAAAAATGGGGCATTAAAAATGGGACATATAGAACACCATTTAGAGTTTAGGATCCACATAATGGAATTGAAATGGAACCTAAATGGAGTTTAGGTTCCACTTGAGATAAAGTCAAACAAAGCATCATCTGGCAATCAAAATTAATGTATAGATTAGGATCCTTCTGACACAATGGTTAAACTGAAGTAATGCAGCCAAAACTCTACTCACAACCTGAGTTCAATCTCTGTTAGCCAAACTGAGATTCACTCAACCTTCCATCCTTCCGACAGTAAACTGAGTACCCAGTTCTTGGGGCGGGGGGGGGTGTGGCACTATGTAGTCTGCATAATTAACATGTAAACTGCCTAGAGAGTGTTATAAATGCTATGTGGGGGCAGTATAGAAGCAGCATATTTTTCACTGCTTTAATTTTATATAAATAAAAGGAATACAGTGGTACCTTGTATGAAGGAATTAATTCGTTCCAAATGAAATTATGTTAAGCAAATTTTCCTTTATACAAATTTCCCATAGGAATGCATTGAAAACGGATTAATCCTTAACCGCGATCATTTTTAAGTTGTATGGATTTGCCCCATAGACAATTCTGTTAAGCAAATTTCCCCTGTCTCCGGAATTTATTATGTTGTACAGATTTTATGTTATACAAACTGTTTGTATAACACGAGGTTCCACTGTATATACATTCATTCAAATGCACACCTTTGGAGAAACAATTTCGCCCCATTAAAAATATTATATGCACATTTCCCTCCAAAATACACTTTCCCCAAAAAATACACAATTCTTTCAAACATCTACAGTATTTTTCTGTCTATAAGACTATATTTTATCTAAAAATTTTAGCCTAAAAATGGAAGGTTGTCTTATGCATGGAAGTAAGCCAAGGAGAGAACTACTGCATGGCTGTAAAACTGTAACTGTGAGTTAGAAAAGTGGCAAGCGTCTTATACAAGGGGGGAAATATGGTATGTGTGTTATTGTGCACCCTGTTTTAATGGTAACAATGCACATCTTTTTCACCAACAGCATCGCAAACTTCCAAAACGTAGATACAGTAACCACATCTAAGAACGTTCCGGCTTGTGTACACAATCATGAAGTGCAGATGTATAAGTTTCCACTGAACCGGGAATGAAACGAACCTCTCATCCACCCCTGGTTATTAATGGTACTACTGCTTGCTTTAAGATAGAATCATCTCTGACAAATCCTAAAACATATAGGTCTGTGGGAACTTTAAAAGAGAGAGAGCGGGGAGAAGAGGGAGATCTTTAATGCATCAGGTAGAAAATAATGTCCCTGAATTCAGCTGCTCTTGGTGGAAATGGATTTTTGTTTTAAAAAAAGGAATCTGACACAGAGCTTTTTGGCTGAAAAATACTCTTCCTAGGAAATACATCTGTACTGCACACAATGGATTAGAAATGAACCACCCTGGATTTCGGGAGCCACTTTAACAAGCTAAATGGCTAATCTCCCACAAAATGGAGGCAACTATCTCTGCCTAATGCAGAACAATGGGCTAGTAATTTCCTACATCTGACAAATTTACGGAAGATTTTGGGCAGGTGTTCAAGCCGATGTGTTTTATGGCCCTCTTCTAAAATGGCACTGTGGAGTTTAAAGCTGCCACAGGGAGGAAACACAAAACAAGATTAAACGCCACCAAACAGGAGGATGACTGGCTCTTACTTTCCCGATCTTAAATGCAAATGCAACTCATGTGGCAATCGACGCCTAAGAAGGAGGATGTTTTGAATTTCCTCTGGCATGTGTTGTCTGGGAATGGAGAAACCTTCAAATATTGGAATAATGGATGCATGCAAAGTGGGTGGGTGAGTGGAATCGCAGACATACAGCAGATGATGATTCTCAAGTGCATATAAATTAGCCATACAAGTCTTCTATAGACAAACCCATTTGATGGATGTGTTCACAAAGGCTAACTCACAACTGGTGGTGGTGGGGAAGTGGCATTTGTTCTTCCCACAGGCCTCCACCCCTTTTAACTTTTCTTAAGATTTATTGGAATGGTTTGCCAGTCACAATGTTCAAGTACAGTACTGATATTGAATATGAGACACTATATTCATCTATACAAGCCTGAGGGGGCCTTTGATGGCTTTGGGAGAAGACCCTCTGAGGCTTGTTTGATGAGGACCCAAGAGAAAGGCCTTCTTGGTGACAGCTCCCAGGCTCTGGAACTCTTTCACAAGGGTTGCTATGACAACTTCCTCCCTCTTCCCCCCTTCTATTGGCCAATAAATGCACTTTTTATTTGGGAGCTGGTGGGCTATTGAAGACATTTGACAGGATTTCTGCCAGTTTTCATCCAAGCGAAATAAATAAGTAAATACTGTAAATAAAATTATTATTATTATTATTTAACCACACAGCTATCTACGCTGGATTTTATATTACCAATCACTAGTCGAACGCTTCCCAAGCGTTTAGGACTCAGTGATGTATCAGCGAATTATGCAAGCAGATCCCAGTAAGGTGGCTTTCTGCATCTGACTGATGGTGACTTTGTCCACTCCAATTTCTTCTAGATACTTGCTTAGGTCTTTGGGCACCGCACCCAGTGTGCCAATTACCACTGGGACCACCCGTACTGGTTTATGCCAGAGTTTCTGAAGTTCAATTTTGAGATCCTGATATCGGGTAATTTTTTCAAGTTGTTTCTCAGTGACTCTACCATCTCCTGGTATAGCAACATCAATGATCCACACTTTTTTCTTCTCCACAATCACAATATCTGGGGTATTATGCTCCAAAACCCTGTCTGTCTGTATTCGGAAGTCCCAAAGTAATTTTGCATGCTCATTTTCAGTCACTTTTTCAGGCTTATGGTTCCACCAGTTCTTTGTTATGGGCAGATGATAGTTCTGACACAAATTCCAGTGGACCATTTGAGCAACTACATTATGACGCTGTTTGTAATCAGTCTGAGCAATTTTCTTGCAACAACTCAATATATGGTCAATAGTTTCATCTGCCTCTTTGCAGAGTCTACATGTGGGGGACTCAGCTGATTTTTCTATTCTAGCCTTAACTGCATTTGTTCTGATAGCTTGTTCTTGAGCTGCAAAAATCAGGGCCTCTGTCTCTTTTTTCAGTGTTCCATTGGTGAGCCATAACCAAGTCTTTTCCTCATCTACTTTTCCTTTGACTTTTTCGAGGAACTGCTCATGCAGCGCTTTATTATGCCAGCTATCAGCTCGTATTTGCATTGTTGTTTTCCTGTATTGACCCTTTGTTTGATTTACTTTAAACACCTCCCTGTTCTTAACCTCCAATAATGTTGGCTCTGTACTATTTTTTACATAATCTGCCAACGCATGCTTCTCTTCTTCAACTGTCTGCTTCACTTGTTGTTGTTGTTGTTGTTGTTGTTGTTGTT
Source organism: Phrynocephalus forsythii (assembly GCA_029282475.1). Lineage (NCBI taxonomy): Eukaryota > Metazoa > Chordata > Lepidosauria > Squamata > Agamidae > Phrynocephalus > Phrynocephalus forsythii. The sequence continues at coordinate 9,359,036 of JAPFRF010000010.1, forward strand.
GTTGTTGTTGTTGTTGTTGTTTTTATTGGCTTGTTTTAAAGTGTCTCAATTTCACACCTTGAAGTCTTGCACATTACGAAGCATACATTTGGGGTCTCCTCGATATTATTCTCAATATATGGTTAATACACTCATGTATTTCTTTGAAATATATTAACCACAAAGATGCAAACAGTATAATTGCATTTCTGCCTCACATGTACTTCAAAGGCTCCACAGCCTGTCTAACAGTGATTAAATGTTCTCATTATTGTGTATCTGTAACCTTCACCAACACAGCAAGAAAGCCAGCCTATCTGAAAGGATGTCATAGTGAAGAGGGGACTGGTTTGTTTTCCATGGCTTCAGAGAGTAGGACTCGGGGCAATGGCTTCAAACTACAGGAAATGAAATTGAATTTAAACATTAGGAAGAACTTCATGACGGTTAAAGCTGTCCGGCAGTGGAATATGCTGCCACAAAGGAGGGTGGGGGAGTCTCCTTCTTTGGAGGTTTTTAAGCAGAGGCTGGATGGCCACCTGTCGGGAGTCCTGTGATGGGGTTCCTGCATGGCAGGGGATTGGACTGGATGGTCCTTGAGGTCTTTTTCAACTCTATGATTCTATGATTCTAACTGGTTTCATGAATAGCCTCATTCAGTAGCTATTGTGGCCTAAATGACTCTATTCTCCATTGTTCTAATTGCCTGTTTCAAGTTGCTTCTAAGGAACATAGACAGATAACAGGACCTGGGAGATAAAGGAATGCCCAGAACTTGTAAGATCCAAGGTTGGTGCTCCCTTTGCCTTCCTCCTTATGGGAGGTAACGTATACTTTGAAGACGGTTAGGGGAATGATTGGGTCAAGTGCATTATTACCCAAATGAGGTTTTACTCTCATGTCACTATATAACATATTGTTCTTCCTAGCTCCACTGGGGAAGTGTCAGTCTGTTGATTTTTTTCATCTGACTAAAATAACATAATTACCGTACTTTACTTTGATTTCCCCTTTGAAATTTGCTTAATTTGATAACCAGGGTAATTGCAAAGTAAAAAGAGACGGGTTAGCTGGAAACCTACAATGATGTCTATTGGCTTCATTCTAGTATTATCTTTGCAACAATTTTTTTATATAGACAAAGAGAACTTTAGCTATTGGAAACAAATCTACTATAAAGTCCCCTAAAGTACACACAAGGCAGCAAAATAGCATATTTCGACAACATAGTGATCCAAGAACATAATCTCGATGGTGGTGCTTCATCTTAGGGGACCTACAAGACAGGGACAGAATCAAGCCATACAGATGTGCTTTCTCTAACCTGGTCCGCATCACCAAATCCCATCCCTCTAGTAAACGCGTGTTCTTGATGGAGGGAGCAAGAGTTGTGATGGATCTGCTCAATTTCAAATGGAATACAGGAGAACAGAGGAGCTGGTTGAAGAATATTGCTCTCTCTCTCTCTCTCTCTCTGTCTCTCTCTCTCTCTCTCTCTCTCTCTCTCTCTCTCTCTCACACACACACACACACACACACACACACACACACACAGAGAGAGAGAGAGAGAGAGAGAGAGAGAGAGAGAGACACACACAGAGAGAGTATGTGTGTATAAAATGACTTGTTGCATCAAATATATTTTTTCCTCAGAGCACTGAGACTTGTCCTACCCCACCCCCTTATTTCCTCAATATAGCAATTTAATTCTCTGATGTTTTTCTGGGAGGTGGTATATGCATGCATGTAAGGATAGCCAAGTTATTCTGATGCAACAAATTCATTCATTCATTCAGTTATCCGAGATATTTTTACCCTGACTTTCTCCTTAAAAAGAACCCAAGGAGGCTTACATCATTTAAAAAGAGCCTCATAGCACAGTGGTTAAATACTTGTACTACAGGTAAAACTGTGCTCACGGCCTGGGGTTCAATGGCTCAAGGTTAACTCAGCCTTCCTTCCTTCCGAGGTCGGTAAAATGAGTACCCAGCTTGATGGGGGGGGGGGATGTGTAGCCTGCATACTGTAATTAAAACTGCAAACAGCCAAGAGACTACTTGAAGTGGTATGGGGCGGTATATAAGCAGAACACTTTGCTTTGCTTTGCTTTAAAAGCAATATTTAAAGCTGAAACAAGTGATTATACAAATAACTAAAAAGCTGGAAACAATTACCACATTAAAAGCAGTCAAGAAAAGCAACACCAAAAACACATTGCAACCAGGAAGGCACAAAAACCCATTTAAGAACCCCACCAGAGGGAAAGCTTGCCTGGAGAGCATGGCCTTTGCCTACTTGCGGAAGGATATCAAAGACGGAGCCAGCCAGGCCTCCTGTGGGAGGGAGTTCCAGAGTCTGGGGTCAGCAACAGAGGAGGTAGTGAGAGGCAAGGAAAGGTCTTCTGATGAACCTAACACCTGAGCAAGCTCATAAAGGGAAATATGGTTCTTGACACTGCTTGGACCGAAGCCGTTAAGGTTAGAACCAGCTCTTAGAATTGGTTCTTGTTGGCACCTGAAATACTAAGAAATTTGGCATAAACCTATTGCCGGTGACAGCCCCAGCCATACGTAACCAAAACAAACAAAAACCAAGGATGTTGGGACCATAAGCAAAAGCAAAACAAAGCGTGCGGCTTATATACTGCCTCACAGAGCTTAAAGCAACCCCTGTGCGGTTTACAAGTAATTACGCATACAATACGTTGCTAACGTTTGCAGACGTAGTGTACCTACACGGCATATTATTTGTTTATTTATTTATTTATTTTTATATCGCCCGGCTTCCAATGGAACTCTGGGCGGTTCACAGCAATCAAGATATCAAAAAACAAACACACATAATAAAAAACAAAAATAATGAAATAATTGGGCAAGATATTAGATAGATAGATAGATAGATAGATAGATAGATAGATAGATAGATAGATAGATAGATAGATAGATAGATATAGATAGGAGTGTGTGCCTCTGTGTATTAGGCATGCTTAACCAGGAATGATGGAAGACCCTTCCCAAAATGTCATCTTGAGCAAGTTCAGAGGGGGGGGAAACAGAGCAAAATGAAATGTATAAGAAGGCATGGCCAACTGGAATCCAACAAGAGCCGCTGGCAATTGCAACATGGTGCCAAGTGTTTGGGTCTGAGTCCCAAGCCCAAGTCTTTGCTATCAAGGCCCAAGGCCCAAATCAGAGTCCCTATTAGAAGGAAACCCCCATGAATAGAAGAGCTCTTCTTTCTAGCACAGACAGGCTCAAATGTGATGTGGTTCAAACCGCATGTGATGAAGCTTCTAATGAAAAGTGTTGTCAAGTTTGGGGTTTGTTGGGGTTTTTAATTAATTGATTGTTTTTCTTTCAGGATTGATTGGGAAAACCCTGAATCAAATACTATTCATAGATCCTCAGGACTAGTTATCACCTCTCGCCTAATCCACAAAACAGGGCTGTTGTGAGAATAATAAAATAGGGGAGAGGAATCAGGTTACCCATCAAGCCCGGGAAACAGGAAAGTGTGTGTGTGTGTGTGTGTGTGTGTGTGTGTGTGTGTGTGTGTGTGTGTGTGTGTGTGTGTGTGTGTGTGTGTGTGTGTGTGGTGTCATTACCAAATGCAAAAATAGGAACAGTGTGATTGACTTGAAAACAAAGCAGGTTGGATAAAAACCATTTATTTTTTAAAAACAATCTAATTGATTTAAATCAGAATTTAAATCAAATTGATTTACATTGCCCCCCATGAAGGGTTTTTTTTTAAAAAAAAAATCATTTCCCTATATCTCCCTCTGGAAATCTGCCTTCCACTGGCACCCACTGGTCTCACACAAGCACAAGGGAGAGTCGTCTTAGCCAGAAACTGACAGCAAAGGGATGTGATCCCATACAAAATGGTTTTCGCTATTATTATCTCAGGGAACCAAATCAGAAACCTGGCTGGCCCCTAACATTTGGCAAGGAGCTTTATTAAAAAGAGAAAGAACATAAAATTGGAGGTTTAATTATGTTTGGTAACCGCTACTGCCAGGAACGCATGAAGTAATCACCAATTATCCTAGTCATCCATCAAGTATGAGAGGATCGCGCAAGGACAGGAGACGTATTTATATTATATTTGGAAGGGTATCTCCGACGGAGGAAAAGGAGGGGGCAGAGGTAGCAGCGCGTTTTACTGGAAAGTAAAATCCCCCCCAAGCCCCTAATAAACCTGCCTTTCAAAAACTCCCTCAGCCTAGGTATAGTTTAACCTCATTTAGCGAAAGACAGCCTGTGGGGTCCATCAAAAGATTTGGATAATTAGCTGTTTAGTTTGGGAGGGGATGGAACAGGCTATGTTGCAAAGTGAGAGTGATAAGGGAGTGTGAGCATATACAGAGAAAAGATTCCGGGTAAGATGGCTCCAGTCAAGCGACTCCGTTGACTGGTCTGAACAGGAAACCATGCACTGTTGTCATCAAATGCACTAGGGGGATTTGGACAAGAGGCTCTCCCTGGCTAGTGAATGAGAATTCAAGAGTTGTTTTTGTTGTTCTTGTGCTTGACGGGTCTGCTCATTTAAAAAAGGAACACAGCAACCAAAGAAGCTACTAGCTTAGACGGAGTCGGAAAAAATGGTCCACCTAGTCCAGTATTGCTAAGTTGAACATTCCCAAAAGGATTACCTGGAGATCTCCCATCCAAGCACTCACCTGTCTGGACCTTGCTGGCTTTCTGAGAGGAGCTCATCAGAACATAAGAAGAGCCCTGCTGGATCAGGCCAAAGGACCATCTAGTCCAGCTTCCTGTATCTCAAAGTGGTCCTGCCAACTTTGTCTGGGAGTGCACGGGACCAGATATCTGTCTCCTGATACCACTCCCCTACATCTGGCCCTTGAAGTACCCTTGTTTTAAGCCTGGACATTACACATCTCCATCCTGGTTTGTCACCTGTGATGGACTTTTCCTCCAGGAATCTGTCCAATCCCCTTTTGAAGGCATCCAGGCCAGATGCCATCACCACCTCCTGTGGCAGGGAGTTCCACAGAGTAACAACAGGCTGAGTAAAAATTAATATTTTCTTTTGTCTGTTCTCACTCTCCCAACCCTCTGTTTGAGTGTATGTCCCCTAGTTTTGGTATTTTGTGAGAGGGAGAAGAGCGTCCCTCTATCCACTTGACTCATGCCCTGCATTATTTTGTACGTCTCAATCATCTCCCCCCTCAGGCGCCTTTTTTCCAGACTAAAGATCTCCCAAAATGGAGGTCCCCAAGCCCAGTAATCATTATAGTCATCCTCTTTTGCACCTTTTCCAGTTCCACTATGTCTTTTTTGTATCACCTGCAACATCTCAAGCTGTTGCAGAAGATAGTCTAAGTATCAGAGAATAAATAGCAGAATTGGCTCTTCAGCCACCTAAATATTCCTCAACAGAAACGGTTTCTCCCCATCTCTAACCGTTAGAGATTACAGGCTAAAAACAGAACATAAATTAAAGAGTTGAGTGAGGGGATGGAGAGGAGGTGTTGTGCTAGGCCAGTGGTGGCGAACCTTCGGCACTCTAGATGTTTTGGACCACAACTCCCAGAATTTCAAGCCTGTATTGCTAATGAAAAAGACTGTGGGAGTTGTAGCCCAAAACATCTGGAGTGCCGAAGGTTTGCCACCACTGCGCTAGGCCGTGGACTGAAAGCAAGAGAATCGCTCAAAAACTATTACGTCATCTTAGGGCCCTTAATTTGGTACTGGCCACAGTTAATTGTAAGTAACTGATACAGTACAGGGGAGTAGTGTGGTTGCAAGATTGGGCCACATGACCAACTGAGATGTTCTCTGGCACCTCCTCAATTAGTTTCAATTAGCTGCAGCGAGATATACAATATCAGTGGGAAGGCAAGATTCTCTGGAAAAGACAATTATATCAGGCAAGGTAGAAGGCGACAGAAAAGGGGGAAGACTTAACACGAGATGGACTGACTCCTTAAAAACGACCACAGGCTGGAGTATGCAAGTGGGACTGGACATTTTGGAGGGGTTCATTTATGGGGTCGCCATAGGTCAGAGGTGACCTGACAACATGTTAACAGGAACAAAAAATAGTCCAGGCAAAATTAAAAGAAACCAAATAAGGCAAAAGACAAAAACATGTGGCACCTTAAAGACTCACTATTATACAGTAATACGTTGGATAACGAATGCCCCTGATAACAAATTTATCAGATAACAAATCGCAATTTCCGGGTATAGGGCTGCCTCGGATAACGAATTTTCCTTATGGGCTGCCTCAGATAACAAATCGCAACTTCTAGGTATAGGGCTGCCTCAGATAACGAAGTTTCTCTATGGGCTGCCTCGGACAACGAATTTTCCCTATGGGCTGCCTCGGATAACGAATTTCCAGCATACATCAGTAAAAAATAGTTATCCTGGGCTGCATCATATCTGTACCTTTAAAGTGCCCTTTATAAAGAGTTTTGAGCAAAAAAAACGGTATCTGTGTCATTTTCCTAGGCTCCGGAATGAATTAATTGGTTTCCCATTCATTCCTATAGGAAACCGTGTTTTGGATAATGAATTTTTTCGGATAACGAATTGCCTCGGAGAACAAATTAAAATCTTTATCCGAGGTACCACTGTACATTAATGTAAGCTTTCGTGGATCAAGTCCACTTCTTTGGACATATGGCAACAGAATGAAATGTTCGATGAAATGTACTGTACAATGGAATATAAGTTCCATGCTAAATGTTCAATGGCTGTTGGATGTATGGTACATTTACATGCAGGGATTTGGCTTGTGTTCTTTTAGGGCTCTGTTGTAAAAATTCCTCGGGAGACAGAAAACTGACACCAGATCTGGGTGAGGCTGAGCAGGGGAGGAGGAAGAGAGAGAGGAGGGGGAGATTTGAAGACTGAGGGATCACGTAAGAATGAGAGAATAGGAGAATTTTGAATGTAGGGGTGACAGAAGGGAATTGGTTTTGTAATACTTCTCTACTGCCAAAGTTATTTTCTTCACCACTACCAAGCCCATCTGGAAGTGGAGTCATGGCAACTGGACGACGCTGCTTGGATGAATAGTGAAACGTTTCGATCTCACAAGAAAAGAAGGCAAAAAGGAGTTGAGCCATGTGGCCATCACAAAACACAATTGCAAAAATAGGTTAAAGGCGATACCTTTAGAACAAAGAAACATGGGTCATATACCACCACCCCTCCCTTACCCAGCCCCATTTGGCACTACAAGACATCCTTTCTTTGAAGAACGGGGGTGTGACTTAAGAAACAGCCTTTTACAACTGCCCTTTTTGCCTCCAACAAGACTCCTGCCCTGGCTACAACATCACCTAGCCATGGATTTTAAGAACATCATCTAACTAAAGGACTTTAAAAGCAACCTCCTGGTGAAGAATATCTTTCACCATGTCTGAACTTCTGGGACCTGCTTTGAAGAAGGGTAATTGACTGCACTCGAAAGCTTGCAATGTTCCATTTTTTATTTTTAATAGTGGCCTATGAAAGTATCGCCTGTAACCTATTTTTACAAGAAAAGAAGTCCAGCTGCCATGATTCAACTTCCAGATAATCTCACCTGGATGACTGAATTCCAAGCAAAATTAAAAGAAAAACAAAACATAAGAAAAGACAAAAGACATGTGGCACCTTAAAGATTAACTTTCATATTATAATGCAAAGTGGCCATCTGTCGGAAATACTGTGATGGGGGTTCCTGCATGGCAGGGGGTTGGACTAGATGGCCCTTGAGGTCTCTTCCCATTCTATGATTCTATGATCTAAATATGCCCATAGCCAGTCCATCTCAAGTATTGCACGGGAAAGCCAGAAACAGATATGCACCTATAGCAGATCTGCGCCCACGAGCCTCATGGCACAATGATTAAACCACAGTATTGCAACCAAAACTCTGCTTACAATTTGAGTCCAATCCCAGGTAGCTGATTCAAGGTTCACTCAGCCTTCCATCCTTCCAAAGTCAGTAAATTGAGTACCCAGTTTGTTGGGGAGTGGGGGGCAATGTGTAACCTGCATCATTATATTGTAAACCACCCAGAGAGTGCTTTAAGCGCTATGGGGCAATATACAAGCAACAGACTTTCCTCTTTTATATATCTTTCCATAGTTCTTAAAGCCCTCTCTGGGCGGCTTACAATTTAATTATGTAGGCTACACAGAGTACCTCAGCAAGCTCATTTTACTGACCTAGGAAGGCTGAGTCAACCTGCAGCTGGCTACCTGGGATTGAATGCTGGGTGGTGAGCACAGTTTTGGTTGGAGTACAGCAGTTTAACTACTGCCCCATGTTTTGCTCTATAATCTGCTCTGGAACCACTGGCTTTACAGCCTTGCTGAAGCTTCCTTCACCCACCTTAAACCTTTTTTCTCTTGATTCTGTGTCTTGTTTCTTCCAGTTTTTTTTTTCCATTTAGGATCCATCCATGAAACTAACATGATTCAGAGTGGCTTGCAGATTTGGGGCAGGGTGGGTTAAAGTTAAATCGAATGTATTTAAATTAAAATTTTAAATTTTTTAAAAGTTCTTTATTGTTGTTGTTGTTTTTCTTATTGTAAACCGCCCGGAGTTCCTCCGGAAGATGAGTGGTATATAAGTATTAAAATTAAATAAATAAATAAATAAATAAATAAATAAATAAATAAATAAATAAATAAATAAATTTTTTTTTAAAATCATACTTTTTTAACAATTAAAAATTAACAAACTGGTTTTTTAAAAAATTTATTTATTTATTTATTTATTTATTTATTTATTTATTTATTTATTTATTTATTGGATTTTTATACTGCCCATCTGGCAGCAAGGTCACTCTGGGCGGTTTACAACAAATCAGGATTTAAATCAATTTGATTTTTTAAAATCACTGATTTATTTACTTACTTACTTACTTGCCGCAGCCACCTAGCCCAAAGGATCTTCTAACCACACTCTGAGCTTCTAACCACACTCTGCAGATTCCCCACCACCACAGTTAGGGCCCTTAATGCAGAATGAAAGTGGAAATGGGTAGTAGTGAAGCTGATGATGTCAGCAAATTAACAAGGGCACTCTTTTAATCAGGAAAACATGGCTCCATTTATATCCAAGCCACATCTTTATTATACTGCTACTAATAAAAACTTCATAAGCAATAAAAGGCGTATGTGAAAGCACTCAGAAAACAAAACAATATTTTTTTAAAAATTCCAACAAGCTTGTTTTCAACGATTTATGCATTTTCCTCAATAGCCTTAGCAGGTGGATGTACTGCATGCCTGGGAAGTGTCCGCCAACCAAAAGCTTAATTAGCACTAAGATCGTACTGTAGTCTAGTGTTTGCATAAGTGGATTTAATCTTGGAAGCTTTGGGGACAATAAACGCTGTTTAATAGTCCTTCAACTTAGAGACACCAACGCACACATACTTTTACCAGGACCGCAACACCAGGCGAATAGTCGTTCACACATGTGAATGGACCACCCCAGATCTACCTGCACAGAGACCAGCCTCAGAGCAAATGTTTGCCATATACTGTGCTGCCGGTACATCAGCCTTGTTGAATTGGCCTGGTTTCACTTTTTAAAATACTCGTCCTTTTTAACAATTCATTTTGTCCTATTTTTTGCAGAAGTTATAATTGTCCCGCAATTCCCTGTTCTCAATACTGTACTTGAACATGTCTTAATTTTACTGGACTGTATCATAGAATCATAGAATCATAGAGTTGAAAGATACCTCAAGGGCCATCTAGTCCAACCCCCTGCCATGCAGGAACCCCATCACAATATTTCTGACAGATGGCCATCCAGCCTCTGCTTAAAAACCTCCAAAGAAGGAGACTCCACCACCCTCCTTTGTGGCTGAAAGATTCCACTGTCGAACACCTCTAACTATCATGAAGTTCTTCCTAATGTTCAAATGGAATCTCTTTTCCTCGTATCCCTCATTACTGTAAGCCGCCTTGGGTCCTTTTCAAAGGAGAAAGGCAGGGTAAAAATACTCTAAAATAAATAAATGAATAAAAATAAACCAGTCAATCAGTTTATCGATCAAACTGCCCACACCCATGGTACACATTTCCATACATAATTTGCTGAACGACATGCATTTTTCACTATTTTGCCTAATATAAGAAAGTGCCATTTCACCTACATTGCCACCCACCCCACTCACCATAAACACCCTTATTTCAGCGTGCAGTTTCCCCCAAGGCTCACACATCCTTATAACTCAACCGCTCCAGCTTTTGTTCAAAACCTCCAACACAGCAGAATCCGCTATCTTCTAAGTTAATCTGTTCCAATGTCAAGCCGCTCATACCATCAGTGTTTCCTCCTGTTTCAGACTAACTTTCTTATAATTTAAATCCTACTCTTTTGGAGAACATAGAATCATAGAATCATAGAGTTGGAAGAGACCTCAAGGGCCATCCAGTCCAACCCCCTGCCATACAGGAACCCCCATTACAGGACTCCTGACAGATGGCCATCCAGCCTCTGCTTCAAAACCTCCAAAGAAGGAGACTCAACCACCCTCCTTTGTGGCAGCCTATTCCACTGCCGGACAGCTCTAAACATCAGGAACTTCTTCCTGATGCTCAAATGGAATCTGTTTCCCTGTAGTTTGAAACCATTGTCCCGAGTCCTAGTCTCTGAAGTCATGGAAAACAAACCTGTTCCCTCTTCAATATGACATCCTTTCAAATATTTAAACACAGCTATCATATCCCCTCTCAGTCTTCTTTTTGAAAGGCTAAACATTCCCAGCTCCCTAAGCCGCTCCTCATCAGACATATGTTCCAGGCCTTCAACCATCCTGGTCACCCTCCTCTGTACCCACTCGAGGTTGTCAACATCCTTTTAAAATTGAGGTGCTCAGAACTGAACGTAGTACTCCAGCTGGGGTCTGACCAGAGCTGAATAGTGGTACTATTATTCCCTTGATTCTAGACATGATGCATAATTGCTCCACATCCCATGCAACAGCCCTTCTGATAGTTGAATAATACTAAGTGATTAGTATGAATAATGAGACATTTTCTACCCAAAGCAGAGTGGTTCAGGGGATCGAGTGTCAGTCCAGGATGTAGGAAGCTCAGGTTGAAATCTCCACTTGTCCATGAAAACTCATGGGGAGAGATGATGCTGTTAGACATACCACTTAATCATACCAGACATACCACCGCTGGATAGCTCAGTGGTTTAGGTATCTGTCTGTAGAGCCAGAGGCTGGGAGTTCAATTCCCCACTATGTCTTTGTGATAGGAGCTGAATTTGTGGATCTCTAAGGGCCTTCCCAGCTCTGCATTTCTCAGGTGATGGTGGTGAATACCTTAAAAACCTGACTGAGTTGCCCTAAGTTAGAAGTGATTTGATGGCAGATAACAACAGTCTCTACAGAGAGATGACCTTTTAAGACATTAACCACAAGGCAGCCAGGCTGCCCCAACCAACCCTAATAGCCAATCCATTTTAGCACACTGGTTCTGTGTTGTTGTTGTTGTTGTTGTTGTTGTTGTTGTTGTTGTTGTTGTTGTTGTTGTGTCATTGTAATCATGACCAACTCTTTGTGACGCCATACTGGAGTGGTTTGCCAGTTCCTATGCCTGAGCTACCTAGATGCCCTAAGCACATCCAATCTCTCCTGATTTCGGAAGCTAAGCAGGGTCGGCCCTGGTTAGTACTTGGATGGGAGACCACCAGGGAATGCCAGGTGCTGTAGGTGTCTGGAGTAGGAACTGGCAAACCACTCCAGTATTCCTGCCAAGAAAACTCCATGGACATAGAGTCACAAAGAGACACACACACACACACACACACACACACACACACACACACACACCCCAGGCGCCTACAGCAACTGGTATTCCCTGGTGGTCGCCCATCCAAATACTAGCCAGGGCCGACCCTGCTTAGCTTCTGAAATCAGGCAAGATCTAGAGCAATGATGTCGAACCTTTTAGAGACTGAGTGCCCAAACTTCAATTCAGAACACACTAATTTTCTGCAAAGTGCCAATACAGCAATTTAAACTGAACACAGGTGGCTGTGAAGGGGTGATGTCGGGTGCCCACAAAAAGGGCGCCGAGTGCCACCTTTGGCACCCATGTCATAGGTTCGCCAACACTGATCTACAGCAGGCCTGCCCAACAGGTAGACCGTGGGCTACTGGTAGCCCGCGAAGGGTTCAAAAGTAGCCCGCCGGCCACCAATAAAAAAGGGAGGGGATAAGTTCTCCACCCCTTCCTCCCCCATCCCAAGGACCACCACTGCCCCAGCAAAGTTCTGGGTCTGCCAGCCCAGTGTCTCAGCCGAGCAGGACAACTCAAGGGCCATGGCGCGGTCTCCTGCTCCCCCGCTGACCAGAAGACCTAGCGGGTGCAAGGGAAGCATGTGCATGGTCAGCCTTCCCATAGGAATCCATTGAAAATTTAAGTTAATCCATTCTAGAGGGAACAGATTTCAATGCATTCCTATGGGAAACCACTGCTCTACTTACATTTTTTTTTTTTACTTACGAGCATGTGCTTGGAATGGATAAAATTCGTAATTACAGGTATTAGTGTAGTAGCCCTCAGGCACTTTGGGCCAGAAAAAAGTAGACCTCGGCCTCTTCAAAGTTGGACAGCCCTGATCTAGAGCTTTAAAAGTTATTCTTTCAGAATGCAGTTTTTAAAAACCTCCAGTTGCAGGGGCCTGTAACTCTTCCATGCTCTGGCAGTAATCTATGAGGGTAGCATGAAATGTAATCATACGAATGTCCTACTTTACTCCCAAGTAAACATGTTCAAGATCACAGACCGAACACAGTAGAATTGTCCCGAAGAGTTCCCTGATGTCATTAAACCTACCGGAATGTTGTGAATGAAGATAAAGAACACCAAATAAAGAAATATTAATAATAGGCCTTCTATCCCACAGGGCAGAGGAGAACATTTCAGTCAAGACATTGTTCTTTCAAACATCCATTTTAAAGCCTATGCCGTTAATTAAGTGGAGGAACAGATAAGCATTCAATTCACTTTCTTTTTTTCTTGTTGTTCCAGCCATTTAAAGTCTTTCTTTAAAGAAAAAAAAATTAAGGATGCCTCCCAGTCAAGATAAGGGCACAACTCTGAAGTTGGTGGGTTGTTATTTTTTTTAAATCAAATATATCTCCCATATATGGTTCTAACAGATGTGGTTTTATATTACCTTTGGGACCTAATAATGTTTACTGAACGGTCTAAATGCTTTTTTTAAAATCTTGGCTATTTCTCCCATAGATCTCAGCTGACACACAAGGGTTTGATTGCTAACACAGCAGAAAAAAATCCTTCCTACTGCAAGCACCCTTTCCTATTCCATTTGCTCCTTCACTTGCCCAATTTTATCAGCAGTTGGCCGTTCGGCTCCAATTATTGTTCAATATCTTGACCTACAATCTCTTTGTTGCCAAGAGAAAAGGTCTCAGGATGCTGTTCAAGATAAACAGATAAATAAGCAAATCCAATCGGTAGATGGGTGGCCCATCAGCCATGTTTCCTCCCGGCAGTTCCTGGTCTTCCTGGCGGTAGTAACTCACAAGCAACGACAAGCCATTGAAACAGGGGTTGGCAGAGAAAAATGCTGAATAATTCAGAGCTTCTGCTCAAGCCTGATGTAAAAGTCAAAACAGACACAAAATATCATGGTACATATGTGTGCTTTCTCCAACTGGGAGCTTTGGGCTACAAATCATAGCCCCACAGGGTGAAAGTCAGAGCACAACACCTGGAAGAATCCACACTGTGGAAGATTTGATTCGTAAGCCTTTTCTCATCACAGTCACCTGGATTTTATTTGGACACAAATTTTCTGGGGTATAGCGGAGCCAAGACTCTCAGAGTCATTCGCTTGAGGCTTTCTGAAGAACAAGGACTACATCTGTGTGGAGATTATCAGTCATCCAGGTGAGGTTATCCGGGAGTAGACTCGTAAGAAGATAAGGACATAAGAAGAGCCGTGTTGAATCAGGCCAAAGGCCAATCTACCGTAGTCCATCTTTCTGTATCTCACAGTGGCCCCACCAAATGTGTCTGGGAGCACATGAGACTAGATATATGTCTCCTGACACCACTCCCCTGCATCTGGCCCTTGAAGCACCCTGGTTTTAAGTGTGGAGATGACACATCTCCATCATGGTTTGTAATCTGTGATGGACTTCTTCCTCCAGGAATCGGTCCAATCCCCTTTTGAAGCCATCCAGGCCAGATGCCACTACATCCTGGGAAGTTCCACAGACTAACAACATGCAGGGTAAAAAAATATTTTATTTGGTCTGTTCTCACTCTCCCAACCCTCTGTTTGAGTGGATGTCCCCTAGTTCTGGTATTTTGTGAGATGGAGAAGAGTGTCCCTCTATCCACTTTACACATGCCCTGCATAAGTTTGTACATCTCAATCATATACCCCCCAGTGCCTTTTTTCTAGACTAGAGAGCCCCGAACACTGTAGCCTTTCCTCATAAGGGAGGTGCCCCAGCCCATTAACCATTTGAGTTGCTCTCTTCTGCACCTTTTCCAGTTCCACTATGTCTTTTTTGAGGTGCAGTGACCAGAACTGTATGCAATGCTCCAGCTGCCACCTTACTATTATTTTGTATAATGGCCTTATAATGTTGGCTGTTTTATTTTCAATCCCCTTTTTGATTATCCCTAACATGGAATTGACTTTCTTCACCACTGCCAGATTTTGAACTGTCCACCAGCACACCAAGATCTCTTTCCTGATTTGTCATAGATAGCTCAGAACCCATGAGTGTATAGATAGATTTTTGTGCATTGAAACACATTTGCCATTTTGCAGCCCATTCTCCCAGTTTGGAGAGATCCTTCTGGAGCTCTTCACAATCTTCTATGGTTTTCACCACCCAGAAAAGTTTCGCGTCATCTGCAAACTTGGCCACCTCACTGCATATCCCTGTCTCCAGGTCATTTATGAACCAATTGAAAAGCACCGGTCCCAGGACAGATCCCTGGGGCACACCGCTTTCCCCTCTCTCCATTGTGAAAATTGCCCATTGATACCTACTCTCTGTTTCCTGGTTCTCAACCACTTCTCATTCTACAAGAGGACCTGCCCTCTTATCCCCGACAATATGCACCAGTTCACCCAAATCCACATGCCTGTTGACTTTTTCAAAGAATTCTAAAAGTTTTTTGAGGCAAGACTTAACCGTACAGAAACCATGCTAATTTCCCCTCAGCAAGGCTTGTTCTTCTATGTGTTGAGATGGACCTCCAACCTCACGCGAAAGGATCACGTGCGCAATGATGACATCCGAGCAAAGTACACCATTGCACAATAAGATATGTGAAGCCTGACTATGGTGGTATGGACACGTTTTGCGTGCCAAAGAAAAAACTCTGGCCAAAAAGGGTCTCACCCTGGAGGTCAACGGATCCTGATGGAGTGGATGTCCAAAACAGTGGTGGGTAAACATCTTTGACAATGACATGAAGTTGTCCCAGGTTCACCCGGACCTAGCTCATGACTGCGCAAAGTGGAAGGCCAAAACAAGAATAGCGGAATCTACCACCAAGTAGGACAAACACTAAGAAAAAGAAGAAAGAAGAAGGGGAGCAGGCATGGGGAGTGCTAACATGAACATCTGCATCTTTTACCCGAATACCTTCACGAATGAATGTGGGTCCTTCCAGTGATGTTTTAAATCTTAGAACTCCAGAGCTGAAATGAGACTATAGATCACTGAATCCAGCTCCTGGCCAAGAAGGCATGATGGGGAATCAAACTTCCGAACTCTATCTCTGCAGCCAGATACCTAAACCATTTCATTTTATTGCAGACTCCACATGGAACTAAGTTTACAAAGTAGGTATTCGGTAGATACATCATCTAAATCAGGCATGTCCAAAGTCCGTCCCGTGGGCCAAATGCGGCCCAATTTAAAATTATGAGTGGCCCTCAGCCTCTTCTCCCTGCCGGCTCAGCCTTTCACTCATCCCCGCTGGCCGGCCCTTCCCTGTGCTGGCTAGAGGTATCAGCTTGCAGTTTTATGGTTTGCCTGCCCTCCCTACCTCCATCCATCCCCTCAGCCACCCACCCTGCCTACCCGCTCCTGGCTCAGTTGCTGCAGCATCTTCCCCACCTCCTTGCAAGGGAGGGCAGCATATGCAAGCAGTGGCGCATCTTGGGTGTGCATGGACCAGTTCCAAGGTCGTGCAACAGCTGCCGGGCCCTTGGGCGCCTTGAAACCGGAGCATTTGGGCTGAATGGTCGGCCCCCACACATTTTTACCTCACCAAATCTGTCCCTCCTTGCAAAAAGTTTGGACACCCCTGGTCTAAATGCTAGGAGACGACAGCCCCACATTTTAGCTATTCCCATCCAAGTACTAACCAGCACTTAACCTGCTTAGCTTCTAGAACCAGATGCAACCAGATGTTTGCAAGGGTTGAAGGCTTCTGAGAAATGTAGGTCAAGATAATGTTTCCTCCCCAAACCCGGCTTTAAAGTGCCATCTCTTTAATAATCCAGCACCATCTCAGCCAACTAGGTCTTCTTTTCCAGAGAACTGTGAAGTACTACAAAATATGCGCACATCTATTGCGTAATAAAAGTACACTTTAAAGAAACTACACTTTCAAAGTACAGGAAAAGAAACTTGACATTATATTTGGAAAGGCTGCAAACCTATTCCAGTGTTACTGCTCTGACTTGCGTGAACACACACGGAGGGGGATGAACCCACCGATTGCAGGTTTTGACTCTTGCAGAAAATGACTTTGGGGGAAAAGACAGTCCTGCTTGTGTGTGGAAGCTCTCCACTAAATTTACAGAAGACAGGGCAGTAGTAGTAGTAGTAGTAGTAGTAGTAGTAGTAGTAGTAGTAGTAGTAGTAGTAGTAGTAGTAGTAGTAGTAGTCGTCTTATGGTGACCCCTTGAATGAACAATCTCCAAAATGTCTTTTCCTTAACGGCTCTATTGAGCCAGTATAAACTGAAGCCTGAGGCTTCCTTTAGCAAGTCAATCCATCTCACACATATTTGATCTTCCTCTTGTCCTGCTGCCTTCCACATTTCCCAACATGACATCCACTCAAATTGAGGACTGGGAAAATAAGAACAAACAAAAGAAAATATTTTTTCACCCAGCACGTTGTTAGTCTGTGGAACTTCCTGCCACAGGAGGTGGTGATGGCATCTGGCCTGGATGCCTTCAAAAAAGGATTGGATAGAGTTCTCAAGAGTTTGTCTCTATATGAGCTTCTAATAAACTTAACCTGTATTTCTTGAGAGCAACTGGTGATAAACAGCTCATACGTGACGGAAGATCGGTGAAAGTACTGAAACATACTCCTTGGAAAGTTAGAGAGAAAAGAAAATCATATGTTAAGTTAACTACCTTTCTCAGATCTAAGTCGATTCCTTACAGATGGCTACTACCTGAAGGCTTGACATTTCAATATTCAATGCAGAGATTCTATGTCAACTCAATAATGAAGGCAGAACAGATCCTGATAAACCTACAGTCAGAGGAGGCATTAGAGATCCAGGAACCCCAAGAAGAAGGAGAAGAAGGAAAAGAGGGATCGCAAAATGAGGATTCAGTTTCAGAAGATGAGAGAGGAGCAGCAGCACCAAAACCAAAGAGAAGAACCAGAGCAAAAACCAAGGAACAAGAGAAATATAAAGATAATAAAAGATCCAAAAATGACTAAAGGAAATTGGAACTTGTGCTCATTAAATGTGAACGGTTTAAATTCACCACAAAAACGGAAAAACGTATTTTATTACCTACAGAAATTAAATATGGATATCATTTGTCTCCAGGAGACGCACCTGAAAAAACAGGATTCAAGATTGATGGAAAATAAAAAACTAGGAACAGTATTCTTAGCACTACAGGAAGGGAAAAAGAAAAATGGTGTAGGTATTTATGTTAAAGAAGTATTGCATCCAAAATTGATATATGCATCAGGAGATGGTCGAGTTGTAATGGTGGAAGTCACCAAAGGTAAAGAAAGAGTTTTAATTATTAACATTTATGCACCAAATTCTAATCAGAAGGCATTTTTTGAAAAGCTGTACAGAAACGTGAACCTAAGAGAATATGAGGAATGTTGTATAGTAGGTGACTTCAATGCAGTTTTTGATAGAGAAATAGATTCTACTAAATTAACAAAAAAAGAAAATCGTTCCTCACTACCTAAAGCATTTCTCATGTTGGCTGAGGAATTAACCCTAGTAGATGCATGGCGAACAAGCTACCCGAAACTTAGAGATTATACCTTCTTTTCAGATAGGCACCAATCCTGGTCAAGAATCGATGCATGTTGGATCCCCAGAACATGGATGAAAAATGTAAAAGAGACACAAATCCTCCCTAGAACAATATCAGATCATTGTATAGTAACACTGAAATTGCAAACATATAAACCACCAATACAATGGAGATAAAACACAAATATTTTTAGAAATGAAGACACAGTCAAGATAATAAGAGATGAGATGAGAGACTATTTTCAAAGAAACTCAACACAAGGCATGTCGGCACAAATAATATGGGAAGCTGGTAAAACAGTGTTCCGTGACATAGCAATGAGAACTACAGGAGCAGCAAGGAAAGAAAGAAACAAAAAGTATATTGAACTCGAATTAGACCTAAAGAAAGCAGAGATGAAATTGAAAGAAAACCCAACAGCTGTACAATTAAAACAGAGGATCCAAATGGTGCAGCATAAACTGAATATCTTATTAACAGAGGATATTGCTACTAAACTGAAATTTGTTAGGCAAACATATTTTGAAAAGGCCAATAAAGTTGGAAGATGGTTGGCTCAGAAACTAAAGAGGGAGAAAACCAAAAACTTCATATTAAGACTGAAAAATCACAATGGAGAAACTGTTGTGAAACCAGAAGAGATTAAAAGAATAGTAGAGAATTTCTACAAACAACTTTACAGTGAAAAAGATGAATCCAAAGAGGAACAGAAAGAATATATCCAAAGGAAGAACCATATCAAGCTGACTAAACAACAACAGGAAATTTTAAATCAGCCATATTCTATGCAAGAAGTTCTAGAGGCATTTGCAAAACAGAAAATGATGAAATCACCAGGGAATGATGGGATCTCTGCTGAATACTACAGGCAATTTCAAGATGTTTTGGCAGCGCCGTTTCAGAAAATGATCAATGAAATTCAGCAAGAGGGGAAAATACCCAAAACATGGAGGGAGGCTGTGATTACAATTATACATAAAGAAGACACAGATCCAGAAAAAAATCAAAAATTACAGACCAATATCTCTTTTAAATGTAGACTATAAAATATTTGCAGCAATTTTGGCTACGAGATTAAAGAAAATATTGGTTGATATCATCCATGAAGACCAGGCAGGATTCCTTCCCAAGAGATACTTAAGATCAAACGTGAGAAATGTTATTAACTTTCTAGAATATTATGAGGCCCATCCCGAAAAGCAAATGGCAATGTTTTTTATCGATGCGGAGAAAGCGTTCGATAATGTAAATTGGAATTTCATGATAACACAGCTAGAAATGATGGAAGCAGGACAGAGCTTTGTTGAGACTATCAAGGCAATCTATTCCCAACAAAAGGCTAAAATCAGAGTAAACGGAGACTACACTAAAGAAATTCAGATACTAAAAGGCACAAGACAAGGGTGCCCATTGTCACCATTGCTCTTCTTGTTAGTGATTGAAATATTAATGCAGCAAATAAGAAGCTCTGAGAAAATTAAGGGTCTTAAATTGAGAGGGGAATCATACAAAATACAGGCCTTTGCAGATGACTTACTCATAGTCTTGGAGGAGCCACAAGAGTCAATAGAACCTCTGTTGAAGGAGTTAAAAGAATTTGGAGAAATGGCAGGTCTAAAAGTAAATCATAAGAAAACAAAAATTCTAACCAAAAATATGCAACAACAAGAAATCAGGAAACTTTTAGAGCTTACAAATTTTCAGGAAGGAAGGAAGATAAAATATCTTGGCATAACTTTCTCAAATAAGACAAGCACCCTTCTGAAGGACAATTATTTGAAATTGATTGATGAGATTAAAAAGGACTTAATTAAATGGGAAAATTTACAATTATCATTATTAGGGAGAATTGCCACGATTAAAATGAATATCCTCCCAAAAATATTATTTTTATTTCAAACTATCCCAATTGTTTTAAAACAAACAATCTTTAAAGAGCTGGAGAAATGCATTTCTAAATTCGTCTGGCAGGGGGAAAAAGCAAGAATAAAAATAAAATCTCTGCAAGATGTTAAATCAAGAGGAGGAATGGGGCTCCCAAATTGGCTTCTTTACTACAGAGCCTCCTCCTTAGTATGGATCAAGGAATGGATAGAATTGAGCAATACAAGACTCTTGAGGCTGGAAGGACACGATCTGAAATGGGGATGGCATGCCTTTGTATGGTATGACAGAATAGAAGATTTTAAACAATTCAACAATCATATACTAAGAAGAGCACTACTTTGGGTATGGAAGAAAATAAAAAAGCAAATGTACATAAAGATTCCACATTGGGTGACTCCAACAGAAGCATTCGCTATGCCAATTTTGAGAGAAAATAAAAAAACTGTGCGCTACAACGAGATTTTGAATCCAGATGGAAATCTAAAAAGCCAACAAGAAATGGCTGAGCAAGGAATTGAACTAGACTGGTGGGCCTGTTCTCAGATTCACTCTAGGCACACTAAAGATAAACAGCAAGGGTTCTACCTAGAAAGCACACCCTTTGATAGAATTCTGTTGGAGACAAAAGAGAAACATATTAAGCAATTATATAATTTTCTACTTGACTTTGATACACAACCAGAAATAGTGAAATAATGTATGGTTAAATGGGCACAAAATTTAGGTTATAATATAGAATTGGAACAATGGGAAAAAATATGGAAAACTAATATAAAGCTCACTAAATCAGTTGTATTTAAAGAGAATATATATAAAATGTTTTATAGGTGGTACATGACGCCGACAAAGCTAGCTAAAATGAATGCCCATATATCAACTTTATGTTGGAAGTGCAAACAAAAAGAAGGCTCATTCTATCATATGTGGTGGTTATGTAAAAAAGCACAAATATTTTGGAGTAAAATAAGGCAGATTTTGGAAGAAATTTTTGGGAATTCTATGGAATTAAAACCAGAATTTTTCCTGTTAAATATAATGCCAGATAAACTGGACCAACAGAAAGTGTATTTAGGCACACACATTGTAACAGCAGCAAGAGTTATTTATGCAAAACACTGGAAAGAACCAGTAATCCCAGACGAACAAGCGTTGATAGCAAAAATCCTCGAAACAGCAGAAATGGACAAACTGTCTGAATGGTTAGGAGCACCACGGAAACAGAAACATCAGGAAAGTTGGGGGAAGTTTTATTTGTGGTTAAAGAAAAAAAGATAATTATGTTGGTATTGGAAACATGTCAACAGCCAGAAACTTTTGTTTGTAGATACTGGCTATTGTATATAAGTCCTAATTGATATGTATAACTATGAAATATGAAACTGAAGAAGTGTAATGTGCCTTGCCAAACCTGCACCCCCCCTATTTTCCCTTACCCATACCCTTTCTTTTTAATCCCTTTTCCAACATACCTAATTCCTAATTTGTTCCTTGTAATGTCCCTTACCCAGAAAATAAATACTTAATAAATAAATAAATAAATAAATAAATAAATAAATAAATAAATAAATAAATAAATAAATAAATAAAAGGATTGGATAGATTCCTGGAGGAAAAGTCCATCACGGGTTACAAACCATGATGGAGATATGTAATCTCTAGGCTTTAAACCAGGGTAGTTCAAGGGCCAGGTGCAGGGGAGTGGTATCAGGAGACAGATATCTAGTCTCATGCGCTCCCAAACGCATCTGGTGGGGCCACTGTGAGATACAGGAAGCTGGAGTAGATGAGCCTTTGGCCTGATCCAGCATGGCTCTTCTTATGTTCTTATGTTCTTATGACTGTCTTTTCCAGTGAATCCTGCCTTTTCATTATGTGCCCAAACTAGGACAGCCCTAGTTTCAACATTTTTGCCTCTAGAAATACCTTAAGCCTAATTTGATCCACAACCCACTTCTGTGTCTTTCTGGCATATGGTCAAATCTCTCCTCCAGCACCACATTTAACCCCCATATACACACATATAAATCAAAGCTTTTCCTTTTCCAGCAAAACTCAACTTAAGATTTGTTGACTGGTCTATGGAATTCCCTGCCAGAAGAAGTGGTGACAGCTGTCAATCTTGACAGCTTTAAGAAAGAACTGGACAAGTTCATGGAGAACAAGAGTATCAATGGCCATCATGATGGATGCCTAAGGACAACCTCCGGGTTGGAGAGATAGGCAAGATATCTCTCAATGCCATTTGCAGGGAATCATAAACAGGTGAAGACATCTGCTTGGGAATACCTTGGAGCAAATGGTGACCCACTGTGTGAGACAGAATGCTGGACTGGATGGGCTGTGGCCTGTTCCAGCAAGGCTGTTCTTATGTTCTTAAGTTATTATGTTTCCCTGTTGGTTCCCTGACACTTATAGCAGTGGTGGCGAACCTTCAGCACTCCAGATGTTTGGAACCACAACTCCCACAATCCTTTGTCATTGGCAGTCTACGCTCGGAATTCTTGGGAGTTGTGGTCCAAAACATCTGGAGTGCCAAAGGTTTGCCACCACTGCACTATAGCACAGACTAGAACACACTTGATTTCTTTATAAGGTAGTCATCCTTTTATCCGAAGACAGTTCAATGCACTAAGTGGCCTTCTGAAGATGAAAAACTAGGTCTGGGACGTCCCAAATATCCAACCTGGGTGGAAGAATAGGAGAAGCTGGCGATGGGTGAAACTACCTCTTCCCTATTTTAAGAGCCTCGCTTGAGCTTACCGAGAGAGCCAGTTCACAACACTCAGTGAGTTTTGAAACATTAGCTCCCTCTGAAAGGAAGGTTTGAGCTAATGCCCAATGGCATTTGTGGGAAATATGGTGTATGAACAGGTAGGTGAAAGTCTGTGTCATATCTGTGTGCATAAAGTTTCTACCATTTTGTACATGAAACAACAGTTCCGTGTCCTTAATACTCCTGGTTTCACAACAACAATCACTGCCAGCAGTTCAACAGTGCAGAAATGTGTTCTCTGCTCAACATGTACTTGATTCAGACATTCGACAACAGCCTCGCCTGCCCTGGTTTGGAAGCATGGGTTGCCTTAGTAAACTTGCCATAACCATTTCCCAGTCCTGACAGAACTAAAAATGCAGAAGAATCTCATGACTTTTTCAAGCAACCAGTTTTCCCTAGACAGCCATTTTGAGATGTGTGAAAGCATCCTACTAAAAGCTACTGTTTCAAAAAATGTTAATGAAAAAATAGCTGCTACATCCTGTTTTTGTCGATCAAGCACTAGGAATACAATAAAATGCATTGGAAATGGATTGATTTGTTCCAAGTGGGAAATAACCCCCCAGAATGCAAAAAAGCACAATTGACATGCAAGCAAATAGCAGATGAGCAACCAAACTTATAACCGCTTGAGAAATCCAAAAAGTCCCCAAAATGGTGCCAAATATTTCCAAAATGGACAGTTTGACCAGGTGATTTAAAAAAGAAGCCCTGGTTCTCAGCATCCCTTTTCAAAATGGCTCCTGCTTCTTCCTAATTGCAGCACTGTAGTCAGGTGGCCACAAGAAATCCAACAAAGAAGTCCCAAAAAGTTGGGTGGTCACAAGAAATCCACCAAAGAAATCCCCAAAAGTTCCCAAAATAGTGCCAAATATTTCCAAAACGGGCACTTTGTGCAGATCATTAAAAAACAGAAGCCCCAGTTCTCAGCTTCCCTTTTCAAAATGGCTCCTTCTTCTTCCCAGTTGCAGCATTGTAGTCAGGTGTCCACACAATGGCAGTATTGCTATCTCAAACAAGGAGGAGACATTTGAAAAGGAACTTTTCCTTTCCTTTTCCCTTTCATAACTCAAAAAAGCAGGGTTTTTTGTAACTCAAAATTTTCCTATACCCATGGATTTCTATCCATAAATAACTTCAATATTTCTTAATTTGGTGTTTGTAACTTGAGGTAACACTGTATTATGCCATTGTGATATTATGCCACTGTAGTAAAGGCATGATATTAAACTACAATCATGTTAACCAAGGGACACGGAAGGAAACTGAACTAGGAAGAGTCTAGGAAAGGTCAAATGGTCCTAACTCCTGCAACAGATCCAGGATGGAATTGGGAAATGGGAACAAAGAAGGCATGGAAATAACGTTTTAGATTTAATGTGTTGCTGTAAAAATTGTTGCTTTGGGGTCGAACAAGAAAATGCATCAAATCTTTTGCAAACACTATTTTGAAACTACAGTAGTGCTAAAACGTTTCAAATGATACTTTCTAAATATTACTTAGATGCGTCAGCTGGCTTGTTCTGTTAACACACAAAACCCAGCAATTTTAATATTAATTGCATTAAATCAAATGCATTACGTTCAAGCTGTGCCCTAGATCTATCCTAGACCCACAGGGCTATTGTAAGGATTATAATTAGATAAAGCAGGTAGATAATAACATACCCAGTAGACAGAATGCCTGATTACGATTCTAGAGAACAGGGTTCGAATCCCCTCTCAGCCATAAAAACTCACTGGGGAGTAGAACTGGTAAAACCACTCTTTAAACATCTCAGTTACCTTGGAAGCCATATTTGAGAGCACAAATCCCCCTCCCGTAACTAATATGACCCAAGCATGGCAGTAGAGAAAAATGTCCAGTCAATACCAAAATGGGTCTGACCAACAGATTAATGTATGTCCAAAATGCAAGGAGAGAGAATTTTACAATTGGGGGGGGGGAAATGGGGCTTACTCATTGCACGACCAACATGTTTAAACCAACATATTTTATGGATTTCTAGGTCAATGAATGAAGAAAGAAGATGACAACACTGCCACAGTGTCTTAGGGAATTCTCATGGTCGTTGCTTCCCAAATTTGACTAAGGCCCGAGACCATTGTAAGGGTTGAGCCTAGGGAGGGGCACGGAATTAAAATATTATGTTTCATTTCATTTCGTTTCCTCCCACCAACATTTTTGTTTAGTTCCATACAATTTTTTTAAAAAAACAATTGTACGAAATGAACCACTAATAAAGTGGTTTGGGGGGGAGGGGGGCTGGAAAGTGGGGGAGGGGAAAAGTTTTTTCTTAAAGCCTGGAGTTTTTTTAAAAAAAACTTTCTTCCTCCCCCAATCAGCTTACAGATCGAACGAAATGGTTCGTTTCAACAACAAAAAATATTTCATGTCATCTGTAACGAAATGTTGCTTCCTCGTGTCGTTTCATTTCATTTTGTTACCTAAGAACACGACAAAACAGAATTTCTTTTTTCATTTTGTGTCCATCCCTAGTTGAGACTCGACTGCCTCCTTTATTTCTTCTTTCAGAGTCCTTGAAGCAGCCCGGAAAACAATCTACTATTTTTTCTCATCGCGAGACACTTTCTCTCCTTGAACACTGGGTTTGATTAGATACTTCCAGCTTTCTTTTGTTTTCAATAGATTATACCACCATACCGAGGCCTCAGATTCTACTGACAAAATCTAATTGAAGTCTCTCCATTACAACCAGCTGATAAACGTACATTAATACGACTTACTCTTTGAATCAGGCATCCTAAATAGCCTGTCAGCAGCATCCCCCTCCCACGTCTTTGCTTTGAACAAAGATACATTCAACCGAGGAGCTAAATCTGCATTTTGTGGATTACAAATCTGAACTACAAATGTAATTGCATTTAAGATAAGATATTCATGATTGCTGCTAGAACCGGGTAATCGCTATCCAACAGGCAGTCTGGCTTCATAATACAGTGCATTTCTGAAAAAGTCTTATTGGAATATTTGGTCTAATTCTTTTGATCAAACTGAGGTCACAAGGGAATTATTCCATCTCCAAGATGTCATGCCTCTCCTGCATGGAAACACCAGAAATGCTCCAAAATGGAGGAAGCTCTGAATATAATATGGTAACAGTTAGGTGTGTGTTTGTGCTAAATACTTGTGGAAAACGCTGCTGTAAATTTTCACCTAGTGCAGTGATGGTGAACCTTTAAGAGACTGAGTGCCCAAACTGCAATTTAAAACCCAGTAATTTTTTGCAAAGTGCCAATATAGCATCTGGAAGTTGAGTCATGGAAAATGGACTTTTTTTTCCTGAGAGATAAAAATGTTTCACTGCTCATCCAAACAGCTTCATCAGTCTCAACTTCCAGATAAACTCACCTGGATTTATTTTTATTTATTTATTTATTTGACTTTTATACCGCCCATTTAGACCTAGGGCTACTCTGGACGGTTTACAACATTTGATAACATGACAATTAACATTTGATAACATGACAATTAACATTTTAAAAACCAAAATACAAGGCACATTAATTAAACAAAGTATACATAAATCAACAACGAAAAACTAAAATTAAGCTAAAATGAAGATAAAAATGGCAGGAGATTGATAAAACGGGGGAGAGAAAAGACAAGCGATAAAAAAATAGTGCCTTACTAAATGTTTGAAAAATCAGGGAAGGCCATTCTGTACAACCAGGTCTTCAATAGTTTTTTAAAAATTTGAAGCGAGGGTTCCAGCCGAATTTCAGGGGGTAGATGGTTCCAAAACTGGAGAGAAACCTCCGAGAAAGCCCTACTCCTTGTTACAACTTTCCAGGCCTCCCTCGGGGTTAGGACTCCCAAGTGTCCTGCCTGGCTAGCACGGGTGATCCTGGCAGTTCTTCTTGGGAGGAGCCACTCTGTCAGATACTGAGGTCCCAAACCGTTTAGGGCTTTGTACAGTATGTTAACATCCAAACCTTGAAGTCAATGCGGTAGCATACCGGCAACCAGTGCAGGGCTGCCAGCACGGGGGTAATATGTTGATGCCTTCTTTGCCCCGTTAGACATCTGACAGCTGTATTCTACACTAGCTGCAATCTCCGCATTAACTTCAAGGGCAGCCCCACGTAGAGAATGACTGAGAATCTTCACAGATATACAGTGGACCCTTGTATAACAGTTAGTATAACATAAAATCTGTACAACATAAAAAATTCCAGAGATAGGGGAAGTTTGCTTAACATAATCGCCTATGGGGAGAATCCGTACAACATAAAAATGGGATTACTCCGTTTTCAATGCATTTCTATGGGAAATTTGTATAAAGGAAAATTTGCTTAACATAATTCATTTGAACAAATTAATTCCTTTATACAAGGTACCACTGCATTGCCAATATAGAAATTTAACCTGAATACAGGTGGCTGTGAAGGGGCGATGTTGAGTGCCCATAGAAAAGGCTCTGAGTGCCACCTTTGGCACCCGTGCCATAGGTTCGCCAACACTTACCTAGTGGATGACTCACACAAAACCATGGACAAAATCCTCTTGCGTAGCTACGCAAATAGCATACCTTTTGAAGGTAAACTGCTCCAAGTAAAGTAATCAACGCAGACTTTATCAGTTGTGCCTTGAGTCCCATGACATGATAACGTTGATGGCTTCTTAACTAGGGGCAATTGTTTTTGTCATTTGCATAGCTGCGTCAGAAGATTTTGGCCAGTATTTCAGACTGCTGTATTCACAGATCTTGAAGAACTTCTTTTCTTGGACTTATTCTTCCAGCATCTCTTGGTCAGCATAGTCAGTAGCCATGTTGGCTTGGAAATTATTGGATCTACCATTACATTTTGCCAAGTCTTAGTGGAAATATCTTTGATCTCAGAGCTGCCTTAGATGCCCTAAGCACATCCGATCTCACTTGATTTCGGAAGCTAAGCAGGGTCGGCCCTGGTTAGTACTTGGATGGGAGACCACCTGGGAATACCAGCTGCTGTAGGCGCCTGGAGTAGGAAATGGCAAGCCACTCCAGTACTCCTGCCAAGAAAACTCCATGGACATGGAGTCACGAAGAGTCGGTCACGACTGTAATGACACAACACACACATCTTTGATCTCAGGATGAGCCTCCACCTTCAGAGGTAGTCTAGCCACCAACCAAAGGGAACAACTCCTGGCCAAATGTTTTTGTTTCTTCTACTAAGAAACAATAGTTTTAACTTTTGGTACCCACTAACCTGCCAGAGACCTTCAAAATTTTGTCTTTTGTGTTGGCGGCACTAGTTTTGATGAAGGTGCTATACTATCATTCCCAAAATTACTGATTTTTGTTTCTTCTCATGAAGTACATAGGTCCTTATATTTTTTTTTAAAAAAGAAATCTCTAATTCAATCTCCTTTTGGTTATGCCTTCTCTTTTTCCTGGCCTTGGAGGTCTGTTCTTCTCTCCCCCCCACCCACTAAGATCATCAGGAGAGGTCTTTCTTTCGATGTCCCCAACCTTCACAGGTGCATTTGATGTGGACATTTGAAAGAGCCTTCTTGAATGCTACTTGGAGACTTTGAAAATCCCTTCCACAGGAATCCAGGCTGGCCCCATCTTTCAGGCCTTACAGCAGACAAAGGTCTCTTTAAGCATGCTTTCTGAGTACAGAGGACCCTCGTATAACAAAACGGTTTGTATAACATAAAATCTGTACAACATAAAAAATTCCAGCTAGGGGAAATTTGCTTAACAGAATCACCTATGGGGCAAATCCGTAGAACATAAAAATGCTCGCAATGAGGGATTACTCTGTTTTCAATGCATTCCTAGGGGGAAATTTGTATAAAGAAAAATTTGCTTAACATAATTTCATTTGGAACAAATTACAGTGGTACCTTGACTTAAGAGCAGCTCGACTTAAGAGCAATTCAACTTAAGAGTGGAAAACTGTTGGCGTTTTAACAAATTTTAGTTATGGTCTGCTCAACTTACAATTTTGTCATTGTTTATAAATTAGTTTTACAATTTTTTAGATAGGTAACCTGACTTAAGAGTAGTTCGACTTAGGAGCATGCATTCAGAACGGTTTAAATTTGTAAATTGAGGTACCACTGTAATTCTTTTATACAAGGTACCACTGTAAATGGCTGCCTAGAAGGGTTTTAAAAATGGGTTGTTGTGGCTTACAGCTTTGAGTGTATTTTGGGTGTTGTTTTTGTTTACTGTTTTTCAGTATGGTAATTACTTGATCCCTTTTAGGTATTTGTATGCTCACAGTTTTCAGCGTTAAATATTGTCTTTTAATGATGTAAGTGCCACCTTGGGTGCTGTTTAAGAAGAAGAGTGGGATAAAAATATTTTAGGTAAAATAAGATAAAATAATAATTTAAAAAATACTATAAGGCTTCTTCTCCTCTGCTTACAGTGCATTTTATATACTGGATTAATCTGGGGGCTGCAGGAGCAAATTTCTACCCTAAGACCCACGGAGGGCTGCAGCCCCCCCCCATGCAACCATCCTTAAAGAAACTGATACAGGGTATGGCTAGGCATTGCCTTCTAGTTTCATTTCACAAGTTCATGGGTTTTTTTCATTAATTACATTTCTGTGTGCCTTACAGCAAAAGTACCCATCCTGGAGTCTTCCAGGAGCACACCAAAAAAGAGCTTTTATGGTCAATTTTCCCCACAGGAGGCTGCTTAAAGAGGGCAGGGAAAATTTTACTCCAACATCAGACCCCAGAACATAAAAATACCAGCACCTACACCTTGTTACCAGTCCAGCAGTAGTGTGTGTACCTGTGGCTGAGCTCTAGAAGGGGAACCATTTCTTATCCACACATATATAAAGCCTCCTGGATCTGATCAAACACCCATGCCAGAGTATGATAAATAAATAAATGCTACCCAGAATTCTTTTCCTCTAACAGCAGCCATTCAGATGTTTCCAGGAAGTCCACAATCACTGAACAAAAACATCCCTCCTCTGTACTTTATCTGCCAGCAACTGGGATTCAAATGTATACTACCCCTGAACATAGAGGTTTGATTCTATTGTTGTGGTGAAGGATGGCTGAGACAGCTATTTTTTTTCCTGAACTTGCCCAGGCCCCCTCTTCTATTCCTGATGTCAAATATTGGAAGTAGAGATAGGCACGAACCGAAAAAATGGCAATTCATTTTGGTTCAGTCCATTTTTAACTTTTTTTTTAAAAAAATATTCGTTCCGTTGTTTTTTTGTTTCGTTATTCTTTTTTCCCTTCAAGCGCCGACCGCGTGGCCCCTGGGGCTGGGTTGGCACTCTTTTGGGGGGGGGTTAAAAGTCCCCAGCGGGGGCTTTTTGGGATGCTGTCAAGCCCCGCACACAGAGCACAAACACAAACAGGGTTCAGTTCTTTGCCAAGATCTTTAGTGGAAAGCCAGGCAAGTTCAAGTCCATTGCTAACAATCAAGTGCCAGATAAATAACAGAATCCAACTCCCAGCAATTAACAGTCCAAGTCAAAACCAGAATATCTCACAGAAACCAGATGCCAAACCCAAGGGAACAGATCAAGCCATGGTCCAGGAAGCCAGTCCGAAATCAGGAAACAGAATCAAGGTCACAGACAGGAACATGGTTGTAAGTTCAAATGATGCGTTGCTCCCACAGAGAACTTAAGGTGAGCTTACCAGATTTATCCCAAAACAGGGAACACATCCTTACTCCTGGAAAGGCTTCTGCTAGTACTCAGGGCTTGCTGCCCTGATTCCCCATCTAGCATCAAAGACCCTTCCCTAGCCCTCCTGGTAGCACGTCTTTGCAGAATCCTGCTCATGGCCCTTCTAGGGGGAGAAGATATGTTTTCAGCTGAGTCATCAGACCCAGTTGCCTGATGATTTGAGCTGCAAGGCTCCTCCAGCAGCTCTTCACCATTTAACCCCTTAAGTGAGGTACTCCTCACTTAATGACAGTGTTCAGTTCCTACAAATAGGTCATTAAGTGAATCGGTTGTGATGTGAGGAGCTTAAAGCAAATGTCTTGTGGAGAGTTGAAACTGCCCTCCTTGCAGGCAGGCCAGAGCAAGGAGTTTCTCTGATAGGCCATGGGAGAAGCAGAACAAAAAGGAGGGGAAAACAGAGATGGCGGTGGCCAACACTCCACCCTCCTCCTCAGCAAAGAAATTATGATGCTTGTGGCAACACCCATCCCTCGGAAGCTGCAGAAGAGTAGGAAGGCAGTTGAGGGGATGCTATAACCCTGCTTCCTCCCCTCTGAGCTGCTGCCAAGGTAGGTACAGGCAAGCAGAAGCAGGCTGGAGACTTTGGCCCAGATTCTGTGGGCTGGAACAGCAGACAGTAGCAGCAGTTTCAGCCACTGCTGCTGGTTGTTAAATCTGAACAGTTATTGAACAGGTTGGTTGTTAAGTGAGGAGTGGCTGTATTTGTTGTTTTATTAAGCTGTGGGTGGTCCAGAGAGGCTTTTTAGTCAGGTGGGTGGTATAATTATGTAAATAATAAATACAGTAAATATCCCCCATCTCTACAGTTTGGTGACTCCGTGAATGCCCCCACACAACATGGCTGCTGGGGATTCCTGGAGTCATTGCCCAAAAAGGTACTTTGGACTTCACAGTAGCAACCCAGAGATGGGAGACACGCCCCTGTCTTTCCATCCCTATGTCCTATTCATAGCTGTCAGGTGTTCCCCACGGCTGCCTGGGACTGGGAACTCCAGGGAGGCGGGGCACGGGCAGCTGGGCCCTATGGCTAGGGGTGGAGCCTCATTTGCATACAGGGTTACCAGAATCCCTTGCAGTGGTTTCAAAATGCTCACTGTGACCTAGGTGTGTCTCAGCTTTCTAGGGGCTATATACTGTATACAATCTAGACAGCTGGTGGCATGAGGGTTGGGGTTATGGAGGGAGAAGTGGCAGGCACCTGGAAGCTGGAGCTCAGCCGCCCACCGCCAGAAATGTGGGACATTTCAGGGAAAAATAATTTTTCGGGAAGGCAGCGGAAAAGAGTGATTGTTCCATGAATATCCTGCCAAAAACGTGACACTTTACAGGTCTGGTCCTATTACTGCTGTCAGCATCTTCTGCTTAAAAGAGCAGGCCTAGTGCAGACCTACAGCAGCTCCCTTGGCAACAATATAAAACCACCAGAAGGAGCATGACAGCTGGAACTGGTGAAAATGACCATGAAGAATACAGAAGAGGCTTACCCTAACATACAAGGAAGCACCAGTGAGTGAGCTTCCACAGCAGGAGGGAGGGAGGGAGGAAGGATGGGAAGGTATGGGGACCTTGAATGAAGCAGTGGTGGCAAACAGCCCCAGAAATGAGGAAGGGGATGACCTCACTCTACCTAATGACAGGGCTGGCCAGCACAATACAGTATTGCAACGGGACACTTTGCAAGTAAATTATACCACACGTAAAGATGCATTTCCCTTTGTTAGGAACCTATTGTTAGTCAGTTTCACAGGGCGTTTTCCTATATATACAAGTTCCTTCATAGCTGCTCTTCCACACTGCAGTCTTCTTTTAATTTATGGGCTGTTTGGATAGACGGTTGAACTCAAATGTAGAAAACATTTTAAGCACTCTGATTTCTTCATGGTCCAAGTGAAAGTGCAGAAGAAGAGTTACGTAACTTTAATGTTGAGTACAAAGAAATCAAAGTGGTTAAAAATATATTTTATACATTGGTTCAATCCGAACGGTGACCAAGAAATTAGAAGACTTGGACGGTTACTTCACGTCCTTCCTCGTTCCGAATTGATGTTCGTTTTGTGATCACATCGCTCGTGGTCATGTGGTCTTGTCCCGGTCTTGTCCCTGTTCCCGTGTACCCACGGGCGTGACTGATGGTACCGTGACAACTGTTACTGCACGTCCTTGTTTCGTGACAACATCTGAACTTCTCAGCCTTCATTCTCGGGTTGTTGTTTCTTTGGTCTGACCTTCTGTTTTTCGATCTTTCAAATCTCCTCAACTTTGCCTTCAACGCATTACAGAGATAAGTTCGAGGCATTTGTCTTTTAATCTCTTTGCATTGCATTGCTGACTCCATAGGGAAAGTACTGGTGAATGGCACTTCGCACTCCTGCCACTAGATGGAGAATGGCACATTGCATGATGAGCCTTACCTCACGGGCACTAGTGACGGGTATGGCTCATCACACTTTAATCTCAGTTCAGGGGGTGTGGTCAGGATGAACTCTCGTCATCACGCATTGGACGTGCGGTAAGATTTCCTTGTACCGGTCGCAAGCAGGACCGCAAACAGCAATGAGAGGGATGTGAAGAAACAGCCTGAGATGTGAAAGGGGACCTATGGAGTGACCAGGGAAGGATACATCAGTGGGG
Source organism: Phrynocephalus forsythii (assembly GCA_029282475.1). NCBI lineage: Eukaryota > Metazoa > Chordata > Lepidosauria > Squamata > Agamidae > Phrynocephalus > Phrynocephalus forsythii. The sequence continues at coordinate 9,392,241 of JAPFRF010000010.1, forward strand.
GCATTGTGTCATATTCCAATTACGAGAAAGCTGGACAACAAAAAAGATGATAGGTAGGGAAGAAAATACTTACAGAATTTGAATTGCATTGCTGGAGAACTTTATGAAAACCATAAGCAACCAGAGAGACAAATAAATGAGTTCTAGATCAAATCACGCCAGAACCCTCACTAAAAAGTTCAGTTACAAGAAAACAAGACCCAATGGAAAAGATATTAATGTAAAGAAAAAAGTAAAGTACTATAGTAGGAAAAGTAGAAGATCTAACATTAGACGGATGGATTCAGTAGAGGAAGCCATGGCTTTTGACTTGAAGGTCTTGAGTAGGCTGATTTGACTGTTTGGAGGTCATGCATTCATAGGGCTGCTGTCACGTCTAAAGTGACTTGAAGGCATGTAGTAACAACAATTTTGCTTCTGTAACACTGGACCTTTACAATGACATTCTGAAATCCAGTTTTCGAAGAAAAAAAATACTTCTATAGAAATACTACCAAGCTCTCTCCTCCTGCACCAAGGAGATTACGTGAAGATCACATTTCATCCCCCCCCCCAACCACTACCACCCGCTCCTTCACATATGGTAAATGCACATATATTTTTAGAAGCATTTTATTAGAAGCTTGTTCCTTTTTGAAACATATTGGTCAAGGATCCATGAATACCCAATTCACTGGCAAGCGGAGTGCGCTGTTCTGTCTAAGAGCCCAGAAATGCCAATCTGTCAGCCTAATGCAGAAACAAAATATTTCAACTTTTCAATGACAATAAGCTAGCCAGGACAAAAAAATGAGGGGGTTGGGTGGCAGGCCAAGATGTGAAGCAGGGCATTTAATCTGAACTGGTGCAGATTTGAACGTGTTCATCCGACAAAGGTTTAATTGACGAAAGGCAATTTCACATATGTTTTGTTCCTTTTTAAATACCGCATGTTTCAGCACACAGAGACACAATGCTTCGCATACCGCATAAACTATACATACAACTCTTAACATGCTGATTACCGGAGGTGGTGTCAGTCCAGGTTCATCCTCATTAGGGGACAGAAATACTGTCGGTTGAAAGAAGAAGTGTGATCTTATAAGCTTTTCTGGACCTTTCAGTTACAGTTGTAGCCTACAAGCTGTATCCTACAAATGTGGATCGCAGCCTTTATTCTTAAATTTTGGTCTTTGGCCCTAGACTTCCATTCCCATAATTCCTGGCCATCAGCCATGCTGAAGATTGAAATCCAAAACTTCTGGAGGATTTTGATTAAGTGTCAATTCCTCGCCTCCCTTTTTAAATGTTCCTCCTAGCCGCATGAAAATTAAGAAGCATCACTTTATAAAGATTCCAAAAATGGCCTTACACAGTAGTTTTAGATAAGAGCAGCTTATGGTTGAAGCAAGGCAGAGGTGCCTCACTCCAAAAAAAAAAAAAAAATCATGGACCAACTAGAGGACAACCTGTTCTACCAGAGGAATAAATCTGAAGGCACATCTAGAATGTATCTGAGTCCACTTGGGGCAGATATGCCTCCTTGCCTTATCCAGTACCCCTGCTGTGTCCTCTTCTATTGAATGATCCAGAGAGGGAGGTTCATATACTCCAAGTTCAGTCTTAAGCATCTCCTGCTAAAGGGATCCAGAGAAACCTAAGTTCAGAAACCTGAGACCCAAGAGTGGTGCTGCCATTCTGAGTGTAGAAAGCTCACTGAGATAGACAAAGGGGACAACCTGGTACTCTCCTAGCATGTACGGTAGCTTCTCAAGTGGAGTATGGTAAGGCTGAGTAAGTGGAGTTACCTTTGAAGGAACTCCGTTTCAGCAACCAGCACAAGATATAGCTGGACAGCTTAGAATCATAGAATCATAGAACCATAGAATCATAGAGTTGGAAGAGACCTCAAGGGCCATCTAGTCAAACCCCTTGCCATGCAGGAACCCCCATCACAGGACTCCCGACAGATGGCCATCCAGCCTCTGCTTAAAAACCTCCAAAGAAGGAGACTCCACCACCCTCAGTGGCAGCATATTCCATTGCCGAACAGCTCTAACTGTCATGAAGTTCTTCCTAATGTTTAAATTGAATCTCTTTTCTTGTAGTTTGAGACCACTGGCCCTTGTCCTAGCCTCTGAAGCCATGGAAAACAAACCAGTCCCTTCTTCAATGTGACATCCTTTCAAATATTTAAACATAGCTAAACATCAGCCTTCTTTTAGAGATGTTAAACATTCCCAGCTCCCTAAGCCGCTCCTTGTAAGACATTTTCTCCAGACCCTCAATCATCCCGTTCGCCCTTCTCTGGACCCGTTCAAGATTGCCAACATCCTTTTTAAATTGAGGTGCACAGAACTGGACAGAGTACCCCAGATGGGGTCTGACCAGAGCAGAATAGAGTGGTACTATCACTTCCCTTGATATAGACATGATGCTTCTGTTGATGCAACCCAGAATCACATTGGCTTTCCTGGCCGCCACATCACATTGCTGACTCATGTTCAATTTGTGGTCCACCAAGACTCCCAGATCCCTTTCACGGGTACTATTTTCCAGTCAGTGTCTCCCATCCTGTATCTGTGCAATTCATTCTTTTTACCTAGACGCGCCACCCTACATTTCCCTCTGTTGAACCCCATTCCATTAGCTTTGGCCCAGCTTCTGACCAAGAACCGCAACGTACAGGCACCGTGCAATGTCTGCAGAATTTAACGTGCTGGCAGCAACCTTCGTAACCAGGAGTTGCCAACACTGGTCCTCCATCTGCTGTAGGGATGGCTTGATAGAAGCTACCATCCAGCATCTGAAAGGCCATGATTTCTCACCCAAGCTTCACAAATTAAAGTTCTGGGATCAAGATACCTGAAGGAAAAAACTCATCCATCTCTTTCTTTTGAGCTCTCAGATCAGTGCTTCCTAACTTTTTTTAAATGGCAGCCCCCTTTTGTAATACCTCTCTGCTACATGGGCATAAAAAAGGGAGGACTTGCACTGTGGAAGAGGGAATGAGGTCAAGACAAAATTCTCCAGGTGGACTCTTGCCAGCACTGGAACGCTCCCTTCGTCAATTCCAAAGTTGGCCAGCAACGCAAGGAGTGTAGAGGAAGGTTTCCACCTCCATATAAAGAAAAAGTGGGAGAGGGAAAGGTTATGGCAGCAGCTCACAAACCTTGTCCCCTGGGTGGACATAAACAGTACTGAACTTATTCAGTGAACTCATGTTCATTGAACTCATCTTCAATGAAAACCACAGTGGCTCCCCAAGAAAACAATTGGTGACCCTCCTTTGGGGAGTTGCACCCCTATGTCTTAGAGGGGGACCTGATCGACGGAGACATAGATGATGGCTGTGAAATCTCGGCCTGATTTCTGGAGTTGTTCTTGATGTTTTAACTCCCTCTTCCTGGTGAACTAGCTGCCTAGATGCCCTAAGCACATCTGATCTGTCTGATTTTGGAAGCTAAGCAGTGTCGGCCCTGGTTAGTACCTGAGTGGGAGATCACCAGGGAACTGGGAAACCACTCCAGTATTCCTGCCAGGAAAACTCCATGAACGTGGGGTGACAAAGAGTCAGTCACGACAGTAGTGACACAACCCAACACATTCTGCTTTTACTACTAGTTGGCCTAAAATTCAGGTAGGCCAGGTTTTTGTTTTCATCCACTTGAACCAAAAGCCATGCCACTTCCCTAAGAGTGAGGGCTCTAAATAGTCAGAAGTTATTCAAGGATACAGTATTTCTATTTGCTGATCCAGCCAGCGAATATGCTTTAATGACAGGGTTTTCGAAATACTGTAGCAGACAATCAGCTATTTCTCCCCCTGCTGCCCAAGGATAGAACAATGATGTCCAGAGACAATGGCGGTTACTTCACGTCCTACTTTGTTCCGCGATTACGTTTGTACCGTGACAGCATTGTTCGTGGTCATGTGGTTTTGTCCCTGTTCAGTCCCTGTTTCCGTTTACCCACGGGTGTGATTACTTGTCTCGTGACAACTATTACTTCACGGTCTTGTTCCGTGACAAATTCTGAATTTGTCTTGCTTTCTTAACCCCCCTTTTTAATATCGTAAATAAAACTTTTTCAATATTTCGATTTACTGGTCTTACGGGATTTACACATCAATGCTACAGAATTTTCAGTACTTTCTTTAATAAACATTTGCACTGCATGGTGTTTCCCACAGGGAAACTAATGTTGAATGCCACTTAAGCTGCTGACCACTAGGTGGACACTGGTTGTGGCATGACCACATGTCCCCTTGTCTCAGAACAGGAACCGGGAACAAACCGTGACAAGAGAATTGTCCAGCCCAGGGGCAGGTACGGCTTGTCACGCTCTGTTCCCAGTTCTGGGGGCGTGGTCAAGACAACTTTTTGCTGTCACGCTATGGACGTGAAGTAAGTTTTTTCTGTTCCGGTCACAAGGGGTACAGCAAGGAGGGACGAACGGGACGTGAAGTAACCGCCAATGTGTTCATGGCTACTAACAGCCAAGGACATGAAACAGGAGAATACACTTGTCTTCGTACCACAGATAGATACATCCCCAAGTATTTAGGAAAGAGAACATTCAACAACACCCTTCAGGGCATCCAGTAGTGTTTTTTCTTGTACTGTATTTTTACCAGTTGCAGGCTCCTTTTTTATTTTCCCAACACCTAAACATGACAGTCTGTTTCTTCATTTTAGGCTCTGTTCCTTCTCTGCAGTATGGTAACATGCAATCCAATGTTGACCACAGTGGGAGAACATTGACCCCTAACAATGCATTAAATAGGCCCTAAATTTTTATTTTGCATTTTTTGTAGAAAAATGTAAAAACTATTTAAGTGATTTCCTCATAATGGTGCCCTTACTGTTATCAATTAAAATAATAATAATAATAATAATAATAATAATAATAATAATAATAATAATAATAATAATAATAATAATAATAATAATAATAATATTCTGCCAAGTCAGTTCATCCTCACAACAACCTGATAATGTAGGTCAGATTGAGAGATTTCACATAGTCTATCACGCACAAGGTTTGGGACTGCAAACTTCAGCAGAGCTGCGGGAGCTCCTGAGGCCTTCAGGAATATCAAGATCAACATATGAATCTGCCTTATCTGCAATGAAATCCCATGCTCCTAAGTATTGCAAATTCAGCTCAGTCACAACTTTCCAAGGTTTTGGACAGAGACCCTTGTCCCTTTTAATATGAGCCACTTAACGAGAGACAAAGAGATCAAACCTTGTAACTTTTGTACTAGAAGCGTGTACATGCTCAGTACATCCTGGAAATTCACTTAAGAGAATTCCCCAAAGAGAGTTTCCCAGAGGCTCGCAAGGCCAACAGGTAGCGGCTGGAACATTGCTGTACGACCCAGGTTCAAATCTGCACTCAGACATGAGATGTACTTAGTAACCTTGACCTCACTCTCTGTGCACAAACCTAACTCGCAGGACTGTTGTGAGAAAATGGACGTGGATGGTGGGGAGAACGAAATCCATAGATGCCGTTTTGAGCTCAATGGAAGAACGATGAAATACAACAACAACAACAATGTGCCATCAATTCTGACCTAAGGTAACCCTTTTCCGGGTTTTCTAGAGCAGGCCTGCACAGCTGGTAACCCGTGAGCTACCGGTAGCCTGCAAAGGGTTCAAAAGTAGCCTGTCGACCATCAATTTAAAACAGGCATGACCAAACTTCAGCCCTCCTGATGTTTTGGACCACAACTCCCAGAATTCCAAGCCTGTATTTCCAATGGCAAAGGACTGTGGGAGTTGTGATCCAAAACATCTGGAGGACTAAAGTTTGGACATGCCTGATTTAAAAAGTGAGGGGATAGGTTCTCCACCCCTCCCTTCCCCATCCCAAGGACCACCACTGCCCCAGCAAAGTTCTGGGTCTGCCAGCCCACTATCTCAGCCGAGCAGGGCAGTTCAAGGGCCATGGCGCATTGAAATCTGTTCCCTCCAGAACGAATCAATTGGTTTTCAATGCATTCCTATGGAAAATGACTGCTCTACTTACAAAAGTTTCTACTTATGAGCATGTGCTCGGGACGGATAAAATTCACAAGTAGAGGTTTTAGTGTAGTAGCCCTCAGGCACTTTGGGCCGGAAAAAGTAGACCTCGGCCTGTTCACAGTTGAACAGCCCTGTTCTAGACAGTAACACAAATGGTTTCCTATGTCCTTCTTCCGGGGTGTCCGGGAACTGTGCAGCTTGCCCCAAGGGCACACAAGCCGGCTCTTCTCAGGAGGCATAGTGAGGAACTGAACTCCCAACCTCTAGCAATGCAGTCAGAAACCTAAACATATAAAGATAGCAATGTTGTTGATGACAACGACGACAAGGGTGACAAAAGTGGTTCCTTAGTTTTAAGCCCCCAAGCTATGGAATGCCCTCCCAAGTGAGATCCGCCTGGCACCAACATTGATGACATTTTGGTGCCAGATAAAAAGCTTCCTGTTCCAGAAGTTTTTAAATTGATACAATATAGATTGTGGGTCCTCTGATGGCAATTTTAGTGTAATGATTTTAGTGTACGGTTTTTATTATTGTTTTAATACTTTATTGATATCTGATGTTTTAACTGTTTTAATTCTTTGATTGTAAGCCGCCCAGAGACCTTTGGGTAGTGGGCGACATATAAGTTTTAAAAATAAATAAATAAATAAATAAATAAATAAATAAATAAATAAATAAATAAAAACGTGAGAGGCACACCTAGCAGGGAGAGAGCTCTGCTTGTGAGTTCCGACAGACAGACAGACAGACAGACAGCAGGATCCAGGAAGGCAAGCAATCTCATCTGACTGATTTATCTCTGAGCATTTTGGGATTAAAGACTTAAACCAACATTGATTTGAAATCCCTAATAGAAAAACGCTCGTGTCATACGCTGCTCATCTTGCCAAAACACCCTCTCCTGCTGTCGGTTCAGTAGCGCTCCTCCATGCAACCTCAGATCTGGAAACACCAAGTTATGTAAGATCTTTGTTCCACCACGGTAAGGACATGATTCTGTCAAAGACAGAACCACTGGGGCAGAAATTCCAACAAAACTGGACTTGACTTTTCTCTGAATAGGGGGAGAGAGAGGAGAGAGAGAGAGAGAGAGAGAGAGAGAGAGAGAGAGAGAGAGAGAAATGAGAAGGTGGATGATCTAGTCTTGCCTCTTGCAAAAATGATTTAAGAGCTATTACCCTACTGTTGCACTTCTGGGCAGAAGAAATCATGTAAAAACCAGGTGCAGAGGCATTTAGGAAATGGCTTAAGTTTCAGCGGAAAAGCATAATGTTCTGGAGAACAAATGGTCTCTCTCTTATTAGACACCCAGGGACAGAATTAAGGTCCCAGTTGGCCCCTCCAAGCCACGCAAAGGGAGAACCAGATTTCATTCCTAATGTTCTTAAAACATCAAATCCTAAAACATCAAAAGGGCGGAGGGCCAGCACGTTCGAGTATTCCAATAAACCATCTAAGCCTGAACCGCACACATGCAACCAGGCGCACAGAGTCTTAACCTCTGTAATCCTAGATTCCAGACAAGTCATCCCAGTGATCTGTTCATTTTTCCTCAATGACATACACAGAAACACACACACACACACACACACACACACACTTGCTTCTTTCATTAAATCTGAAAGAGCAGACTGAGTTGGGGGCATGGCTTTGGCTTGAACAGGCCTCGTTCTCTGCAACAACACGCGACACAAAAGGTCTGGGCTTGTAACGGGAGGAAAACAAGACACGGCCATCAAACAAAACAGAGAAACCCTGTAGATCTCCTTTTGCCTGTGTCTCTTCCTCTCACAGGGCCTTTACTGGAAAAGGGGGACATAACGCACATGTTCTGGTGTATGCCTCATCCAGGAAACATGGCACATCCAAGCTTGGGACATGCATGCCTCCATATAGGACAAGTCCTATCTTTTGTGCATTTCCAGCAACCTCTCAAGCTTCTCAAAATCTAGGTAAAGGACTTCTCTAAATAAACAGCTTTCTTCTCATTGGAAAATTTGTGTGTGTGGGGGGGGAACACCCAACTCCCTACCCCCCTCCTAATCTGACCCTGGATCCGACGGCCTTGCAAAAGGCTGGGTGTTTGCAGACTGCGGAAGAATAATCTACCCCGTGTCTGTTGTTTCCAGTCTTCAGGGTTTGGTGGAATGCAAGCTTTCAATGGATTTCTGTCTTTCTAAGTTCCACCTAGCATGCATTGGCAAATATTACTATACTCAGAAAGCTGGCTTTTCCCGTCTAAACCTCCAAGCTCACTATAGACTGTGAAGAAGAGAGGCAGACCAAGGGAAAGCTGTCTGGCTTTAAGGAAGAAGAGGAACAACATAAACCAAGGGAAGGCAAATGCCTTGCCTTCTTATCAAATCAGCCAGCTTCTCCCACTCTTAAAGCAGCTGCAGGAGCACATCTACTCCATGAAGGTTTTTTTCTCCTCTTAGTTTCCAAGTCCAAAGGTAAACATGCCATCGATCCGTACCATGGATCCATCCTGGTGCCTTCTGCCATTTGCAGATTTGCCTGACCCGACGAGAGTGCGTTGTCCTGGATGCGCATTGCACATGGTTCATGTCTACTTGGGCCAAGAAACTCTTGGCCAAACTCATGCACCATCTTCCTACCAGCCCACCCCAGCCAAAAATGAATTATATGCATGGGGCCCACCTGGCAGATCCTGATGGTGGCTTAAATTTACTTCCTTGTTCTGCTACTGGGCAGTGCTGTCATTTAAAGGCGCACGTGTCCATCAACATTCCTACTATTTTTCACCTGCACCCCTCTCGTTTGGTAGCGCAACATTCCCACAAAAGTTTGTACACATATTTCTGCTAAGTTGCACACGGGTTAACAGAGAATTCTGTCTCTCCTTCAGGAAATTTAAAAAAAAATTAACTTTTTTAGAAGGCCAAGCATATGTAAATGTATATTTGTGTGTGTTTGTGTATGCATAAGTGAGTGTGCATGTCTCTCTGTGTGTTTATATATACAGTGGTGGCTCAGTGGACTAAGGCATCGAAACTGTAGACTGCAAAGTCGGCAGCTCGGCGGTTCGAATCCCGGGTGCCACGCAGCGGAGCGAGCTCCCGCTGATAACCCCAGCTCCTGCCAACCTAGCAGTTCGAAAGCATGTAAATGCAAGTAGATAAATAGGTACCGCCGTAAAAAGCGGGAAGGTAAAACAGTGTTTCCTTGCAGCCATGCCGGCCACATGGCCATGGACTTGCACAGCACTGGCTCTTCCGGCTTGAATACGGAGATGAGCACCGCCCCTAGAGTCGGACAGGACTAGCATGCATATGCGGGGGGAGCCTTTACCTTTACCTTTAGATCTGTGTGAGTGCGCGAGAGAGTCCAATGCATGCATGCACACACACTCAACCTTGGTCTATGTCTGTGTGTGTCTCTGTGTGTATTTGTTGCATCTGTGCATGTATATACACACTCTACCATCATCTATATGTTTATCAAATGCTTGACACTGGAACTTTTTTCTTTGGGCATATCTGCTTTTTCACCTACAAAAGAGACCAAGGAAGATCCAAGGTGATGCCACACAAATTAAAAGGAACTTCATGCAACGAGGAAACTTCCTGTTTCAGAGAAGAAGTTCGTTCTCAGCACTACCGAGATTACAAGAGAACCACACGAAACATCCCCGCTACCTCCCAAGCTGAAATGCCCCTAAGCATTCCACTGCTCCACCCCCCCCCCAAGTACAACACTGGTTCAACATTAGCCATTCTCTCTTCCAAGGTATGAATCCCATCTACTTCCAGACCCTCTTCTTTGCCCCCCCCCCAAAAATTACAAAAATAATGATGCAACAGCTCAATCAGGCTCAGGTGGCACTTCCGCACACACGGCAGCTGCAAACCCTGGTCGTTATGCAAAAAAGTTGGGAGTACTGTAATGTACGTGTTGAAATGAAAAAAAAAAAAACACACAACTTCTAAGGTGCCAAACGGGTTGACAGCTCAAGAGAGCAACAGCTCAGGACCTCGAGCTAATGAATAGGGTGGTCACCCACCTCCACCACCTTCTGGGTGGGAAAACATGTCCCAACATTTTTTTAAAAAAAACCCACTAAAATTAACAGGCAGATTAAAAGGTCCCAAACATGTGCTTCATTTGCTTAGAAGCAAGTCCCCCCTAAATTCAGGGATGTGTGGGTTAGTTATGCCCTGGAGACGTCTGTATGGGATTTCAGGCTGAGATGTCAACCCACAACGATGTAGGAGATAAACAAGGCAGGTAGATAACCAAAAGAAGGAGACAGCCAAGGTGAAGTGTGAAGTGGATATCAATATAAGTGGACACCACCACCACCACCACCACCCGTTTTTAAAAACGTTGAGTTAGAGAGGATCAGAAATAACCCTATTGATCTCTGGCCACCATCCCCCATTAAAATAAAAGAGATGTGTACAGAACCTTCCCATTTCTAGCTGGAGGTCCAAGATCTAGGATCGGCTCCTGCCCCCCCCAGCCCACCGCAAGCACCAGCAGAAAAAGGGGTCACCCTTTCCCCCCATAACCAGCCAGGGAATAGCACCATCCAGGCTTCCCAGTCCACAAACACACACACAAGACACACACACAAACGCACAGAGGAGGAGTCCTTGCCCCCCCCCACCAGTTTACACAGGCAAAGAGAGAAATCCAGGCGCTTTCCAAGGAAACAGGACTGGAAAAGAAGGTGCTGCCCGAATCGGAGCCTTTTCCACAGCGCAGGATTAAAAAGGATTTTTATTTTATTTTATTTTAAAAACGGCGGGGAGGGGGGAGGGCAGAGGGAAGATCCAGACCGCTGCGGAACCCTAGGAGAAGCCTAGTACCCTCCGCCACCCCAATCGCCCAAGCATTGCAACAGAGGCGGGGGAGAGAGAGAAGAAGAAGAAATAATAATATACTGGACAGTACAGTAGTATCTCTCTCTCTCTACGGAGAGAAGGGAGAAGCGGATTTCAACCCCATTTGGTTTCAGTGTATTGCAGCGTTCAAGATAATCGAGCGGGAGGAACCAGCCTCGGATCGCGAGAGGATCTGGGCAGGGAGGCAGCAGGGCTCCTTAAATTCGGGATCGTTTCGGGTGGGGTGGGTGGATGGGAGAAAAAGAGAGAAAGAGAGAGAGAGAGAGAGAGAGAGACAGAGAGAGAGAGAGGCTCCAGAAAGAGAGAGCGGTGGGGGGCTGGAAGGAAGAAGAGGGGAAGGAGGGTGGTGATGAAGACAGTCATCATCATCATCATCATCATCATCATCATCATCATCATCATCATCATCATCATCATCATCATCATCCCAGAAACAGCCTTCTGAGCTTACCGTGCGCGGCGGCGAAGGTCGACCTCTTTTTGTGTGTGTTGTATTTATTTCCTCGTGGCGTGGAGTGAAAAAAAAAATATTCTGTCTCTCTCTCTCTCTCTTTCTCTCTCTATATATTTAATTGACCAGGACAGCTTGATCCCAAACGCCGGGATGCCGGAGTGGGTGGGTGGGTTTGGGGTAGGTAGGTAGGTAGGCAGGTTGGCGGCGGCGGAGGCGGAGGCGACGAGGAACTAAATCAAGCGCCAGTCCGAGCAGCAGCAGCAGCAGCTCCAGCACCACCACCGCCGCCGCCAGCAGCAGCAGCCGAGAGCCATCCTAAAAATATATCATCAACCGGGCGAGATCAGCCACGCCGCGAAGCACCATCATCATCATCACCCCTGGAGGGGGGCGAAAAAAATTATTAATGAATAAATCAATTAAAATCCACCCCGTCTCTTTCCTTCTTCGCTCCGGGGGCGAGGTTTACAAAAACACCGGGTGTCGCGGGGGATGGGGTGGATTTCCAAAAAGAAGAAGCAGAAGAAGAAGAAGACCAAGGGTTGGTTGCGATCGGGGATGGGCGCGATCCAGCGCAGGAGGCTTTCCCTCTCTCCGTCCGCCCGCCGCTGCCTCTGCCTCCTCCGCCGCCTCTTCTTCTTCTTCTTCTCCTCCTCCTCCTCCTCCTCCTCCTCCCGCCTGGCTGGCTGGCTGGCTGGCTCCTCTGCCTCTCTTATACGGCCACCCCTCGGCGGAGGGAGCGGGGAGCAGGGAGCGGGCGAGCCCCAGCCCCAGCCGCCGCCGCCGCCGCAGCAGCAGCAGCCATCGAGGCAGGAGGAAGAGGAGGAGGAGGAGGAGGAGGAGGATCCGTGAATGGCAGGGAGGCAGGCAGGCAGGCAAGCAGCCCGCAGGCAAAGATAGATCCGCGCCGGCTCTCTCTCTCCCCACCACCACCACCCACCACCACCACCACCACCGCCGCCCCTTTATCCCCCTGCCCGGCGAGGGCCAGCGCCACACGCAGGCACTCGGAACGCGGGTCTGCTGCACCGTTCACACGAGCGGCAGGAAAGGGTGGGGGGTGGGGGTGGGGGTGGGCCAGCCGCGAAGGACCCGCACGGCTCAGGTGATCCCGCCGCTTGCCAACGCCTGGCAGGCCCCAGAGAGCAGCCCTTTCCTTCTCGTTTAAGTGTGTGTGTGTGTGTGTGTGTGTGTGTGTGTGTGTGTGTGTGTGTGTGTGTGTGTGTGTACACGTGCACACACACACACACACACACACACAGTGGGTACCCTGTATAAAGGAATTAATTCATTCCAAATCAAATAATGTTAAGCAAATTTTCCTTTATACACATTTCCCTTAGGAATGCATTGAAAACAGAGTGATCCCTAATCACAACCATTTTTATGTTGTACGGATCCTCCCATAGGTGATTCTGTTAAGAAAATTCCCCTATCTCCGGAAGTTTTTTATGTTGTACAGATTTTATGTTATACAAATGTTTGTTATACAAGGGTCCACTGTGTGTGTGTGTGTGTGTGTGTGTGTGTGTGTATAATTTTTATGTTGTACAGATTTTATGTTATACAAACCGTTTGTTATACAAGGTCCACTGTGTGTGTGTGTGTGTGTGTGTGTGTGTGTGTGTGTGTGTGTGTGTGTGTGTGTGTGTGTGTGTGTGTGTGTGTGTGTACACCTTGTATAAAGGAATTACTGTAAATGTAAAGGTAAAGGTTCCCCCACACACATATGCATGCTAGTCGTGTCCGACTCTAGGGGCGGTGTGCATCCGTATTCAAGCCGGAAGAGCCAGTGCTGCGCAAGTCCACGGCCATGTGGCCGGCATGTGTTCCAAATGAAATTATGTTATACAAGGGTCCACTGTATATATATTATTCATTTTATTTTTAAAGATCGACCCGTGTTTCCTGCTGGCTTTCTTTCCTTTTTTCCTTTTCTGGAAGCCCAAGCTTTCCTAATGGGAAAGTGTCTCCCCCCTTTTTTTCCTCATGTCTTATCCCCCTCCAATACCCTTAACCACTTCTATGCCTGCCCTGCTGTGGATTTCACAAATGTAATTAACAGTTTACAACACACACAAGGCCCACGCTCCCAAAGACACTCGCACAGTCAATGGCGGTTTATTACATCTTAGTCAACACATGGCTGGGTTGGCTTGTTTGTTGGAAGGATTCTGCCCCCTCCCCCCTTTGCCTTTCTTTCAACCAGGGTTCCCAAACCTATATCTAACAAAGTCACAATTTACAGCAAAATCACAACAATCCAAAATAGGTATTTAAAAACCTGGAGCAAATGAAAAATACTTCTTCTCTTTGCAAGGTTGAAATTGTCCCCCCAGGGTGTTTTTTTTTCCTGGGCCAATATGAAGGTCCAGTAAACACCAAGAGACACTCACAGGGTCTCTAGGTGAGTGCAGAGTGCATTTCCCATACCCTTGAGACACTAAATGCAAGAGAGGTCAACAAGGGAATGGAATATGCAAAGAGGTCAACAAGGCAATGGAATATGCTGCCACAGAGGGTGGTGGAGTCTCCTTCTTTGGAGGTTCTTAAGCAGAGGCTGGATGGCCATCTGTCGGGAGTCCTGTGATGGGAGTTCCTGCATGGCAGGGGTTGGACATCACTAGGTGGTCCTTGAGGTCTCTTCCAACTCTATGATTCTATCATTCTAAGGAAGTAGTGGATTTCCACACGAGAGACAGGGAAGGTGAGCTGGGATGGGAAAATTTTGGTCTTCCAGATTTTTTGGACTTCAACTCCCAGAAGCCCCAGGTAACATGGGAGTTGTAGTCCAAAACACCAGGCAGCCCCAAAGTACCATATTTTCCCGTCTACAAGATGCCTCCATGTGTAATATGCCCCCACCCCCAATTTTCCAACTCTTAATTACAGTTTTGGAACAAGATATATTATGTCTACAGCATTCCCACCACCTAACAGGGAGGTTACTCAATTAAAAATGAGATAAGATCAGTCTTCTATTATTTGTTCTTGACAAATCCACATTGGCCTCAAGTTCTTACTGTACCGTGTTCAAGGTGGTTGCAGACTGACTGCTTTATAATCTGCTGGGATTGATGCCAGGCTGACCAGCCTATTGTTCCCCAGTTCTTCCTTTTTGTCCATTTGAAGACAGAGACTGCATTAGCTCTTCTACAGTCATCCAGCACTTCCCCCATTCTACATACTTTCAAGAAAATAAGAGACTGCAAAGACAGTTCCTTTCAACTGTGCCCCCTACTGAGCTTCAACAGAGCTGCCAACAAGTTGAAAACAAGACTTCTCTCCTGCCATTTTCAGACCTAGATTCCCCGGTGTGATTTCAGAACAAGCGAAGACGAGCAAATTCACATTTCCCTCACTGTGTCGCCACACTCTAAAATGACTTAATTGCAAACACTGTAAATAAGGCACTCTTGTGAATACGGGAATTGTCTTATCCTGAATCAGCTGATTAACTCATCTAGCCCACTTCTGTCAACCAAGCCATGACTTGCTCGGACAACAGGCTGTATTCTTCTCTGGGCCCACCGGGAGCCAGTCATCTCATAGTTAAGCCCCCAATCCGATCCAGCATAGCTTCCAAAATCAGATGAGAGAGCAAACACATTCATGGAGGTGCAGTGGTACGCCGGGGTAAGACAAGGGCAAGCTTTTTAGTCTATGCATTTCCCATCAAGGTTTCAACCCTCCTCACAATCTAGAACAGGGCTGTTCAGCTTTGAACAGGCCAAGGTCTACTTTTTCCGGCCCAAAATGACTGAGGGCTACTCCCCTAAAACCTCTACTTACGAATTTTATCTGTTCTGAGCACATGCTCATAACTTAAAACTTTTGCAAGTAGAGCAGCAGTTTCCCATAGGGATGCATTGAAAACCAATTAATATGTTCTGAAGGGAACAGATTTCAATGTGCCATGGCCCTTGATCTGCCCTGCTCGGCTGAAACAGTGGGCTGGCAGACCCAGAAGTTTGCGAACGAGAGAGAGAAGCAAAGAGATGGTGGAAGATGAGAAAAGCAGTGAATTATAGCTGAAGATTTCAGTGGGTTAGGTATCAATGATCCAGTTCTAAATTTCTCTCAGATAATCAAGATAATATTTTAATAGCTTTTTGTTATTCCTTGCCTTGGAAATTGTTTTTGGGGTCCGTGTGTGTGTGTGTGTGTGTGTGTGTGTGTGTGTGTGTGTGTGTGTGTGTGTGTGTGTGTGTGTGTGTGTGTGTGTGTGTGAGAGAGAGAGAGAGAGAGAGAGAGAGAGAGAGAGAGAAGAGAAGGAAACACTTTCAGTGGTACCCAACCTTGGGTTCCCCGGATGTTCTTGGACTATAACTCCCTGAAATCCTAGGCCAGCACAACTAGTGGTGAAGACTTCTGGAAGTTGTAGCCCAAAAACACCTGGGGAACCAAGGTTGTGAACCACTCCTATATGCCTCTGGCATCAAGAGAAAGCGTGCCCTGCTATGGATGGGGGAGGACAAGAGATTTCAGTGAAACTGAAATTCACGGCTATAGATCTCCATGAGTTACTCTAAGAAAGAAAAAGATGAAGCCAGATGGTGAGATTATCAGTTGGAAGGATTCCCATTGTGTTTGCTTTTGTTTATTCACATTGAGGCTGATATTAAGAAGTCAGACGCTCGGGAAACAGCAGAGGAATGTGTTCTTGCAAATGAGGCCGGCAGCATCTTTGCCTTATAAATGTATAGTAAATTGATACTACTTAAAGCGCTACGGTTCCAACCTGCTGAATCCTGGGATTTTTTGTGTGCTGAGGACCAAAGAAAGAGACCCCTTAGAGCCCACCTCTGAACTACTAGAATGTTGAAATCTGGAAGTTGAGTCATGGCAATTAGACTTCTTTGCTTGAGAGACTGAAACATTTCGCATCTCATCCAGACATCAAGCTACAAACCCATGGAATATGTAGGATGGGACCCAAATAACTCAAGTGGTATCAAAGTGCTATATGGTGTTATGGGAATTTTATCTTATTTGAACTGCAGAGCCCCCGAAAATCTGCACAAATGCTCCCAGCTGAACTTCTGAGAGCTTTAGCCAAACCCTCCCAGCCCTCTTAGGTGTCTTAAAATCACCATCAGCTGAGAAATAATAGCTTTTCTCCTGGTCAGATGTCTGGTCATGTGCTCTGGAACTACCTCCCGAGTGAGTTACACCTTGCACAGTCCCTGCCAGCCTTTATAAAAGCCTTAAAGACCTGGCTTTTTTGTGAGGTATTGGGTGACTGTTAAGGTTTTTTTCCCTTCCTTATCCTGCCCTCTTGCCAATGCCTCCTTGCCAATGATTCCTTTTTGTAGTTTTATCATGATGTTTTATTTAGTTTGTTATAACTGTTATCGTTTTCATTTTATTGTAAACCGCCCGGAGTTCCTCCGGAAGACAAACGGTATATAAGTATTAAAATAAATAAATAAATAATAAATAAATAAAGACAAAAGCAGTGGCTAGGGAGGGCCAAGCTCTCACGGAAATTCAAAGCATCAGAGGATGGGTCATTTCTTGAGAAGAGGTTTGTTAGTTTCCTGAGAAATCAGAAGAAGTGGAGAGAGTAGTATGATGGTCCAGAATGGAGAACGTTAAGTGGACATTAAGTGTTGCATTGGAAGGCAAGAGGATATTTTCCAGAAGAAAGTCCTGGTCCTCTCCATCCATATCATTCAAATTGTTTCACAGTGCCCCCCACCCCCAAGAGGCACTGTGGGGATTTGAACTCCTGAACTCTGGCTCCATCGCCAGGTATTCCAATCTACTGAGCTAGACCAGCTCATGTACTATAGATACATGAAGGGAGAGCTATGATCTTGTGGGTGATGGGATCAGAATGGTCCTTGTTGTCCTCTGCCCTGCGAATGCCCCTTCCCTTTGTCACGAACCTTGCAATGCGGGCTGCCTAATTCTCACAGCATACAGATTCTCCGTAGGCCCAACTTTACAGGTGGCGGCTGCTTGCACAAGCCTGAGCCTGAATGAGTTGGGCCAAAGAACACAACCCTGACTCTCACTTCCACAGGGTCCCTGCTACATTTGTGTTCTGTTCCAGACCACTCAGAAGGCGTGTTTGAGAAGGCCAGTTGTTGTTGTTGTTTAATTTATGGTTTTAGTTTATTTATTTATTTTTATTTTTTATATGTCAATTGTGTAGTTATCGTATTGCAAGTTATGTAGCATCATTGTTGTAAACCGCCCAGAGTGGGCTTCTTGCCAGATGGGCAGTAAAAAAAAAAATCAAATAAATAAATAAATAAATAAATAAATAAAAAAATAAATAAATACTAAATAAGGAAGCAGTAGTCCCCAAATCTAACATTTCTGGGAGCAGTAGTCCCCAAATCTAACATTTCCACTCTTTAGTATACTATGAGATGGTGACTGTCCATACCTTCTTAAATTCATTCTTTTTCTATTAGAAAACTTCTGTTTTTTGTTTTTTTTAGAACCATAGAATCACAGAATCATAGAGTTGGAAGAGACCTCAAGGGCCATCCAGTCCAACCCCCTGCCATGCAGGAACCCCAACACAATATTTCCAACAGATGGCCATCCAGCCTCTGCTTAAAAACCTCCAAAGAAGGAGACTCCACCACCCTCCTTTGTGGCAGCATATTCCACTGCCAAACAGCTCTAATAGTGGGCTAGGTTGCCCATAACAATTAACTAGATTCTTCAGAAGGCTGGTTGATCAGAAATGAGCCAGCATGCTGACGTGCCCTGCCTAACCATCCCTATCCGCAGCTGAACAATCCAGAAAAATATTTGTTTTGTCTAGCCCTCTGTCTAGATTAGGGCCTTAGGTGTCTTAGTCAGTCATGCAGAAGGTTTAACTTCTAGAGGCAAATGGCCTCAAATTAAAAATCCCCATGGATGCTATCTGTCACAAACTGAGCCAGTTGGAACAAGCTTGCTGTTTCTCGCTGCAGAAGGGCACGGTCTAAGTAATGGATTGAAATCACCAGATCTTGAGTAAGCATGACGCAGAAGAGCGCTCAGCCCTAGTGTGGACTACCTTGGAAACTGGTGGAGCCTCCTTCTTGGGAAGTCTCTTAGTAAAGGATGCTTTAGGGGTAGGTTTCCTGTTTTGCCAGCAGGTTGGACTGGACAACTCAGCAGGTTCTTTTCAGCTCTGCCGTTCTTTGGTTCTATGAGTCTTCAATGCTTGCCAGCCCAGATGCAGACTCCAAAAATCCAGGAGGAGACCTAAGTCTAACTTCTGCCCCATTATGGAACATCAGAAGCAAAAGCCCAAGCCCTATCTTCATCATCTAAAATTTAAGGATAAAGGATAGATGACACAATGAGGGCCAAACCAGACGATGTGGGCACTTTGTTGTTAGAAACAGGCCACCCCGAAGAAGAAAAATTATTCTGTTTATCCCAGCAGGAGCTTTCCTTGTCTCATCATCTGATTGGTCTTTGAGAATAACAATAAACCTGTGACACATTTGCCAGCCTGATTTCTCAGGCATGGGGCGTATGCTTCCAGAGGGACAAAGTGCCATCAGATTACAACAGGCCTGCACAACAGGTAGACCGTGGGCTACCAGTAGCCCGCGAAGAGTTCAAAAGTAGCCCACCGGCTATCAATAAAAAACGCAAGGGGATAAGTTCTCCACCCCTCCCTCCCCTATCCCAAGGACCACCACTGCCCCAGCAAAGTTCTGGGTTTGCCAGCCCACTGTCTCAGCTGAGCGGGGCAGTTCAAGGGCCATGGCGCAGTCCCCTGCTCCCCCCGCCAGCCAGATGATCGGTGCGCTCGAGCCGGGTGTAAGGGAGGCATGTGTACAGTTGCATGTGTTACCCCTTGGAAGGGGCGATCTCCCTTGCACCCACCCACACCGGCTTGAGTTGGTGCAAGGGAAGCATGTGCATGGTCAGCCTTTCCATAGGAATGCATTGAAATCTGTTCCCTCCAGAATGGATTAATTGATTTTCAGTGCATTCCTATGAGAAACCGCTGCTATACTTACAAAATTGTTTACTTATGAGAATGTACTCAGAACAGATAAAATTCATACATAGGTAGCCCTCAGGCACTTTGGGCTAGAAAAAGCAGATCTCAGCCTGTTCACAGTTGGACAGCCCTGGTTTACAAAACTGAAATCTCAGATGGTTATACCCTAATAGCAAAACTCGGTGAAGAAGAAGAAGAAGAAGAAATGTAAGGATAATGCAGAATATATGTGAAAGGAAGGAATATATGTGAGCAGGCTTATATATGCGTGCTTCTATGATCTTAGCTTTTTTAAAAAGTTTGAGACAAGAATGAAAAACCAAATTTATTTTATTTTGAATATTTTTACCCCACTTTTCTCCTTGGAAAAGGACCCAAGGTGGCTAACAATAATGAGGGACAATATACAGCCAAGAACATTCAAAACACATTCAAGTTAAGAACAGGGAATTAGAAGAGGCATCTTAGAACATTAAAATGTGACATTAAAGCTACCAAGAACATGCAAAAAAATCATTATGAGGGATGGAAACTAGCATGGAAATTAGAGTCACTCATTTGTTTATTTGTAATATCAAGGTCACACTTTGAAAAAGTGACCTTATTTTTGGGCCTTGAGCTCCAAGAATCTGGCAGACACATTTCCAAGTGGAAGAGAAGGTACCGCTTACGAAGATCTTAATGTTCTGCCTTCTTATCTCTCCTTGTTCCCTTGCTTTGTCTGTTTTCTCCTTACCAGAACACTCTGTGAAGTCTTGGGATTACATACAAGCATCCTTTAGTTACCTTTCAACCTCCACAGACCCCACCTAATACTCACTCAGGGCGCTTTTACACAACCCCTAAGATCCACTGGCAACTTAAATTCAGACCAGAGATCTTGGGGGTTTGCTCCTCTTGCTGTGTTCCCACCCCTCCGCACTCCCTTGCTCCTGTCTGCCTGAGGAGAGGGAGAAAAAAGGGGAGAAAAGACTGCAGGCTCACCTCCGCTCTGCCGTGTGGAGCTGCCCTGGAAAGCATTCCAGTTTCTTAAAGGGGCGGGGGCAAAAAAAAAAAAACCAAGGCGCGGAGAGCCCAGAACTCACTGGTTTGCAATCCGCATCAGAAATTTTTCACCTTTGGAGACCAGGTACTTGGAAAATGCGCTGGGACGCGCTTAGGTGGGCGTGGTCATACTTAATTTTTTTTAAAGTCCAGAGCTGGTGGGAAAACAATTTTAAGCTCCACATCTGGGAGCCCTTTGCCTCGGATTTTAGGGGTCATGTAAATGCGCCCTCAGTTCCACCAAGGGACCACTATCTAGTAAGATTTCTGCATGAACTATGAATGTGACTTTCAACTTGAGACATAATCCTTAGATTTTAACCAAAATGTTCCATGAAAATGTCTCTGAAGATTCTCCCAGTCATCCAGGTGAGGTTATCAGGAAGTTGAGTCCTGGCAATGCAATTGGACTTCTTTTCTTGAGAGATCAAAAGGTTTCGCTACTCATCCAAGCAGTTTGCTAAGACGGACAAAGCTGTTTGAATGAGTAGCAAAATGTTTTAATCTGTCAAGAAAAGAAGTCCAATTGCCAGGGCTCAACTTCCAGGTTCCAGGGAAATGTATGTAAATTGACTCACCTCCTTCAGCAAAAAGGCAGGGAAGCTAAATCAAGGAGAAGTGATGAACATTGCTTTGTTGGAGACTATGGCCGTTACCCCACGTCCACTTTGAATTGCAACAAACAAAAATGTGTAATAAATATTGTTGCGGTCACATGATTTTGTTGCTGTTCCTGCGTCCCCAAGGACGCACTCTGTTGTTATGTAACTTCTGTGACCCCAGGGATGGGGTCCATATCAAAGTGCATTTTGTTTTGTTTTCCTACATCACTATTTTTAAAAAATTAAAACCCAATAGGTAGGAATATTGGTGTATCGATTTTCACTTGTCATTTGTCAAACTTCGAATATTTCTTTTTTGGCTTCTTTCCATGCATAGTGGCTTCTCGTACTGTGAATTTACTGTCATCTGTCAGCTCCAAGTAGTGCCACTAGGTGGCCCTATGGCGATGGAACAGTTATGCTGCGGATTAAACAGTACCCCATGGCGCATGTCCCGGTTTAAAAACCACAACAGAACAGCGACAAGGATTCCACCACCCCGAGGACAGGTACAAGGAAGATGTGCTGAGTCGCGCTTCGGGGGGGCGTGGGCGTGGTTGCACTTCATTTTGCTTAAAGTGCGACTGACATGGGGAAACAATTTTAAGATCCACATCTCAGAGCACTTTCTAGAGCAACAAAGTGGATGTGGGGTAATGGCCTGTAACTGCTGGGTAACTCAGTGGTTGATGCATCTGAGCTAGAGGCTGGGAGTTCAAATCCCCACTTGGGCCTCCCTGACAGAAGCTAGACTGGATGATATAGAGTCCCTTCTAGATCTGCAGTTCCATGATAATAAATGCTATTTTAAAATGTTAAGAGTTTCTTGCTGCTGCTGCTGTTATTAAATGAGCCACATTGAGGAGAGGTGTGAATGTGTGTACGTGAGCCGTGACATGTCTTTGGAAGGGCTGAGACAATAAAAACACCTACCTCCCTTCATTTCGGAGGAATATCTAAGCTCTGCGCCTCAACTGAGAAACTGCCTGGCTTTTTCCCCATCTTGCCAAGGACCTTACATCTAAGAAATAACTCCTGGCAAATCCAGCTTTTGCCATGTTATAACCTATTGGTACTGCTCTGAGGAAGAGGGTTTCGCCCTCGAAACATTAGCAATGTTTTTGTTATTTTTCTAGTAGCCTAAAGTATCACCTGTTCCACTTTTGTAAATCATAATGGTGTGCCTTCAAGTAGATCCAACTAGGGATGGGCAAAAAAACAGAAAAATAATGTTTCCTTTCGTTTCGTTTCATGCTCACCCGTTTTGTTTCGTTTTGTTTCTTACAATTTTTAAACAATTTTGTACAAAATGTATTGAAATGAAACAAAATGGCTCCCCTGGGTCCTAGAGGCACCAGATTTAGTGCCCGGGGCCCCGGGAGCCATTTTTAAAGGACTCCAGCCATTGACAGCTCGGCAGGAGCCTGAAAATGATGGAACAAAACGATTCATTTAAATGGAAAATGACCGTTTCATTTCATCTATGACGAAATGCTGCTTCCTTGTTTCATTTTGTTTCGTTACATGACAAAATGATGAAACAGCATTTCATTTTTCATTTCCTGCCCATCCCTAGATCCAACGCACGGCAATCTTTCTCATGGTTTTCTAGCAATAAAATATTGTGAAGTGGTTTGTCATTCCCACATTCTGGAGCTGTGGAGCTGGGGCATGTGTGTGACTACTGTATGCAGCATGCCCAAAGCTCCTTAGTCTGGCTTTTCTCCTACAAGATATAACGAGGAATCAAACTACTGAACTTTCAGCCAAAGCACTGATTAAACAGAAAATAAATACCCCTTAACCTGTTCTCTGCCCCCCTTTGTGAAGTTCAAAATGGCCACTCCAGCTCTTCTAACCTGACCAAAATGTGCCTTCTTTCAGCCTCTGCTCCTTCCTTCCTGGCAGGATGCCACCTACGGAAGGATGTCTCAGCAATTTACCAGGAGGGTGATAGGAAAGCAGTTTGTACGGAACATGCTGAGTAAGGAGGAAATGACCATAAGGGAAAGAGTTAAGCATGGTCTCCCTATTGCAGTTGGCAGTCCAAAAAATAAAATAGAATTATTTTTAAAAGGCCACCACCCAAGGCTGCTTTTTCATTTAAAATAATTGCATGAAGTCTTCATAACCCAAGCAGTTTGCTACTAAACCGGAGGCTTTAGAACTCTGCATTCCGCAGGCGACGACGTGGTAGGTGCTCAATCAATGTTAACAATCAATAAATATTAGTGTCATAAATAACGCCATACTTTTTGAGGCGGAGACTTTCACAACACCAAGGGATGGTTGAAGTGGCCAGTATTTCAGAGCATCTCCTGCGCTCAAGGATGGTGAATCATTTTGGCAAGCGCACGGCCAAAGTCCCAAGCCCAACTATGAGATATTGCCCTTCTGAAGTGCACGACACAACAGCTCAGCCAAAAATGATTCTCTGGGCCTTTTTAGATTGAAACTGTTCTTTGGGGTGGGCAGGAGAGGGGGAATCAAAATTTTATGGGGGTTGCCAGTGCCCCCCATACATGTTCCTCCTTTGGTACCCATTTACTTACTTACTTACTTACTTACTTACTTACTTACTTACTTACTTACTTACTTACTTACTTACTTAATTTTATTTTGAATATTTCTACCCCACCCTTTTCCTCGGAGGAAAGGGTGGCTTACAATAATAAGCGACAATATACAGCCCAGAACATTTCAGACATATTCGAGTTAACAACAGGGAATTAGAAGAGGCATCTTAGAACATTAAAAAAAAAAACATTAAAGCTACAAAGAGCATGCAGAAAGAAAAAGAAATCCATTATGCAGGGTGGAAACTAACATGGGAAACACAGGTGTTCTTATGAAATCAGTCACCGCCCCACTACCAAATGGTCTCTGAGTGGCATTTGGGACACATTACGAATTTACGTTTGATCCTGGTAGCAGAGAGATTCAGGTCACCTTCTCAAAATGGCTGATGAGAGGGGCAGGTGTCCCTCCCTTGGTCTTGAAGGAAGATGCCCCCCATAGGCTCTGTTTTTGTATTTTTGTATTTGAGGTGAGAAGCTACTCCAATTTGTTTATTTATTTATTTATTTATTTAAAGTACTTTCATCCCACCTTTCTCCTCAACGAAGGCTCAAGGCGGCTCATAAATCATTAAAAAGACAGGCGACAACTATTTAGAAACAATTAAACAAGCATTATATTAAAAATGTTAAATAAAATCAATAGTGGAACATTTAAAACAGTAAAGCCCAACTTAAAACCCCTTTCAAACCACCAGTTATTGAGGAAAAGCCTGTCTGAAAATGAAGTTCCACAAGGACAAGACCCTGTGCAAATAGCAGTAAGCAACTGTGGGGGTGCCCTGGACAATAAATTTTGACAAAGATTTCACCCTGCCTACCTCTTCTTACTAAACAGTCTCCCTGCCTCCATCATTTTGCAGGCCCAGGAATAGGATGGTAAAATGGAAAAACTACTTCTTTTTGGACTACAGCTCCCTGAGTAACTCTTTACATCATGGAGCTTGTAGTCTTTGAAAGTAATGTTGCCCTGGATACCTGTCCTCTCCAATGGAAACTGGTGGCACTCATTTTTCAGGGACAAGGAATCCACTCCAGGTTACATTTTTGAGAAATGTTCAGTTTTATTTGTAGTGCTCTGAGTCCATGAACAACAGGCAGTTTGGAGAGCAGGCTTGAATTTTTACTCAGTTCCCAGGTCCATGATCAATCTTGGTTCCCCCCTCAAAAAAAGCCTTACACCCGGGGTGCTGTTTAAGCACTTGGTTCACAACACATGAAGATTTTTTTCCTGCATAGCTGATCTGCAAGATACCAATCAGAGTAAATTGCTGCAATTACAAGATAATATCTATTAGACTTGCAACCTTCCGATGCAGCAACCTTGCATGCAGCATTTTGACTGGGAGAGACTTTTCTGAGCTGGGGTGACTGTCAATCTATCCAGCACTCACTGATAATTTCTTTCCTGCCTCTGATTTCAAACAAAGCCCCATCTTTCTTCTGAGAGCAGTTTTCCTCCCTTTGGTTTGTTGAGCTTTGTTGTTGAAAGCAGCAATGTTTGTTCGTTTGCTGTTTAATCTGTTCAATTGTAAGTAATTAAACTTTTTATTGCTTCTCCTACTAATATCTCAGAGTGAGCTATTGAGACTGTAAATGTCAGTTAATGAGAACCGGGATGGGCTGCTGGGGGAAAATTGAAGTTATAGTGGTCTCCCGCCAGTTCACAGTTCATATACTGCGGTCCCTCTATATCGTGCGACCGCAGTATATGAAGAAGCCCTTCTGGGGTAAGGGGAAAAGGCCTGCTTCAGGCCTCCCATACTTAGCCCAGGACTGGCGCTGCCCTGAATGGCCTGCAAGGGCATTCCCGGCCCTTCTGGAGGCCCCAAAATGGATTCCCTATGAACTGGACGTGACTTACGGTTTGCCAAAAATCATTTCTGAGGCCTCCGAGGGCCTTTGTAGGCCTGTCAGAGGCTTCGGAAATGATTTTCAGTGATCTGGAAGTCACTTCCGGTTTACCAGAACTCACTTCTGGTTTGCAGGGAGGGCCTGACCCACCTTTACCCGCATATCCAACCTGTATCCGCATATCGCGGATTTTCAATTATCACAGGTCGGGTTGGGTCCCTAACCCCCGCGATAGGCGGGGGGTCACTGTGTTCCGCTCTGTGAATCCTTGCACGTCTACTGCACTGGTAGAGTAATTTAGGTAGAAATTCAAAACTGCAATAAGATCTGTACTTGGAAAAACCAAGATCTGGTCTCTATTGAGCCATGAAACTCACAGACTGATTTTGCACTAGTCACATTCTCTCAGCCTGAAGGGCACTGTATAATTTCTAATCCCGGGTTGTTTCTTCCATTGGTGTACTTTTGTTGTGTGTTTGTGTGTCTGTTTGCTTTTAAAAAAATTTTAGCCACTGTCAGAGATAACTTCTCTCTCTCCTTTTAAAATCTGAGGTTTACTATGTGTGTTTACAGAAATATCTAAATGTGCAGGGTTTTTAAAAATTCCTCATTTATAGGCCACTAAATTTGGTTTATTCAAAAGTGATCTGTACACTGCCCAAAGCCCAACTTGTTTCTGGCTTTCACTGTCTCCTTGTACTTGGCTTACCCGGTCCAGCCACTGGAGAGGAGGGGAAAGTGAAAAGCCACAGCGTTGTAATCCAAATTTTGAAAGCCAAGCAGAAGAGAAATTGCAAGGGCAGAGTTTTTACAAAAGTGGCGGCAACAAAAAAAATATATTTTGAGGCAAAATTCTAGAAAGGCTGATGGAGCTGTCGTTACTAATTCTTTTAACATTGGCTCTACTCAAAAGGAAGGCACGTTTGCATTGATAATATTGATTCTGCAACACTTTAAAAAAAAAAATCAAACTCACGAATGAGGGGGAAAACACTAGGGGTCTGTCTAAAATGATCTGATCTGAATCGCTGTTGTTCAAAGGAAAAAAGCCTTGGTGTACAGCGGCTGGCATTTTGCCTTGGCCACAAAGGGAGCCCCTCTGTTGTGTCATTGTGGCTGAGGAATAATAGTAGGGGCCAGGAGGCTGTGGACCAACACATCTCTCGCTTCTCCATGTCTTTGTTTTCAGCACGATGGTAGAGGAGAAGAGACTGCCATCCATTTTGTGCTGTAGACCAGTGGTGGCCAAACTTTGGCCCTCCAGATGTTCTGGACCACAACTCCCAGAATTCCAAGCCTGTACTGCCAAAGACAAAGACTGTGGGACTTGTGGTCCAAAACATCTGGAGGGCCAAAGTTTGGCCACCACTGCTGTAGACCCTTCTGTGTCAGAACAACATTTGCCATTTGCTCCAGCTCAGGGTTTGGGGAGAGTGACTTTTTGGAACTACAAATCCCATTACTCTCCCGACAGAGATCCCCATCTCTTTTGGCCTCATGGAGAGGGATGAAGGAATGGCAAGGCCACCCTCCACGCTCCACGGGAGGGCAAAGTATTTTTGTGTGGCGATCTTGATCGTGGAAGAGAAAGTGGATTAGAACAGAAGGAAACAAATTTGCCACCAAATTTTGCAGAGATAAGACTTTTAGGCAAATTATGTGAATTCCATGACACACAGACCATGGGATGCTTGTATTCCCTTAAGATTTCACCCCTAAAACTGTGGTGCCGACGTTCAGCTGCAAACAAGGAAAACTCATTTTTAAAAAGCGTCTTAATGGGCTCTCCCAGTTTGGCTTTGAAATTCAGCACTGCAATGTTCTGGGGCAGCATTAGTGGGAGAGGCAGCCGTTGGACTGCCCAGAGTGAGCATTGGTCAGATGGTGCGGTATAAAAATCAAATCAAATAAAAAATAAATTTGGCAGATTCTGGAGTCCCTCTACATCCGTTGTGGCGAATCTTCAGCACTCCAGATGTTTTGGACCACAACTCCCACAGTCCTTTGTCACTAGCAGTCTAGGCTTGGAATTCTGGGAGTTGTGGTCCAAAACATCTGGAGTCCCAAAGGTTCGCCACCACTGCCCTACATGATGGAATTGTTCTGCCTCCAGAATTATAACTGGCTGCCAATCATAGTAGTCTTTTGGCTTCAGCAAAAGTGCAAGATGCACTGCCTTATTTTAGCCCCATTTTCTGTGTGCTGTTGTTCTAATTAGACGTGGGCACTTGGCGTTTGTTTCCCCAGAGATATGAATGCAAACCAGTCTAACCTCCCGCACCAGCCCCTCACCAGTCTACTTGCAGCTCAGGAGTCCTTATCCTATACCAGCATGCCAATCTGGGAAGGAGCCCGGTTGGCCCATCAGGCTCCTTCCTGGAATGGCACATCAGGGCAGAAGGACCCCTGCGCTATGAACAGATCGGTGAGTGGCTCAGCCGCTTTGGAGAATGGCATTGGGCCACCATGGTCACCCCGTCTCCTGGCCTGTGTTACTGTGGTTTGTATTTGTATCTCCAGGGAAACAAATACTAAGGACCACTCTTGTGAAGGATTAATGGCAATAATCATGCCAATAAAGGGCTGAGGTATATTTTGATCTCCAGATATTTTAGATAACAATTCCCATGATCTCCACCCTTGGCTGTGTTGACTGTGGTTGTGGGGAACAGAAGTCCCCAACAAGTTTGCCCAATCTCAAGCTTTCTAGCAAAAGACTCTTCTCTCTCTCTCTCTCTCTCTCACACACACACACACACACACACACACACACACACACACACACACACACACACAGAGAGAGAGAGAGAGAGAGAGAGAGAGAGAGAGAGAGAGAGAGAGAGAGAGAGAGAGAGAGAGAGAGAGAGAGAGTTATCCATTGGCTGTCTCCGTTCCTCTTTGAGACCAGAGAAATCACCTGCTTATATATCTGATCCATCAGGGATTTCACATTGCAGACAGCATTTTCACAGAACATCACATCAATGGTGCCTCAATTACAGTGGATGCTTTTCCACAGTCAGCTCACACCTTCAACTGCCATCCATAAAAGTGCTGTTGAGCAATATAATCAAGCATTGAAGAAACCGAGTCATATGCATAAGAGTAGAAGAAAAACCCTGCTAGATCGGGGCAATGACTCATCTAAGATAGTATGCTGCTTCCCACCGAGACCTCCCAGCAAGCTCACAAGTAGGACGCGAAGGCAGCAGCCATCTTTATCATCTTAAAACGTCTTTTATTAAAATATGGACTGCCTCCAAATATAAAGATTTCATTTCCTTCCTTCCTTCCTTCCTTCCTTCCTTCCTTCCTTCCTTCCTTCCTTCCTTCCTTCCTTCCTTCCTTCCTTTGTATAACTTACTTGCTGGTGGTAATTCATTGAGTTTAATCAGAAATTATGGCCTGATGGTGGGTGGTCAAGTGCTGAACTACTTCTTTCCTTTATTAGTACCACCCTTTCCTTGTCCTTGCTGCAATCACACAGTATTGGCTGGCTGAAATCCTTGCTGAAAATGACAAAATCTCGAGAAGCCTTATAGTGAAAAGCCAACTAAAAATAAAAGAACAAATAAGACAAAAACTTTTTTGCACCTTCAAGACTGACTGTTGTGTTTTAATGTGAGTGTTAATGTGGACAAGTCAGCTCATAACATGGCAAATATTTATACCTGGCATTAAAATACAAACATCATGATTGATTGGTGAGAAAGTCAATGGGTGTTTTAACAGTGGGTTAAAAGGCTCTTTGAAATACAGTAAACCCCGCCGATCGCGGGGGTTAGGGACCTACCCCACGCCTGTTGGAGAAGTCTTGGGGTGGCATGCGCCGGCAGTGGCAGGGGGAATCTGACCTCCCGCCGCCGCCCACCCGCACCGCCTGAGACTTCTCCTCCGGGGCCGTCTCCATTGAAAAGCATTGCCAATGCATTTCAATGGAGAAAATTTTCCCCATTGGAAAACATTGGCTCAACCCTCCCAGGCAGCTCCGAGACTTCCCGGAGGGGCCCAGGGGGTGGCGGGGAGCCATGCGATGGAGGGGCCTTGGAGGGGCGGGGAGTGGAGAGCGACCTGATCACCCCCCCCAGCGGTGCAGGTACTGCGATCCTGCGATGTAGCGGGACCGCGGTACCTGAGCCGCGAAATGGCGGGGGGTGACTGTATAGGAATATTCGACTGAATCTTATGCTGTATAGGATATGACAGTGTTGGTGAATCTATGGCACGGGTTCCAAAGGTGGCACTCGGAGCCCTTTCTGTGGGCACGCGACATCGCCCCTTCACAGCCACCTGTATTCAAGTTAAATTGCTGTATTATACACTTTGCGAAAAATTAGTGGGTTTTGAATTGCAGTTTGAGCACTCGGTCTCTAAAAGATTCGCCTTCACTGGTATATAAGCTCCTCTCTCACTGAATAATAATGGTAGAATAACACCAGTGAGGAGACTGACCTTTTACAGTTGCTAATGACCTTTTCTTTATTGGATGTTTTGTAAACAGCTACAGGGAATTGTGAATTACCCTAGTCAATGGATGACCACAAGCTAGGGTACTCCACCGCCAAGCCGGACAAGTACTAAGAAAAAGAAGAAGAATGGATGACCACAAGCTCAACATGGCAATGGGTTAAGACTCTGGTGTGCGTTTGAAGCTTCTAAGGTGAGTCTGTTCAGGAGGAAAATATACCTGGGAGACAGAATATAGAACAATTATTGTAGTGTTTATATATGGTAATGTCCTAAAAAGCCTTGGCTAATGTTGAGTCTATTTAAACGAGTTTGCAGCATGCATATATATTTTATCTCAGCTGTCTATGGGTGCTTTTACACGACCCCTAAGATCTGCTGGCCACTTAAATTCGGACCAGAGATCTTGGGGGTTCGTCGCTCTTCCTGTGTTCCCACCCCCTCCACACTTCCTTGCTCCTGTGTGCGTGAGGGGAGGGAGAAAAACAGGGAGAAAAGAATGCAGGCTCACCTCCGTCTGCCGGTGGAAGCCGCCCCGAGCCCCATCCTTGTTGTGATTCCTGTCTCTTAAAGGGGCGGCAGGGACAAAAAACAAACACAAGGTGAGGAGAGCCCGGCACTCACTGCTTTACATCCGCATCAGAAATTTTTCACCCTCGGAGACCAGGTACTTTTAAAATGTGCTGGGATGCGCTTAGGTGGGCGTGGTCGCACTTAATTTCTTTAAAGTCCGGAGCTGGTGGGAAAACAATTTTAAACTCCGCATCTGTGAGCCCTTTGCGTCGGATTTTAGGGGTCGTGTAAAAGCGCCCAATCTCTGAATGAAATCAAGTGTGTTTACTCCAATTCTTAGGATGTGACTCGGAATTTAATGTAGATCAGTGGAAGTACAAAGCAGGACACATTCCTTTTAGTTTCCCAGTGCAACTCAATGGGAGCTTTACTAATTAGCTTGGTCCAGGATGTAAAATCAGATGGGAGAAAAAACACTCAAAAATGACTTGGCCCCAAATTTATCTCCAAAATGGTTTGATGGTGTTGTGCTTGGTCTTAAAGGTGTCCCTCAAAGGTAGAGCCAATGTTTTTTAGCCTGACAGTTCCCATTACGGTACCCTTTTTGTGTAAGGCTGGGAAACATCCCTGTCTGTTATTCCATACAATGGCTTTATGGATGGATAATCTGATTAGAGATTAGAAAAGTTATTTTTTTTTGGGGGGGGGGCAGGGGGCTACAACTCCTGAAATTCCCCAGCAATCATTATTTTGGTGTACAACTTTCTTGGTTCTATAAGGCTTAGATGCCCCCGGAGTCCTAGGTAACAAGATGCCTGCTTGCAAAAAAGCTTTGTGAAGTCTCATCTAGAGTTCTGTGTCTAGTTCTGGGCACCACTGTTTAAGAAGAATGCCAACAAACTGGAGCAAATTCAGAAGACAAAAATAAATAAATAGTTAGCCTTGAGGAAAAAAAGTCTTAGGGGAAATAGGACAGGACTTATAAACACTTAAATGGTATATATGCGGTCCAATGCAGTGAGGAGTGTTCAGACCTCTACATTGGAGAAACTAAACAGACATTAAACAGAAGGATGGCCCAACATAGGAGGGGTAACAGCTCAGGACCAGAATCAGCAGTACACCTCCACTTGAAGGACAAAGAGCACTCTTTCAAAGATGAGGATGTACACATACTGGACAAAGAAGAGAGGTGGTTTGAGAGAGGAGTCAGGGAAGCCATTCATGTGAGCATTGAAACCCCATCTCTCAACAGAGGTGGTGGCCTCAGGCATAGTCTATCTGCTACTTATCAGGGTGTGCTTTGCAAAGTACCGAGACAAATAAAAAAGCCGTCACCACCAAGGCCAAAGCTCAGGACCCATTCTTGATAGGTTTCAGCACCTTAGGCCATTGTTCACCTTAAGGCTATGGATATTATTGTCTCCCTAACGAGCCTATTCAGGCCATTGTTCATCTTATGAGCCTAATTCAGATCAGGGTGACAAGAGGTCAAAGCTGACTCACTATAAGATGTAGGACTCACACTAGCTGTATTCAGACTGATGAAGCTGTTTGAATGAGCAGCGAAATGTTTCTATCTCTCAAAAAGAAGTCCAGTAGCCATGACTCAACTTCCAGATAAACTCACCTGGATGACTGAGAATCTTCACAGATACTTAAATGGTAATACTTAAAAATAACAAACTTTATTTTTATGCCGCCTTTCTCCCCAAAGGGAGGGGCGTGATCTGTTCTTGATCATCCCAGAGAGAGCTGGGCACATAATAATGGGTTCAAATTATAGGAAGCTAGATTTAGGCTGAATATCAGGAGAAACCTCCCAACTGTTAGAGCAGTATGACAACGCAACCATTTACTTTGGGAGGCAATGAGTGTTGTAACATTGGGTGCATTCAAGAGAATATTGGCCAACTATCTGTCAGATGTGCTTTGACTTGGATTCCTGGATTTAAACATGATGTTGGACTTGATGGCTTTATAGGTCCTTTGAATTAAATTATTTATGATTCAAAATACAATGGGAGGAAGGAAGGAAGGAAGGAAGGAAGGAAGGAAGGAAGGAAGGAAGGAAGGAAGGAAGGAAGGAAGGAAGGAACATAAGAACATAAGAACATAAGAACATAAGAAGAACCATGCTGGATCAGGCCAAAGGCCCATCTAGTCCAGCTTCCTGTATCTCACAGTGGCCCCACCAGATGCGTCTGGGAGCGCATGAGACTAGATATCTGTCTCCTGATACCACTCCCCTGCATCTGGTCCTTGAGGTACCCCGGTTTTAAGATTGGAGATTATACATCTCCCTCATGGTGTGTAAACTGTGATGGACTTTTCCTCCAGGACTCTGTCCAATCCCCTTTTGAAGGCATCCAGGCCAGATGCCATCACCACTTTCTGTGGCAGGGAGCTCCACAGACTAACAACGCACTGGGTGAAAAAATATTTTCTTTTGTCTGTTCTTACTCTCCCAGCCCACAATTTGAGTGGATGTCCCCTAGATCTGGTATTTTGTGAGAGGGAGAGGAGCTTCCCTCTATCCACTTGACTCATGCCCTGCATTATTTTGTACGTCTCAATCATATCCCCCCTCAGGCTCCTTTTTTCCAGACTAAAAAGCCCCAAATGTTTTAACCTTTCCTCATAAGGGAGGTTCCCCAGCCCAGTCATCATTTTAGTCGCTCTCTTCTACACCTTTTCCAGGTCCACTATGTCTTTTTTGATATGCGGAAGACTAGAATTGTACACAATACTCCAGGTGGGGAAAATGAACTCCAGGAAGGGAAAATGAACAAAGAAAAACAGGACACTCCTGTCTTTCAGTCTTCTGTTCAAAACTCCTAATTCCAAAGGTCAAATATGTCGGCAGCCAAATGAAAAACAATGATATGCACAAACACACAACTTCACTTTCTTCACTGCCTTTTCTTTCCCCTCCAGTATTTGCTGTTGTTACCACTGTCTCCTTCGGCTTATGGCAACCCTATGAATGAATGATCTCCAAAATATCCTGTCCTCAAGGTAATAAGAATCAAAGTAATAAGAGTCTAATTCCTGCTCCCAGGGAAATAGAAAGCTCCTTTCCTTTCTTAATCCTCTCTCTTTCTAAATGGAAACTTTTCACTAGCACAGCTCCTTTCTAAGGATTTCCCCATGCTTTGGGCTAAATCAAACAGACCATAAGGGTTACACTGAGTGGAGAGTTTCGGGAGCTCTCTGGCAGGGAGGCAATTTTATCATGCTCTGGGTCTGATACACTATAGAAGAATGCCTTCTGTTCTTGCTAGATTAATTGACTGAACACCGCTTCTTCTTCACTTCATAGAATCATAGAATCATAGAGTTGGAAGGAGCCTAGAAGGCAATCGAGTCCAACACCCCACTCAAGTCAGGAATCCGAACCAAAGCAGGTCTAACAGATGATTGGTCCAATTTTATCTTTGTCTTCCGTGCTGGGGTTCCCACCAACTCCCGAGGTCATTGGTTCCATTGCTGTACTTCTCTAACAGTTAAGAAGTTTTTCCTCATTGCCTAAATCTGGGTTTGTTGCTTTATCCAATTTTGACATGTCCAGGACCTAGTCATCTCCTAGTGGAAGTGTCTCCTGCCAAAATTTTGGGGGTGCGACTAGCTCCTCTCTGCTGCTTACACACCGGAGGAGGATTTAGCTGCACATAGTTTTAATTGTGTGAGCTCCTCTGGAACCAATGTTGATGAAGACGAATGGAGAAATATTTAAACTGAGAACTCTTTTGCAAAGTGTCTTATTTTCAGCTGCTGGCAGGAAGTGGGGGTGGGGAGAAGGTCTCTTTGAAGACACTGGCCAGTCCCTGGTTGGTTTTCAGTAGATCATCAAACATGGCTGATTCAATCTGATCAAGAATGAGGTGGGGATTAAACAAATCTTTGCCCAAATCCAGCGCACATCAATGCCAAACACCCAGTGCGTTTTTCCTCCTCCCTCTGTTTACACTCTAGCTGATAAACCCAAGCTTAACAGACCGGGTATACATGAGAAGATTGACCTTTTGTTGTTAACCCAAGTAGACAATGATGTGGTGGGAAAATGGGACCATAGTCAGTTTAATGGGGAAACTCTTTGGCTTAGAATGATCTCTCACTTCACTTCACAGCGAATTACTGCTGCTGTCGCAAGGCTCTGTTGGCAGATTCGGTCTATATCTTTTGACAACTGTGGCAATTCTTTTTTTTTAAAAAAGTCAATGAATTTGTTGGCATGTTGGCATGCCAGGTTCACCGTCTGCCAACAGTCAATCTTGTACTGTAGAAACAAGACAGGTAAACACACCGGATATAATTAAATGTTTTCCAGTGTACTCCCACTGCCCTGACAGGGGAAGGTATTTAGACAGACTAATGCATCAGCTCCCAAGACCTTTTTGTTAAGGGTGAGCCGAGTTCGTGTCTCAAAGCTGTTGTTCAGATTAGCACCTAATGGCCCAGAGGCCGGGTGTGCATTCTGCATGCTGGCTTTTACTTGCAGAGAAGCATGGCGCATGGCAGGTATCAGAGGAAGGTGGCAGACGTCGGAGATGGTGTTGGAAGAGAAGAGTTTACGGATAGTGTATTTCTCCCATTCTGCCAAAGAGCAATGTCGGTGAGGGTCAAAGGGGCTCCTTTGCTCAGGCTGTCTGGCAGAGGACTCTGCAGGTGGTGAGAGAGAGGCCTTTCGTAGGTCACGTCACGCTCGGTGAGAGAAGATGTCAAACCAAGCAGAGTTCCTTACAGTTTTATAAAGGACACACACCTCCCCTTTTCCTTTGAGCAGTAATAACCGACAATCAGCAATTTTATTCTGTTAGCAATTGTTTGTGTTCGGAATATTTATTTATTTATTTTACTTACTTACTTACTTACTTACTTACTTACTTACTTACTTACTTACTTACTTACTTACTGTGGCCCTCTAGCCCAAAGGCTGCTCTGTATGGTTTACAAAGTGAAGAATACAAATCATAAAACCCATACAGTAAATATATACAAATCAAAAACAAAATAAAATACCAAATAACAAAAGTGACTGTAATCAATGTAATAACAATAACAATAGCAACAATTACAATAACATTATTATTATTATTATTATTATTATTATTATTATTATTATTATTATTATTATTATTATTATTATTATTATTATACGAGAAAAATACACTCTACATCAGTGGTCCCCAACCATGGGTCCTCAGATGGCTCTCGTCAGAAGAGCCCCATGGCACAGTGGTTAAATGCCTGTCCAGCAGGTAAAACTGTGGTCACAACCTGGGGTTCCATCCCAAGTAGCAGGCTCATGGTTGACTCAGCCGTCCATCCTTCCGAGGTCGGTAAAATGAGTACCCAGCTTGCTGGGAGGGGGGCAATGTGTAGGTTAGTTCTGTTAGGCTAAATTAGGCTAGATTAGGTTGATTTGAATCAGTAGAATTTACAGAGCAGTTGCATCCCCAAATAACCATTGGTTCAGTGGGTCTACTCCAGCTGCAATTTATTACACCTAGCAACAGGATTCTGGCCACTTTATCAATGAGATCATAGAATCATAGAGTTGGAAAGGGCCAATAAGGCCATCGGGTCCAACTCCTGCTCAGCGCAGGAATCCACATCGAAGCAGATCTGACAGATGGTTGTCTAATTTTCTCTCAAATGGCTCCCATGGTGGAGTGCTCACCACCTCCTGATGTAATTCGTTCCTTTGCCCCGTGGCGCAGTGGTTCAATGCCTGTACTGCAAGTAAAACTGTGCTCACGACCTGGGGTTCAATCCGAGGAAGCAGGCTCATGGTTGACCACTCAGCCTTCCATCAGTAAAATGGTCAGTAAAATGAGTACCAGGTCGGTAACATGAGTGCCCAGCTTGCTGGGGGGGGGGCAATGTGTAGCCTGCATACTGTAATTAAACTGTAAACTGCCCAGAGACTACTTGAAGTGACATGGGGCAGTATATAAGCACTTTAAGGTGAACACAATAGGATGCCTGCGATTCCATAATGTTGAAAAAGGAAGAGAGCGAGAGCAAGAACGAGTGAGAGCCCTCCAGTTGGAACTGGAAAGCAGGGCTGAAACTAGGTTTGTTATTTCTTCTTTTCATATATTGCTTAAACAAGTACAGTATGTATCTTTGGAATGCTCCAACATTGGAGGCATTTAAAAGAAATTTAGACAACTACTGTGCAGATATCCTTTGATTTGCATTCCTGCCTTGAGTAAGGCATTGGAATGGTTAGTGGTTAGCACAGTGGTTAAATGCCTGTTCTGCAGGTAAAACTGTGCTCACGACCTGGGGTTCAATCCCAGGTAGCAGGCTCAAGGTTCATTCAGCCTTCCATCCTTCAAGGTCGGTAAAATGAGTACCCGGCTTGCTGGGTGGAGGGAGCAATGTGTAGCCTGCACACTGTAATTAAAACTGTAAACCGCCCAGAGACTACTTGAAGTGGTATGGGACGGTATATAAGCAGAACACTTTAATGCTTTTAGATATTTTCTGATACTCAGCGAGGATATTGATGGTCCACCAACAACCTTTTTGTAGATCCGGCAATGATAATGGTCATCTTAGAACTGCAGAGCCGGAAGGCGCCATATGGATCATTGAGTCCCGCCCCTGTCAAGGAGGCCCAATGGGGAATCGAACTCCCAACCTCTGGCTCTGCAGCCAGAGACCTAAACCACTGAGCTATCCAGCACTGCTCCTTGATCTACTAGTGTTCACCTTACTAGCTCCTGCAACCTTCTTTTGTGCTAAGTCCCTTCCCCTACCATCCCTGCCTTCGACTTGAAAACCTGCCATAACATAAGAACATAAGAACATAAGAACTCTTAAGACAGTTTCAAGTTAAATTAGTAAATAATTGATATTGAAGACTGTTTTCAGATTTTGTGGGAACAGAGAAAATATAGTGGGTTGATGATATCCATCATGTGTCTAGGGTTGTAGATTAGACAGACTAGCTTGACTTTGTACTTCATTATCTTAATTTCTTGTATTAGACAAAAATAGATGTAAGCCTATACCCATTATGTATCGAATTAGTCAAATATAATCTAAGCTGTTTTATTAAATGAAGAATTAAGTTTTTAAGACTGGGAACATTACTAATATTAAACTAGTTAATACAATATTGTAATCTACTATATGTATCTTGTGTACTGGATGAAGACAGATATAAACAGAGATGAATATGATATTGATGGAAAAACATTAGAATATTAATGGTAAAATATTTAGCAAATATGGAAACATGAAAATGACTTGTTTAAGATGGAAAGAGAATCATGAAACAACTAGGCCAATCTATGGTGAAAAACCTTTGATATAGGCAACATGGCAGGATATATAGCATATAGTATCTGTTTTTATTTTGTTTTAAAAAATAAAAAAAATAAAAAAGAAATATGAACATAAGAAGAGCCATGCTGGATCAGGCCAAAGGCTCATCTAGTCCAGCTTCCCGTATCTCACAGTGGCCCCACCAAATGCTTATGGGAGTGCATGAGACTAGATGTCTATCTCCTGATACCACTCCCCTGCAATTGGTCCTTGAAGTACCCCAGTTTTAAGCCTGGAGATGACACATCCCCATCATGGTTTGTAACCTGTGATGGACATTTCCTCCAGGAATCTGTCCAATCCCCTTTTGAAGGCATCCAGGCCAGATGCCATCACCACATCCTGTGGCAGGGAGTTCCACAGACTAACAACATGCTGGGTAAAAAAACATTTTCTTTTGTCTGTTCTCACTCTCCCAGCCCTCAATTTGAGTGGATGGATGTCCCCTAGTTCTGGTATTTTGTGAGAGGGAGAAAAGTGTCCCTCTATCCACTTGACTCATGCCCTGCATTATTTTGTAAGTCTCAATCATATTCCCCCTCAGGTGCCTTTTTTTCCAGACTACGGAGGTGCCCCAGCCCAGTAATCATTTTAGTCGCTCTCTTTTGCACCTTTTCCAGTTCCACTATGTCCAGCCCACATCTATACACTTATCTTTTGTCCCACACCTTCGCAAAGCTCTAGGTTCCCCCTTCCCCTTCTTTGTCATCCTGCAAAAAATACTTACAGCAGGCAGGCAATAAAAGAAAGACAGCTACATACAGTAAACACAGTAAAATCCAAAGCATCGTTGAAGCCATTTACAAACAGCAGCTGAACCCGGCCGCTGACATCTCAAGTTTTCTAACGCTGTCAAGGACTGTGCCCTCTTATGAGTAATATGTTGCCTGCAATTACGTCTAGGCAATT
This sequence comes from Phrynocephalus forsythii, assembly GCA_029282475.1. Lineage (NCBI taxonomy): Eukaryota > Metazoa > Chordata > Lepidosauria > Squamata > Agamidae > Phrynocephalus > Phrynocephalus forsythii. Next base: position 9,430,848 of record JAPFRF010000010.1, read on the forward strand.
AGATGGAAGGTCCTGTTAAGTGTACAGGGGGCTATATTCTCCCTTGCCAGGGCCTTACGGTTCCCCCTCCTCTTGAATTATTTATCATTTAACTCCGTAAAGGCACTGCGGCGTTGTTGCTGCTGTTTCTTTTTAATGACTACGGGAATAATTGGGGGTGGGGGAGAGGGATGTTTCATGGTGTTGCATGAACCTAAAAGGAAGAATGTGGATATACGGTATTGTAGAAAGGCGAGAAGGAGAGGACAGGTCCAAGCATGCTATTAAAAAAAAGAGCATTAAAAAAAAAGCTTCTAGAGATTTCGTTTGGTTACTCCAAGGGCCTTTTCACACGACCCCTAAGATCCGCTGGCCACTTAAATTCGGACCAGGGATCTTGGGGGTTCGTTGCTCTTCCTGCGTCCCCACCCCTCCGCACTTCCTTGCTCCTGTCTGCCTGAGGGGAGGGAGGAAGAAAGAGAGGAAAAAATGCAGGCTCACCTCCGAAGCCGCCCGGAGCCCCACCGTCTGTCCCGATTCCTTCTCTTCTGTTTCTTTTTTTTGCCTCCCACCCCTTCTCTTAAAGGGGCGGGAGGCAAAAAAAAAACGAGGAGAGCCCCGCACTCACCAGATTAAATCCGGACCTGGGGATTTTCACCCTCCGAGAGCAGGTACAAGAAAAGTGCGCTGGGACGCGCTTAGGTGGGCGTGGTCGCACTTAATTTCCTGCAAACTGCAGAGCTGGTGGGGAAACAATTGTAAGCTCCGGAGCTGGCAGCCATTTGCTGCGGAGTTTAGGGGTCGTGTACAAATACCCCAAGAAAAATTGGCGCAGAAAGGTGAGAATCATTCCTGTAGGCAAGCAGAAGCCTTACTTGATGAACTGTCTCTGACCTTCGTCTGCTAGGAAGTTAGAATGTTTGTGAACATTCCATGAGTGTGTGATTCAGCCTGTGAATAATGTCCCCCAATAGAATCAGGTAAAGACGGATTGGCTCTCCACCAAGATAAATGTGTTCAAAGTGAATCTTCCCAATAATTAAAGGTTTTTTATTTTCCTTTTTTTGCAGCAAACAAGGGGAAGCAGACTGAAAAAAACTGGGATAGTTTTAAAAAGAGCAGAAAATAATAATAATACCGTTTTCATGGGTGCTTCCTTTGTTGTGATTTTTGTGACATGATATTTGGTGAAATGAGTACAATGTGATGCGTACGTCTTATACGCAATGGGACTGTCCCCTTATTCATCGCAGCTTCCATAATGTGTGCCAGGCAAGGAAAATAAAAATGGAGTGCACAGCTGCTATTACAGTCTGGAGGCCCACACTGTATATACCAAACTGGCGATACAGGCTTATGACTGCCAGTAATTCTACCTCCTGATGATCATATAGAGTGTGGTCTCCACTTAGGGGTTTGATGTTGGCTTGACTCTCTCTCTCTCTCTCTCTATATATATATATATATATATATATATATATATATATCCCGTGTAGAAATCTGGTTGTTTTGGCGACGTTTCGACGAGGTCTCACTCGTCATCTTCAGGCTGGTGTTCTGGCTTCTTTCTTCTTGAAGCAAAGCGTGATCTCAGTTGAAGTCCTTCTATAAATACTGCTGGGGGTGTGTGGTTTGCTTGCTCTGTTGCTGATTGTAGGTTCCTTTGTTCCTTTGTTCTTTTGTGATCTGCTGTGTGGCTGAGGCGATCGTTAAGGGATTAACTGCTGGTGGCTGTTTAGATGGCTGTTTAGATGCTGGTGGGTTAGATGGCTGTTGGGTTCTGGCAGTATCCTGGGCTTTGGTGGAGTGGGGTCCTGTGTCTTGTGAATTCATTTTGGTCTGGCTACGTGTCTGTGGTCTCCCAATGTTTTTGGGGTGTGTGAGTGTGCTCCATGTGGTGACTGGAGTGGGGTGCCGCAGTAGATGGTGCAGTCGTGGTTTTGTTATTGGATGGTGGTTTCGTTTCATCTGTGGGAAGGGTCTGGGTTTGTGTTTGGTGTGGATGGAAGGTGGTGGCATCTTGTGTCCTTTTGGACCTGGTGTCAGTCTTTGTGACAGAGGCTCGTCTGTTGACCAGGGCTAGTTTCCAGATGTCAGGCAAGCGGGAGGTGTCATCACGTTTATTCATGTTGTTTGGGTGTTTCTCTATTTCAATGGCTTCCATGATTATTCGACTGTTGAAGTGTTCAGTTTTGGAGATGAGTTTGGTTCTTTCAAAGTCAATTTCATGACCTGTTGTTTTTATGTGCTGGAAAGAGAGGAAGATTTTTCTTCTTTTTTGACTGCGTTCTTGTGTTCTGCGATGCGTGCGCTTATTCTCCTGTTTGTCTGTCCGATGTATGTGGCTGGACAGACTTTGCATGGTATTTCGTAGACTCCTTGGTTTTCTAGCTCAATCTTGTCTTTGGGGTTTCTTAAAATGTTGGCTATTTTTGGTCGGTGCAAAAGGCTGTCTTGATATTGTGTTTGTGGAGAATTTTGCTGATTTTGTCTGTGGTGCCTTTGATGTAAGGGAGGAGGGCGGTGCCGTTGTTCTCTTCTGTTTCTTGGTTCTTGGGGGGTGTTTCCTTTTGGATTAGTTTGGTGATGGTGTTTTTTTGGAATCCGTTCGCAATTAAAACATTCGAGAGAGTGAATTCAGTTTTAGGTGGTCTTTGTCAGCGAGGCGTTTGGTTCTGGAGATGAGGGTTTTGCTACGGAGTTGATCTGTGCAGGGTGGTGGTGTGATTGTGCATTTAAGTAGCGGCTTGTATGTGTTTTTTTCTGGTAGATGGTATGTCCTAAGGAGCCGTCGGGTTTTTTGTAGATTAGGACGTCCAGGAAGGGAAGTTGGTTGTTGGCTTCTATTTCCATAGTGAATTGTATTTGGGGGTGTAGGCTGTTGAGATGTGAGGAAATTGTTCAGTTTATCTTTCCCGTGTGGCCAGATAACAAAGGTGTCGTCAACATATCTGAGCCAGAGTTTGGGTTTATGTTCGGACTTCTGTAACGCGTTGGTTTCAAAGTGTTCCATATATAGGTTTGCGATGACCGGTGAGAGGGGTGATCCCATGGGTGCTCCTTCTATCTGTTTGTATCTTTGTCCATTGTGGATGAAGTATGTGTTGGTTAGGCAGTGGTTGGTCAGATCTAGGATGTGCTTGGGGGGGTTGTATTTGTTGTGGATAGCTGTCAAGGCTTCTTGAATGGGCACTTGTGTGAAGAGCGAAACAACATCGAAGCTCACGAGTAGGTCATTGGGTTGTAGGTCTTGTTTCTTTATAATTTCTATGAAGTGGAACGAGTTTTGTACGTATGAAGTGATGGATTCTGCATAGGGCTGGAGTTGTTTGGCAAGAAATTTGGCGAGGTTTTGTAGAGGTGAGCCTAAGGAGCTGACTATGGGTCTGAGAGGTGTTCCTTCTTTGTGAATCTTGGGGAGGCCGTAGAGCTTGGGGCATCTGGATGATTTCTCTCTGGGGATGATGCTTGGCTTGATTTCTTCACTTAAGGGAGAGGCTTTTATTTTGGCTTTGGTGATTTTTTCCAGGTAGGTGGTGGGGTCTGTGTTCAAAGGTATGTAAGCAGCCCACCAGCCATCTAACCCACCAGCATCTAAACAGCCATCTAAACAGCCACCAGCAGTTAATCCCTTAACGATCGCCTCAGCCACACAGCAGATCACAAAAGAACAAAGGAACAAAGGAACCTACAATCAGCAACAGAGCAAGCAAACCACACCCCCCCAGCAGTATTTATAGAAGGACTTCAACTGAGATCACGCTTTGCTTCAAGAAGAAAGAAGCCAGAACACCAGCCTGAAGATGACGAGTGAGACCTCGTCGAAACGTCGCCAAAACAACCAGATTTTCACGGGAAGAAACCCGAATCCACCCTAACATGCATACCTATACCCGTGAAAATCTACGAAAAACATATATATATATATATATATATATATATATATATATATATATATATATATATATATATATATATATATATATATATATATATATATATATATATATATATATATATATATATATATATATATATATATATATATATATATATATATATATATATATATATATATATATGCATGTTAGGGTGGATTCGGGTTTCTTCCCGTGTAGAAATCTGGTTGTTTTGGCGACGTTTCGACGAGGTCTCACTCGTCATCTTCAGGCTGGTGTTCTGGCTTCTTTCTTCTTGAAGCAAAGTGTGGTCTCAGTTGAAGTCATTCTATAAATACTGCTGGGGGTGTGTGGTTTGCTTGCTCTGTTGCTGATTGTAGGTTCCTTTGTTCCTTTGTTCTTTTGTGATCTGCTGTGTGGCTGAGGCGATCGTTAAGGGATTAACTGCTGATGGCTGTTTAGATGGCTGTTTACATGCTGGTGGGTTAGATGGCTGGTAGGTTCTGGCAGTATCCTGGGCTTTGGTGGAGTGGGGTCCTGTGTCTTGTGAATTCATTTTGGTCTGGCTACGTGTCTGTGGTCTCCCAATGTTTTTTGGGGTGTGTGAGTGTGCTCCATGTGGTGACTGGAGTGGGGTGCCGCAGTAGATGGTGCAGTCGTGGTTTTGTTATTGGATGGTGGTTTCGTTTCATCTGTGGGAAGGGTCTGGGTTTGTGTTTGGTGTGGATGGAAGGTGGTGGCATCTTGTGTCCTTTGGACCTGGTGTCAGTCTTTGTGACAGAGGCTCGTCTGTTGACCAGGGCTAGTTTCCAGATGTCAGGCAAGCGGGAGGTGTCATCACGTTTATTCATGTTGTTTGGGTGTTTCTCTATTTCAATGGCTTCCATGATTATTCGACTGTTGAAGTGTTCAGTTTTGGAGATGAGTTTGGTTCTTTCAAAGTCAATTTCATGACCTGTTGTTTTTATGTGCTGGAAGAGAGAGGAAGATTTTTCTTCTTTTTGACTGCGTTCTTGTGTTCTGCGATGCGTGCGCTTATTCTCCTGTTTGTTTGTCCGATGTATGTGGCTGGACAGACTTTGCATGGTATTTCGTAGACTCCTTGGTTTTCTAGCTCAATCTTGTCTTTGGGGTTTCTTAAGATGTTGGCTATTTTCCACAAACTGGAAAAACGCCAGAAGCCCAACCCCCCCACACAACAGCCCATGAAACAAACAGTTCACAACATATCAGACAGGACACTCACCATCGCAGAGACCAAAGTCCTTTCCAAAGGATTCAACTTTGCAATCGCCCCCAGACACATCCCCACCGAAAACATCATATGCGGAGTGGAAGCCAGCCTAACCAAAATCAACCCAGATGAAGCCAACAAAATCAGACTCGAAGTCACCAATGTCCTCTGCTCCAGCAAACCACCCAGAAGCAATTTACACAAAGAAGAACAAAAAGCCCTCTCCAACCTGAGGAAAGACAACAACATAATCATTCTCCCAGCAGACAAAGGCAATGCCACAGTGGTGATGAACACATCCGACTACCAAGCCAAATTATCCAACCTACTACAAGACCCTGCTTACATACCTTTGAACACAGACCCCACCACCTACCTGGAAAAAACCACCAAAGCCAAAATAAAAGCCTCTCCCTTAAGTGAAGAAATCAAGCCAAGCATCATCCCCAGAGAGAAATCATCCAGATGCCCCAAGCTCTACGGCCTCCCCAAGATTCACAAAGAAGGAACACCTCTCAGACCCATAGTCAGCTCCATAGGCTCACCTCTACAAAACCTCGCCAAATTTCTTGCCAAACAACTCCAGCCCTATGCAGAATCCATCACTTCATACGTACAAAACTCGTTCCACTTCATAGAAATTATAAAGAAACAAGACCTACAACCCAATGACCTACTCGTGAGCTTCGATGTTGTTTCGCTCTTCACACAAGTGCCCATTCAAGAAGCCTTGACAGCTATCCACAACAAATACAACCCCCAAACACATCCTAGATCTGACCAACCACTGCCTAACCAACACATACTTCATCCACAATGGACAAAGATACAAACAGATAGAAGGAGCACCCATGGGATCACCCCTCTCACCGGTCATCGCAAACCTATATATGGAACACTTTGAAACCAACGCGTTACAGAAGTCCGAACATAAACCCAAACTCTGGCTCAGATATGTTGACGACACCTTTGTTATCTGGCCACACGGGAAAGATAAACTGAACAACTTCCTCACACATCTCAACAGCCTACACCCCAAAATACAATTCACTATGGAAATAGAAGCCAACAACCAACTTCCCTTCCTGGACGTCCTAATCTACAAAAACCCGACGGCTCCTTAGGACATACCATCTACCAGAAAAAACACATACAAACCGCTACTTAAATGCACAATCACACCACCACCCTGCACAGATCAACTCCGTAGCAAAAACCTCATCTCCAGAACCAAACGCCTCGCTGACAAAGACCACCTAAAAACTGAATTACACACTCTCTCGAATGTTTTAATTGCGAACGGATTCCAAAAAAACACCATCACCAAACTAATCCAAAAGGAAACACCCCCAAGAACCAAGAAACAGAAGAGAACAACGGCACCGCCCTCCTCCCTTACATCAAAGGCACCACAGACAAAATCAGCAAAATTCTCCACAAACACAATATCAAGACAGCCTTTTGCACCGACCAAAAAATAGCCAACATCTTAAGAAACCCCAAAGACAAGATTGAGCTAGAAAACCAAGGAGTCTACGAAATACCATGCAAAGTCTGTCCAGCCACATACATCGGACAAACAAACAGGAGAATAAGCGCACGCATCGCAGAACACAAGAACGCAGTCAAAAAGAAGAAAAATCTTCCTCTCTCTTCCAGCACATAAAAACAACAGGTCATGAAATTGACTTTGAAAGAACCAAACTCATCTCCAAAACTGAACACTTCAACAGTCGAATAATCATGGAAGCCATTGAAATAGAGAAACACCCAAACAACATGAATAAACGTGATGACACCTCCGCTTGCCTGACATCTGGAAACTAGCCCTGGTCAACAGACGAGCCTCTGTCACAAAGACTGACACCAGGTCCAAAAGGACACAAGATGCCACCACCTTCCATCCACACCAAACACAAACCCAGACCCTTCCCACAGATGAAACGAAACCACCATCCAATAACAAAACCACGACTGCACCATCTACTGCGGCACCCCACTCCAGTCACCACATGGAGCACACTCACACACCCAAAAAAACATTGGGAGACCACAGACACGTAGCCAGACCAAAATGAATTCACAAGACACAGGACCCCACTCCACCAAAGCCCAGGATACTGCCAGAACCTACCAGCCATCTAACCCACCAGCATGTAAACAGCCATCTAAACAGCCATCAGCAGTTAATCCCTTAACGATCGCCTCAGCCACACAGCAGATCACAAAAGAACAAAGGAACAAAGGAACCTACAATCAGCAACAGAGCAAGCAAACCACACACCCCCAGCAGTATTTATAGAATGACTTCAACTGAGACCACACTTTGCTTCAAGAAGAAAGAAGCCAGAACACCAGCCTGAAGATGACGAGTGAGACCTCGTCGAAACGTCGCCAAAACAACCAGATTTCTACACGGGAAGAAACCCGAATCCACCCTAACATGCATACCTATACCCGTGAAAATCTACGAAAACATATATATATATATATATATATACACTATAGCCGCTTAGAGTACACAATGTAGATAAGCGGGGTATAAATGCAACAAATAAATAAATAAATAAATAATAAATATTTATATAACAGTCCTGTTTGTATTTTGTGGCCTTTATCAAAAGTTTTACACTGTTTTTAACATGTTTTATTCTGGCAAATCGTTTTATTTTGGCAAATCATTTTATTCTGGCAAATTGATATTTTGGTATTTCTTGATTTGGTTAACAACCGTAAATAAAGATTCATTCATTCATTCATTCATTCATTCAAACTGGCGAAATAGTTTTTGGCAAGTTTCTTCAACTAATTCTTCTTGAAGACATTTTTGCCCATAAATGCCTCTGATCTAACCTGATGGAAACCTTTAGAAACAATGGGAATAAAGGTGTCAGACGTAGGGGATGCTGATTAAAGGAAATTAGGACATTTTCTCAGAGGGCAAAGGTGCAAGTGTAGTTGACCCTCTGGCTGAATTGTTGTGCAAACAAGGGGTGGGAAGTCCATTGCTGTAAGTTAAGCATCCTCTCTAGACATTATCTATAGTTTCCATTAGAGATGGGCACCAAAAAACCCACAACAACAAAATGCTGTTTCGTCATTATGTAACAAATTGATTCATTGCGTAACAAAACAGTAGAATGCATTTCGTGATGAAATGAAACAAACTGCCATTTTTGGCACTGAAAATGAAACAATTCATCCTAGAGGCACCACATTGAGTGGGTAGCTTCCATGGACTCTTCCTTTTAAGCCCTCCAAATTTGGAGAGTTTTGGAGTTCAGGGGGCCGGGTTCTTCCACTCCAAAATGGGCCCCTCCCAGGAAAAAAAAATTGTAATTGGAATGAATATGTACTCAAAATTAGTGATCCTTCCCAGGCATCTAGTGGCATGGAAATCACAGGGGAGCTTCCTTAAGCTCCTTCCTTTAAGCCCTCCAAATTTGGTATTCCAAGGCACATTGGGCTGTATCAGACCTTCTGTTGCAGTGCACCAACTGGCAGGTGGGTTTTAAACATTGGGCTATATCCGACCTTCAGGTATGAAGAGAGAGCGTGGACCTCCCTGGTACAGTGACACCCCGCCTGTCACAGGGTTTAGGGACCCGATCCCACCCGCGATAATTGAAAATCCACAATATGCAGATGCAGGTTGGGTCGGGCCTGGGGGCTACCTGCGGGCCCTTGTTCTTACCCTCAGCCTGGCACTGCCCCGAAGGGGCCTGCGAGGGCCTTTCCAGGCCTTCCAGAAGCCCTCACAGGGCCTCCCTGCGAACCGGAAGTGGCTTCCGGTAAACCGGAAGTCACTTCTGGATCACCGAAAATCATTTCTGAGGCCTCCAACAGGCCTAGAAAGCCCCTTGGAGGCCTCAGAAATGATTTTCTGCAAATTGGAAGTGACTTCAGGTTCACATGGAAGCCATTTTCAGGCCTCCAGAAGGCCCAGTAAGGCTCTTGCAGGCCCATTCAGGGCAGTGCCGGTCCTGGGATAAGTATGGGAGGCCTGAAACAGGCCTTCCCCCCTTACCCCAGGGGGCCTTTTTTCATATACTGCAGTCCCGCAATATAGTGGGACCACAGTATATGAACTGTGAACAGGCGGGGGACCACTGCATGTCCAAGGCAAGTCTTACAAACATTGGGCCATATCAGACCCTCAGGTTTAAGAGATCTCCCTGGTATGTCCAAGGCTGGGCAGGAAATATTGTGTCCTTTCAGACCCTCTAGTGGCACAGCCTGGAAGAATTGTGTGGCAGGAATCAGCTGGAGGAAGGCTGTTTTGCAGTTCATAGTGCTGGGTGGTGCACTATGGTTTGGGGGAGGGGAACCTCAATACAGAAAGATTGAGCCTAATAAAGGACAATCTTTCCACGGTGCTTGGGTTCCAGGCATGAGCGGCGAGGTCTCAAAATGTCACTAAGTTGTGAGAATACTCGCTCACTGGATGCTGGTGGGTGGAATGGAAAGGAGGTCCATCGCCATGCTGGACAACTGGAGCCTGGTATCAGAGGGATCTGCCAAGGGTGGCTGGAGGGGCTCACCCATGTGGTTCCTGACCATGGCCTATGCCGAATGCTCTGATGGCCTCTCCTCCACAGAGCTGGACACTACCCAGGCGCTGACTGAGGCCAAGTATGGTGGCTTACTGGGCCTCTAGTTGGCACACCCTGATAGGGAGGACTCCTGGGGTGAGCCCTCCCCCAACTCGGCCTGGTGTCCCTGCATCTCTGGCAGTGCATGCTCACCTTGTGCTTCCACGACCTTGCATATATCAAGGGACAGCTTTGCATTCCATCCCTGAATCTCTGCAAGGCAGCTAGCCAAGGACCCCTTGATGCGAGGATCGCACAGGCAAGACAGCTGCTATACCCTGTCCCCACATAGTGGATGTAGTCATTCCAGATGCCACAACCCAGCAGGGAGGGAGAGAGCGAGCCAACATTGGCTCACTTGTGATCATGTAACCTGCTCCAGTGCTCGTACTGCAAGACATTGCTTGTTGATTAAGGCAAAATTTAGAAGAAATGGCTTATCTTGCAAAACACTGGTAAACCAAGGTACTCGTAAACCAAGGTATTACTGTACCACCTATTGGTCGACATAAATTGTAGTTGATTTGATGTCTCAAAATTATTTAGATGGCTAGACAGCTTAGTGGTTTAGGTATCTAGTTGTGGACATCACAAATTGGGAGTTTGATTCCCTACTGGGTCTTCCAAGAGAAAAATTAGCCTGTGTGGCCTTGGACAAGCTACACAGCCCCAGGATTCCCAGAAGAAGGGAACAGTAATCTATTCCTGATCATTTCTCTATCTGGAAGACTTGAAAAGAGTCCTGATTTGATGACATTATTAGTATTATTAAAAACAAATTAAGATACCTAGATTTCTGGTGAGTACTATGGCCAGGGCCGGCGCTAGGGTTTTTCGCGCCTTAGGCGAGGGGCGGGGGCGGGCGGAAGGGGGCGGGCAGTGGTGGCGCGGGGAGGGGTCAGGCGGCGGCAGGTGGCGGTCCGGGGTGGTGGGGCGGCAGCGGGGGTCGGGGGGGGGCGGCGGCAGCAGCGGGCGGGGTCCGGGGCGGTGGGGGGCGGTGGGGGGCAGGCAGCGGCGGCGGGCAGAGGGGGACGGGCGGCGGGGGGCAGCAGGCTGGGCAGCGCCCCCTGTCCATTTTGGCACGCTAGGCAACTGCCTAGTTCGCCTTAATGGACGCGCCGGCCCTGACTACGGCAGAGTCCAAGTAGAAACCAATAGTTCTCACATACATGAACAGAGACAAGGGGCTCCTTTTCTTTACAAGGTTCATTTAGACTTCATGCAAAAAGTGTCTACTGTTATACTGTAGCTGTGTAATTTTTGGACCTGCCAGCTCTCACAGAAACAATCTCACTATCTCACTAAGAGGAAAAATGGGTGCGTTGTTTTTGACAAGAAACTGGGATTCACATATGTATCTTATGTGTGCTTATATTTAATTTTTTTCCTTTTTAATACATGTCCTCCGCCACCCTGCTTTTAAAATTCCTATTCAACTAAAGAAGAATTTGTTAAACATCTAAATTCTTGGCACAGAAAGAAATACTTTGAATCAGTGACCATCATTGTGATTAGAATTAATGTAATCTTTTTCCCCTTGAGCACCATGAATCTTCTGTACTTTTTTTTTTTGTTCATATTTACCGGTATTACCTTCTACCCAAAGGCACGAGAAGTCGTAAATTTGCTAATGGCTGTAAAGTGCTTTAGGATGGAAGGTTATAGAAATGCAAAGTTTTATTGTTCTCTGTCTACTCCAAGAGGGAGCTGCATATATATTATCATACACTTGACAAGTGGATACTCAAACACCATGTCCATAGTGGAATCTAAATTAACCGTGTACTCAAAGCCACCCTTTCCCCGAGCAATGGGAAGTAACTGTTGCAGAGTTCTTAATTTTTTTTGTTAAATTCTCCTAGCAGCAGCAATGCGGGAGCTACAGAGCAGAACAGCTTCAAATTCCACAGATTAGTCCACCCCTTCTTCATATTAAAAGGAATTTACACCCTCAGTTACTGAGACTATAAGCTTTTCTTTTCAGTGAATTTTTCCTTGAGTGAAGAGCTGCTGAGTGTTTTTTAAAACTGACTGTTGTACCTTACTCCATTAAATATGTTCTGCTGTTGCTTATGTTTCTATTCACTAATCCTTTCAGTATGGTATACAGTAATCCCCTGCCCTTTCGTGGTTCATATACTGCACTCCCACTATATATGAAACAGTAATACCTTGGATAAAGAAAGCCTCTGATAACAAATTTTTCAGATAACAAATGGAAATTATTGGGTATAGGTCTGCCTTGGATAAAAAATGTTCCCTATGAGCTGCCTCGGATAACAAATGTTTCATAATGCCTTGCAAAAAATGTACCCAGAATGTATTGCACCCCCTGTAGTTTGTGGAGGGGTAGGAGGTGGTAGAGCATGCTTTTTTCCCCATGTTTTTTTTTTTTTTTTTGAGCCATTCTGGACATGTTTTGCTGAGGGATTTGAACTTGGAAAGGTAGAGAGTTAGCTTTTATTAATCTTTGCACTGCTTTTCTTTAGATTTTTGGTGGGAAAAAGGCTAGGGTAGTTATGCTGCTTTCTTCTGTCCATGTTTGCAATCTTTTCCATTGCTCTGCAGGCAAGAACAGGCTGGATTTCTCTTGCTGCTTATGTTTGTCTCAATGGGCATTTTCCCCATTGCACCTTGGGTAGGAATAGGCTGGGGTAGTCTTGCTAGTTTCTCTTGTCCATGTTTGCGTTGCACTGCAGGGGAGGCGTTCTGGAAGGGGTGTTCCAGCACTTCAGGCCTTTAAAGTGCACTTTATAAAGAGGCCTGGAACCCCACCCCCAGCTTTTTTGCCTTTTCTTGGACCTCTGGAACAGATTAATCGGTTTCCTATTCATTTCAGTGGGGTGACACATTTTAGATAACAGATTTTTAGGAGAACAAATTGCCTCTGAGAATGAATTAAATTCGTTGTCAGGGGCACCACTGTATATGAAAGGCAAGGCCCCCTGGGGTAAGGTGGATGGGCCTCTTTCAGGCCTACTGTACTTACCCCAGGCATGACGCTGCTCCGAACGGGCCTTTGATGGGCTTCTGGGGCCTGTCGTAGGCCCCAAAATTGCTTTCTGGGGAACTGGAAGTGACTTCCGGATCACTCCTGAGGCCTTCAACAGGCTTCTGGGGCCTGTTAGAGGCCTTGGGAGTGCTTTCCGGCAAATCTTCGCTTGCGGAGGGGGAAGTGCCATGGCTGTGACAGGGTGACATCGTGTGCTCAAAGAAAGGGCTCCACATGCCACCTTTGGCACCTGTGCCATAGATTCGCCAACCCTGTGCTATGCTTTGGCACCAGTACTTCCCAGGTAGCTGGACTATACTTCCCACCCTCCCCAACCAGCAATTGTTTTGTGGCATTTGTGTGCATAAAGTGTATCCCGTACTCTCCAAAGTGCACTGTTGGAGGAGCCAACAGCAAAATGTGCCACTTGCAAGAAAACGATGTCAGCCAAAACACCCAAATGTCATTTTCTTTCCTCAGCCAGCCCTGTGGTTGCTAAAATTAACAGAGGGGATTAACAGAATGGCAACTTCCCTTGCTAAGAATTTTCCCGCCAACCAACATTAATGCAAATGGATTAGACTGGAACGCTCTATAATAGTTAATGAGTTGTGTTAAGCCTTTTCGGCTAACTTGGAAATCTCTGCCTTTTCACATTTGAACTTCTGCAAAGCTAGAGAAAATACCCCCTCGTCCCTTAATGCAACTCTTAAAATCTGAGATTTCAAATTTCTGAGAGTCGCAGTAAAAAAAAATAAGAAACCCAGAGACTTCCTCACACAATGTGTTTTCCATACATTACAAGTCCTGCCGTTGCTGGTGATGGTCATAATGGCAAGAGCTAATGGGCTTGTGATTTGGCAGTCTATGGATGGCTGCTAGTTTCCCGCTGGTGCCTTGGCCGATGGGTCATTTTCAGCCTTGAAGTTGTCCTGGGAACTGGTTTCTCTCCTTTCCCCCACCCCTGCTCAATCCAAGCAGAGTAGGACCCTGGTATCCGCTGGGGATTGGTTCCAGGCCTTCCCGTGGATAATGAAAACCATGGATAAGAGACAACGCCTGCCCACCCACCCCAAACTGCTGTTTCCTGACAGTAGCTTGCTTTATGATTGCTGTTTTGAGACAGTAGCTTGCTTTATGGACGCTGTTTGTGACAGTAGCTTGCTTTACAGCTCCTGTTTGTGACAATAGCTTGCTTTACAGCTTGCTTTGTGGCTGCTGAATTATTTAATTTTTTTCCTCTGCCAACCGTGGATAACTGAATCAGTGGATAATGAATCAGTGGATATGTGGGTCCTACTGTATTCATTACTCCATCTGACATAAAGTGTTCTGCTTATATACAACCCCATAGCACTCAAAGTACTCTCTGGGCGGTTTACAATTTAATTATGCAGGCTACACATTGCTCTCCCTCCCCAGCAAGCTGGATGGAAGGCTGAGTGAACCTTGAGCCAGCTACCTAGGATTGAACCCCAGGCCATGAGCACACTTTTAGCTGCAGTGCAGGCATTTAACCACTGTGCCACAAGGCTCCTTCTCCTAAGTCCAAATAAGCAGTCAGAAAATAACCTAATACCAAACCATCATATCCTACATAGTACACACATCAAATGGTGTTATTGGTTAACATGACACATTCATCCATAAATTGGCATGATGGTTTGTAACTATATTGGGGTTTTGTATATTGTATCTTATTTATAGATTTTTAAATAAAAATAGTTTTTATCCATAAATTGGCACGGCAGTTTGTAACTATATTGTGGTTTTGTATATTGAATCTTATTTATAGATTTTTAAATAAAAATAATTTTTTTAAAATAAAAATCAAATTTTAAATAAAAATTAAAAAAGAGAAGAAATACTCTGTTACATTTCAAGCAAATGTTGAATTTGACCCTAAGTGTTCTAGCTGGGTAGGAGCCTTTGTTCCAAAATGCGTCCTGGGATTTATTTTATTATTATGTTCAAATAGTTCTCCGTTAACTTCAAAAGGACTATGGCGGTGGTGGCTAACCTTCAGCACTCCAGATGTTTTGGACCACAACTCCCTGAATTCCAAGCCTGTGCCAATGACAAAGGAAGTCCAAAACATCAGGATCAACTGGACTATGGGCACAAGGTGAGCCACAGGATCATATTGATGGGGAAAATGGATGATGTGAGAGGAGAATTTTGAAACTGACAGGGGGTAGGAATGAACTGGCAGACATATTAGTAATATTAATAAGGGCAAAACCACAGACATTAACTGAAGCAAAGGTTCCTGACCTTCGATAACATGGGTGTTTTTGCACTGCAACTCCAGAAACCCAGGCTTCTGGGAACTGCAGTCCAAAACACCTAGGTTACCCAAGTTTGGGAGATACTAAGCAAAGGGAAGTGTAAAGAAGGGAAATTATGTCTCCTTTCCCTTTCATTTCTATCTCTGAGCTTAGATAAATTACTTTTTTTCCTAGCCTACAATTCTGGCCATGCTGGATGGGGGATGATGGGAGCTATATCCATTCGAAGATCTGCAATTCCCCTACAATTCTGGATGCTATTCCAGATTTTTCAAGGCAAAAGAATGGTGGTGGGGAGGAATTATCATTGCAACAATGCTAGCAAGCAAAACATACACAATCTGCGCAGATAGATTATGCTTCTCTAATTGCTGATCCTCCTGTAAGCTAACCTTCGAGCCACTCTTTAAAGCTAGGCTGTGTAACAATTAGATTATGAGATTAAGGGTTTCACAAAAGGAGACACTTAAAAGACAATTGTTTCGTTATGCTTTGGCGCAGCTTTGTTTGTTTCAAAATAATTGGAGAAGGGAATAATAATATGCTTTGTTTTTTGTCCTGATGGGGCCAACATTTAATCCTGACACAAACACCTGTTGGAATGCTTTCACTTGAACTGAGAAGCAACAATGACCCATAAAACAACGGTTCCCAACCTTGGGTCATCTGGTGTTCTTGGACTACAGCTCCCAGAAATCCTGGTAATCAAATCTAGTAGTGAAGGCTTCTGGGTATTTTAGTCCAAGTACATCTGTTTTGGGAACCATGGGCATAAAGGAACTGGGGGGCTGGTCTTTTCTCCAGAGCTCAACTGGTCCAACCCTTATTCCATTGCATGAATAATTCAAGGATTGGGACTCCACAGGTCAGGTTGGGTTGGGAGGGTCTTAGTCTGGACTGGCCATGGCCCTGAGACAAGACAGTGGTTGGCTTTCGTTCAAGCCATTGCACATACCAGCTAAACTAAGCACACATCGAACCAGTCAAGGTATTTGGAAATGTAAGGCAGAATTGTTCTCATTTTTCCTCCTCCCTGGCAATTAAAGAACACCAATAAGTTTACTGCTCATTTATGATACTGGGCCCACCAAATGCAAACATGAAATGGTTGGAAGAGATCCAACGCTACCATTAGGAAAAGTGAGGTGACCACTTCAAGCAGCAGGTCCAATGTGAGAGAAAAAGATAACAAAACCCAAGTATAACTAGAGTGTAAGGGAAAGAGCCAGGTGCAACTCGCTAGGCAGTTTGTTCCATAAGGAGGGGCCAGCCACTGAGAAGACACGATTATGGGTCTTGAACTTACGGGCCTCCCTGGGGGTGGCCACCCAAAGCAAGAAGGCCAGTGAGGCTCTGGTGGGTCTGGCCAGAAGAAAGGCATAAATAAACAGCTGCTCCCCACCTCTCCCCAAGATGTTTTTCTAGCAGGGCTTATTTTAACTCCCAGAATCTGGCAGGGGAGAAGACGTGGCTGGGGAAGCATAGGGGAGGAGGCAACAAATGGAAAAGGTTCAGTCTCACCTTGAGTCTTTGTGTCCTGAACCAAGCGCTTCTAGAAAGATGCTGCCAAATTGGAACAAGTTCTGAGGAAGGTGACAAGGATGATCAGGGGGCTGGAAACCAAGCCCTATGAGGAAAGACTGAAAAACAGGCCATGCATGGTCTTGAGAAAAGAAGACTAAGAGGAGACTAGGATGGCACTTGAGAGGCTGTCCTTCAGAGGAGAGGCAGGTTCTGTCCTCCATCATCCCAAGTGCAGGACACTCAACAATGGGCTCAAGCCACAGGAAGCTAGACTTCAGTTGGACATCGGGAGGGGGGGCTTCCTAACTGTTGGAGCAGTACAACAATAGCTCCAACACTGGAGACATTCAAGAGAACTTTGGGCAACCACCTTGAAGATACCTTTTCATTTGCATTCCTGCATTGAGCGGAGGTTGGTCTTGATGGCCTTATAGGCCCTTTCCAGTGTCACTATTTTATGATTCCATGAACTTTGCCCTTTTCCTGCCCATTAGTGTCTCTTTCCCAACGTCTGCCCTGAATGCGCATCACCAAGCCCGCCTATGCCTTCTCCTGGATTCTTGCCAGGGACTGGGACCTGAGTCACTGGACTTGCTGTAAGTCAGACTTGAGTCATATCAGCAGCCCAACTTGGTTATTTATTTATTTATTTATTTATTTATTTATTTATTTATTTATTTATTTATTTATTGGTTTGTTTTGTTTTGTTTTGTTTTTATACCGCCCGTCTTCCCAGGGAACTCTGGGTGGTTAACAATGGGGTTAAAAGAACAATAAACACAAGATGAAGACAATAAAATAATAAGGGAGGATCATTGGCAAGAGGCGCTTAAGAAAAAAAAAACCTAAATTAAAGGTCGCCAAATGCCTCCCGATAAAGCAGGGTTTAAAGTGCTTTTTTGAAGGCAGGCAGGGACTGTGCAAGGCGCAACTCACTCGGGAGATGGTTCCAGAGCGAGGGCCCAATCACAGAGAAGGTGCAGTTGCGTGTAAGCGATTTCCACACCTCCCTGGGCGTGGACACTTCGAGTGAGAGCGCCTGCGACATTCTAATGGGTCGGGCCTCAGTTGACCTCTGGGAGATATGCTCCGACAGGTATTCGGGTCCCATGCCGTGGAGGGTTTTGTAAACCAAAACCAGGACCTTGAACCTTATCCGGAGAACCACGGGCAGCCAATGCAGGTGCGCCAGGACTGGGGTGATGTGATCGTATCCAAGCGCACCCACCACCAGTCTGGCTGCCGCATTTTGCACCCGTTGGAGTCTCTGGGTAAGGGTCAAGGGCAACCCCACGTAGAGGGAGTTGCAGTAGTCTGTCCTCGAGATCACAAACACCTGCACAACTGTTCTCAGTGTTTTGAATCATGAGTCAGATTCCACCCTCCCCCAGGGATAAAGCTTATTTTTAATAGGGGTTTGGAAGTCAGGGTTGGGACTCGGTACCAAAAACTCAGACTTGGGACTTGGACTCAAAGACTGCCAGCATCCCTGATTCTTGCAGCTGATTCAAGTATTGAGATTCTGGAAACATTGCTATTTCAGCCGTCAGCCCCGAGACAACCTCAGCCAGCAGCCTGGTTGCAGGATTCACAGAACTGCTGTCTGAAAAAAGTGTTTCTACAAAGCTTTGTAAACAAATTCTTCTTTGATGAAGCAGGAGAATTGAGGCCTGAATATCCAAAAGAGAAAAACAAGATCAAAACGATGCAGACTGAGGTGACAATTAAGTACAGGAACAGACAACGTCTGCTTTTCATCCAAGACCTCAAATGGTCCCCATTGTTTATCATCCTTATTTCCTTCCACACTAGGGAAGAGATGGGGAATGCTTATTCTTTGTACTACAATTTCCATTATCTACTAGTTATGAAAACAAGCGATGGGGTAGCTTATATGCTACCCCATAGCACTCTCTAGGTGGTTTTCAAATTAATTATGCAACTTTGAACAGATGGAAGGCTGAGTGAACCTCAAACTGACTACCTGGGATTGCACCTGGGTTGTGAGTAGAGTTTTGTCTTCAGTTTAACCACTGCAGAAGGAAGCTCAGCATGAATTCTGGATGTTGTAGACCCTAAAAGTCTATGTTTTTCATCTCTGGTCAACTCCTTTTGACCTTTTTCTGATCTGGCTTATCTTGTTCATTTAGGAAAATGCTAACAAGGTTGTCTCAATGCCTCTACCACACCACCTTCATATTACATGGTGAGGCAAATACCGCAGCCCCACACATGATGCAAGCCGCAGCACTGCAGTAGCAACAGATGGACATTACTCCACTATTGCAGGCAAACTTTGTTTCTTTATTTACTTAAAATTCCTGCCATTCGGCTGAAAGAGCCCTTAAGGCAACTTAGAATATAAAACATGTTTCCCACAGAAGAACAATAGGAATAAAACCCCAAATTGAGCATCCTTCTAAAAGGGAACTCTATAAAACCATAGCCACCCTATGCCAAAAGCAAAACAAAAGCATACAAAGCACTGGAAGCAGCAATTATTTGTGGTCTCAGCAAAAGCTGGGTAGGAGAGGGAGGCTTTGAACTCATTTGTGATAAGTCTTAAAAGTCTGGACAATCATGCCTAGCAGGTCCTTAGGCAGACAATGCCACCATGACGATGGTGCAGTTTTTTTGGGAAACACACAAAGGAAGGAAGGCAAGCTTATTTATTTATTTATTTATTTATTTATTTATTTATTTATTTATTTATTTATTTATTTATTTATTTATTTTGCATTTGGTAATCACACACAAACACATACACACACACGACCAATTTTCCCCAAAGGGAACTCTGGGCGGTTTACATAAAGCAACATAATAAAAACAACAAATAATAATAACGATTTAAAAGCCCAAATAATGGAAGGCAACCAGAGAAACAATGACATGGCAAGAGGCATAAAACACTAAACAAGACAGGCAGCAAACACAGGGGAAGACAGAAAGACACCTTAATGATTGCCAAAGGTATCCCTGAAAAGCCAACTTTTTCAGCCTTTTTAAAGGACGCCAAGGATGGGGCCTGGCGTATCTCGCTTGGCAATTTGTTCCAGGAAGCCAGGCCAGCCACAGAGAAAGCTCATTTGCATGTTGCCACCCTACGGGCTTCTCTGAGCGAGAAAGCCATGGTTGGCCGGGCCAGCTCTGACTTCTGGGAAATACTCTCTGCCAGATATTCACATCCCAAGCTCTGTACTGTGCTATACTGGCATAATGGGTACAGGTGGGATGTCTTTATTACAATCCTTTTCGCACAAATCAAAAGACTTGCTAACAATAACTATGTGCCTTCAAGTTTCTTCCAACGGATGGGGATCCTTTCCAGGGGTGAATCCAGGAGAGGCAAAGGTGGTGATGCCTAGGGAAACTGCCTGGTCCTGGTACCTCTCAACACTCCAACCTGAGCCAACGAAGCAGTGCTTCATTGGCTCGGTGCATGACAGTGCTTCGGATTCGGGGCAATGGCATCAAACTGCAGGAAAAGAGATTCCATTTGAACATTAGGAAGAACTTCACGACGGTCAGAACTGTTTGGCAGTGGAAAATGCAGCCACGGTGGGTGGTGGAGTCTCCTTCTTTGGAGGTTTTTAAGCAGAGGCTGGATGGCCATCTCTCAGAAATACTGTGATGGGGGTTCCTGCATGGCAGGGGGTTGGACTGGATGGCCCTTGAGGCCTCCTCCAACTCTATGATCCTATGATTCTATGATTTTTAGGTAGTTTCAAGCATACAAGTTAAGCATTTAAGACTTTTACACCAATCCAGCAAAGTAGAACTGGCAGCACACCAACAAAAATCACTACATCTTGGTGCATGATGAAGGCGAGACCTGCTTTTAAGAATCACAAACTCCTTTGGTCAAAAATCCAAAGAACTGAATGGATACATGTTTACATTTTATCCTTCCAAGGTTGGTAAAACAAGTACCCACCTTGCTGGGGATGGGGTGGGCAATGTGTTGTTGTATCAGTTGTGTCCAACTCTTCGTGACCCCATGGACCAGAGCACGCCAGGACCTCTGTCTTCCACATTACCTCCCGGGCAATGTGTAGCTTGCATAATTAAAATTGTAAACTGCCCCAAGAGTGCTTGAAGCACTATGGGGCGGTATATAAGCAGAACGCTTTTCTTTTTTGTTTTTGCTTTTTATTACTGATAGTGGAAAAGACATAAAGGCAAATGTTTCCAGTGGTTTTGAAAAAAATTATAAAAGGTCAAAAGCATTTGGAACCACCAATCAATAAGAATCTAAGGCAAGAGCGGTACAGAAAAAGCACAGAAGAAAATAAAAAAGCTAGCTATACTTACAAATTAGTGTAGCATCAGCATAGTCTCAGAGCATACACAGGGTACATCCCTACTGGCATGACATAACAGGACAATAACTGAGCATAGAATCATCAAAGATATAACTAACCCAACTAAAGTAACTTGTGAACTCCTTTTCGTACATTCTTCGCCCCCTTCTGGCTCTTTAGAAATGATCTGCCAATCAGGGTTTGAGCTCCCTTGAGTGCTCATGAAGACAAGAGCTATTGCTGCCTCCCTTCATTCACGGCTTAAGTCATTTCCCAATTAACACAGTACCTGAGAAGAACCAGACTCAGCCTTGAAGTCTTCATCTAAGATAAACCACAGATGGTACTTCCGTTCCTTCGTGGGGAAAATCTACCTCCACCTTTCTCCCAGCCAAACATTCATAGGGATTGAGAAATGCCTATATTTTCCAAAGAACACCACAACCCATGTCCTCTCAATGTCTCAGTTCCTTCATGACCTTCATTGCTTTTGGTTTATTTTACTGACAAAAACATCCCCTTCTTCCAGTACTGCTCACACAGGGTTTGTACCCCAAACTGGAGATCTAGTCCAACATAGCAGTTATCCGAAACTTCCATCCACTGCCCTCCGATTGGGGCAGCCTTATCTGCAGCTTCCAGAACCATACTGGAGACAAATAATTTATCTGTCACATGACCATAACCAGAAGGCCACATTTAAGATCCAAGTTCTCAAACTAATTAAGCTATCACAATGTCAAACCTTTTATAGTGGGATCTGCATGATTGTTGCTTGATTTTACAGAAACAGAAGGCAAGGTATAGTGTTTTGCCCATGAAAATTCTTAGGACTTTCACTGATTTTCTATATGATATTTGATAAAGTGTGTTGTTTATGTAAGCCTAGTGCTTAAAACACTCTCTAGGCTGTATACAAGTATTTATGCGCAAAAAACACCTAGCGCCGGCCCTGATTGCAGGACGTCCCTATGCTCTGGGGGAAGTCAAATCGCGCTAAATCGCGGTGGAAACGACAAACGACAGACGAAACGACAAATTTTTGAAAAAATTTGCGACAAACGGAAACAACCGAAACGGACCCGTTCCAACAAATGAAAACCCGAAGCGTCATTTTTTCTGGTCGTGCCCATGTCTACTTGGAAGGATGGAAGGCTGAGTGAACCTTGAGCCTGCTACCTGGGATTGAAGCCCAGGTTGTGAGCAGTTATAGCAGCAGTACAGCATTTTAACCACTGCACCACAAGAATAATAAGTATTAACACCCACGTATGTTTCCTGACAAACAACCCTGTTCCCAAAAGGTGCCCATATAAACATGCTGGGAATGCCTCACATCTGACAAAAAAACTGATCTCCAACTAGGGGTGAGCAAGAAATGTCCAAGTGGGACGCTTGTGAATCGGGTTTTGTTGTTCTGATTTATGATGATGACTAGCCCCATGGGAACTGAATGAACAACTACCACTCAACAATGGAGTATTGTTTTCTTGGAATTTTCTCTTTGGTTACAACTTTATTACAACTCATCTTGTTCATGATCAATAACCCCAGTGAGGTTGTGTTTTCAAATTATAAGTCCAAAATTCATTATCTGGGAACAGTTCCCAGGACATTAGCTGTATTGTTGTTTTAGCAAAAACAACAGTGGTAAAGGGCCTTCACCACTCACAGTTTTTATTTCACATAAGCTTTTGCAGACTGTGGTCTACTTCATCAGATGAATGACATTTTATCTGGTTGGGAGGTACATATGCTTTGACAGGACAGAGATGTGGAGAAATAGAAACATGCCAGACACAAACATTGATGGTTACCTTAACAGTGCTTGGTTAAAAAAGTACTGTATTTGGAAAGTCAAAATAATATCCTAACATCCCATGGTGACAGGTCTATTGGAGAAAACCCACAGGTGAGCAAGTCTTGACCCACAAGCTTTAGCTCAGTGGTTCTCAAACAGTGGGTCCCCAGATGTTCCTGGACTGCAACTCCCAGAAGCTTCCACCACTCAATGTCCTGGCCAGGATTTCTGGGAGTCATAGTCCAGGAACATCTGGGGACCCACAGGTTGAGAACCACTGCTTTAGGTGAAGAGCTTATACTGTGTTTTAAGGTAGTTGGCATTTCAAGACTAAATATCTGTAATTAAATTCAGTATATTAAAAAGGAAAAGCCCCCTCCACTGCACATGTGTGTTATTCATGTCTGACTCTAAATCATTTGATCTCTGATTTCAAGATGAAGAGCCAGTGTTGTGCAAGTCCGTGGCCACGTGGCCGGCATGGCTGCAAGGAAACACTGTTTTACCTTCCTGCTTTTTAGAGCGGTATCCATTCATCTATTTACATTTACATGCTTTCGAACTGCTAGGTTGGCAGGAGCTGGGACTATCAATGGGAACTTGCTCTGCTACATGGCACCCAGGATTCAAACTGCCGAGCTGCCGACTTTCCAGCCGACAGTTTTCGGAGCCTTAGTCCGCTGAGCCACCAAGTCCCATCTTTATTATGCTTGTATTATATTATACTTCCATTTTAAAAAATCCCACCTAAAATGTTTCATTTCTCATTTTCTTCCTCAGAAAATGTTTCATTTCTCATTCCCCCACCCCTCCGAAACAGTCCCTGCTATCAGATGTTTACAGCCAATTTACACACCGGATTGGCTAATAGAGCAAATCCATCAGGCCCTTCTTCCCTTTGGTTTTTGTTGGCTAGCTCCTAGCAAGATTCGGGTCCAGCCATGTATATGGTACCAAAACCAAGATTATTCACACTCCTGCATTTTGGGTCACCATGTATAGGTGGGAAAGCTGGACATTGAAGAAAGCTGACAGAAGAAACATTTATCCATTTAAAATGTAATGGAGGAGAGCCTTGTTTCCCCCATGGACTGCTGGAAGGACAGACAAGTGAGTCCTAGATCAAATCAACCCTGAACTATCTCTGGAGACATAAAACATTTTGAAACTCAGGTGAATAGATAAAATATAATGGGTTGATGATGTTTATTATTATTTACTTAATTTTATAGATTAGATGGGATATCTTAAGTCAAATTTACTATCTTCACCCTTTGTACTAGATGAAAACAGATAATAATAATAATAATAATAATAATAATAATAATAATAATAATAATAATAATAATAATAATAATAATAATAATAATAATAATAATAATAATTTTATTTTTATGCTGCCTTTCTCCCCAGAGGGAAACATAAATGTATGCCTATGATATATTGACCTAGACAAATAGACTTTAAAGTGCTTAGTAAAACGAAGAACTAAGATTAAAGTTTAATACTGTACTTCGTTATTTTCACTTTTTGTACTAGATGAAGATGGAGATAAGTAACGATAAATACAATGATGGAAAAGAAGCATGTAAATGTGGAATATTCCAAGCACTTGGCCTGAAATATTGGGAAATAATTTGTATTTTAACTATGCAACACGACAAGTGACACACAAGCAATCTCTTTGTTTTAACTTGTTATGTTTAGAAAATTCAATAAAATATTTAAAAGAAATGTTGAAACTCAGGCTATCTTACTTTAGGCACATCACAAGAAGGCAGGATTCTTGGGGAAAGACAATAATGCAAGCAAAGATGGAAGGCAGAAGGAAAAAAGGAAGTCCAGATACAAGATGGATTGACTCCCAAAAGGAACCCATTAGGCTTGAGCTTGCAAGACCTGAACAAGGCAGTTGAAGCCGGGACATTTCAGTCATTCCTAAGGTCACCACAAGTCAGAGGCCACTTGATGGCAAATGAGCAAAGACATTCCCATTAGCTACACTTTTGAGGCACTGGCTGTATCGTTGCATTGTCCCATACTAACATTTATGCTGGAAATGTCAGTCCTGAAATGCTTATCCCAGTCTTTGTGCAGGTTTTTGGAAATCTAACCACATGTTTTCATTTCTGGGGTGAAACTGCAGTATTAGTAATTTCTCCCTGTTGCTGTAAATGTGTAAACCCATCACACAGCAAGATACACACATGGGCAGTTTGAGGGTGCAGATCCCAGTTACACTCAAGGCTTTCATCGCTGCGGGTGTATAAGTGCAGGCCCAGGTAAAACATTCTTTAAAAAGTAGTCTTGCTGACTGAACATGGTCAAGTCAAAAGTACATCAAAATTATATTTGGAAAATGATTTCAGTGTAAGGTTTTATTATTGCTTTGATTATTTATGGATATTCTATTTTTAACTATTTTAAACTGTTTTAATTATTTTGGTTGTAAGCCTCCCAGAGACCTTTGGATAGTGGGTGGTATATAAGTTGAATAAATAAATGATAAACAAATAAATAAAGTGTTTGCTATAGATGTGTATGCCTTTGTGTGTGCTGATAAACCCAAGCAGGTATTATGTAAGTGTATAGAAATGGCATTCTGGAAGGGAAAACCTAATGTACTCAAAGAAGCTCATATGATGGACTACATCTATGGGTTCACAGAGACTTTGTGTTTATGACTACTTATAACTGTGTTGCGTTAATGTAATGTTTACCTATTGATGCTGTAAGATGTCCCTTAATTCCTTGTTCTCAAATACAGTGGTACCTTGTATAAAGGAATTAATTCGTTCCAAATGAAATTATGTTAAGCAAATTTTCCTTTATACAAATTCCCATAGGAATGCATTGAAAATGGAGTAATCCCATTTTTATGTTGTACAGATTTTCCCCATAAGCAATTATGTTAAGCAAATTTCCCCTACCTTCGGAATTTTTTTATGTTGTACAGATTTTATGTTATACAAACCATTTGTTATACAAGGGTCCACTGTACTTAGAAATAAAATCATAGAATCATAGACTTGGAAGAGACCTCGAGGGCCATCCAGTCCAACCCCCTGCCATGCAGGAACCCCAATCATAGGACTCCCGACAGATGGCCATCCAGCGTCTGCTTAAAAACCTCCAGAGAAGGAGACTCCACCACCCTCCTTTGTGGCAGCATATTCCACTGCCGAACAGCTCTAATTGTCATGAAGTTCTTCCTAATGTTCAAATGGCATTTCTTTTCCTATAGTTTGAAACCATTGCCCCACATCCTAGTCTCTGAAGCCATGGAAAACAAACCTTTTCCCTCTTCAATATGGCATCCTTTCAAATATTTAAACATAGCGATCATATCCCCTTTCAGTCTTCTTTTTGAAAGGCTAAACATTCCCAGCTCACTAAGCCGTTCCTCATAAGACATTTCTTTAACATGTCTTAATTGTACTGGACTGTATATGATCCCTCATTACTGTAGGCCACCTTGGGTCCTTTTCTAAGGAGAAAGGTGGGGTAAAAATACTCTAAAACAAACAAACAAACAAACAAACATCACCCTTATGTGCCAGTTATGACTTACGTCAACGCTTTACAGGGTTTTCCAGACAGAATATAATCAGAAGAGGTTTACCCTTTCTTTCTTCTGGAGGCACCCTCAAACTATGCAGCTTGCCCAAGGCCACCCAGGCTGGCTATGTTCAGAGGAGATGCAAAGGGGAATTGAACTCCCAGCCTCTGGATTCACAGGCAGAGATCTAAATCACCGAGCTATAAAGCCAGCTAAAAGAAGCCAGGCATTGGCCATGTCACACATTTCCTCCAATTCTGAAATTAACATTAGAAATTCTTCTAGATAAACTGTAAATTCGGAAGGGTTGCAACAGAGGTATTACCAGGCACCCCAAAGAATAACAAAAGAATGGACTGAAGGAAACTCCGTTGCACATATATTGTTGTATTATCGAGATAACAAATACCCTCCCTCGCACACCCATTAACAGTTGTGCAGAATCTTTTTTGTATTAGTTTATTACTGTGGGTATGGTGGGGTGAAAACCTTCCCCATGTACTGGGTGCCCTTACAAGAACCCATGGTGATATTGCCAAGGATTCTGGGTAAGGGAGTTAAATCTGGTTCTGGTCTGGAAAATATCTTGAATTATTGAGTTTAGTTGAATAGCTGTGCTCACTTTAGCCTAAGCACATGAAACAAGAGGCAATGAGGGAGGCAAACCCTTATTCCTGTAGTTCTTACGGGACTCAATATGGGTTACCGGTACCTAATTTACCATTCCTAGTTTAACTAAGTTGTGGAATGCAGGTTCCTTTTAAAATATGCGTCCCGATGCTCATTTGTCTTTCCAAAGAGTGAAATACACACATTTATTCTATTAAGAAGTGTTTACAGACAAGATCTTCATATTTTATCCAGCAATATGACTCTAATAAACACTGCAGATATCAGTAAAACACATTACCACCATAGTCGACACAGACCTCAAACAACCAAACCAAAGTGAAAACAAATGCCCTTGTTCCCCAGAATAAATCCCTCCTATTGTGCCTAAAAATCTTCGAAGCCAAACCCCTCTATGAATACGTAACTCCAGCTTATATATTTATATTATCAAACTTACCCGTAAAGGTCTGTTTCTTTCCTTTCACATCTCTATGAATCACTCCACTTCCACAGGCTACAGATACCAAGCCAGGAAACTCGAAACTCAGGTTTGGGGTGAGGTGGGATTCCCCTTTTGTTGCCTTTTTAAAAAGAATTTGATCTCGGCTCCAGGGGATAGAAATGTCAGTAGAAAGGATGGCGCTCAATCACCGACTGAAATCCAAGCAGCTGCAGAAGCTTCTGGACAGGTATTTTAAAAAAAAAAGAGAGAGAGAGACCGTAATGAACGACCGGGCGAACCAGAGACCAAGCTTTCTTTTTGAGAAATGGTGCAACAGGTGAAGGCGCTCGGTGACAGTTATTTATTCATTTTTATTTTTTTTTTTTGCAAAAACAGAGCGGCACAAGGGAACCAGCAATGGCTCAACCTGGTGTAATAGGGCATGCGGGTTGCTTGCTGTTGCCATGCTATTGCAACACTCTCTTCATTTTAAAAAAAGAAAGAAGCAGAGAGACTGCGTGGTGACAGTTTATAGGCAGGAATCTTGGTGCTGCTAACGCACCAGGGGGTATATTGATTACTGTGTTGGCGTCTGTTTTCCTCCATCTCTTACAAAAGATGTGAACAAGCTCTTGGAAAGAATGGACAGTTGCTTTGTACATGTCTCTGAGTCGTTCTCTCTTTCTCAAGCTCATATTTCATTTTCTTCTTCAGAGTTGTTTTAATCTGGTCTTCTGGTTCTTTTTATGCAACAGCTTTGTAGGGGATCCCCTTCCAGGCTGAGAAAGGTGGTGAGTTGGTTCTTGGTTTTACTCTGAACTCTCCAAGGTGCTGAATACTCTCTCACACAAAAATAGATTCAGGGACTTGGATAGCTTCTTAAAGTTCAAGCCATAATCCACTGTATCACTCCAATACAGCATCTGAGCCATTGTGTACATGTTTCCATATTTTCTTTTTTTTAAAAGAAAAGCAGGATGATGATATTTTAAATAAATAAATCTTCATGGAGTGCACCATCTCTGGCTAACCAACAGCCAATCTGCTATTGGTGGACAGAGCCCAGGTGACAGTTCCACCTGAAATGAATGTGGATGTCTCCTTCTGGCTTTGTAAAACTCCTTTGGATTTATTATTTATTTGGGAAACACAAGGAACATCTTGTATTTGCAGGAAATCTGTCCTAGTATGAGCAGGAATTCTTTGTTACTTGCGGTTACGTGGCTTAGTCCAAGGCCTATGGAAACCCACTCAGTAGATTGCCTGCCGAGTTATGCAGATGGACATGAGTATTACTCTACTGAATTTGAAGCAACTTACTTTGTAATAGACTTGTAAATAAATGTTACTGTTGTGGATGAAGACTTCATTTGGGAAACAGATGGCTGGTACAGATAATCTGAGAGTGCAGAAAGGCAATGGGGTGGTGAAGTGTATCACTCTGCTATCCAAACAGGTGGCTCTTGCAGTTAAACAGTGGCAGTTCTGCTCAGGTGTAACTATATCTATATCCTGAGCCTCGTGGTGCAGTGGTTAAATGTCTGTACTGCAGGTAAAACTGTGCTCATGACCTGGGGTTCGATCCTAGGTACAGTAGCTGGCTTTTGGCTGACTCAGCCTTCCATCCTTCCGAAGTCGGTAAAATGAGTACCCAGCTCACTGGGGTGGGGGCAATGTGTAGCCTGCATATTGTAATTAAAACTGTAAACCGCCCAGAGACTACTTGAAGTGGTATGGGGCGGTATATAAGCAGAACACTTTGCTTCTGCTTTTAGATAGAGAGGAATACTTGGTTTGCTTCGCAGCTTTTAAAAGATGGGTTCCCGTTCATTGGTGTGACTGAAATCACTGCAGGTGATCCAGGCAACAGCAGGATGCTACCAACGACATGCCTTGAAAATTTCACAGATAGTGTCTGATGGTAAAAAAAGAAGAAGAAGCAGGAGCAGCTAATCAATTATTGATCCTTATGGGAGGTATCTGAATGCTGGGGTGCAATCTGCAGAGTGTCTTTGAAGCTGTCTATAGGTTGACTTTGTTCCATTTCCACATCAGTGGAAGAAAGATGGAAAGAACTGGGCAAAGAAGACCAAGGGGAGCTAGAATAGCACTTTGCAAAGCCTTGAAACATAGTCATACAGAGGAAGGGCAGGATCTGACCTCGATCATCCCGACGTGCAGGTCACATAAATTGGGCTCAAGGTACAGGAAACCAGGTTGCAGTGGAATATCAGGGAACAGATCCAAACCCGCACAGTGGTACGATAATGGAACCATATTCCTTGGGAGGTGGTGAGTGCTGGAGGCATTCAAATGAAAATCGGACAACCACCAGCCAGATCTGCACTGAGTCAATGGCCTTATGGGGCCTTGCCAACTACAGTGGTACCCCAACTTAAGAGCAGCTCGACTTAAGAGCAATTCGACTGAAGAGCAGAAAACTGTTGGTGTTTTAACTGCCGCCTTGCAAATTTTAGATACAGTCTGCTCGACGTACTTTTTTTTTTCATTTTTTGTATTTTTTTAACTTTTTTTTTCAATTTTTTAGATAGGTAGCCTGACTTAAGAGTAGTTTGACGTAAGAGCATGCATTCGGAACGGATTAAATTCGTAAACTGAGGTACCACTGTTAATCATTCTCCGAGTCTATGATTCTATGACTCTCCAAAGGCTGGCACTGGAAAGCTATTGCATGATCTTAAGCGGAGCCAGGGAAAGACAGCACAGACCAAGCATACCGACACACACTGATACAATTACAGTGGTACTTTGTATAAAGGAATTAATTCATTCCAAATGAAATTATGTTAAGCAAATTTTCCTTTATACAAATTTCCCAAAGGAATGCATTGAAAATGGAGTAATCCCTAATCACGACCATTTTGATGTTGTACAGATTTTATGTTATACAAACCGTTTGTTATATGAGGGTCCACTGTAATTGCCCCATTGAAAGAGTACCTACAGTACTTCTCAGTCAGTTTGGTTTCAGCCCAAAGCACCACCTCGCCCCATTAAAATAGCCCTTTCCCCCACATCTTCCCCACTTTCTCTTTTTAATGCTTAAAATTAATTTTTCAGAAGTGACATAGTGCTTATCTGGTAAACTGCTACATCTGACAAGCATATAAACACAAGAATAATGTTTGGAGAGGGGAGACAGCTGGTCCTCAGTAGAGGGGGATTATCCTCCCCAACACTATGCCCCACTGAAGACGTCACTATCAACATCACTGTAAACTTTGCTTGCAACAGCATTGTTGGACTTAGATAGGCAATCCTGCACACTAGCAAATGGACAAAAGCAATACTTGGAGAATTGATACAAAATAACCAATTCCCTACTGAACAAAAAGCAATGAGCATCTATAGGAAAAACACGACTTCCCTGTATGGAGCTTTATGTCATGTAATTCACCAGCAAATACATCAATTCTAACCATGCTAACTCTGACGAAAACTGTGAAATAAATTGCAATGTAACTGCGCCCTTGATTTGGAATTTCACCCCCCAAGGCCACAACAGACTAGCATGATGAAAAAGTACCCCCCTTCAAAAAAGTAATGGAAACCCACAAAGTTGAGAGAGTACAAAATGCCTGCTCAAAACAATACGTGCAATTTAGTAATGAAACTGCAGGCAAAACTTTGTGTACTGTTAGCAAGTGACTCCAAAATGAAACACTGCAGAGCAGGAGATTAAAAGAATGATCAAAAGAGCAGGCATAGCAATAAAAGAAGTTTGTCATCTATAGCAAAAGGCACAGATAAACAAGAAAGGCATTCACCTGAATTCAAGCGGGTTGGGAGCCCTTTTTTGGGGGGGCAGGCACCATTAAGAAGGTTGTGTCTTCTTTGAATGTGGGTAGGGAACAGGCTCCCCCCCCCCAAAAAAAAGAAATATGGATAAAGACTCTGATGGAGAATTGGGAATAAATGTTGTAGACAACCCCTATACAGAGCTGAAAGGACCTGTGTTGGAAAAACCATGATGGAAGCAGTCCTTCAGATCTCAGAACTTCAAAGGAAAGCCATGCTCCTGAGAACTAATCACAAAGAAAAACAACCCAATGTGCAAATTATGCAGGGTAAGACAAGTTCCTGCTGTGCAGTCAGAGGCATTCAGCAGTTAAGGAATGTCCTCTTTCAATTACAGGTTATATGGAATGTATGTGTCTGCTCTTCAAACATGTTTAGCTTCACGGTAGGGTTCACTGAACATCTTCTAGAATGGCTGCCATTCACGATACTGTATTGTCAGTGGTTTTTACTACTTAGTAGGGATGGGCAATTCGCGACCCACACGAGACCAGGTGGTGTCTCCAACACACAAGCAGCAAATCACTTACCTCATTCTCACTTACCTACACAGAGCTGAGCTCCAACAAGGAAGCAGGCTCTGACGTAATCATTCCTCTTCCATTGTGCTGGCCAATCAGGAGCTGTGCAGGGACAGGCATCATACCGCCTCCCTGTCTGATTGGCCAGCACCACGAAGGAGCAAAGATGATGTCAGAGCCTGCTTCCAAGAAAACTCCATGGACATGGAGACACAAAGAATAGGTTACGACTGTAATGACACAACACACCGCTTAGTGAAATGAAAGTAGCATGCACTCCAGTTCACAAGTGCTTAACATAATCTCTCTCTCTCTCTCTCTCTCTCTCTCTCTTTCACACACACACACACACACACACACACACACACACACACACACACACACACACACACACACACACACACACACACACACACACAATCTGTCTCAAAAAAGTGGGTGATTTATTAGGGTCAGGCACAATTATGTAAGGCATCTCCCTCACAGTGAGTGTTGCAGCCTGGGGATTTGAGGATAAATCCCTTTGAATACAGTGCCCGATCAAGAATGATGCCGTGGAAAATAAAGAAAAGCTTTCAGAAGCTGAATGGAGCAGCTTTTAAACTGAGGATGGTTCCAATTATCAAATGCATCTGAGATGTATGCTATGGCTAACAGACACGTATGGATGTTACTGGCATGGCATTTACTGAGAAGCTAAGGAGAGAATTTAAAAAAAGATGATGGAGCAGCTAGGATTTAGCCCTGTGAGACCTTAGACAGGAGTTCAGTGACCAAAATAAGTTGGAGATGATTTTTCTCCTCCTTCTTGCAGAGAGAATATATAAGACTAGAGCCTCGCTAAAGGGATGGTGATGGTAAACTGTCACTTCCACTGCAGTGATGGGTGCCACAATTTAGCCGATTAACCATTAGTGGTTAGTCCATCGTGCTAACTGGGGTGGTGGTGAAACTACACCATAGTATCATAATACGTGCACATAGAGCAGATAATACCTACAACATAATTGGAAAAAAATTAGCAGCTAAGTTGCAACTTGAATAGACCCACTGGATCTATGGGGATTTATTGTGTCAACCCTTAGGTAAGTTCTAATGGGCCTACTCTATTTCTGACTTAGAGGAAGAGTAAAGGAAGATATCGTTGCACATTTCCAATAGTTGAGAGTCTGCCAGATAGAGGAGTGGCAGGATCTGTTTCCAGATCATTCCAGAGTGTAGGACAGTGGTGGCGAACCTTCAGCACTCCAGATGCTTTGGACCACATTCCAAGCCTGTGTTGCCAATGACAAAGGACTGTGGGAGTTGTGGTCCAAAACATCTGGAGTGCCAAAGGTTCGCCACCACTGGTGTAGGACATGCAACAACAGGCTCAATTTACAGGAAGCCAGACTTCAGTGGAATATCGGGGGGGGGGGGACTTGATCACTGTTAGAGAAGCATGACAGTGGAACCAATTACCTCAATCGATGGTGAGTGCTCCAACACTGGAGGCATTCAAGAGAAATTTAGACATCCACCTGGCAGATATCCATTCCATCTCTCTCTCTCTCTCTCTCTCTCTCTCTCTCTCAGTGTTCCTGCACTGAGCTAGGGACTGGAATCAATGTCCTCATAAAAAAGAAAGGTAAAGGTTCCACCCGCATATGCGTGCTAGTCGTGTCCGACTCTAGGGTCGGTGCTCATTTCCGTATTCAAGCCGAAGAGTCAGTGTTGTGCAAGTCATATTGTGTTAGGACCTAGATACATGAAAGAGTGCCTCCTTCCATACAAACCTACCCGGCAATTAAGATCGAGCCGGGGGGCTCTTGAAAGAGCCATTCCTCAAGGAGGTGAGAGGGATGGCTTGTAGACATAGGGCCTTCTTGGCAGCTGCTCCCAAGCTATGGAATGCCCTCCTGATTTAGATCTGCCTGGCGCCAACACTGATTACATTTCGGCACCAGGTAAAAACCTTCCTGTTCCAGAAGTTTTTTAATTGATACAATGTAGACTGTGGCTCCTCTGATGACAATTTTAGTGTAAGGTTTTTATTATTGCTTGATGGTTTATTGATATTCTATTTCTAACTATTTTAAATTGTTTTAATTCTTTTGATTGTAAGCCGCCCAGAGACCTTTGGGTAGTGGGTGGCATATAAATTGAATAAACAAATAAATAAATAAATAAATAAATAAATAAATAAATAAATAAATAAAAAAAGTCTATGACCATGTGGCTAGCATGGCTGCAAGGAATCACTGTTTTTACCTTCCCGCTTTTTACGGCAGTACCTATGTATCTACTTGCATTTACATGCTTTCGAACTGCTAGGTTGGCAGGAGCTGGTCTTATCAGCAGAAACTCGCTCCACTGCGTGGCATCCGGGACTTGAACCGCTGAGCTGCCAATTTTAAAGCCAACAGTTTTCGGAAGCCTTAGTCCACTGAGCCACTCCATTATTCCATGATTTTAGCTACTGGATTTTGGCTAATATATCTATCCACGCACATTAAAATAATACATTACATTTAGGTAAGGCACTCTCCTTGCTTCCCCCTTGTAAGTATATAAAGCCGAAAAATAAAAAAGAACAGAAAACAACACAACACAACACAACAAGTTATGGATGATAAATAATACTAAACAATGAAACAAATGAAACAAAACAGCAATGTGAAGGGGGAAACAGCATGAAAAGCAGCAAAAAAACAGATTTTAAAAACCATCATTTCATTGTGTGTAAGACATAAACTGCTCGCTCATCTGTGTAATACAGAGCAAACAATGGGGATGATGATGACCATCAATTTATTATTGTTTAACTAGATAATTGATTTTCCAAATGTGAATCGGACGCATTTGATTTCTAATCTTTTTGGTATGTGCAATACTTGGTCTTGGTGCAGTAAATGGAAATTGGGAAGCTATGTGAATCACGGGTGAACGGTTGTTCACACTGGCATACACATGAATAAACTGATGGAATTTGGTGCCAAATGAAGGAAACGTGGTAAAATTACTGGTCAGATTTATTTGTCTTAAAATTGAATCCATTTATGATGTATTGAAATAAGTCTTTCCATGTGAATCTTTCTCTCACCCCCCACCTCTCTCTGTGGCTATGTGTTCATGTCTATAAATGATTGCGGGTGCATATGTATGTATATACTAGAGATGGGCATGACACGAGTTGTCCCACTTTGCCAATATTTGTACCGGTGGTGTTGCGTGTTCCCTCCCAATCTCCCAGTAGGGTGCCCCACTCACTTGCCAGGGCATGCTACCTGGTAGAGATGGGCACGACTAAAAAAATGGTGTTTTGTTTGTCGTTTAGGGGGTCCGTTTCAGTTCATTTTAGTTTTTTGTGATTTTTTTGCAAAAAAAATTCATTTTCGTTTTGTTACGTAATGAAACAAAAAAACAAAAACAAAAACAAAAAAATTGCTGTTTCGTTAGCATTCATTACAGTTCAATGTATTTGCCGCAACGAAAACAAAATGCACGACAAAATTTTTGTTGTTTCGGTTTGTTTTGTTTCATTTTGGAGACAAAATTCATTTTTCGTTTTGTAACGTAACAAAACAAAAAAACAAAAATCAAAAACAAAAATTGCTCGTTTCGTGCCCATCTCTACTACCTGGGTCCACCTCAGGCGCTTGGCCAGCCCAGACAAGAGCAGGGACTTCCCTTCCCCACCTCCTCTGGCAGCTGGCTACTCAACAGCTGTGGGGATGAGTACAGCCTGCCTTCTTGTCTGTAGGATTTGGGTTTCCTCTGTATTGGTAGGAACCTTGATTAATCGGAATATGGCGGCTCTCTTTTAGACAGAAGCCAGTCATCAGAGGGATGTGTCTGCATGCAAACCCTCTGTCCCCCTGCAAAAAGATGACCATGGAGTATTCATATATGGTGTGTGTGTGTGTGTGTGTGTGTGTGTGTGTGTGTGTGTGTGTGTGTGTGTGTGTGTGTGTGTGTGTGTGTGTGTGTATGAGTTCCTGATCTATTTCATTATTAATTAATTAAATTAATTTATACCACCCATCTAGCCCTAAGGCTATTCTAGGCGGTTTATGACATTGAATAGCAATACCACTGGAAGGGAACTCTGTCACCGTTAAATGTCCTGAAAACCCTTCAACACTTAACGTTACATGCAACTTAAGACATAGAAACTGTAAAAGTCAAGAGTCACGAGAAGACAAGGCCTTCTGGAAAAGTCAACAATGCTTTCAAAAAGTTGAAGCAGCAGGAAAAGAGGCAGACCGAACATGAGGTGGGCTGACTCCATAAAGGATGCCACGACCTTGAGTTTGCAGAAGCTGAGAAGGAACTTCTAGGTGTCACTCATTCATAGGATTAGGATTGCCATAAATTAGAGGTGAATTGATGGCACACAACAACTTTTGTTCACTTTTTTTTTTTAAAAAAAGATGAACTTTTGTGAAACAACCCCATTGATGAATGCAACAATGGTTACCTAGACCTCATTGCTACAGGGACCGCGTAAACAGTATTTGCTTTAGGACCATTAAAAATGTTGGTTGACCATGGATTCTCCCACTTGGCTGATTCATTAATAAGGAATCCCCATTGTAGAAAATTCTTCTTCTTCATATGAAACCCTGCACTACTTTAAAAGTATTGTGATTTAAGTCAGCAATTGGGGGAGGTGCATGAGGCCAACACTGATCTCTTCCTAAGACCTATTTGCCCTATGATAGGCTTGGAAAATATTTAATTTCTTGCATTACTGGGAAAGAGGCTCTACCAGCCACAACGGAGCTGCAAATGTATAGGTAGTACAAGATCTGAATGAAGCATGGAGGCAGCCTTTGAATTTGGTGTTGGATAGGTAGACCATCACTCCATTCCAGAAAACTCCTCCACCACCAAGTCAAACTATAAACAGCATGCGAGATTGCAAATTGACTTATAGCAGTGGTTCTCAAACTTCCTAATGTCGCGACCCTTTACTACAGTTCCTCATGTTGTGGTGACCCCTTGCCCTGCATGGAAGAGGCCACAAGCTCCCTTTGGCAGGCCAGTGCCCCAGGTGCCATAGAGACCTTCCCTCTACAGAAACCCTCAGCCAATCACAGCCTCTGATGCCATTCACTGACATCCCCTCCAACCTATCAAGCTGCAACTCACTCTTTACCCCCTTCTTTCCCCTCCTCCTCCAGACCCAAGCCGTTTGTGCCTTTTTCTTCACTGGCTCATGGTGACCCCTGTGAAATGGTTGTGGGACCCCCGAAAGGATCCTGACCCCCCAGGTTGAGAACCACTGACTTATAGCAACCCTAATCCATTTTAAAAGGGATGAGCAGCTTTACAAATGCCACCCTTCCCCTTGAGTTTCTATGACTGAGTAGAGATTCAAACTGAGGTCTCCTGAATCCTAGTCCATCACTCTGTCACTCTATCTACTATGACACACTGCCCTTTCTTTCTTTCTTTCTTTCTTTCTTTCTTTCTTTCTTTCTTTCTTTCTTTCTTTCTTTCTTTCTTTCTTTCTTTCTTTCTTTCTTTCTTTCTTTCAGATATTTTACCCCATCATTCTCTTTGGAAAGAACCCTAGTTGGCTGACAAAAATGAAGGACATGCACACACACACATCTTGAAAAGGGTTGGAACTGATTTGAAAGTACCTAAAACAAATTGCTGGATAGCTCTGTGGTTCAGGCCTCTGGCTGTGGAGCCAGAGGTCAGGAGTTTGATTCCCCACTAGGTCTCCTTGACAGGGCCAGGGACTTGGAGTCTCAATAAAGCCAAATTGAGGGTGGGAAGGGAAGTGGGCAAGGACTATGCTGCTTTGTTTGATATGCTGTGTGTTAAACCGTATCTGGGACTTTGAAGCAGCCTTAACACCAACCCTGCCTCCTGATAACATCATCTGGTGTATTCCATCTCACCAAAAAGATTCTCAGTGCCTGTTAGACTACATCCTCTATCAAAGATTGCATTTTTGGTACAATGCTCTGATAAAGATAACAAGTTGCTATCGAAAGCTTAGCTTACATTTTTTGTTTTAGTAGTGACCAATAAAGGTATCACCTAGCCTACTTTTTAATTCACTAATCCATAGGGTTCCTTCCAGCTCTGCAGTTCTAAGGCAAGACATCATCATCATCATCATCACCCACTCGCTAGCTCTGCATTTCTTGGTTGCATCAACAGAACCATAATGTCTAGATCAAGGGAAGTGATAGTACCACTCTATTCTGCTCTGGTCAGACCCCACCTGGAGTACTGTGTCTAGTCCTGTGCACCTCAGTTTAAAAAGGATGTTGACAACCTCGAGCGGATCCAGAGGAGGGCGACCAGGATGGCTGAGGGTCTGGAGGAAATGTCTTATGAGGAATGGCTTAGGGAACTGGGAATGTTTAGCCTTTCAAAAAGAAGACTGAGAGGGGATATGATAGCTATGTTAAAATATTTGAAAGGATGTCATATTGAAGAGGGAACAGGTTTGTTTTCCATGGCTTCATAGACTAGGACTCGGGGCAATGGTCTCAAACTACAGGAAAAGAGATTCCATTTAAACATTAGGAAGAACTTCATGATGGTTAGAGCTGTTCGGCGGTGGAATATGCTGCCACAAAGAAGGGTGGTGGAGTCTCCTTCTTTGGAGGTTTTTAAGCAGAGGCTGGATGGCCATCTGTCGGAAATATTGTGATGGGGTTCCTGCATGGCAGGGGGTTGGACTGGATGGCCTTTGAGGTCTCTTGATTCTACGATTCTATGATTTCCTCTGCTGTCTTTCAGGAAGCGTTTGATCGGCTGTGCCACAGAAACGAGCTCCTTTCCACTCAGGTACAATGCCTCCTTGTTCTTGAGACAGTGAATCCAGCAGACCTTGGCTATTAATACCAATTTCCCCCACCAACACAGCTGTGCGCTTTAAATGACAACGACAATCGTGTTGCTAATTTATGTAAGCACCAGGAGGGAAAACTCAACCAGCATTTTTCAATGTTTTCAGGGCCTGACTTTTGTTCTTCAAATGTCAATAGGGTGGTTAAAATGCCAAAGAAGGTTGGAGCGAGAGTTCAGAGGGAGAAGTGGAGGATCTATGATCCCAGAGAGCCAGAGGGGAAAGCAAGGAAGCCATATGGGCAGAAAAGATGTGACTCTCATTAAGAATATTACAGCTAATTGGAGTCTGCCCCATTTCAAAAGAGGATCAAGCATTTTTAGGAAAGCATACAAAAGGGGCAAGACAGCACACCAAGGGATGGGCGGGTGGGTGAAGGAAGGCATAATTACTAAAGATACAGTATCTAAATAGGGGCGGGGAAACACAATCAAAGTTTTGACTAGGATATATGTTTGTAAGGCTGGCTAGTTAGCTTCGGCACTCCAGATGTTTTGGACCACAACTCCCAGAATTCCAAGCCTGTGTTGCCAATGACAAAGTACTGTGGGAGTTGTGGTCTAAAACATCTGGAGTGCTGAATGTTTGACACCACTGGGTTAGTGGTTCAAGGTCTTCAGGTTCTTCAGAGTCAGAGGTTGGGAGTTTGATTCCTCACTCTGCCACCTAGCCAGCCTGTATGGCTTTGGGCAAGCTGCACAGTCCCAGGGCCCCCCGCAGAAGAAGGGAATGGGAAACCACTTCTCAGTATTGCCTACTTGGAAAATCCTAAAAAGAGTTGTAGGGATGGGCGCAAAATGGAAAAATAGTGTTTCGTTTCATTTCATTTTCCCTTGCATTTCATTTCATTTCGTTTCGTTTTTAATGAATTTTTGTAGGAAAATTCATAATGAAATGAAAAAGTAATGAAACAAGTCATTACTCTATAAAATGGTGAGCCATTTTATAGAGTAACGAAATGTTTTATTTTAAAATTGAAAAAAAAAGGCAATTCATTTTGTAACAAAATGCTGCCTGTCATTTCATTACATTATGAAACAATTTGTAAGCTTACGAAATGATGCTTTTTTGTAAAGTGCCCATTTTGTTTTTTTGTAAAGTGCCCATTCCTAAAGAGTTGCCGCAAGTCAGAACTGACTTGACAGCATGTGGCTATTATAATGTTTGGAAAGTCATGGGGAAATTTCAAACTTGACCAGGGTGGGTTTACAGGGGTTTCACTAGGGTTGTGCAGAGGACTCAAAGGCTGGGTAGAAGGGAATAAACTTGTGGAAGGTGAGGAGTCAATTTGGGGTGGCCATGCAGAAAGCAGAATATAGTAGGTGCCAGACGGAAAATGGCGGAGAAGAGGAGATAAGCTACAAAACAATGTCACCTATGGAAGACCTGTTCTCTCTTCTTCAGAGGGGCTTAACCTCAGATCTTGCTCCTTATCTGGAAACCCAGTGAACCACAGCAAATCCCTGTGATGGGGAGCTCTGGGCACCCTACCTTTGCCCAGGGAAGGGGACTTGAGTCATGGGTCTCTCTGTCAAGTCCATCTTAAATCGCACTAGGGACTTGACTTGGATTTGACTCAGGTGATTTTTTGTTCAATTACTGGCACTCAACTTGTAACTTGAACCCCACCCTCTACTCCCTTTTGTGGTGGACTTATTTTTAATAGGGGCTCAGGCTTGGGACTCAGGGCCTGGTACCAAAGACTTGGACTCAGGCTTGGGACTCAGATCCCAAGTCTTGCCAATATCTCTGTTTGTAGCATACTTGGAAAGAGCTGCAATATTTATCTGCAGTCAGAAATTATTAAATTATTAAGCCGTTTTCAGTAACACACATTAAAATATTTTACTGGGTTTTCCACCCATGTACTGTGTGTGTTGCGTTGTTACAGTCATGACCGACTCTTCGTGACCCCATGTCCATGGAGTTTTCTTGGCAGGAATACTGGAGTGGCTTGCCAGTTCTTACTCCAGGCGCCTACAGCACCTGGTATTCCCTGGTGGTCTCCCATTCAAGTACTAACCAGGGCCGACTCTGCTTAGCTTCCGAAATCAGGCGAGATCGGATGTGCTTAGGGCATCTAGGCAGGGTCCACCCATGTACTATACAGTACTATATATTTAGCATTCACTATTGTCCACGGATTTCAGTATCTGTGGGGTGTGTGGAAACAAATCCCTCACTGATACGGGGATCTTACTGTATTTTTAAAAATGACTCTTCTAACTGTCTAACAAATGTCGTCATTGTTATCAGGCTTTTAAAGAGCTTTTCTGACTAATATGCAAAGCTGCTTCAACATTATGATTTATATGCTTCCTGATTTTCTAAGGTTGAGCAAATTTCCTGGAAATTTTCCCTTTGCCAGTACTTTCCCTGCTTCTCACTTGGATCCATATTAATTTGGAAACCGACCCCCTACCTGTGCAGAAACGTCTGTGCATTTGAATGTTCATCTGTCAAATACAAAATGCATGCAGTTTTGTATGCATTTTTCTAATAGCTGTGTTTTTGTACAAATTCTCCAACTGACCCCTTTTTAACAGAAAGGTTACTCTCACAAAAGACAGGGTGTCAGGGAATGCGAGCTAGATCTCTTCAGTTTGAAAGACTAGCCAGCAAATTTATGTCCATATTAAAATAAGGAGCGTCCTAAAAAGCATTTTTGCACTTAAAAGTCTCCAAATACTTTCCAGTTTAAACTTTGTTCAATTCAACTGCATTGATCCCAACGACTCACAAATCAATCGGCAGAAGATTTGATGAATCTGTGGCCATACCCTTGCATACTTGAAATGCACTGGGTTATCAAATTAAACCTAATCAAAAGTTTGCTGTGTTCCACTGAGAAAAAAAATGGTGTCCTTTGCATAAAAGGCACAAGATGTGAAGGACTCGGGTTTTTTTTTTTTTTGTACCTCCCGATGCAGGCTCAGTTTTTATAATAAAGATCTTGTTTTCAACAATATTACATCATTGTACCAGCGAGGGAGTCACAATTTTGAAATACCGTTCAAGCATCCCTGACTTCTTCATCTCTAAAAGCTCCGATTATTACAGCTGCCAGTTCTTGCACTTTGCATCTGATTACCATACTATTGTAACCAGGTTCTAAAAATAAATGAAAAATGTACATCGAGCAGACCATCTAACCGCTGGAGGATTCCATTCATTTAGGAGATGTGATAATCTCTCCCTAAGACTTTTTGCAATTAAAGGGCAAATTTTCTTGTCCTTAAAAGACTAAAACTTTGGAATATATCATTTTCAGCTCTGCTCACATCCATAGTTTCCTTCAATACGGTTCAAACTAGATAATATTGGTGGCTTATAGTCCATAATTGGGGGGCTCGGGAGTACACACCTATGTATGTATGTATGTATGTATGTATGTATGTATGTATGTATGTATGTATGTATGTATGTATGTATTTACCACCTGTCTTCCACACAGGATCTCCAGGTGGTTTACATTTAATACCAAAAAAGCCAAACTGCAACATAAAACAAAAAGCCCAAAACCTCACCTCAATATCCTCTGCTACTCTGACCATGAGCTGTCACATTACCACTATTAGTGAACTGCAGATGGATATTTCTTTTCTGTGCTCTAAAATGTCCTTGAACTGGAATTCTGTTTCCCAAAAAAAAAAAAAAATCTCCAGGCTAGAGTTCTGTGGTGTAAAACAACGTGGGACCAGGTTATGCTTGCACCAATATATCCAGCAGGAACTTCATGGATGCGCTGAATCCCTCACTTGGACAGAAGATGTAGAGAAAAACTGTGTGGCTTGGGAGTTCATGTCAAGCTCTAGAAAAATCCATACTGGGAAGAACAGAGAACTGCTTTAATTATAGACTGGAAAAGTTAATTGACCCTCGTGGTGCAGTGGTTAAATGCCTGTACTGCAGCTAAAACAGTGCTCACAACCTGGGTTCAATCCCAGGTAGCTGACTCAAGGTTGACTCAGCCTTCCATCCTTCCGAGGTCAGTAAAATGAGTACCCAGCTTGCTGGGGGGGCAATGTATAGTCTGCAGCTTGAGTAGACCCATTGAACCAATGGGGATTTGGGGATGCAACTGTTCTGTAAATTCTACTGATTCAAATCGACCTAATCTAACCTAATTTAACCTAACAGAACTAACCATTAGTTGGCGGGAGTCTCGTGGTGCAGTGGTTAAATGCCTGTACTGCAGGTAAAACTGTGCTCACAGCCCGGGTTCAATCCCAGGTTGCCAACTCAAGGTTGACTCAGGCTTCCATACTTCTGAGGTCAGTAAGATGAGTACCCACCTTGCTGGGGGAATGTGTAGCCTGCATACTGCCATTAAACTGTAAACCGCCCAGAGACTACTTGAAGTTGTATGGGGTGGTATATAAGCAGAACACTTTGCTTTGCTTTGCTTTAATTTTATGGACTATAGCTGCTGGAATATCTCAGCCACCATGGCCAGGAACTGTAGTCTATTAAAAAGTAACTTCTCTCACCTCTGCTGTGTAACTAAGGCTTATCTACATCAGGTCTCTGGTTTGTTTCATTTTTGCCTTATTTCCCCCCTAGGTCATGCATACTTTTATTTTCT
This sequence comes from Phrynocephalus forsythii, assembly GCA_029282475.1. NCBI lineage: Eukaryota > Metazoa > Chordata > Lepidosauria > Squamata > Agamidae > Phrynocephalus > Phrynocephalus forsythii. The sequence goes on from JAPFRF010000010.1 coordinate 9,473,855, forward strand.
AATATATTTTACGTTATATTATGCATTTTGTCACCCTCAGAAGAGGGGCACGATCTATATGTAAAAAACTGATTTGTAAAACGTGTAGTAGAAAAAGCTGACATTTCCCTTTCCCAAATTATGAGTCTTTTTATGAGTTAAATAACAAGAATCCAATACAAATGCAGGAGCAGGTGATACCTTCACTAGACCATTAAAAATAAACAAAACAAACAACAGACAGCTAGTTTTCAATGATGATTCACCTTCTTTACGCTATGCACCAGGTTCTTACAGGCAGGGCCGACGTGTCCATTAAGGCGAACTAGCCAGTTGCCTAGGGCGTCAAAATGGAGAGGGCGCTGGCCAGCCTGCTGCCTCCCCGCCGCCCCCGCCACTGGCCACCGCCGTCCATCCCCCTGCCGCCTGTCGCCGTCCGCCCGCCGCACCCCCGCCCCCATCGCCGCCCCCGTGCCTGTCACCATCCGCCCCCATGCCTGTTGCCATCCCCTGCCATCCGCTGGCCCCCTGCCACCCCGCCAGCCACCCCGCCCACCCACTTCCTGCCCCACCCCACCACCACCCGCCCGAGCCCCCGAGCCCCGCCTAGGGCGCAAAAAAACCTAACGCCGGCCCTGCTTACGGGTAGTTCTGAAAGGTCCTGTCTATGCTTTTATTAAAGTCTCCAAGTCTCATGGGCATTGTTGGGGCCATGTTAGCTTCTATTTGTTGTTGTTGTTGTTCAGTCATTCAGTCATGTCCGACTCTTCGTGACCCCATGGACCAGAACTCACCAGGCCTTCCTGTCTTCCACTGCCTCCCGGAGTTTGGTCAAATCCATATTGGTTGCATCGATGACACCGTCCAACCATCTCATTTTCTGCCATCCTCTTTTCCTTTTTCCTTCAATCTTTCCCAAGTTCAGGGACTTTTCCAAGGAGTCCTCTCTTCTCATGAGGTGGCCAAAGTACTGGAGCCTCATCTTCAAAATCTGTCCTTCCAGTGAACATTCGGGGTTGATTTCTTTCAGGATGGATAGGTTTGATCTCCTTGCAGTCCAAGGGACTCTCAAGACTCTCCTCCAGCACCACAGCTCAAAAGCATCGATTCTGTGGTGATCAGCCTTCTTTATAGTCGAGCTGTCACTTCTATAGATTGATACAGATGCAGCATGCACAAGGCTTGTGGAGAAAGGTTTGGTTTCACACAGGTGCCTGTTCCCTTCCCCCACCTCCACGGCTGGATTCCACACTCACCAGCCTGTGCTCACTCCTCTCCCTCCTCCTCCTCCAGCTGTTCACTGGCTCCCCTGCCCTGCTGCCTCATTTGCTGATTGCCCACTCAAACAAGGAGGTGGAACAGTCAAACCCATGCTCCTACCAGGGACAGGTCGAACAGCCAAACAGGAGAGAATATACAGATTCCACACATCCTGGACGTAATCTGTTTCAACTGTTACCCTCAGGATGACTTTTTAGGGCATTGCATACTAGGACAACTAGATATGGAGTCAGCTTCTTTCCAAGCACCATCAAACTGTATTTATTTATTTATTTTTATTTATTTATTTATTTGTTTGTTTGTTTGTTTGTTTGTTTGTTTAGCTTATATGCCGCCCACTGCCCAAAGGTCTCTGTTGAATAATTACTTTTTTCTTTCCTCCTTTTTAAATAATAGGTTATATTGTGTTGTTGTACTGTGTTTTTAATGTTGAATATATGATGCTTATATTTCCTTCTTGCATATGGAGAGCAGTTTTTTACCAAAACAAAATTCCGGGTGTGTCTACACTTGGACAATAAAATGATTCGGATTCTGATTCTGACTGATTCTGATTCTGTAGCACACACCTGCTGGTGAGTGGGCCATTGGCCAGGAAGGTGGGGAAATGGAATGCATAGCACCACGATTTGTGCCCATCTCATGCCCTAAGCACATCTGATCTCGCCTGATTTCGGAAGCTAAGCAGGGTCAGCTCTGGTTAGTACTTGGATGGGAGACCACCAAGGAATACCAGGATAAGGAAATGAAGACTCAGTGCAACAGCCTAAAAGAAAAGGCAAGAACATTCTAGAACATGGCCAGTCCAACAAGCAATGTATCACCCTCTGCTTGCCATGCTTGAATAAGTAATGGTTGTTTGGTCAGGTGGTGGGGAAAAATAGAGTTTGGTGATGTTCTCCTCAGCCCACCTTAGGGTTCACAGATTGATTGATTGCATTGCATTGCATTGCATTGTATTGCATTCCATTCCATTGCATCCTTGTATTGCATTGCATTGCATTGCAGTTTTAAACGGCTGATTTGGCAGCAAAGCAAGGTGGGATTTTCTAAGAGGATTTGGTTTCCATTGGACCTTCAGCTATCAGCTTCCTACCTTTTACAGCACCTGCTGCCCAGTATATATATTTTTAAATTTTAACACTTTAACCCCTACACTACCAGAATGAACCTTGGTGATTTCTAAGAGTATGCAACAGGGATGGAGCCACGATTTGCAATAGTCACTGTCAAATCAGAGTTAGTTTGGACTGTGGATTTGACTCAGATTTGACTTAATTCCCCCACCCCAGTGACTGACTCAGACTTGACTACGCAGCCCTTTTTTCCGGGGGGCGGGGAAAAGCTTGCTTTTAATAGGGACTCAGACTTGGGCCTGTGGGCTCTGGAGTCAGTACCAAAGACTCAGACTTGGGGCTCAGGTACAAAAACGTGTCAACATCTCTGGCATACAAACTCATCCAAGCAGGTCCATGGGGCTTCTGGAACTGCCTGGTGTCTGATTCCAGAGATGCATAAATGTACCTGCTATATGTCTGAAGAAGCGGACGTGTCCATGAAACGTTACATTAAAATATGAAAGTTAGTCTTTAAGGTGCCACATGTTTTGTGTCTTTTGTTTGCTTTATTTTTCTTTGATTTTTGCCTGAAATTCTTGAAAAGACTAAGATGACTACCCTCTCTGAAACTTCAGTAAATGTACCTATTTCCCTCTAAATCGGGTGCACATTCCTTTTTTTTAAAAAAAAGGGAGTCACGGCAAGTCTCTCCTAAGAAAGAAACATATTTAAATATAATGGATTGGAACTCCTATGATTAACCTATTACAATCTTTAATTAGCCAGTTAAGCAACATTTAATGGCTGCAACAGGCTGATACTTTACACATGGAGTAGTGCTAAGGGAAGCATAATTTATACCATCCCCCTCATAATTTATACTGGTAGTGAAAGTGGTCTTTCTGTCACCTTTATATAATGTGTAATACTGTAATAAGGAAGGTCTGATCGAGAATGGCATGAATCATATCAGGCCGACAGAGAGGTACCTTGGTTTTAAGCCTGGAGATTACACATCCCCGTCATGGTTTGTAACCTGTGATGGACTTTTCCTCCAGGAATCTGTCCAATCTCCTTTTGAAGGCATCCAAGCTAGATGCCATCACCACATCCTGTGGCAGGAAGTTCCACAGATTAACAACACACTGGGTAAAAAAAATATTTTATTTTGTCTGTTCTCACTCTCCCAACCCACAGTTTGAGTGGAGGAGATGGCTCACCAGATCCTCCGAGATTCAATGGGCCTACTCTAGTTGTGACTTACGACTCATTGTTTGCCCGTGAGAATATTTACACTAGGGACGTAAATTTCACCTTCCTTCCTTCTTCCAGGAGAGAATGAAAAGCTTCAGAATTATTTCTACTATCTGTGGGAGATTATGAGTGTGTTTGAGGTCTCCATCTCCATTTGAGGTCATCTAGTGAGGGGGAGAAAAAGCCCTTGTGTTCTGCACAAAAGCTGCATTTTTGCTCATATTGTGTGTAGAATACAAGGGCTTTTAATGGAAAACGCAAAGTTTTACTGCAAAATCAGAAGCCTTCCCATAATTACATAGAACCCCCGTGTCCAATGTCTCAATTACCGCAGTTTCACTTCTCTGATAGCAGAAAATATGTACTAAAAATATTAATTGAAAATACTGTACTTATGGACCCAGGTGTAAAATGTAACTATTAAACTGGCCATTAGAGGTGATCACCATCTTACAGTCTGGTAAGCTTGAGGTAGCATCCAGAGCATCATCTTAGTCACATAGAATCATAGAATCATAGAGTTGGAAAAGACCTCAAGGGCCATCCAGTCCAACCCCCTGCCATGCAGAAACCCGCATCACGGTATTTCTGACAGATGGCCATCCAGCCTCTGCTTAAAAACCTCCACAGAAGGAGACTCCACCACCCTTTGTGGCAGCATACAACAGGAATAGTGAGTGAGGCAGCAGCAAGAGGCCAAGCCTTAAGCCAAAATGCATCATGGGATAGATTTCCCACCTCTTACCCCTTCCTACCTTCTGGCTAGCCCTTTCCTCAAGATATCTAGGCAAAAAAGGAAATGGATCCATAACAGATTTTGAAGAAGAGAAATGGCCACAGTGTAGATATCAGTGTAGATATCATTCAATATGGCCTAAGTAAACAAATAAAGTATGACGTGTCCATACTTGGGAATTCCCACTTGGGCAGTAGGTAGGGATGGGGTCTCAAGTTGTGGAACTTGCTGTCAAGTCAGACTTAAGTCAACACCGATAACTTGTCTCAGACTCAATGTGAGGCTTTTTTCAATGACTCCGATTTGACTCGTGACTGATGAAAAACAACAGGGACTTTGATTTTTGGCTTGGAACTCAGGACTTGTTACCAAAAATGGGCCAACAACAAAGATGGGCCAACATCCCTGGAAGGATACACACATCAACCTGGATGATGTTCTACACTGAGTATTCAAATGTTCAGCAGCATCAGTGAATAGGGACATTTTTCAGTTTTCTAAAAGCTATAATAGGGTCATCCCAAGACAGTGATTGGCACAAAAGTCAGGCAGATAAAAGAAAGTGCTTCTTGATGCAGTGCCTAATTAAATTATGCAGTTTTTGCTTATGCAAAGTATGGTGAAGATTGGCAGGTGTCGCGGCTTTGTAAAGGGATGAGTTAAGTTGCATATCTAGATCAAACACTGGTAGTTTCACCAAGATTTGTGCAAATCTGGATGTCAGGTCATGGCAACTGGACTTTTCTTTTGAGATATCTAGTCTCATGTGCTCCCAGGCGTATCTGGTGGGGCCACTGTGAGATACAGGAAGCTGGACTAGATGGGCCTTTGGCCTGATCCAGCATGGCTTTTCTTATGCTCTTATGTTTTATGAGATTGAAATGTTTCACTACTTATCCAAGTAGCTTCATCATAACTTCCTGATAACCTCACCTGGATGGCTGAGAATCTTCCCAGACAAATTTGATTTCACATTCAGCAACTGGTTTTACTAAGCTACCATCTCTGGGCCCAGCAATAGGACTTAGGCTGCAGACTTTGAAAAAAGTTTCATTTCATTTGAAAATTCAGTTCATTTTTCTAAAACAACAACAACAACAACAACAACAACAACAAAACATATAAACCAAAGGCTTTTCAAGCCCTCATGGTTTGCACTTAATTCTGCATTTGGTTATGCTTACCTATCAATTGTGAGAGGCACAAATGCAGTAGACTTCTAGAACCTTGAAGGAAAGTTTTGACTACCACTTTCTGTTTTATGTGGGTGGCAAGAGAGACATTTCCGCATAAATAAAGCATTTATCACAGTTGTGGAAATGCTGGCAATCTAACAACTGTTTTGAAGGAAATTTTTGAAGGAGGATGCAAGGGTTCACTCATTTTGTTCTTCCAGGTAAGGAGGAAAAATGTAAAAAAGCATTCCTTCCCACCACCACATACCCAGGTAGACAAGAAAACGGATATTTGTGCATGTTTCACATTTTGGTGAAGATTTTGTAGAAGTGGGTTGTGCAGCAAAAAACTTTGACTCTATTGCCGATCTCTATTGTTTATAAAACTTGAATAGGTTTTATTCACAAATGCAAGTTTCCTGAGCAAAATGCATGGGGTTTTTTTGTTTGTTTTTTGCATAAAACCTATGGTTTTTCCACAGTGGTTTTCCATTTTTGGGACAGATTTTTTTGCCAAGGATGAGAAAACAAGTGAAAGTTCACTACATCTGTAGGTCAGCATGAAGGCAATAGAATAAAAACTCTGCTTATCATCTCTTTGAAAGTCATACAGGTTTATAGATTGCTTTCCTCCAAACCTTAACTGGATCACACCAAACATCTATGAGGCCAACAGAGTGGTTCTGAGAAAATGCTAAATGGGCTCAGTAAGAAATCATCAGGGGTGGGGACTTCCAGTTTCATACTTATTGAGTATAAGTCCATTCTAGCATTCCCCCCACATCAATGTGCACACTTTCAAAGAACTGACTCTAAAACTTACATTACTTTTCCTGTGCAATTTCTCCTAACATTTAAAACAGGATATTGTTTTCCTGACTGACTGACTGACTGACTGACTACTAATCAATCAATCAATCAATCAATCAATCAATCAATCAATCAATCAATCAATCAATCAATCAATCAATCAATCAAATTTCTGCTTCTTGACATGTGGTCAAGGACTGGTGATGGTGGCTTCTCCTTTGGGAAATGCCTTAGATACCAGACATCAGTGTTGACCCTACAGCAGTAGGGAAAGTTGTTTAGTTAGTTATACTTTGAATTCCTCAGAAAGTCCAGAATCCTATTATTTATGCCTCCCAACAGGTGTTCATCACTGTACAATCTGAATGGCAAATTGTTACTTTTTAAGAGTTTGACATGACATTTGGTTATGTGATCCGATGCACAACAATCAATGTTTACACCAACTTCTTAACTAGACATTGAAGTTTACACCGGTGAACTTGTGGCAGTGCATTTGTTCAGTAGGACTGTTGTCATTATAGTTAGAATTTTCAAAAAGTAACACTTTATGTTTCGTTTGCAAAAAATGAATTGGCCTTAGGACACTTTTACACGACCCTTAAAATCCGAGGCCAAGGGCTCCCAGATCCAGAGCTTTAAAATGTTTTCCCACCAGCTCCGGAGCTGAAAAAATTCTGATGCTGATGTAAAGCAGTGAGTGCCGGGCTCTCCTTGCCTTGTGTTTGTTTTTTTGTCCCCGCTGCCCCTTTAAGAGACAGGAATCATGACGACGACAGGGCTCGGGGCGGCTTCCACCAGCAGATGGAGGTGAGCCTGCATTTTTTCTCCCTTTTTTCTCCCTCCCCTCACCCACACAGGAGCAAGGGAATGCGGAGGGGTGGGAACGCAGGAAGAGCGACAAACCCCCAAGATCTCTGGTCCGAATTTAAGTGGCCAGCGGATCTTAGGGGTCGTGTAAAAGTGCCCTTAGTTCCATCAACCCAATACATTTGCTCCTCTCATCTCATTATTGAAGCACCCACAACAGAGTGTGTGCCACCATAGATCAGCACTTAAACTAGTGCAGGTGTCACCTGCACTTGCATTTGCAATGTCTTTTGGATTCAGCATAGCCAGTGATAGAGCCTGGTGGGAACTGTAGTTCAAAAGATCTGGAAAGACAGAAGCTGCCTGCTCTTGTTTTAGAGTTCTGCCTAATGATTACCAGTTGACACTTAGGATTCCATTCAACGCAACAGCGTTCCCCTCTCTTTGCCAGAAAATGACAAAATCTGAATCCTGCCTGTATTCTCCTTTTGACCAAATGGACCTGTTAGGGTCACAGGCATTTAGACAGCCAAGGAGATGCTCACTAGACCATAAGGAGTGGAGAGGCACCCTTGTTTGCCTGACCAGCAGGAGACAGGAAAGAAATGTCCCTCCTCTGCACAAGAGCACCAATTATAATCTAATTCAGTTCAGATTAACAGCACTTTGATGACAATTCCATTAGATAAAAAATAATGGATAATGCATCTTGACTCTCGTGCTAATGTTAATAAGGAGGCTAACTGCCTTAATGCTGCATGTTAACCACAGTTAGAAGGGATGTCTTCAAAACATATTAATCAGCTTGGGTAAATATTGCATGGGAAATCCATGCTCCTTGCAACTGGTAAAGGATTTGCAGATCCATTTATCTGTAGTACATGCATGCTAATCCCAAGAAGCTTTGAATGGATTATATAAAGTGATAGGTCTCCCACTGAGAATTTGTAAGGTTACTTTCCCTTGCCCCAAAATACTGAGGCTTTAACAAGTTCATGGAGGTCATTTGCAGAATGCCAAATCCTATGCAAACCAGCTCAAGATAAAGTCAGTGAGCCAGTCCTATATAAGTAGTTACAGCATAAAGTTTTCAGCTTAACTCCACCTATCTATTCTTGGGACCAAAGTACATGTTGCATTTTCTATATTATGCTTACCAGGGCCACGGAGACATCAAAATAGTCAAGCAGAATTAGAAGAAAGCCTAAAATTGTCCCTCTAGTCTTAGGATGAAACTACATGTCTCAATGTCCATACCATGCTTATACACGTCATGAAGTCTTCGAAAGAGCCAAGATGAACCAGAACAAAGGCTTATATTGTCCAAAGTTTTGTCTGCCCAGTGGACAATTGGTTACCTACGAGGAACATAGGAACAGCACTCTGTCTCCTGTTTTCTAGAAGTTTGAGGACATCAGGGGTCCTCAAACTTTTTAAACAGGGGGCCAGTTCACTGTTCCTCAGAACTGTTGGGGGTCAGGCGGCGGCAGCGATGGGCGCAAGGGAAGCAAGTGGGGCAAGTGGTGGTGTTGGCGGCTGTGGTGGTGGCAGGGAGAAATGGGGAAGGCTCTCCCACTTTAAACCGCAGTGGCTGGTGTGCCAGTCATCTGGGTGTCAGGGGAAGCAGGGGAGGTCCTCCCATTTTAAACTGCCCCATGCACGGCCAATGCGCCAGACATCTGGGCAGCGCGGGGGGGGGAACCCTCCCATTTTAAAATGCCCTGAGCGTGGCCGGCATCCCAATCATCTGGGTAGCGGGGCAGCAGGGGGGAGCCCCCATTTTATACTGCACTACATGCAGCCGGCATGCCAGTCATCTGGGCAGCAGCATGGGGGGAGTGGGGGATGCCCTCCCAGTCATCTGTGTGTGTGTGTGTGGGGAAGTGGGTGAAGCGAACAGCCTACCACTTTGAACTGCCCACCGCTTTGAACTGTTTCACCCATAGAAGCTGGCTTTCAAAGCGGAGTGTGTGTGTGTGGGATCTGCAGTTGCTCCCACGTGCTGGATTTAGGTCCCGGGGGGGGGGGTAATCCAGCCTGCAGGCCATAGTTTGAGGACCTCTGATATACACAATGTTCAAAGAATTTGCCAGATTAGAACAGTTTCTAGCAGGTAAAACAAAAATGAGTCATGGCACTGAAAGACCAGCAGATTTATTTCAGTATGGACGCTGTCAGATACATGGCGTGTAACTGTTGGGCCATATAAACATGGGCACAATATGAAATGAAGCACATGCAAGTTGGAAGAAAGAGGGTCCCATTTAGACTGGGGATGAGCTTTCAAGGGAAGGAAGGCACTAGCCATCAGTGAAAGTTCTGATTATATGCATTGGCAGGTCACAACGTAATATACTGTATATACTCGAATATAAGCCTAGTTTTTCAGCCCTAATTTTGGGCTGAAAAAAGGGGCCCTTGGCTTATATTCGGGTCAATACTTTTAGCCACTGAGGCAAGTCAACTGTGGCTAAGAGTCATTTTAAACATTGCATGCAGCTTCTCATGACCCCCCCCTCTGCATCACAGGGGAGCAGCACACGATGTTTAAAATGACTTTTAGCCACTGACCCAAGCACTTGCACCAGTGGCTACATTTAAACATCACACACCACTCCCCCAGTTCACAAAGGAAGAGCTGCCATGCCCTGCTGCATTTCCCACCCTAGACTTATACTCGAGTCAATATGTTTCCCCAGTTTTGGGGGGTTAAATTAGGGGCCTCGACTTATACTCAGGTTGACTTATATTCGAGTATATATGGTAACTATTTTGCTCCATATATCTAAGCAAGAGGGTCATAACCCATGAAAACATACATTGGCTGAAATTATGTAGCTTAGCGTAATAGAACTAGGGTGAGAACCAGGGGAAATTTGATATGCCAACTCTGCTGTAAATTCCATTGATTCCAATTGGCCTACTCTAGTTGTAACCTTCTAAACAAAGTATGTGACACCTAGAGTAGGGTGATTTGAACCAAAAGAATTTATGGAGAAGCGTATTTATTTATTTATTTATTTATTTATTTATTTATTTATTTATTTATTTATTTATTTATTTTATTTATTTAGAACATTTTTACCCCACCTGGTTAGTAAAGCAAAGTGTTCTGCTTATATACCACCCCACACCACTACAAGTAGTCTCTGGACGGTTTACAATTTTAATTACAGTGTGCAGGCTACAAATTGCCCCCAGTAAGCTGGGTACTCATTTTACCAACCTCGGGAGGATGGAAGGCTGAGTGAACCTTGAGCCTGCTACCAGGGATTGAACCCAGGTCGTGAGCACAGTTTTACCTGCGGTGCAGGCATTTAACCACTGTGCCACGACCACTGGTGGTTCATGCCCATCTCAGGTGCCCACAAATGAAGGAGGATACCAGCAAGCTGCAACATGTCTGGACACAGGCAAACGAGACCTGCTTCCTTTTAGATAAATGTCTGCATTCAAGAAACAGCCAATCATCAATCCCATTTGGTCCAGTCAGCAACATGTCCTGGGACATCCATGATGATATATGGTCCTGCTCAGCAGCATTTCCTGATAAAAAACGTTCCATTGAAAATAATTTCCTTCAGAGACATTGTCTGCTTACAGGAAAGATATTGTTGTAGGCAAAAACATGCTTCCTGCTTGGCCTGGGATTGCACAAATAATCACAAGCCACAGCACTGTGAAAAATTCTGATTATTCTAAATGTATATCTGCGAAAGCGCCATTTTTAAATTACATTCCACTCTGACAGAAAGAGCAGACCCCTGCTGTATTTATGAATTACAGATGATTCAAATTCATTTCTCTTGGAAGCTATTATTTCATGTGAGCAAAAACATACTGCTTGATGCCTGCAACTTCATTTTGGAACACATGGTTCAACTTGTACAGATTTCCCCCCCCAGAAACCGCAATCAAATCTGAGGTAATATGAGCAGGAGAAAAAATACCCTAAAGCTGTGTTATTCAAATTATTAGACTAAGACAGACGTTCTTTTGAGATGCAGACACTCAGAGATATATAAACATGAGTTAAAGATGAGACAGAAAGCTGACTGGTTCTTTTTAAGAGAAGTTGGAACTCTTCCTCCCATTTTGGATTTTTCAGTTTTAAAACTGCGACCCAGGATTTGTTTTACTCTCAGACAACCTTATAGATTCATTTACATTATGAATAATTCTGGGATTTCATATTCCAAATCTGAGATCCTTCTATGGCCCCATGCAGTTGTCATGGAAGTGCATGTAACAGTGGAAGTTGGTGAGCCTAATGTCTATGGGGCAATTCGCCTGTTCAAGGTTTTAGTCCAAACTTTAAAGGAGATGCCCAGTATTTTCAACCACTTTTGGGAGATAGGATTTAGCTACTTTGGGTGGCTTTGGTGAAGTTTGGAACTAGGCATGTACATATCATCTGCCTCAATTTGGGCTGAATTGCTTATTCTACCAATCACAACACATCTGTATCAAGCTGGTTTGTAGGTTGTCTACATGAGTTTGTAATTTCATTATCTAGAAGTATTTGTATCTATTTGTAGGTGTTGTCGCAGCAGAAAAATGTGACAAAGGGGTACCTAGCACTGGAATGGGGTGCGGAGTACCATCAACCACTGCTCAACCTCAAAGGTACAGGCAAGTTCCCACCAGTTAGTTGGTTAGTTAGTTAGTTAGTTAGTTAGTTAGTTAGTTAGTTAGTTAGTTAGTTAGTTAGTTAGTTAGTTCCTTCCTTCCTTCCTTCCTTCCTTCCTTCCTTCCTTCCTTCCTTCCTTTCTCCATGTGAGCTAAATCTCCCTTGCACTGAGGTTCAGGTGCACATGAAGAGGCAAAGAGGCCATTTGCTTTTCAGACTCTGCTTTTTCTATGCGGAACGTGTCAGGTGGGGTGGTGATGGTAGCACCGTCCATTTCAATGCATGTGAGCACCACAGTCTTCCGTAACATGTAACCATTGGGCTTACTGGCACAAGAGGAAGTAGGCTGCAAGACCAACAGCACCAGTGGTGCAGTACAATTGTAAAGTATTTTTCTTTGCAGCATGCACTGGCTAGATCACTCACTGGTTTAGATATCTGGCTGAGGAGCCAGAGACTGGGAGTTAAATCCTCCCTTGCAAGCGGAGCCAGCCTATGTGTCCTGGGGAAAGCGGCACATTCCTGGGACTCCACCCCCCCAAGAAAGGAATGGTAAATCTCTTCTGAGCCTTCTCTTCCTGGGAAACCCTTAATTGCCATAAGTCAGAATTGATGTGAGAAAACATGATTACAGCCCCCCCCGCCCTTTCGCAGTTCATATACTGCAGTCCCACTATATCGCGGGACTGCGCTATATGAATAAAGGCCCCCTGGGGTAAGGGGTAAAGGCCTGTTTCAGCCCTCCTGCAGTTAACCCAGGACTAGCGCTGCCCCAAACGGGCTTGCGAGGCTTTCCCGGGCCTTCTGGAGGCCCCAAAAGGGCTTCCCTGTGAACCGGAAGTGACATCCGGGTCGCCAAAAATCCTTTCCGAGGCCTCCGAAGGCCTTTCTAGGCCTGTTGGAGGCCTCAGAAATGATTTTCAGTGACCCAGAAGTGACTTTCCATTTGCAGGAGACCCTTTTGGGGTTTCCAGAAGGCCCAGGAAGGCCCTCACCGGCCTGTTCGGGGCAGCACCAGGCTGGAGGTAAGTAAAAGAGCCCCCAGCTAGGGCCCCCCCAGGCCCGACCCAACCTGCATCCACATATCATGGGTTTTCAATTATCGCGGGTTGAGTCGGTTCCCAAACACCGTGATAGGCAGGGGAGGGTAACTGTATTCTTATTCATAGAATTACAGAATAATATGGTTTTCTATATTTTTTTTGGTTTATTTTTATGCAATGATTCTGTTTTGATCTATTACTCATTTATTTTTTGTTAAAGGTTTAATATTTTCTGAAGATATTGTCTTGATGTTTATTTTCTTATTTAATTGTATTATGTTTTGTTTATTAATGTTTTTCTTCTCCTAGAGTGGCCCCTGGACTAGATGAGTGGTAAATAAATCAAATAAATAACTAAATATTTGCCTCAAGGAAGTTGTTATAATATGCAACAACAAAGAAGATATTGATGTAAGTCGGCAAAGACCTCCTTTCTCTGCAGGCAGACTTCTCCTTAGAGACCGATTGTCTAAAAGAGGTCTTAAAACAGGATGGTTTGTAATTTTGTTGCTTCTATATCTGTTTTAGTAATGCCTTTACCTAACATTTTAAATATCAAGTTCTTCATTTTAAATACAGTGGACCCTCGTATAACAAACGGTTTGTATAACATAAAATCTGTCCAACATAAAAAATTCCGGAGACAGGGGAAATTTACTTAACAGAATCACCTATGGGGCGAACCCGTACAACATAAAAATGGTCGTGATTAGGGATTACTCTGTTTTCAATGCATTCCTATGGGAAATTTTTATAAAGGAAAATTTGCTTAACAGAATTTCATTTGGAATGAATTAATTCCTTTATACAAGGTGCCACTGTATTGGTATTTTTTTTAGCTTTTAATTCTTGTGTCCATTTTAAGAAGAAAGGCAGGGTACCTATCTATCATCTATCTATCTATCTATCTATCTATCTATCTATCTATCTATCTATCTATCTATCTATCTATCTATCTATCTATCTATCTATCTATCTATCTATCTATCTATCTATCTAATCTTAGGACTTCTATCTATCTATCTATCTATCTATCTATCTATCTATCTATCTATCTATCTATCTATCTATCTATCTATCTATCTATCTAATCTTAGGACTTCTATCTATCTATCTATCTATCTATCTATCTATCTATCTATCTATCTATCTATCTATCTATCTATCATCTATCTATCTATCTATCATCTATCTATCTATCTAATCTTAGGACTTCTATCTATCTATCTATCTATCTATCTATCTATCTATCTATCTATCTATCTATCTATCTATCTATCTATCTATCTATCTATCTATCTATCTATCTATCTATCTATCTAATCTTAGGACTTCTATCTATCTATCTATCTATCTATCTATCTATCTATCTATCTATCTATCTATCTATCTATCTATCTATCTATCTATCTATCTATTGAATAAACAATAAATAAAATATCTGAGACGGGGGGGATGAGATCATCCCCTGCCTGGAACACCTGAGCTCTTGAAGATGGATGGGGCATCATGGTGTCACATTCCCTCCAGGCGCTTTGAACGGGAAGGAAATAAAAGGGAAGCTGACGGTGTTAACTTTTGCAACGGCATCTCTTCTGCCTCCTACGTTGAAAAAAAAAAACAACCTTCCCTAGACCTCCTGAAGGCGAAAGAAGAAAGCCTTTTTAGCTTCACTCTTCATCCCTGTTCCCACTCCCCTCCTGCACCTCCCGCTGGTGAATATGCAGGGAAATTTCACTCTGGCTTGCTTTAAAGAGTAAAAAAAAGAGTGATGGCACAAAAGAAATAATATTGTGATAATCTCCTACAGTGAGAGAGAAGACAGGAAACCTGATTTTAACTGGCCGTGATCAACTGTACTTCTATTCCTTACTCTTCAGGAGGTATCAGGATTTCATGGGGGTAAGAAAAAGAGGCAGAGGTGTGTGTGTGTGTGTGTTGGGGGTGGTTTTTAAACTTTTGACCTGTTCCACCAAAGAAGCATCCTGGCTCCTAACCTTGAAGCCCATTACGTTGTGTTACTCACTCCTGCCCACACACTATACAGAATATTTAAGTATGAATTATGGGAAGCAGGTCAAAAGGAATGCAAGCCCACGCTTGTCTCTCATTGAGATTAATGTTATCTATTGGCCTTTTTCAAAGAAAGAAAGAAAGAAAGAAAGAAAGAAAGAAAGAAAGAAAGAAAGAAAGAAAGAAAAGAAAAGAAAAGAAAAGAAAAGAAAGAAAAGAAAAGAAAAGAAAGAAAAGAAAAGCAGGAGGTGAGCCAGGAGGGAAGGACTAAGAGAAGGATGGAAATGAGGGCCACCCAAAAGAAAACCCCAAATAATATCACTTGTCTGCTTTTGGAAACAACAGTTTGCCATAGCCATTTTTGCTGGTTTTCAGACAGAAAATCATGGGCCATCCACTCAAGTGAGTGGATATTAAAAAATATCTTAAAAGCATCTAAAACTAACATAGACATATAAATAATCATCAAAAGTCAGCAGCTTTGAAAGACAGAGCTTTGAAAGATGGCTGCTTGATTCACCCCATGCAAGCTGGCAGAAACAGGTCCTTAGGTTTTTCCACAAGGCCAGGAGTGAGAGGCCTGTCTCAGTTCTGGGGGAATGCTGTTCCAGAGGGTAGGGCCACTGCAGAGAAGGCCTATTGCCAAGCCCCCTTCAGGTGGAATTGTCTTGTTGATGAGGTCTGTCAACCACCATTTTTTGGGTCCCTGTCATGACCATCGAATGTAGTGGCAACCTGCTGAATCTTGTTATGAGTAGAAGGAAACATCAACATGAAAAATCCCCATCCTGTAGCTTATAAATATCCCACATGCCATATTTTTAGATAAATTAGTTATTTTGAGCAATGTTCTTCAGAACATTTGCTGGACAAAACATTACAGTAGGTAGTAGATCTCCAGTTTCCTATCCACTGATAAATCCAGAGGTTATAGGCTGAAGCCATTCCAACTCAGAATTCACAAACATTGTTGTCCCTAATATTGTTAATTTTAGTGCTTAAGGAAACTGGTAACATCACTAAAATTAAGTTATAAAACATTCAAATTTTAACTAAAAACAAATGATGCAATGAATTCTCGAAGGAAGAATACAAAGGAAAAACTTCCAGAACATGGCCAAACAGCCCGAAAAACTCTAAAATGATGCAAACTTTTTTATTTTTTAAAGACCACACTTTTCAAACAAACAAGTGCCAGATCAAATCAAGCCTAAGCTGTCTCTCTGGAAGTGAAAACAGCTCAAAACTGTCTGTGAAGATTCTCAGTCCTCCAGGCGAGGTTATCCAGAAGTTAAATCATGGCAACTGGACTTCTTTTCTTGTGAGATCCAAACATACTCATCCAAATAGCTTTGTCAGTCACCAAACAGCTTAAACTGAGACAGTTGTAGATGGTGAAAAGGCAGGATTCACTGGAAAAGTTGAAGGCCATAAGAAAAGAGGAAGGCTGAACTTTAGGTGTATTTCCTCCATAAAGGAAGCCATGGGTTTGAGTTTGTAAAGCAGTGAATATGACCTTCTGGAGGCCACTCGTTCACTGCGTCACCATAAGTCAGAGGCAACTTGACTGCCTAAGTCAGATGTTAGATCTTTGCCCCGCAGGAGGAACACAATCTAACTGGATTATCAACCAGACAGTTGTCTACAGCCAGTGGATATAGAAAAATGTGCATTAAAAAAATCAGTGAAGCAGCCGTCTTGATTAAGGGCTATTGAAGGAGACGGTAAAGCCAGATGTAAGCATGGGACAAATTATGATCCCCGTGAAGGGCACATTGTTCAGCAGGAAACTGGTGGTATGGAGGGAGAGCAGCAAATAATTGAGGCAGGGAATTACATACCCACAACTAAGCCATCTACTTTGGGGAAGTAGTGGAAGCTACTGTCTCCAATGTCAATGGGGCAGTGAATCCGTTTTGGGTTTTACTCTAGATTTGCAGGAGCTACTCAAGGTAACTTTAAACCTCAATATAGGTTCAGCACCTTGTATAGCACCTCTATAGTTTTGACTAAAGCCAGGAATGGATTTAACCATTCCACTGACACTGGATCTGACAGCTTGCACCTTGGGGAGACACAACTAAGAGAATAATCCAGTGGCCAATTAAGGAGGACTGAACAAACTGGATGGGCACAGAACGTAGATTTTCTCTTGATATGGGATAAAATGGAGACAGGACATTGACAATTCCTGTCAAGAAACCTGGATTACTGCAGAGGAGCACATCTCATCGTGATAGTGCCTTGGGGGTTCCAGTGATCTGTACTAGACATGGGGTTTGGGTGGTGGTGGTTTTGAACTACAAATCCCTGAACAGGAAGGAAGGCAAAGCTAGTCTAACTAAACTATAAATCCTTCTATCTTAGGCTTTTCTTAGAATCATAGAAGTTGGAAGGGCATATGAGACCATCCAGTCCATCCAGACCCCTGCTCCCTGCAGGACTACAGGTCAAAGGATATCTGCCAGGTGGTTGTCCAAATTTCTTTCAAATTCCTCCTGGTTCCTCAAATTCTTGAGGTCATGGGTTAAATTGCCATACTGCTCTAACAGTTAGGGAGTTTTTACTGATGATATTCAGTCAAAAGCTGGGTTCTCTTAACTTGAACCCATTGCTGCACATCCTGCACTCTGGGATGATCAAAAACAGATCTTGCCCCTCCTCTGTGTGACAGCCTTTCTCTATTCTGCTCTGGTCAGACCCCACCTGGAGTACTGTGTCCAGTTCTGTGTGCCTCAATTTAAAAAGGATGTTGACAACCTCGAGCAGGTGCAGAGGAGGGTGACCAGGATGGTTAAAGGTCTGGAACATATGTCTTATGAGGAGCGGCTTAGGGAGCTGTGAATGTTTAACCTTACAAAAAGAAGGTTGAGAGGAGATATGATAGCTATGTTTAAATATTTGAAAGAATGCCATATTGAAGAGGGAACAGGTTTGTTTCCCATGGCTTCAGAGACTAGGACTCGGGGCAATGGTTTCGAACTACAGGAAAAGATATTCCATTTGAACATTAGGAAGAACTTCATGACAGTTAGAGCTGTTCGGCAGTGGAATATGCTGCCACAAAGGGTGGTGGAGTCTCCTTCCTTGGAGGTTTTTAAGCAGAGGCTGGATGGCCATCTGTTGGAAATATTGTGATGGGGTTCCTGCATGGCAGGGGGTTGGACTAGATGGCCCTTGAGGTCTCTTCCAACTCTAAGATTCTATGATTCTATGAAATATTTGAAAAGGGGCTATCATATCGCCTCTCAGTCTTCTTTTCTTTAGGCTAAATATCCCGAGTTCTTTCAGTCTTTTCTCATGGGGCTTGGTTTCCAGTCCCTTGATCATCCTTGCCACCTACCTCTGAACCTCTTTCCTCCTAACTGAGCCCCTTTTAGGTATCTGTATGCCAGGTGGAACTCCCAGAATGAAGAAGTATAAGTTTGTAGTTCATAAACACAAATCCCAAGCAATATTAATTCTTTGTTGTGAGCTGCAAGAATACAATGAATTGGTAAAATTTATCAGGAGTGTTTGTCAATATAATCCTATGTGGATTATGAAAAATAATAGATATTTATACATCACAGATGGACCCATCCTCTGAAGATATAGAGATTTTTAACCCTAATAAGGACACAGAGGCAGAATAGAGAGCTGATTTTAGTCTACAGATAACTACAACAAGAATTGTGCAGGATGAACTTGTGAAAAAACCTTAAATTAGTCTTGATCAGGAGATGGAGGCAGAACAGAGAGCTGATTTTAATCTGCAGACAAATACAGCAAGATTGGCGCAGGATAAATTTTTGGCTATGCCAAATTTGCAAAGCAAGTAGATGCATCTGCTTTGCTCAATATGGATACAAAAGAGAGAAGAGTTTGGGACTCTTTCAGCAGCAGAGCAACTATCAAGATTGCTATCAAGATAAAAGAACCTTATGAATATAATGGACCTGGCAGGGAAAGAAAAAATTCAGAAAGATAATTTATGTCTTAGTGAAAAAAATTGTATTCTGTATTTTGATTGTCTTAAGCTACTAGAACTAGTTGATTGTCATGATATGGGCGATGGAAAATGGAAATGTGAAAACCAACCTGAAATATAAATAAATGTTAATTTGTTAGATCCTCAAAAGAATAGTGGTAGTTAGGTACAGGTAAGAACTTCTATGTGTAAAGTGAAACCTGTAGACCAGGAGGTAGCTCTTTTACAACAGCTCATAAAGTACTAACATGAATTAGAGATGTCTTTTGAAATTACAGTGGTACCTCTACTTGCGAGTTTAATCCATTCTAAATGCATGCTTTTATATCCTTAGCATATGCATAAGAACATAGGAAGAGCCCTGGTGGATCATGCCAAGGGCCTAACTAGTCCAGCTTCCTGGATGGGCCTCTGAGAGCACACGTCTCCTGATGCCTCTCCCCTGCATCTGGCATTTTGAGATATCCTCCTTTTAAGCCTGGAGATCACACATATCCCCATCCTGGCTTATCACCTATGACGAACTTCTCCAGAAATCTGTCCAGTTCCCTTTTAAAGGCCAGATGACCTCACCACATCCTGCAGCAAGGAGTTGCACAGAATAACAACTCACTGGGTAAAGAAGTACCGGTAATTTATTTTGTCCTCACTCTCCCAACCTTCACTTTGAGTCAGTAACCCCAGTTTCTGGTATTGTGTGAGAGGAAAAAGAGCTTCTCTATATTCACCTTTTCCACCCCCTGCTTAATTTTATTCCTCTAAATCAGTGGTTCTCAACCTGTGGGTCCCCAGATGATCCTGGACTGCAACTCCCAGAAACCCCTTCCAGCACAGCAAGTGGTGGAGGCTTCTGGGAGTTGCAGTCCAGGAACATCAGGGGAACCAAAGGTTGAGAACCACTGATCTAAATCATAAATACATATTCCAGTAAATTAAAAATATCAGTAAATATATATTCAGTGCAGTACATGCTGTGCCCCTGGCTGTCCAGAACATCATGAGTTCAACAATGAAAGGTCCACCTTCCCACAAACACAACATCTCTAATTCAGTCTTTAGATCAGAGGATCATAAGGACCTTTAAGGCTCATTATGGAAAGATTTCTAACACTATGGGAGAGTACCCCAATTGAGAAAGCTCTCATTCTCACTGCGTGTGTGAATCAACTGTTCGTGTTTTGTAAATACATTCTGAGGAGCATAAGAGTTATGCATGGATTTTTGACTTCATAGGGGCCTGGGGCCCCTAGCCACAGTGTTTTTGAAGGGAGAAGTATAGATTGTCTTTTTTTAAAAAAAAAAACCTGGTACATGGTAAATGTTTCATTAATAATAATAATAATAATAATAATAATAATAATAATAATAATAATAATAATAATAATAATAATAATAATAATAATAATAAAAGACATGGGCACGAAGGTTCATTTCCGTTTGTCGGGAATTTTTTGAAAAAATTCGTTAGTTTTTTGTTTTTTCATTTGTTGTTTCTACCCGCTTTTTGCGCAATTTTTAAAGCATTTCCGTGTGCAGGCATCCTCCAACGCCCCAGACCAGAGGGAAAACACTAAAAAAAATGGATGCTGGCAGAGACACAGTATAGACTAGGTATGCAGGGAGGCTGCAAAGGCAGCGGCGGGTATTGCCCAGGGTGCAAGGCAGCCGCAGAGTGACAGCACTGCGGGGCAGGGGAGGGTACTCACCGAGAGGTATGCAGCACGCATGCACACAGGGAGGCTGCAGGACTGAAGCTAGAGTCGGAGAGACAGCAATCCCACCAAAACTCCCACCAGAGACTGCAAGGAGGACGGGGCTAGCCAGAGCTTTTTATGCCCTCTGTGGCTGCCAGACCTGCCTGCCCAGTCTGCAACCTGGGCATGCTATTGGTTGAACATGATCCCACATCACATGGCTTGCCTCCATTTTGTGGCTAGTGGCGACATCCATTTTAAAGGGAAAAGAAAAATACATCTCGATGGGAGAAGACAAAAACAAACATTTTAAGGACCCCAACCCCCCTGGTAGGTATTATCAGGCAATATAAATAATTATCGCTGCGTTTTTACGGATGTCCAGGGCGTTTTTTAACATTTAAAACAGCTCATTTCATTGTGTGTCACCATTAACGGAAACGAAACATAACGACCACAATTTTCATGGTTCTGTTCGTTTCGTTTCATTTTCATCACAGTTTTCGTTTGTCGTTTCGTTACGTAATGGAAACGACAAATGGTAACGGAAACGAAAAAATGTTCGTTCCGTGCCCATCTCTAATAATAATAATAATAATAATAATAATAATAATAATAATAATAATAATAATAATAATAATCTTAGAACTTCAGAGTTGGAAGGGACCCTTTGGCTCATCAAGTCCACCCTTGTGAAGGAGCAGGGGCATATCTGGGTGGGGGCAGAAGGGTACATCTGCCCTGGGTACAGAAATCTGGGCCTGCCTGGCCCGCCCTCCTGCCACCGTGGTCCCTCCGCAGGCAGGAAAGGGCAGTGGCGCTTCCTGCTCCTCCTGCTCCTCCTTCTCCTCCTGGTGATAGCGGTGGTGCTGCTAGCGGCATCACCACTCCCCATAAGGGTCCGTCCCTGAGCTGGCAGGAAGGATGCCCAGCCACCTGGGAGGCTAGCCGACTCGCTGGCTGGCGCATTGCTCCTGTGGGCATCCCCCCACCCTGTGGGAATGGCTACGGTGGTGGCCCAAAACTGCTGTGCTGGGCGAGGAGGGGTTCATCTAAGGTGGCTGGTGTGTGTGTGGGGGGTTGAGGCTGGAGGGGGCCACTGGGGCTGCCCCCCATTGGCAAGCTGGAGGTGAGGGGGGTCACAGGAGAAGGAAGAGGAGGAAGAAGAAGGAGAAGAGGAAGAGGAGCAGAGATGCGTCGTCCTCCCTGCTCCTGGGAGCTGGGAACGGCACAGAGAGAGACGGGCAGGGAACGGAGAAAGGACGTCGAGGTGGAGGAAGAGGAGGAGGAGGGCCGATCCAGGCTGGACTGGGCTGGGCTTGGGATCCACACACATGCAGGGATGCGTGAAGAAAGCTCCGCCCCTTCCCGGTCCACTTAAAGGCGCCACTGTTTGCCCCCGGGTGCTGTAAACCCTAGGTACGCCTCTGTCAAGGAGGAACAGTGGAGAATCAAACTCCCGACTTCTGGGTCCACATCTAGAGACCAAGACCATGCGCGGAGCTATCCAGAATGTAAGGGCAAAGAATGGTGGTGGTGGTGGTGGTGGTGGTGGTGGGGAGATGCGAGGAACAGAATGGCTGGGCATTCAAAACCCTCAACCGAGTATAACTCTGCTCTATTATGTTTGCATTGTATTTCAATTGCGTTCGGAGCAGAAATCCAGCTGGATGGAAGACAATCAGTTTAATGAACCAGGGATCTTGTTAAAAGCTCTTGTTTGGCATGCATCCGTCATGATTCGCATAACTAGTCATTCTTCAAGCCAAGAAAATGGCCTGCCTCATCAGAGAAGGCTTAGGGGCATATTGCACACTCCACGCCAATGTGTGTAATGAAGCCCTAGTGTCGGTTTAAGCAAAACAAGTTACGGAAACCTCATGTGCATGGTGTGTGTGTGGGGGGGCGGGGCTGGAAGATAAATATTGGCAGAAAGAGCTAGGGGGTTAACTGCCTCTCTGCTGTTTCTTTGAGCAGACCCTTTCTAAGCACTGCATCCTTTCGTTAGACACAGCTGGCTAGATAAGCTCAGAAGTTTAGGCGTTTGGCTGCGGAGCTACAGGTCGGGAGTTTGATTCCCTGCTATACCTCTTGCAGAACAGAGCCACCCTGTGTGGCCTTGGGCAAGCTGCATAGCCCTAGGGCACACCTGGAAGAAGGGGATGTTAAAGCACCTCTGAGTATTCCCCACCTGGTAGACTCTGAAAGGGGTCAACAGGAGTGAGAACCAACTTGACGACAACCGATTATTATTATTATTAATGATTTAAGGCTTAGCTCCCACTAAAGGCCCCAGGCAAGGTATGGAGGCCAGGCATCCTCCTGTGCCACCGCAGACTGGAAGGGGTTTGCATACATGTGTCCCCCCACCCTACCCCTTGGGCTCCCCACTGGGTGTCTGTTCTCGCACCAGTTCAAAGACTGGTGGTGCAGCTGGTTGTGTGACGAGAAGCTTGTTTGAGTGACAAGAGTTGATGGTGCAAGTGGCATATGCTGCCATGGAGGGTGGTGGAGTCTCCTTCTGTGGAGGTTTTTAAGCAGAGGCTGGATGGCCACTTCTCGGAAATACTGTGATGGGGGTTCCTGCATGGCAGGGGGTTGGACTGGATGGCCCTTGAGGTCTTTTCCAAGTCTATGATTCTATGA
The DNA here is from genome assembly GCA_029282475.1 of Phrynocephalus forsythii. NCBI lineage: Eukaryota > Metazoa > Chordata > Lepidosauria > Squamata > Agamidae > Phrynocephalus > Phrynocephalus forsythii. The sequence continues at coordinate 9,496,954 of JAPFRF010000010.1, forward strand.
TTCTACAAATTGCTTTTACAAGTGTATGTTTAGGCAACAGAATACTGGCCACAGCTGCTAAAACTACCCAGGCTATTCTGGAATCTTAGGCAGAGGTGCTAAGAAGAAACGCCACACATTCCCTCGCCCTGCTTGGGTCAATGAAAATATAAGAATAAATCAAATGACAAACCAGTTGCTGCCTTTGCATCATGTCCACGTCTGCTGGTTGAAGCAGATGCATTCAGGCATTACCACTTAAATCAGGTCCTATTCAGGCATTACCGCTTAAATCTGGGCAGGGTTTGAAGTCCGATGGTCATTTTGTCATTTACACATTTTTACACACTGTTCTTTCCTTCATCACACTCGTATTTATATTTCTCAGCTGTATTCATCTTTGCTTCGCTTCTTATGTGCCATCAAAGCCCATCCAAGTTATGGTGATCCTATCTATGAAGGCTTTTCAAGTTTGAGATACTTCAGGAGTGGGTTTTACCACTGCTGTCCCCTAGTGGCCAAGCAGCAATTCAAATGCAAGGTGTCTCTTGAGTCCCGGTCCCTTGATCTATCTACTAACTACATCATAGTGGCTGTCAGTCATCTTTAGTGGATACATTTTAAAAACATATGCATGACTCGGTCTGTGTTTTATTTCTCTGAAAAGTTTTGCACGCCTTGCAAACATTTGAATGATTGAAGTTGGACTTGGTTTCATAACATTCTTGAGGAAAAAATGGATTATTTTGTGCCGAATCCTGATTCAGTGGAATTGGTTTCTGTCCATCACTGCTATGATCACTGCTAACAGCATCCCTGTTGTGAATCTTGGACGTTTCAGACATATTGGTTCTGGAAATTTCACTACAACCCTGCAAAGGAGGACAGAGCTGAGATAACAGAATCTCCATTTCCCTCAACCCCAACCTTCAGTTCTTAATCAAGTTGAGATCTGAAACCAGGATCCTTCTAGTTTCCAAACTCAACATTCACAAGCCACCTCTGTTTTAGAACTGTGTGCAAGCGTTCCAATTCTACAGAACCCTTTATAAGGCTGGCTGGTTTTTTAAAAAGTGCTTGTGTGTGTTGAGTTGTAGAAAGAGAAAGAAATCATGGAGATCCTATTGTTTTTCACTGTCATCATCTTTATACAGGTGGTACCTCGGATAAAAAATTTAATTCGTTCTCTGAGGCAGTTTGTAATCTGAAAACATTTGTTGTCCGAAACACAGTTTCCCATAGGAATGAATGGGAAACCAATTAATCCATTCCAGAGCCTAGGAAAATGACACAGACACCTGGTTTTCTGCTCAAAACTCTTTATAAAGTGCACTTTAAAGGTACAGATGTAATGCAGCCTGGGATAACTCTTTTTTACCGATGCATGCTGGAAATTAGTTATCCGAGGCAGCCCATAGGGAAAATTCATTATCCGAGACAGCTCATAGGAAAATTCGTTATCCTAGGCAGCCCATAGATAAAATTCGTTATCCGAGGCAGACCTATACCTAGAACTGCGATTCGTTATCCGAGGCAGCCCATAGAGAAAATTCGTTATCCGAGGCAGCCCTATACCTGGAAATTGCGATTCATTATCCGAAAAATTTGTTATCAGGTGTATTCATTATTTGAGGTATTACTGTATTTCATAGCTGGAGGGGACCCTATGGATGGTCAAGGAAGCCCAGTGGGGAATCAAACTCCTAACCTCCAGCTCCACAGCCAGATCCATAGATGACTGAGCAATCCGGCTTAACTTCATAAGTGTTTTAGAAACGCAGGGCTGGAAAGGATCCTGTGGATTACGGAGCTCAGACCCTGTCAAGGACGCACAATAGGGAAATCAAACCCCCAACCTCTGGACCCGCAGCCAAACGCTTAATCCACTGAGCTCTCTAGCAGTTCAAAACCACCTCACCTTAAGAAGATTTATGGGCAACTCAAAAGATTTCAATGTTCTGAGTTGTCCGTAACTCATCATAAGGTGAGGTGGGATTGTAGCCACTTTAAGAACATAAGAACATAAGAAGAGCCATGCTGGATCAGTCCAAGGGCCCATCTAGTCCAGCTTCCTGCATCTCACAGTGGCCCAACCCGATGCCTCTGGGAGCACACAAGAATAGATATCTGTTCCCCTGATACTACTCCTCTGCATCTGGATCTTGAAGTACCCCAGTTTTACGCCTGGAGATTACACATCTCCATCATGGCTTGTAACCTGTGATGGACCTTTCCTCCAGGAATTTGTCCAGTCCCCTTTTGAAGGCATCCAGGCCAGATGTCATCACCACCTCCTGTGGCAGGGAGTTCAACAGACTCAACAACACACTGGGTAAAAAAAAAATATTTTGCCTGTTCTCACTCTCCCAGCCCTCAGTTTGAGTGTATGTCCCCTAGTTCTGATATTTTGTGAGAGGGAGAAGAGTGTCCCTCTATCCACTTTACTCATGCCCTGCATTATTTTGTACATCTCAATCATATCCCACCTCAGGCACCTTTTTTCCAGACCAAAGAGCCACAAGGAGGTGAGAGGGATGGCTTGTAGACAAAGGGCCTTCTCGGCAGCTGCCCCCAAGTTATGGAATGCCCTCCCAAGTGAGATCCGCCTGGCGCCAACATTGATGACATTTCGGCGCCAAATCTTCCTGTTCCAGAAGTTTTTTAATTGATACAACATAGACTGTGGGTCCTTTGATGGCAATTTTAGTGTGATGATTTTAGTATAAGGTTTTGTTGTTGTTTTAATTATTTATTGATATTTGATGTTTTAACTGTTTTAATTCCTTATTGTAAGCCGCCCAGAGACCTTTGGGTAGTGGGCGGCATATGGGTTGTAAAAATAAAATTAAAAAATAAAAATAAAAATAAAAATGTTTTAGCCTTTCCTCATAATTGAGGTCCCCCACCCCAGGAATCATTTTAGTCACTCTCTTTTGCACCTTTTCCAGTTCCACTATGTCTTTTTTTTTAGATGTGGCAACCGGAACTGTACAGTGTGGTCCCCAACCCCCGGGCCGCGGACTGGTGCCGGTCCGTGGACCGGTTGGCACCGGGCCGCCTGGGGAGGCCGGGGAGGCTCCTCCCCTTTTCCTCCACCGCCCTCCTCCTCCTCCTCTTCTCTCCCGCGGGCAGCCGGAGGAGGAGTCACCGCTGCTGGGCACGGCGCACGGGCGGGGTGGGGGGTACCCCGGGGCTCCTGGGCGGGCGGGCCCCGACTCCTCCTCCTGGCGGCGGCCGCGGGCGGCCACGGCAGCCGCCCGGGTTCGGCCGCGACTCCCGCCGGCGGCGGGGCGCCCTCGGGCCGGAGACGCCACCCCCACCGGCCTCCCTCCTCCCCCTCCTGCTGCGGAGCCACAGCCGAACCCGGGTGGCTGCCGTGGCCGCGGCCGCGGCCTCCGCGTCCGCCTCGGTTGGGGCACCTCTGCGCCACCGCTTGCCTCCGGCTGACAGGAGGAGGGGGGGCCCGCCCGCCCAGGAGCCCGGGCTCCCCCGCCCATGCTTGCGGGGGAGCGCACGCCCGCCGCCCCAGCCGGCAAGCGCTGCCGCCGATGCTATTCCGCCGCTCCCGTCCCCCCCAAGGTACACACGCCAAGCCCCCGCACCTCCTCCTCCCCCTCCTCCCCCATCCCCACCCCCACACCCTCCCCTGCCCCCCACCCCCATCTCCCCCTCCCCACCCCCACCCCGGGCCACGGGAAAATAATCAAACAAATGCCGGACCGTGGAGACAAAAAGTTTGGGGAGCTCTGCTGTACTCAATACTCCCAGGTGTGGCCTTACTATTGTTTCCCCAACCCTCAATTTGAGTGGATGTGCCTGTGCATTGTGGGTTTTGTTTTGCTCACATGGATCAACGTGGCTGCCTGGTGTTTTCCAGCTCTGATTTCATAACTTGGTATCTCTATCTCCTATGCTTTCTCCCCCTCCCTGTAACACTTCCTGCCGTGGATCCAGACTTTGCATGGCTTGAAGGCAAGGGGTGGTGGGTGGTATCCCTTTGCTACCCATTCCCTCCCCATGAAAGGAAGCACTGTAGCCATTGAGAGGGATCCATTGGCAAAGGTCTTCTGGGTGGATGAGCCATTGAGAAAAGCAGCTGAGCTGACTTCACAGGACGACAGGGCACCTCCCATTTGTCTTCCCAGGACAGCTGCGAGCTCTCCGCCCCCCCGGGCAGAGATTGATGGCTTCCCAAAGGATGAGCAGTGAGATCCTTTATTCCCCTCCGCCTTGTTCTCTTTCCCAGCATGCAGCCTCCTCCCACATATTAATGCACCAGGACAATTTCAAGTGGAGTTTGCTAGGCTGTGCGAATGCATCTCTATGTTACACAGATCTATTGAGGAGGGCCCCTCTCTCCCTCTTCTGCCCATTTGTGTGTGTGTGTGTGTGTGTGTGTGTGTGTGTGTTTTCCATCTGGATTGTTTCCAGAATGCATTTTGTCCTGTTATGATTTATGATGCAAATGGGAATGCAAAGAAGCTACATGGGGTTACCCTTTTCTGACCCCCGGTTCCATCGCTATTGTCTGGGGTTGTCAAACATCCCATCTGGAAGGTCTCACCTTTGAGAATGAGGCAGAGGGCTGCTCTCTTTAACAAATCTCTGTTAAACAGGGATCATTTAATCAAGCTAAAACATGTAGCTTATTAGACTTGAGCCTGTTTTGAAGGGAAAAAAAGCAGGCAGATGCTTGTCCTTCTGAAAACAAGAAGGAACCAAGGGAGTTGAGTAGTCGCCTTCTCACTTTCAGTATGATTTAAATTTATTAATTACCTCAGGTGCCAGGTGGTGGTCAACTATGGTGCCACTGAATACCACAGAAAGAGAGGGGGGGCAAGAGAGAGCTGTTTTCTCCCCATTGAAGAGTATGGGTGAAGGCAAAAAAGAACTTCATGACGGTTAGAGCTGGTGTGACTTTCTATTGAGGCTGAACATATCCATGTTTTTTTTGTGTGTGTGTAAATGGCCACCAGCTGATTCTCCAGAGGAAAACAATGACTTTGACCTCTACCATTGACCGGAATTTCACCAGCTAGGCATGCTAGTGAGATAAGAAGGAAAATTTCAGCATTGCTATAAGAAACATTGGCAGATATTCTTATGGTCTGATCTTGGGTGAGCCTCATGGAAGAGGAGGCTTAGGTACAGGGAACTCTTGATGCCTGAGCCTCAGATCTGAGGTACAAACCTCAAAATTTCTAATGACTTGATTGAGGGTATACAGATTTTTTTCCCCAGCTTGGCCATATTATAAGTTGGGCATATTATAAGTTTTCTATAGAAACTCTTCCCCAGGCTGAGAAAACAAGAAAAGATTTCATACAATAATTGGCATTTAATGTGTTTCAAGTCATCAGTTTTCTGCTTGGACATGCAGATAGAATTTAATGTCAGCTCTTTCGATGACAGCTGATGAAACCGTTTGTCTGTTGTATCATCAAGCCAGAACAGTCACTGGGAGAGAGCATGAGGATGAGATCATACTAAAGCAGCTCCACTGGCTGCCAGTCAGCTATTGGGCACAATTCAAAGTGCTGGTTTTAACCTAAAAAGCACTAAAAGGCCTGGGTCCAAGCTGCTTCAAAAATCAAATATCGCAGTATGAACCAGCTCGGGTGTGAAGGTCATCAGGAGAGGGCTTTGTCTCCATCCCGCCACGTTCACAGGTACATCTTATAAGAACACATGAAAAGGGCCTTCTCTGTTGCTGCTCCCAGACTCTAGAACTCCCTCCCGATGGAGGCCAGGACTGCTCCGTCTCTGCTGTCTTTCCGGAAGCAAGCAAAGACTTTCCTCTTCAGGCAAGCTTTCCCTGAATGATTACCTATTACCATGCATGATTGCATTGAATGATTCCATAAGTGGCTCCTTCCTCCTTCCATATAAACCTACCCGGCAATGAAGATCTAGCCAGGGGCCCCTCCTGAAACAGCCATATCCCTCAAGGAGGTGAAAGGGGATGGCTTGTAGGTCTAGGGCCTTTTTGGTAGCTGCCCGCAGGTTATGGAACACCCTCCCAAGTGACATCCGCCTGGCGCCAACACTGATGCTATTTCGGCGCCAGGTAAAAACCTTCCTGTTTCTGAAGTTTTTAAACTGACATAACATAGATTGTGGGTCCTGATAGTAATTTTAGTGTTTCGTGTTTAAATGTTTTTATTGTTTTTAATTGTTCCTTGTCATTTTAATCTTTTAACTGTTTTAACTGTTCATTTTAATTGCAACCCGCCCAGAGACATTTGGGTAGTGGGCGGCATATACGTTAAATAAATAAATAAATAAGTAAGTAAGTAAGAACACCAGTGTTTTCCATGTTAATTTCCACCCCTCATAATGGAACCCCCCTTTTGCATGCTCTTTGTAGCTTTAATGTTACCTTCTAATATTTTAAGATGCCTCTTCTGTTCTTAACTTGAATACAGTATGTCTTAAACGCTCTGGGCTGTATATTGTCCCTCATTATTGTAAGCCTACTTCCGTCCTTCTCCAAGGAGAAATGTGGAGTAAAAATAAATACATAAAAATAAATAAACTGTAGTTTAATAATATGTCACCAGGAGGAGAATTTTCCTAGGGATTCTGTTTCACCCGAATTATCTCTGTTTTGCATTACCAACATGGAATTTTTGGAGCTTCTCCTGGGCAGCAATGTTGCCGCTAAGTCACTTTGTGAATGCCTTGCAATTCATTAAAACCCCCCCTCCGAATATATCAATCACGTCCCCCGTCTCCTCTAATCCTCTTGATTCTAACGTGCTGCACCTTACAGAAAGCTATAAATCACGAGCAATGCAATTATGGCATGTTACCTCAAACCACTGTAATTATACAATTAAGTTGTGACGGGAGGTTCTCTCCCTTTGGCTTCACAATATGGTGCTTAATGTAGTGATTAAACTATCTCTGTCTGTACACATGGTGCTAATTGGAAGAAAATGGGCTTTTACTGAGGGGCAGCCTCTCTGGTTGAAAACCAGGTCTGTGCCGGCAAAAGCATTTGTACGAGGGCAACCCTTTCACCCTACTGAGAAAAGGAGTTTTGTTTTAATCAGAGGAAGTAGAAAGCAGCTGGAAAAGAAGAAGAAGAAGTGAGCCTGTGAGGCTGTCTAAAAAAGGGCTCTAGAACATTCCATTTAGATGACCCGTAAACTTGACACCAAGTACTGTCTGCTCCATTAATAGAAAATGGGTTGGTGAGGAACTCTCAGAAGCTTTTCATGGTGAGGAACATAGAAGGTGATCAGAGATTCACAGAATCATTGTAGGGTTGGAAGAGACCTTGGAGGTCTTCAACCTGCTGCCCAAGGCAGGAGACCTCATATCATCCCAGACAGATGACTTTCCAATCTTTTCTTGAAAGCCTCCAGTGATGGGGTCACCAAGAACATCGAGAGGCAAGCTCTTCCATTGTTTAATGGCTTTCACTGTCAGGAAGTGTCTCCTGATGATGTTGGACAGAGGAGGGCTTGTTCCAAAAGCTGTCAAAGGTTTACTGCTTCCTGGAGCACAGCTCTGTGGTGGTGGCAGCCGCACCCTGCTCCATGCCACAACAGAAGATGTGGCTGGTCACCACAAGGAGAGAGGACAAGGTAACAGTGGCCACACCGTGTTGTTGTTGGTGGGGACACCATTCCCGTACCTGTCCATTCACCCGGCATGAGAGAAGCATGAGGGAATGATCCTGACCAGTCTGCCAGCAAGCATGAAGTGAGGCAGATGTGGAAGATCCTGAAGAGCAGGAGGTCGTCCAGGGAGTCACCACGGCCACAGGCCCTGTCGTGAGGGAGCTGCATGGAGCAATGAAGGCTCTCCATAATGACAGGTTTCCTGTCAGTGTGATGCCAGTCCTAGCATCAGCTTGGGTCTCACAGAAGTTAGTGACAACCCTGGTTGGTTCCATTTAGATAAGGGACCTTCTGACCTACTTGATTCTGAAGCTCATAGGTTCACCCTGAATAAAGTTGTTGTGCTTCATAACATCCCAGCTTCCAGTTGGTGTGACTTGCTAGGAAATTTAGTTGGCTGGTGCATCTCCCTGTGGGGGAGAATTTCCACCTTCTGGTGTTGTGTGTGTGTGTGTGTGTGTGTGTGTGTGTGTGTGTGTGTGTGTGTGTGTGTGTGTGTGTGTGTGTGTGTGAGAGAGAGAGAGAGAGAGAGAGAGAGAGAGAGAGAGAGAGAGAGAGAGAGAGAGAATCCCCATATAAAAACTGGAAACCCACAAAGCAATCATTAGTAAGAATGCCTAGGACTCCAATTTCAGACAGGAGGAGAAGCAGATTTGATCTCAGGTCCTCCACCTTCAGCATCCCTGATGGCTCTAGGAAGCTGCTTTTTCCAGTCTTTCTCCTGGGTTGTCATAGTTGTTTACCTGCTTTCAAGTCACCCCTGACCTATGGTGACCCTATGAACCAAAATGTTCTGTCCTCAACAGTCCTGCTCAACTCTTTTGGACTATAGCTTTCTTTAGGGACTCAATCCATCTCATAGTTCATCTTCCTCTTTTCTTGCTGCCTTCCGTCTTTCCCAGGGAATCCTGCCTTCTTGTGAGGTCCCTGAAACCGAACAGCCTCAGTGTCAGCATTTTTGCCTCCATAAGAGGTTCAGGCTTGATTTGAACCAGGATCTACTTGTTCGTCTTTCTGGTGGCCCAGGGTCTCAGTTAATAAATAAATAAATAAATAAATAAATAAATAAATAAATAAATAAATCCAACTTGTCTTTTTGCCACCTGCGCAAAAGTACCCCATGCAAGAAGCCCTTATCATTTTCTTCCCCAAATTTTCTTGTCCTCAATGAAAACCACCTAACCAAAGGTGAGAAAGAAAAATGAATTGACACTCAGGGCTTTAGGGTGAGGGTTAGGGTTAGGGTTAGGGTTAGGGTTAGGGTTAGGGTTAGAAAAACTCTCTGCTGTGTGTTAGATGCTCCTTTGTGATCTTCAAGGGACGCCTGTAAATATTTAGCACTGTGGTGCGGTCGAAAAACCCTTCGGTTTAGCAGGATGACACAATCCGAGAAGGAATCAAGGCAAGCAGACTGAGCCTGCTTGCAGATATCCCTTCTTAAGAAGTCGGGGAGAAGAGGGGTGTGATGACCAATGGGTCTCCGCCTCAAGATGCAAGAAAAGATGGATCTAACCTCCCCCCACTCTTCATTTTTAAAATATAGTCACACTCCGTGTCCCTGCTGTGCTGCTCAAGGCTCCTGATGCCCTTCTGATGTACTCTGTAAGTCTCCATGGTAATCCCTTTTAATACTCCAGATATGGGAGGGATAGACAGCCTATCTCTCAATTTGATCCAGCTTTCAAGAGCATCATAATGTCAGTATTACATTGTTGGTAATCGTTTTCTTAAATGGTGGGTTTAAAAAAAAGAGAAAGAGAGAAAGAAACAAAGAAATAAAGAGAGAGGGGGTGATTGTGGTACAGACATTCTTTTTCAAGGTTCCTATCATTTGTGAGACAGTCATGAAGGCACTATGCATGTTTGGTGTGAGTATGTATTCATCATCATCAGTCATCATCAATTGGGCCCGAGCTCAATTCAAAGTGCTTGTTTTGACATATAAAGCCCTAAATGGCTTAGGACCTAGATACCTAGATACCTGAAGGACTGTCTCCTTCCATATGAAACTACCCGGCAATTAAGATCTAGCCAGAGGTCCCTCCTGAAAGAGCCATCCCTCAAGGAGGTGAAAGGGATGGCTTGTAGGAACAGGGCCTTTTCGGCAGCTGCCCCCAGATTGTGGAATGCCCTCCCAAGTGAGACCCGCCTGGCGCCAACATTGATGACATTCCGGTGCCAGGTAAAAACATTCCTGTTGCAGAAGTCTTTTAACTGATTATTGTGGGTCCTGATGGTGATTTTAGTGTAGTATTTTAATATATTGTATTTATTGTATTTAACTTGTTTTATTGTTTTTAATTTTATTGCAATTTGATGTTTTAATTATCTGAATTGTTTACTTTGATTGTGAGCCGCCCAGAGACCTTTGGGTAGTGGGTGGCATACAAGCTACATAAATAAAATAAAATACATCAATCATCATCATCAAAGTTGAAGGGATCCTATGGACCATTGAGTGCAGCCCCTGTCAATAAGACAGTCGAGAATCGAACTTCCAACCTCTGGCTCCAGAGACCTAAACCACTGAGATATCTGTCAGTCCAAGCAGAAGAGGATCCATTGATTCTGTGCCCGATAGCTGAGGGGCAGCCAGTGGAGCTGCTTTAGTAGGGGGTGTAATGCGATCTCTGTAACCCACCCCAGTCAGCAATCTCGCCGTTGCATTTTGGACCTGTTGAAGTTTCCTGAGACTTTCTATCAGCAGCCCCACATACAGCGCATTCAGCTAGATATCTCAAGAAATGGGCTGCCACTAGTCTATCAACCTTGTTAACTACACCAGCATTCCACGGTCCACGTCGCTATCTTTTAAAGATGTACTCTACACCGTTCTGAAGTTTCAAAGACTTGCTTCCTTCTTGCCTGCATGTAAACCATCTCTATGGCTATTTGGACTCAGGAGATTAGAAACAAAGACAAACCTTTGATTTCTTATCTCTCACTGGGGAAACACACATATTTTTGTTGTTAAATGCTTGAGAAGGGAACCCCCCCCTCTTCAAAGGCTTACATGCATTACGCTGCAGATTATCAGTTTTAATTCTTCAATTGAGCAGTTTGCGGGATGGGTTTTGTTTGTTTGTTGTTCCTGTGGAATGACCTTTAATCTCCTGACATGTATTTGGACTGCTCCGCTTCTTATCCCAACTGTCCTGGCGGCTGTGGCCCCTCCGCGAAGCACCAACTTCATGTCGACAACCGAGCGGTTGTCGTGAGAAAAGATGACATTGAGTGGCTGAGGTTCGGAGGCAGGAGACGGGAAACGGCAACGAGCAGGCGAGGGAGAATCTCGTAGCTTATCAGGCAAATAGGACACTGGATGGAGGGGAGGGGAAGTAATCAGCCTAAAGCTCTTATCAGAAGGTCTCCCAGGAATAGGTTGTTTCAAAAACATCATATTAAAAGAAATAATAATAATAATACAATCGAAATTGGTCGCTGCTCAAGGAAGCAAAATCGTGAGATTATTTTACAGCAATTTCGTCTGAGAGAGATTTGGCCTGGCATGAAAGGCGCCAACAAATCCCAGTGCAGTTTCAAAAGAAGATATTTGTCTTTCTGACTAATAATAATTGTGTGCCTTCAAGCCAATTCTGTCTTTTGGCGACTCTTCCCAGGATTTTGGGAGTTAAAATAATACTACTCAGAAGTGGTTTAGAATTTCCTTATTCTTAGGGTATCCTGCGACAGTGCAGCTTCCCCATAGCCACACGGACTGGGTCTATTCACAGGAGTCACAGGGGGGAATCGAACTGTTAACCTCTTGCTCCGCAGCTAGATACATAAACCACTGAACGATTAGGCCAGCTCTTTCTCGCCAGTTCCCACAATTCCTTACCATTACCTGGGCAGGCAAGGGGTCATGGGAGTTGTAGGCCCAGAAATCTACCCAACGAGCTGGACTTGATTCAGAACAACGTAAAATTATTCGCTCCTGCATGAATCCTGTGTGTTGTGTGTTGGTTTGTACAGTAGGACCCCCGTATCCACTGATTCATTATCCACTGATACATTATCCACTGATTCAGTTATCCACGGTTGGCAGAGGAAAAAAATTAAATAATTCAGCAACCACAAAGCAAGCTATTGTTACAAACAGCAGCTGTAAAGCAAGCTACTGTCACAAACAGCAGCTGTAAAGCAAGCTACTGTCAGGAAACAGCAGTTTGGAGGTGGGTGGGCAGGTGTTCTCTCTTATCCATGGTTTTCATTATCCACGGGAAGGCCTGGAAGCAATCCCCAGCAGATACCGGCGTCCCAGCCCTCTTGTTGCTGGATTTTATGTTGTGTTATTGTTGTTTATTGTTTTTAATATTTTATTCTTGTTTGTTTATTATGGGGTTGTGTTTGGGCAAATTGTTTTGTAATTTGTTGTACACCGCCCAGAGTTCCTGAGGGAAAATCTGGAGGTTAATAAGTATAAAAATAATAAATAAATCTGAATCGTGAGAGGACCAGACAGTGGATCCAAACTGTCTTGGCCTTATCCTTCTGTGCGTTAGTGGTGTGTGTGTGTGTGTGTGTGTGTGTGTGTGTGTGTGTGATACCGTGTGGAGCCTGCTTTCATCTTCCTTCCATATTGAGAGTCAACGCGGTGCTGCAGTTTAGAGTGTTCTCACTCTCCATGTCCAACGCAAAACCGGGGCTACATTACTGAGATGGCAGTTTCTAGGGAAGGAGATTCTAACTGGTCAGTAAACTGCTGTGACCATTTTTGCATTTCTTGTCACATCTTAAAAAAAACAAACAAAAAACAAACAGATGTTAGGAAGTCTTTGGATCTGAATCCCAAATCGGAGTTCCTTGGTACAAGTCTGAGTCCTCATTAAAAACAAGCTCCCCCCCCCACCGCCAACATGAAAACAGGGAATGGGTGGGTGAATTTCAAGTCATGAGTTAAATCTGAGTTGTTGGGGGGGAGCAAGTTGAGTCCAATCAAGTGACTGGTACAACTTACTGTAAGTCCGACTTGGCAACAAGTCAGGTCCTGCCAAAAACAATAAAAAGGGGGAGTGTTAATGGCAGCTGAAAACATTTTGGAAACAACCCATGATCCTAATAATGTTAGGTTTTTGACTACAGGCCCCAGCATCCCCTCGAGATATAGTTGCATGCATCAATATCTATCTATCTGTCTATTTATCTGTCTCTCTATCATCTATCTATCTATCTATGTATCTACACACACACACACACACACACACACACACACACACACACACACACACACACACACACACACACACACACACACACACACACTGGAATCTCATATAATAAGCAGTTTGTTTAACCCAATGGTTCTCAACCTGGGGGGTCCCCAGATGTTCCTGGACTCCCAGAAATAACTTCCAGCACAGGAGGCTTCCAGGAACATCTGGAGACCCACATGTTGAGAAACAATGGTTTAGCTGAAAATTTGCTTAAAGGAAAAAGTTCCAGAGATAGGGGAAATTTGCTTAACAGCATCGTCTATGGGGTGAATCCATACAACATAAAATGGTCGTGATTAGGATTAAACTGTTTTCAATGCATTCTTATGGGAAATTTGTACAAAGGACCATTTGCTTAACAGAATTCCATTTGGAACGAATCAATTCCTTTATACAAGGTACCACTGTATATTATTTCTTGAAGCTTGGGCATAATCCTATTTGTATCTTCAGAACGAGACCTTACCCAGTAGTACATGCTGCTGGGTCAGTGTATAATTAAACTAAATAGGCATTCACTTGGAAGAGCAACTGGCCTCATGGGTTTTCCAGGGGGGGAAACCTGAAAATGAAAACGCACCCTGCATAGCCCAGCCGTACCCTCAAGCGTCAATGCTGCAGTAGGTGTTTCATTAGCATTCAAAAGCTAATGAATATTTCAGGATAAATAAATGTCAACTTAAATGCTTAACAATCTTGTGTACAATTAAAAAACCTTGAAAAGAATGAGTTCCTTTAAAAATGAAGCCAAACAATTCTTTCTTTTAATTTTCTGAGGGGAAAAATAGGAGGTGAGACCAAATAGAAGATGGAAGGTCTGGTGGGCTACAGTTAGTTAGTCATCTACAAAAGTGATTTAGCCCTGCTGTGTGTTTTTTTCCTCAGGAATAAGTGGAGTTTACTCCCTCGTTAACATTGCATCCTTCTTGAGGACTAGGAGCTTGAACTATGCAAGAAAAAAAATCTTATGAGAAGATGAAAGAGGGCCTTTTATTTCGTTCTCTTCCCTTATGTAGCTCCAGGTCTGTCATTACAAGAAGGAGTGCCTTAAGTGCTGAACATGTTTGATCATTCTAGAAAGAACTTTTCAGGCTTCCAATAAATTTGCTGATGAGCTTGCTATGTTTTGTGATTGATCTTTGGGACATTAAGATATCTTCATAAATGATCTAGAAGTAGGAGTAAATAGTAAGGTAGCCAAATTTGCTGATGGCACTAAATTTTACAGGGTAGTAAAAACTGAGATTGTGAGGAACACCAGAGGAATCTCTTGACACTGGGGGAGTGGGCACTAGAGCCATTTACTACACTAAGCGGCACTGAAAGAGATCTGTGATCCCTCCTCTCTATACACGTTGACCATGCTTAGTACAAATATAAACTCAGGATCAGGAACCAGACCTTCTGATTAACCTACTTCTGCTAAGCTTGACTGGTTCTACCACAAGGCAGATAAAGTGGCTGCCACACGTATCCAGTTTTGGATAGCACAGTGAGTTGGGGACTTGGCTGCAATTTGGTTGATCTATCCATTGTGGTCAATCCTTTATAGGCTGGTTTTCATGGAGTCATCTTCTATTCTTCCGCTGTTAGCCAGGGATGTCTGCAAAACCAACTCACTTGGGGCCTTTTTACACGACCCCTAAGATCTGCTGGCCACTTAAATTCGGACCAGAGATCTTAGGGTTTCCTCGCTCTTCCTCTGTCCCCACCCCCCTCGGCACTTCCTGGTTGCTGGCTGCCTGAGGGAGGGAGAAAAAAGAAAGAAAAGAATGCCGGTTTACCTCCGTTTTGTTCCCGGCAGCATTCAGATCTCTTAAAGGGGCGGGGCGCAAAAAAATAACAAACAGAAGCCAGGAGAGCCCCGCACTCACTATCCTTACACCGGATCAAATATTTGTCACCATCAAAGATCAGGTACAAGAAAACTGCTGTTTGGTCGCGCTAAAGTGGGCGGGGTCGCACTTAATTGTCTGCAAAGTCCGGAGCTGGTGGGTAAACATTTTTAAGGTCCGGACCTTGCAGCCATTTGCGGCGGAGCTTAGGGGTCGTGTATAAACGCCCTTGGTTTGCTTTTCAAATACAGATTTACACAATTTGCAACTTCAGTCGCTAATATGCAGAGGAACAAAATTAATGGCTGGCAATCCATACATTTTTGGGGTCGAAGGTGTAATTTTTAGACATCTGGGACCTTGCTGCAACTGCTTCACTCGTCACATTGAAAAATGCACAAGGGGAAAGGCAAAAAAAAATTTACAATCGATTTAGGCAATGGAAAAATATCATCTAGAAAGTCAGACATTTAAATAATGGCCAGCTTTCCAAAAAAGTGTGTATATTTAGCTGTATGGTGCTTTGAACAAGGCTTTTGTTTGGGAAAGGTGGCTGACTGCGTGATAGTGACAGATTAAATAATAATTGAAAAATGCACAGACTTTGTGGGCCTGCACTGGCAGTAAATACAAGCTTTTCTTGTATCTCTTCGAAGGAAGCCTTTTGTGGCGGTTTTGGGGCCCTCAAAAAAGCACAGCCACGTAACAAAGAGAGCCTCTGATAAGAAGCCCGGTATCTTCCTTTGCTAAGAATGCAGCTCATCTCTCTTGGATGACAGAGCGTCGTGTGATACGAGACGGAACCGACGGTTTCTCTACCTGATAATTTGTTGCACTCTGCGGTTGCCGAAGCCCCATAATTTCAGCTCGGCAGTGGCCTTACCTGGTGCACTCGGCTATTACAAATCACAAGAATGGGTGCTTCTGGGGCCACGACACTAAAGATGGAGCTAGACATAAAATAATTGCAATTATTTTGTGATCACTGAGGCATTTGAAGCAAACATGACTTAGGGATTTCAAAAAGCCAAGCTTTCTTAATAGACACTTTCCGGCAGAAACATAACAACTGTTTCTAGGCAGGGCCGGTGCTAGGTTTTTTTGCGCCCTAGGCGAGGGTGGGAGGGGTGGGGTGGGTGGCCGGTGGGCAGGGCAGGGGGCGGGGCGGGGGTGGCGGGGGACAGCGATGAGCACAGGGGGTGAGCGGCGATGGGCACGGGGGCGGCGGGCAGGGTGCAGGGGGCAGTGGGCAGCGATGGGTGGGCAGCGACAGGCGGCTGGCGGGCGGTGGGGGAACGGACGGCGGTGGCCAGCAGCAGGGGGGGCAAGGAGATAGATATCTAGTCTCGTCCGCTCCCAGATGCATATGGTGGGGCCACTGTGAGATACAGGAAGCTGGACTAGATGGGCCTTTGGCCTGATCCAGCATGGCTCTTCTTATGGTCTTATGTTCTAACATCACAGAGTATGGGGCAATCAAAAGAAATGTAAAAAGATGATAAGGGAGGCAAAGAAAGACTTTGAGGAACGCATGGCTAGCAATATAAAGGGAAATAATAAAAGCTTTTTTAAATATGTTAGAAGTAGAAAACCTGCAAGAGAACCAATTGGGCCTCTGGATGGTGAGGGAGGAAAAGGGGAGGTTAAGGAGGACTTGGACATTGCAGAGAAATTGAACGAGTTCTTTGTGTCTGTCCTCACGACAGAGGACCTTGAGTGGATTCCGCTGCCTGAGCCACCCCTCTTGACTAAAGAATTAAATCAAATACAGGTTAAAAGAGAGGAGGTTTTAGGACTAATTGATAAATTGAGGATTAACAAGTCACCGGGCCCAGATGGCATCCACCCAAGGGTTATTAGGGAACTGAGAAATGAAATTGCAGATCTCTTAACGGTTATATGCAACTTGTCTCTTAAAACGGCCACAGTGCCGGAGGACTGGAGGATAGCAGATGTCACACCAATTTTTTAAAAAGGAAGGAGGGGGGACCCAGGAAACTACAGGCCGGTTAGCCTTACATCTGTTCCAGGGAAGATGGTGGAAGGCCTCATCCAAGAGAAAATCTTAAAACACATAAAAGAACAAACCTTGCTGAGAGAAAATCAGCATGGCTTCTGTAAGGGTAAATCTTGTCTTACAAACCTTTTAGAATTTTTTGAAAAGGTCAACAGGCACATGGATTTGGGTGAACCGGTGGATATAGTCTATCTGGATTTTCAAAAGGCTTTTGACACAGTCCCTCACCAAAGGCTGCTGAGAAAATTGCACAGTCAGGGGATAAGAGGACAGGTCCTCTTATGGATTGAGAACTGGTTGAGATCCCGGAAACAAAGAGTAGGTGTCAATGGGAAATTTTCACAATGGAGAGAAGTGAAAAGCGGTGTGCCCCAGGGCTCGGTCCTGGGACCGGTGCTTTTCAATCTGTTCATAAACGACCTGGAGACAGGGATAAACAGTGAGGTGGCCAAGTTTGCAGATGACACAAAACTTTTCCGTGTGGTAAAATCCAGAGAAGATTGTGAAGAGCTCCAGAAGGATCTCTCCAAACTGGGGGAATGGGCTGAGAAATGGCAAATGCGTTTTAATGTAACCAAATGTAAAGTAATGCATATTGGGGCAAAAAATCCAAACTTCATCTATCAACTCATGGTCTCTGAGTTATCCGTGACGGATCAGGAAAGAGATCTTGGTGTGTTGGTGGACAGCTCCATGAAGGTGTCTCCCCAATGTGTGGCAGCAGTGAAGAAGGCCAATTCCATGCTAGGGATGATCAAAAAGGGGATTGAAAATAAAACAGCCAACATTATAATGCCGTTATACAAAACAATAGTAAGGCCCCACCTGGAGTATTGTGTACAATTCTGGTCACCGCATCTCAAGAAAGTCATAGTGGAACTGGAAAAGGTGCAGAAGAGAGTGACTAAAATGATTACTGGGCTGGGGCACCTCCCTTATGAAGAAAGGCTAAAACAATTGGGCCTCTTTAGTCTGGAAAAAAGGTGCTTGAGGGAGGATATGATGGAGACATACAAAATAATGCAGGGTATGAGTAAAGTGGATAGAGGGAAGCTCTTCTCCCTCTCTCAAAATACCAGAACTAGGGGACATACACTCAAATTGAGAGCTGGGAGAGTAAGAACAGACAAAAGAAAATATTTTTTCACCCAGCGCGTTGTAAGTCTATGGAGCTCCCTGCCACAGGATGTGGTGATGGCATCTGGCCTGGATGCCTTCAAAAGGGGACTGGACAGATTCCTAGAGGAAAAGTCCATCATGGGTTACAAACCATGATGGAGATGTGTAATCTCTAGGCTTTAAACCAGGGTACTTCAAGGGCCAGATGCAGGGGAGTGGTATCAGGAGACAGATATCTAGTCTCATGCGCTCCCAAACGCATCTGGTGGGGCCTCTGTGAGATACAGGAAGCTGGACTAGATGGGCCTTTGGCCTGATCCAGCATGGCTCTTCTTATGTTCTTATGTTCTTAACCGCATAACTTGTTTGAATTCTGCTACATTTTCTGGAGCTGATCCCCTTTAATTCTGCTTTTGAGCGCAGCCATTCATTGGTCTTGGAAGTAGATGTTATGCCACCTGCAGCTCTCTGTTAGGGTTCAGTGAGAATTCTATTTCTCAGGGAGATTGACAACCACAGTTTGGAGAAGTTATTTTTTAGACCATAATTCTTAGTTTGCTTTGGAGAAGCACATACCAGAAGTCTAATTTTTTTTTATTAAGAAGATGGGGAAAAACTTACAATTTGTGTTTGTTTTGGGGGGAAAAGGATTAAAGAGTAAAGAAATTGAGGATGATACGGTGGTCCCCTGCCCTTTTGCGGTTCATATACTGCGGTCCCGCTATATCACGGGACCGCCGTATATGAAAAAAGGTCTCCTAGGGTAAGGGGGGGAGTCCATTTCAAGCCTCCCATAGTTACCCCAGGACTGGAGCTGCCCCAAACAGGCCTGTGAGGGCCTAGCTGGGCCTTCTGGAGGCCCCAAAAGGGCCTTTCTGTGAACTGGAAGTGACTTCCGGATTGCTGAAAATAATTTCTGAGGCCTCCGAGAGCCTTTCTAGGCCTCAGAAATGATTTCTGGTTTACTGGAAATCACTTCTGGTTCGCAGGGAGGCCCTTTTGGGGCCTCCAGAAGGCCCGGGGAGGCTTTCACAGGCCCATTCTGGGTAGGGACAGGCTGGGGGTAAGTACAAGCTAGCCCCCCCCCAGGCTTGACCTGACCTGCATCTGCATATCACAGATTTTTAATTATCGCGGGTCAGTTTGTAAGGGAGGACATTTGACTAATTATATATTTATAAATATATATGGCTGCTTTACTAACCACAGGTATGGATCAAAGCCTATAGAGAAAAACCTCATGGCAATCTATATCCCAAGCTATACCCTGTACTATATTTCAGGCTATGCCTTGCAAAGTATAAGCCACACAAATTATATATTTAGAGGTAATGATGCTACTAAGCATACATATATATATATATATATTTCATTTATATTATTATTCACACATGTATTCTTTATTCCTACAAACGCTGGTCAAGCCTTTCCGGCCTTCAAAGTCAGCTAAGGCAATTATGAATTCAAGGATCCAATTAAGTTCCTAAGCTTTGAGGATCACACACTAGCAATTAACGTGTGTCCAAGGCGACCAGGCTGTCAAAATGTCCAAGGACATAAGGATGATCCTACCCTCCCTGCTTGTGAGGGGAGGAGATCAAACGTACCAGTTAGAACTTCTAGGCAAGTGTCAGGAATACAAAATAAATGACCAAAGATGTCAATTAGTGTTTGATGCATGTAACAAATGTATATGACGTAAATTCGGATGGGCGGAGGGGATAGAGTGCTGGAAAAACCTTATAAAAATATCTCCTTTCGTTTTCTGGGTGGACTTCTCACCACCAAGAAGTGTGGAAGTCCCTTGATTGATCAATCAATAAATTCTTTTCTCGTCTCCTGAGACTCAGACTGGTCTTTTGCAGCCCATGAAGCGCAGGCACGCTGGCACGGGACCCTCATAAATTTAAATTCCTTACAAGTTCAGGTCCCTAACCCCCACAATAGGCGAGGGATCACTGTATATAATTTATAGATAACACAGCACTAGAGGGGAAAATTCCTTAAGGCCTGAAAACCTCTGACATCACACTTCATATAATTTGTTGGCTTTGTTTTCTGGGTGGTCTTTTAGGTGTAAAATAGTTTGAAATCTTGCAGGTGATAAAGGTGTACTATGTCGCTTCTTGCCTAATTCTGGAGCAATGCAGGGCAGTGTTCTTTTCTCCTTTGGAAAGGGTACAGATTTTCAGTCCAGGAACGGAAACAAGTTCAAAACATTCAGGAGGCCATTTTTTTTTCTTGCTTTCAACTCTCTTTGTTTCCAATTTAAGGAAACAGGGAAGTAGAAAGAGAAAGATAACTCATGCTAATGAACTTCCCACCCTCAATGTCCAGAGCAGCTATACTGACACTGGGCTAGAATTTTAATTAGCCTCCCATTGGCATGCATATCATCCATAATATCTCCTGCTGTTTGGAGATCCCAGCAGGGAAAAAAAAAACTAGTTTGGGGAAAGTGGCACAGATCGGAAGGTGAGCATGGGCTGCCCTATATTCGGAGAGTGTGCCATCCGTTGGAAATACATGTTGGAAATAGATGTTGGAGGGGCTGACACAGGTAGTTCCTCTCTCTCTCTCTCCCTTTTGGCTACGGATTCAGATTTTTACCCCTCACCACCTTTAAAGCCATGTGTGCAGGGTAAAACACACACAGCTGTTAAGGTTCTAAGGAAAAACTCTGAGGCTGCAAACTCTGAGGCTGCAGCAGCCTCTGGCAGGTGCTAGTAATTGTAGCTGCAGTTTGTATAAATGTAGCACAGAGGGATCACAAGTTACTGGTGTTTGGTTAAAAGCCAGTCACACTGTTCCTGTGTAGGGTTGCTCTGTTTTTGTTATCAGGCATGTTTTATATATCATGTTTTTTGCTGAAGACAAGCTCTCTAAGTTCAATGTTGAAATATAAAATTATTTTTCTAATTCAAGGTGTCTGCAAAGTTTTTTGGTATCCTGAAAAAGCACTGGGTTTCTGCGGAGTCTCAGGTCTGTTTTCCAATATGCAATATTTTATTAAGACTATGTTATAGTCTATCAAGGCTTTTTGGGGGGGAGGGGAATGCTGTGCATATACACTACTAAACTGGAAGGCCTAGCACTTACACCTGTAATCATGAAGTGCTTTGAAAAGTTGGTACGGAACTATGTTATTGCCTGTTTACCAGAGGGACTGGACACATTCCAATTCACCTATAAAAAGAAGAGATCAACAGAGGATGCTGTGGCGTGTGCTCTTCATGCTGTTTTTGAACATCTGGAGCAGAGGGGGCTATGCTAGAATGCTCTTTGTGGATTTTAGCTCAGGCTTTTAACACCATTCTTCCACGACATTTGATCTCTAAACTGGAAGGCCTAGGGCTTCCACCATCACTTTGTGGATGGATCTTGGATTTTCTGTCAGAACGTTCTCAGAGGGTCCGGTTGGGCCCTTACACCTCTAATACTCTTAGTACCAACATTGGAACACCACAGGGATGTGTACTTAGCCCACTCCTTTATATTCTTTACACATTTGATTGTGTCTCTGCCTATCCTAGCAATAGGATCATTAAGTTTGCAGATGACACAACTGTGATTGGGCTCATCTCTGGCAAGGAGAGTGAGATGGCTTACAGAGATGAAGTGGAGAGGTTGACCAAGTGGTGCAGAATAAATAACTTGCACCTAAATATAAAGAAAACAAAGGAGCTTGTGGTAGACTTTAGGAGGCAGAAAACTGATATTCAACCACTGGTGATTGATGGGACTGGTGTGGAGAGGGTTACAGGTTTTAGATTTTGGGGCATTGAGTTACAGGAGGATCTGTCCTGGAGTGTCAACACAAGGGGGCTTGCAAAGAAGGCTCAGCAGAGACTATTTTTCTTGAGAACCTTAAGGAAAAACCATCTTCCACAAAAGCTGCTGCTGGCCTTCTATCATTGTGCAATTGAGAGTGTGCTTACTTATGGGTTATGTGTGTGGTATGGAAGTTGTACCCTCCGGGATAAGACAGTGTTGCACAGAATCATAAGAATTGCAGAGAGTATTGTGGGCTGTTCACTCCCCACTCTAGAACAAATTTATACTACCAGGTGCCACTGTAAAGCATTAGATATATTAAGAGATCCATCACATCCTGGTCATCACCTCTTTGAGTTGCTGCCATCGGGACGGAGATATAGAGTACTTAGGGCAAGAACAAACCGTCTCAAAAATAGCTTCTTTTTTAGAGCAATATTGGCCTTAAACGGAAATCCTGGACTTTGAAGTCAGCTTATTTTATATGTCATATTTTAGTCATTTTATATGTCATATTATGTGTTGTATCTGTTTTTAAATCTATGTGAAATGTTTTAAATGAGTTTTATATAGCAACCACAAAATTTCGTTGTTCCTGCGAGGGGGCAATGACAATAAAGATTCCTATTCCTATCCTATTAATTCAACAGAGCTATCCACCTGCGAGCAGGTGAAGAACTGTTTTCAGGCAAGCCTTCGAAGGCTGCTATCCCACGGCCACTAAAAACCACTTCAAACTGCTTGAAGATGCAGTTAATAAAATTGTGTCCCCACGACCAGCGGACTTTAAAGGGGAGGGAGAACAAGACCACACCCACTTAAGCACAACCCAGCAAGTTTAGCAACTACCTGGTCTCTAGGTGCTACAAAGTGCGGATTTTTAACCGATACTTGAGTCCGTGGCGACTCGGAAAATCTGCATCAAAACCTTTGCTTTCCGTTGTGTTGCGGTTCCCGCTCATGGGAACACAAAAGATGTGGTTCTTTAAACTGTGCCCTTGGGGAGACAGGAACAGCATTTTCAACCATGTGACCATTCTGGAGGGGGGATACACATTTTACTTTGATCCAGATTTTCAGGCCATGGGATAGCAGAGGGAGCTCTTAAAACAGAACTGTTAGGTTTATGTTCTTTCCCATGTGTTTTGAATGCTTTTTAAAGTACAGTGGTACCTTGTATAAAGGAATTAATTCGTTCCAAGGCTGCTATCTCACCTGGGTTTTGATCCTGATCTTCTGAAGGTCCGGCTTTTCCTCTTTGTCCCATCAAGTGACTGAATAAGTGGGACAGGAGTTCACACGTCCAAAGCTGGTTTTTAATTTAAAAGTGCAGTTCAGCCCCCCTTGGCCAGCAGGTGGCACTAGCATAAAAAAACGGACCACTTGGCTGGAGGAAATTAAGGCTTACCACATGGAGCTTCCTGTTTCTCCGAAGGTGAAAAGCAATTAAAAAAACAGTGCCGATCGGCCCCAGGAACAGTCGGCCAGTGCTATGAGTTTTTAAAAGAAGAAACCCAGATCATCTGCGTGGTCCCATGGCGTCTGCTTCCTTAAAAGGTGGATTATCAAAGCGAGGCAAAAAATTCCTTACCTCCTGGTTGAGTCACAGAAACCTCGCTTAAAGGGGCATTACCGGGTTTTCTTTTTTCTTTTTTTCCCCCAAAAAGCCCGATGGCTGTGGGGATGGCATTTTTAACACAGGTTTATCTAGTAATTTAAACTGCTTTTAAAAGGATGTGGGACCGAGCCCTTGAAATTTTGTTAAGCAAATTTTCCTTTGTACAAATTTCCCAGAGGAATGCATTGAAATTGGATTAATCCCTAGTTACGACCGTTTTTGTATTGTACGGATTTGCCCATAGGCAAATCTGTTAAGCAATTTCCCCTTATCTCTGGAATTTTTTTCCTTTAAGTGGATTTCCTGTTAAACAAACTGCTTGTTATACGAGGGTCCCCTCTAATAGTTTTAATATTTTATTTGCTTTATTCTGTTGGAATATACCAACTTTCCTATGGTGCCTTTCAGATATTTTGGCTGGGAGGAACCTGGAGTGAATGTCAGTCAACTCAGTAACAAGACAATTATTTCCCTCTCTACCTCCAAGTTCTTTTTCCTCTATTTTCCCAGCCAGGGCTTCTGTAAGTTACGAAGTGCATTAGTTATAGAGTCAGGCTCAGAAGTGAACAGTTAGCGTGAAGTGTTCTGTCATTAAAAATGTAACCAATCAGTTTGTTCATAATGAAACGAATAAATCAGTTAAATCTAGTGATATAACCAATTGGCATTTCCACAAAATATGGTGTTTGTTTTTATATAAGAGCTGTAAGTAAATGGAAACATTTTATCCTTTTTAATTTACCAGACTCTCTGAATAGATGTATTTGAAACATATAAGTGGCAGTTGAGGTAAATTAAAAAATAAGGGCTGGTCTACTAAGTGAGACTGTTATTCAGTCTGCTCTGTAAATTCCTGGCCAAACCTCACACACATAGTTCTACCACACCAAACTAAAGCAAACCCCATCAAATTCTACTTTTAAGTTTATGATTCATTTTTAGCACTTAATATTATTTATTTCTTAATCCTGTAAACTGTCCTGGTTCCTTTTTGAGGAAAGAAAGGTTATAAATACTTTGAATTACTAAATAAACTTAGTGCCCTCTTAATTTTTTTTACAGCGGCATGTAAAGCAGTGTGACTCAGCTCATGAAAGCAAGTGCCTTAGCTAAGGGCCAGGCTTGTCAGATGATTTTTCTGGCCAAAAAAACAAAACAAAACCTTAAACTGAACCATATAAAAGCAAAAACCACCTACCTTGGCAACCAAGCACTAAGAAACGATGCCACGTTCACATTGTTCTACCAATTCATGCATTGCAGTTCTACCAGTACCACCTTTCTTCTGATTAACTTGCGTATTAAGAAATGAGAAACACATCATTAGTCAACCACCTGTTTCAGAACACTTTGGATAACGGCTGTGTGTTGTGTCATTATAGTCATGACTGACTCTTTGTGACTCCATGTCCATGGAGTTTTCTTGGCAGGAATACTGGAGTGGCTTGCCAGTTCCTTCTCCAGGCGCCTACAGCACCTGGTATTCCCTGGTGGTCTCCCATCCAAGTACTAACCAGGGCCAACCCTGCTTAGCTTCTGAAATCAAACGGCTAGACATCTATAAAATGTTTGATCCAAAGAAGGGAGAGCATTCTGGCTGTTCTGATATAACCTTGACAGTTACCAGCAGCACCATCCCTCGGAACTTATTTTCAGGATAAAATTTGACTTTGCAGCAATCAAGGCAATTGTGATGAGGAATGAACCTAAGAACCTAAGAACAGCCTTGCTGGAACAGGCCACAGCCCATCCAGTCCAGCATTCTGTCTCACATAGCGGCTCACCCTTTGCTTCAGGGTGTTCGGAAGCATATGTCTTCACCTGCTTATGATTCCACACAAATGACATTAAGAGACATTCTGCCTATCTCTCCAACCCAGAGGTTTTCCTTAGGCATCTATGATGATAGCCATTGATACCCTTTGTTCTCCATGAACTTGCCTAATTCTTTCTTAAAGCTGTCATGGCTGAATGAAAGTCCACCCAGCCTCATCCCAAATTCAAAACCAGCTAAAGTTCCTTGCAGCTTCTAATTATTGCTTTTTAAAAATGATTTTTTTACTATAGTTGCAAGTGTGCTGTCATCACTGCCCAAATAAAACACAGGACCCTGGCCAACATTTACTCCAATGTTTACCCTTCTCATTTTTTAAATTGTGTAGTAGACTTTCTCCCTCCTGCCTTCTTGGTCTAACTTTAAGCCTGAGAACTCGTAGCAGGTGTGCTGCCCATCTAAAGCCTAATGGCTTTGGGTGAGCACAGCTACCTTCCCAACCCACACCTAGAATCATAGAATCATAGAGCTGGAAGAGACCTCAAGGACCATCTAGTCCAACCAGTTTGACTCCATCAATAGTTTGCTCCCAATCAAGTACCTGTAACTCTTTACCCTTTTGTGGATTCTATGACGAAGTCTGGGCCCCCTTCTTTTCACTGTTGTCTTATGGTTTTTATCATTATGGTTTATGACTGTGTTGTCCTTCTGGTTGCTGCTGAGAATAGTAGTGACCCAGCTGCTAGCTGGGTGGTCCTTTTCATAGTTCTACCTAGCCACGGTCAACATCACTGGAAGCTACGATGGTTGTTTCAGAGGTTGTGCACATCTCAGCCAATGGGAGTGATTGCCACCACACCAGTGCGTCTGTGAAGATTCTCAATCATCCAGGTTCGTTTAACTGGGAGTTGAGTCATGGCTACTGGACTTCTTTTTTTGAGAGAGAGAAACGTTTCGCTGTTCATCCAAACAGCTTCATCGGTCTGACCGATGAAGCTGTTTGGATGAACAGCGAAACGTTTCTATCTCTCAAAAAAGAAGTCCAGTAGCCATGACTCAACTCCCAGTCACCACACCAGTGATTTTCCATAATAGTGGTGAACCAGCATCCTTTGTTTCAGTATGGCTACTGCCAAAGATCAGGTAAGGTCTAGAGCTACTAGCCTCTGGGTCAAGCTCCTTCCTCCAGTGCCTTCGGCTTTCCCAGAGATGGGGGTTAATTAACTTTTGCTTAATTCTTGGTGGGCCTGACCTATGTAATGGTATTAGTCCATGAAATCAGTCCAAAGACTAACACCTGTTTAATAAAGTACATTAGTTACCACGTGAAATTGTTTTTGTACAATACCTTTGTAAAATATTAAAGTTTGTTTTTGTTGCTTTTTTTTTTGAAATCCACTTTCTTTCAGCCCAGCCTAACATGGATATACTTTCTTAGTTTAAGTAATAAAAGTATATGCATGTATAGACAGACAGACAGATAAGTATACAATATATAACACACACACACACAAACTGTAGCCTAAGCCAAGTACTGGACTGGAAATCACATGGAATAAAGTCAGAATAAACAACATTTTTAATAGATAGCATGGATTACTAGTTGCTTCCATGCACTAAAGCCATAATTAGATGGAATCTTTTTTTTCTTTCAAAAAAAAAAGTTTGTTGCTACAAGTGATAATGAGAAAAGTCACTTTGCAATAGTACATCCAGTAATTAGTGAGGGTGGGGGAGGCTTCAGGGTAGAGTTTGCCCTTGAATGCACACATATGGCTCCAGTTGGAATTAATAGGAGCCATACGGATATCCAAGGACAGTAATTAACCTGCAATGGGAAAGATAGGATAAAGGGAAGCAAAACGCACACCCACCTGCCCAAACCCAAACCCCCAGCTTGCCAGCTTAATTTTAACCAACACAAAGATGTACTTATTTTATGCCTTGCAACAAGAATGGGAAACTTACAGGGACTTGCAAGGGCAGGGAGAATGGTGGAGGACACACTTTATGCAATTGCCATATTTCCAGGGACTCCTTCCACCACCACCACCACTCCACAAAGCATCTCTATGTAAACTGCCCAGAGTTCCTGTGGAAAAATTGGTGCGGAAGAGAAATATAAAAATAAATGTGTATCAATAAATAAATCTCAGTCAAATAAACTAGAATTCAGAGTGGAGTCAGGCGGAGGCACCTTCGAGGGTGGGTTGGGGAGAGCTATACTCTATGGCTCATTGTACTCTCAAATTGCTGATGGCAAGTAATTTTTCCAAGCGATCATTTTGGGTGTAGAGGAGGCATTGTTTCCTCTGAAAACCAAAACTTTGGGCCGATGCAAGTCACAAAAAGTGTTCATGAAACCTGAGGAGGATGGACTGGAAGAGAGATCTTATTTTATGTAACCAACAAAATCTAAAATCTTTAAAAACTATTTTAAAAGACTAAAACAAACAAACAAACAAACTTTTATGCTTTTTGAACTACAACACCCACAGGTCTGCTAGAATTCTAGTTTCCTCAGAGGCATCCTGCTCAGAGGACAGCAAAATAAAATAAAAATAAATAAAAATAAAATACAATAAAATAAAAGTGTGCTGCTTATATACTTCCCAATAGAGCTTAAAGCAGGGATGTGTTGGCACACTGGGGCTCTTGAGGGTCAGCTTCCTTCCTGGGTTTGCACAATACTCTGGGTGGTGGAGCTGTGCTCATGACTTGGGGTTCACTCAGCCTTCCATCCATCCAAGGTGGGCAAAATGAGTATCGATTTTGCTGGGTAGAGAAATGTGTAGGCTGTATAATTAAGTTTTTAACCACCCAGAGAGTGCTCTAAGTGCTATGGGGTAGTATATCAGCAGCATCCTTTGCTTTGCTTTTTGTTAATTTTTGTTAATTCGGCTGAATAGGCAGACACCTGCTTTCGCGCCCCATAATGGCTCATATTCTTGAAAGGGAGGCTTCAAACAATGACACATCATGCAATTCTAATGTGCTGCTCTCCTTCCTTCCTTCCTTCCTTCCTTTCCCACGCATCTGACTACAAGGATGCTCTGGTAGCTGAGGCACCAGTTTATTTTGAATTAGCAATAGGGATGGACACCAAATGAAAAACAAAATGCTGAATTGTCGATTCATTATTTATTTATTTATTTATTTATTTATTTATTTATTTATTTAACTTATATGCCGCCCACTACCCAAAGGTCTCTGGGCGGCTTACAATTCAAAGAATAAAACAATTTAGAATAGTTAAGAGTAAAATATCAGTAAATCATCAATAAAAACCTTACACTAAAATAGTTATTCTAAAATTGTCATCAGCGGACCCACAATCTATATTATATCAATTAAAAACCTTCTGGAACAGGAAGGTTTTTACCTGGCGCTGGAATGTAATCAGTGTTGGCGCCAGGCGGATCTCGATCGGGAGGGCATTCCATAGTGCATTACATAATGAAAAGCAAAGCAAAGCAAAGTGTTCTGCATATATACTGCCCCATAACACTTCAAGAACTCTCTGGGCAGTTTACAGTTTAATTACATTATGCAGGCTACACAGTCCCCCCTCCAGCAAGCTGGATACTCATTTTACTGGCCTCAGAAAGATGGAAGGCTGAGTCAACCATGAGCCTGCTACCTGGGATTGAACCCCAGGTCATGAGCACAGTTTTACCTGCAGTTCAGGCATTTAACTACTGTGCCACGAACAAAACAAAACAAAATGAACTTGGGAAGCAGCATTTCGTTAGTAACGAAATGAACTGTTTTTTTTTTGTTTGTTTAATATGAATCGATTTGTTTCTCTGTAAAATGGCTCCCCTGGGACTTAGGGCTTGGTCCCACGTCCCGTTAAAAGCAGTTTTAATTACTAGATAAACCATGTCTTAAAATGCCGTCCCCATGGCCACCGGGCTTTTTGAAAAAAAAAAGAAAAAAGAAAACCTGGTAATGCCCCTTTAAGCAAGGTTGTTTTGACTTACCCAAGAGGTAGGGATTTTTTTCCTTGCCTTGATAATCCACCTTGTAAGGAAGCAGATACCATGGGACCACGCAGATGATCCAGGTTTCTTTTTCTTTTTTTCTCATAGCACCGACCAGCTGTTCCTGGGGCTGATTGGCACTGTTTTTTAAAATTTCTCTGCACTAGCATCGGAGCAACAGGAAGCTCCATGCAGTCCCCTGGGTTTTAATTTCCCCCAGCCAAGTGGTCCTTTTTTTCAAATGCTAGCGCCACCTGCTGGCTAAGGAGGCTGAACTGCAGTTTAAAATTAAAAAAACAGTTTTGGACATGGGAACTCTTGTCCCGCATATTCAATCACGTGATGGGATGAAGAGGAAAAGCTGGACCTTCAGAAGATCAGGATTGAAACCCAGGTGAGATAGCAGCCTTAGAGGCACCAAATTTGATGTTAATCTCCCTTGAACTATCTCCTTTAAGCCCTCCAAATTTGGAGAAATTTGGGGTTTAGGGGGGCAATTTATTCAACTTCAAATGGGGCACCCCCAGAAAAAACATTTCCAGTTGCAATGTTATGTGCTTGAAAACAGTAATCCCAGGCAGCTAGCAGTGTGGAAATTACAGTGCCACTTCCTCAAGTTCTCCCCTTGAAGTACCCCCAATTTGGAGAGGCTTGGGGTACAGGGGGCCAAGTTATTCAACTCCAAGCCCCAGGAAAAAAACATTTGTAATTAAAAAGTATTTGAAAACACCTATCCCAGACATCTAGCAGCATGGAAATGGCAGGGGAGCTTTCTCAAGCTCTTCCCTGTAACCCCTTGAAATTTGGAAAGTTTTGGGTTTCAGAGGAAGGAGTTATTAAACTCCAAAGGGGCTCCGGGGGGTGTACTTAATTGAACGAGTGTGTCTGGCACACTAGGGTTAATTTAAAGCTTCCCCTAAGTGCGCTGATCCACACTCCTTCAATTAAGTGTCCCCTCCAGCCCCTTTGGAGCTTAATAGCTCCGTTCTCTGAAACCTTTTTTCCAAATTTGAAAGAGTTCCCTAAAATTGCTTGAGGAAGCTAGGCCCTGTCACTTTGGGGGAGATACATGGCTGGGATCCGTATTTACTACAGCATATATACCCACCTTCCCAGCCCATTTTAATTTGTCCTGAGCAAAGCTATTCATTAGCACTGATCATTTGAAATTCAAAAATGAATTCTTTCCTGTTAGTATTTCCATGTGAAAAATATTTAGCTTCATTGAATTAGCATTACTATATTAATTTGTGGCTTCAGTCATTAGCTCTGTAATAAATGCTGGGATTTACAGGGCAACTAAATTATTCGTTGCTTTCTGCTACAGAGACTAAAAATCATATAACATAATTCATAACTACAAACACCACCTATCTACAAAGCAATCCCCGTGCACCCTTACCAACCTAGACTCCACATCCAACCATTACTTTTACTGTATCCACACAGATCTCTTATAATATTCGAAACCATAACATAGCAACCTCTTCTCGCTCTTGTGTACCGCTATATTCCTGATCATGTTTAGCAACTCAACAGGAAAATCACACAACAGCAAAAAGAACCGGCTTCCAGTCTTCCAGGGCACAAAAAGTACTGTACTGGAGTTTAAAAAACTGGTTGTTTTGGAATTTGGATATGAGGCACAAGTAGACACAGTGCCCAAGATGAGGCCTAAGTTTGCTGAATAGAGAACTAGTATCTTGTGGGATTTGGAGACTATGCTTCTATGAATGCATATATTCTTATAAATATTTGAAAGGATGTCATATCGAAGAGGGTATTGGCTTGTTTTCCATGGCTTCAGAGACCAGGACTCGGAGCAATGGTTCCAAACTACAGGAGAAGAGATTTCATTGGAACAGTAGGAAGAACTTCCTGGTGGTTAGAGCTGTTCGGCAGTGGAATATTGCACCACTATTACAAATTACACATTTACACCCCTATTAAAGCAGTTCCACTGGCTAACAATCAGCTATCAGGCACAATTCAAAGTGCTGACTTTAACCTAGAAAGCACTGTACGTCCTGGGTCCAAGCTACCTCAAAGATCGGATCTCACAGTATGAACTGGCTCAGGTGCCATCAGGAGAGGCCTTTCTCTCCATTCTGCCACCCTCACAGGTACGTCTCGTGGGAACCCATGAAAGGGCCTTCTCGGCGGCTGCGCCCAGATTCTGGAACTCCCTCCCACTAGAGGCCAGGACTGCCCCATCTCTGATGTCTTTTTGGAAACAAAAATCTTTCTCTTCAGACAAGCTTTTCCTAAATGATGGACTACCTATTATGTGTCTTTTGTATGAATCTATAGGATCATATAGACTTTGTGTTTATACCCACTTATAACCTTGTGTGATTTCATTGACACTATGTTTTCAATGTAAGTTTCCATCACTCATAACTTTTACATGGAATTTTACTCTCTTTCAACTGCTGAAATGGATTTGCCGAACAGGCTACTGAGATTTATACCAGTTGTGTTAGAATGTAAGGTACATCTAACAGGATTCTAGGAGAAGTATTTATTGCTAATACGCTAAAACTGATGTATAATTTCAAAGCTCTTGACTCAATAGGCCCAATTTTTTTGAGGTGGATTGCTACAATCTGTTAGAATACCCAGCCACCCCAACGGAAAGACATCCATCATGACAGAATTTGGCTTTCCATCATGACTGACTTCATGTCAGCCAAAGGAATTCTTCTGCCTGGTTGACACTCTCCAGGGTGACCCGAGTTCTCCATTCTTTGACCTCTTTTTGGTGTATGAAATATTACCTTTTTATGGCCCTGTGTTAAAATGACAAGTTAATTTTTCATCCCTTTGGTGAACTCCTGTGGAATTGGCTTCTCTGAGCTATGGCTTGGGCCTGAGAAAATGGCTCATAATTCACCTGTGGTGGAGCTCTAAGTGACCGATGAAGAGAACAGACATCACTTGCTTCCTCTTTTTAGCTTCTAAAAGGTTTTTTTTTTTTTTTTTGGTCATCGGATGAGGAGACGCAGGAGATGTAAATCTTTGCTACAAGGGTCTACACTGCTGACATATAATGTCTGCCACAGGGGATTCCTCCCAAGTTGAGTTCCAAACTGAATTTAAAGTGAGGCTACTTTACACATGTGGTTCTCAGGCTGTGGTATCCTGTGTCTCTTCGTGATGCTATCAAATAATGCATCAAGCATCCTGCCATCATAAAACTAAGCACTTGCACATGTCTACTGGCCTCCTTCATTTATGGTTTATATTTTTCTGTTTGGCGGACAGTGGTCTGGAGAAGGGGTTCCAAATGGATTGCTGTGCTCTGTTGTTTTCCATGTGTTTCATCTTTTAATACAATACTTGCTTAATTCTTTTTAAAATATTCATATACTTAGTGTTTTTTTTTTAGCTTGCAAACACTGTCTTTTTAATGATGTAAGCTGCCTTGGGTCCTTTTTAAGGAGAAAGGCAGTAGAAAGTTATTTTAAAACAAACGAACAAACACACACACACAAGCTGGAGTTTAGGAGAAGCGTTTAAGTGTTGCAAGTTTTATTTATTTCTTTATTTTAGAGTATTTTTACCCCGCCTATCTGCTTGGAAAAGGACTAGCAGCAGGCACCAAATATGTAGACGGATTATTTCTGGCAGGTGATGGGCCAATAGGGGAAGACATGGTAATCGTAAAGATGTGCAGGAGGATTCTTATCAATTGTTATGAAGAACCCCCTTCACATCTGGGACACTCTGATTTTGAAGGTCCTGTAGAAATATGATTTGGGTGTTCTCCTAACTTTCTGCCTCCAGATGTTGAAATGATTCCCAGAAAAAAGGTAGGTGGGGGCTAAAGAGAGAAAGGTACCGTAGCACCATACAGATGTTCTGAGAGATGCTCCCAGTCATAAGAAAGAGCATAATATAAAATCTTTTAAAGAAGCAGTAGAACATTGGATGACCAGCAGAGCTGCTCTGAGGAACAATGACCTAAGGCAACCAAATAAAGTGACGGGGAAAAAAGCATCACTTGTAGTTTTTTTGTGTATCACGTTCCCTTCCCACTGATCACAGAGAACTGGGACCAGCAAAGATCTCACCAATCTGAGACTGGCTCAGAATAGCCTTTGAATGTCAGTTATAGACTAATCCTCCTTCTGTTCAAATCCCCTCTGTTCAGTTCAGAACGGAACACCACAAATCAAGTTATTCTGGAAATAAAGCAACACAATTCTCTCCCAAGGGAACGACAAGATTACCCCCTCCCTGTTGTCTTCCCATGGGCAGACAATGAGCTTTCTTCTGTTCTGGTGGGTGTTTAGACCCTGAATGGCCGTTGAAGAAAGAGCTTTAACTGAGGGATGCACATTTTTAAAATGTCTCTTAACTTGCCTTTAAATGGCTTTTCTATTAATTACTTTTAAAAAGAATAGGATATGCTGAACCGCTTTTTAAAAACAGTGTAATTTGTTGTATTTTTAGAAGCTGACTCAGAGTTTTGCAAGGAAACTGAGATGATGATGATGATGATGATGATGATGATGATGATGATGATGATGATGATGATGATGATGATGATGATGATGTTTGCATCTCCAGGTATAAGAACATCCCAGAGGAACACCCCAGCTGCATGTGAAAGTCTGATTATCATGGCCTTGGGTCCTTGGTTAGGGTTTAGCCATCCACGATGAAATGAATGGCTTTAGTTTTTAAGATGAGGGACCGACCCACCCTATTTATTTATTTATTTATTTATTTATTTATTTATTTATTTATTTATAGAGTATTTTACCCTGCCTTTCTCCTTGGAAAAGGACCCAAGGCGGCTTACAGTATTGAGGGATAATATACAGTCCAGTACAATTAAGACATGCTCGAGTATTTGACAACAAGGAATTGAGGGACATCTTACAGCATTAATAGACAAACATTACATTAAAGCAACACGGTGGTAAGTAGTCATAAACACAAAGTCAATGTGAACCCATAGATTCATATGAAATACACATGGTAGTCCATCATTCAGGGAAAGCTGGCCTGAAGAGAAAGGTCTTTGCCTGTTTCTGGAAGGACAACAGAGATGAGGCAGTCCTGGCTTCTAGTGGGAAGGAGTTCCAGACTCTGGGACCTTCACTGGAGATGTCAAGCCACTGACTGGATGGCCATCTGTTAGGTGTGGTTTAGCTGTAGATTTCCTGTATTGGTGGCGGGTTGGACTAGATGGCCCTTCAGGCCCTTTCCAGACCTAGCATTCTGTGACTCTTCTTCTCCAAGTGCCATGTCCTCGTAGAACGTTGGCGATCAGTAGTCTGAACTGTTTTCTGTCTGAAGCGATTCTAAACAGAGCAGCTGTGCTCACTGCAGACCATTGGCTTAAGTGCTTAAGCCATAATGTTCTTCTATGAGCCCTCTTGCATGAATTGTTGGGAAGCTCATTGGTTTAGGCATCTGGCTGTGGAGCCAGGGGTTGGAAGTTTGATTCCTCACAGTGCCCCCTTGACAGAGTCTGGCACGAATGATTCATAGGGTGCCCTCAATCTCTGCAGGACTAAGATGATGATGAGGAGGAGGAGGAGGAAGAGGAGGAGGAGGAAGAGGAGGAGGAGGAAGAGGAGGAGGAGGTTGTTATTGTTGCTGCTGCTGCTGTTGTTATTGCTTCCTTCATAGATCTCATGACAGCATACACAAGCCTTTCCCCTCAATTTACCCTCATGGCATTTCTTTGAGGTAGGAGCATCTGAAAGGGACCAGAAAGGTAATCCACCAATTTCATAGAGAATGAGGATTTGAATAGGGTCTCTGAGTCCCACTCAGCCACTCTAACCAATGCAGATATCCCATGATTTATTCATTTTATTTATTTATTTTACAGTATTTCTGCCCCACCTTTCTCCTTGGAAACAGACCTAAGGGTGCGTATGCCTCGTCCCACCCCTTTGACGTGAAGTATCTCCACTACTCAAAGCATAGACCACATGCCATTGATGCTGGTCCAATAGTTCCCAACCCTGGGTCCCCAGATGTTCTTGCACTAAAACTCCCAGAATCCTTCACCATTAGCAGTGTTGGCCAGGATTTCTGGGAGTCGTAGCCCATTTGGGGACCCAAGACTGGGAACCTCTGTGCTAACCAGAACGTTTGTGTTCATCTCCTTCGTGTCGATCGTTAAGGTCACTCATGCACTATTGGTATTTATGCACAAAAACATCTACTCATCAATGAATTAAGGATAAAAACAGGGAGGAGATGCCTATTGGCTTGAATACTAGGAAGTCATGTGGAAACCAACAAATCTACTCCGAATATGAGTAAATCTGAATCCCATCTTGTTCAGCGGAGACTCAGAAGCATTCCGAAACTTTGTCTGAACATGGCAGAGGCACTTGTATATGCCAAACACATGATGTGAACATCAGGAGAAAGAGGGAGGGGCCGGGAAAACCCCCATAATTGATCAAATGGAAACAAAGGCTCCAATTGGCAGCAAGGCTCAAGAATGCTGAAAACCACACATCTGCTGCTCTTGCGTTCTAAATACACAGTTGTGCCCCCCCCCTCATGCTGTGAAAGCCTGCACCAGCTGGCCCCCTGTTGCGAATAAGGAATGAAACAATTTATTACAAAGGGACCTCTCTAAATCAATCTAGAAATCAGCACCAGAGGACTGAAAGCAGATGTGACACGAGCCATGCCAGCCCATCCAAAGTGGCATGGTTTAATCATCTCCTTTTAAATGTCTGGTGAATTCTTCCTGCCCTGGGGTCTGGGAAGGAGTCTGAAACGCCTTCAGTGAAGAGCTTATATCAGGGACACACAGGAACCTATGGCACTGACCTCAAGGGCTGGCCCTAGTCCTTTCTTGCTCCTTGAGACACAGGTAGAATAAGATGGCACACCACCCATTTCAAGCCAGCAAAGGCCAGAACATGAGGGCATGAAAACATAAGAAGAGCCATGCTGGATCAAGCCAAAGGCCCATCTAGTCCAGCTTCCTGTATCTCACAGTGGCCCCACCAAATGCCTCTGGGAGCACACAAGACTAGATACCTGTCTCCTGATACCACTCCCCTGTATCTGGCCCTTGAAGTACCCCAGTTTTAAGCCTGGAGATTACATGTCTCCATCATGGTTTGTAACCTGTGATGGACTTTTCCTCCAGGAATCTGTCCAATCCCCTTTTGAAGGCATCCAGGACAGATGCCATCACCACATCCTGTGGGAGGGAGTTCCACAGACTAACAACACGCTGGGTGAAAAAAATATTTTCTTTTGTCTGTTCTCACTCTCCCAACCCTCAGTTTGAGTGGATGTCCCCTAGTTCTGGTATTTTGCGAGAGGGAGAAGAGTGTCCCACTATCCACTTTACACTTGCCCTGCATTATTTTGTATATGTCTCAAATACCAGCCCAGCTGGTATTTGGAATATCCATCCTCTATGAAATCTGGAGAGAGTGTTCTCAGTTGTGGGTGCAGGGCAGGCTATTTATCACACACCTTTCTCCTTCAACAACATGCTCCTGGGCTTTAGCATCTGCTGTCTAATGGCAGAGTTCCTGTGAGGCCCAGATTTGGGGGAAAGGCCTCTGGCCTACCCAAGACAGTATTTTTCAACACAGAACCAGGCATCCTCTGTGGCCTTCAAGATGTTGTTGAAGGAGCGTGCCAACTCCAATAACACCCAAAAGCATGAACTCTGTGAGGATATTGGGAACTGCTATCTGATAATGTCTGGAGGGCAACTACAGTAGGACCCCGGTATCCACTGGGGATTGGTTCCAGGCTTTCCCGTGGATAATGAAAACCATGGATAAGAGAGAATGCCCCCAAAAATGCTCTTTCCTGACAGTGGCTTATTTTATGACTGCTGTTTTGAGACAGTAGCTTGCTTTGTGGCTGCTCTTTGTGACAGTAGCTTGCTTTACAGATATTATTCGTGACAATAGCTTGCTTTACAGCTGCTGTTTGTGACAATAGCTTTCTTTGTGGCTGCTGAATTATTTAATTTTTTCCTCTGCCACCAGTGGATAACTGAATCAGTGGATACAGGAGCCCTACTGTAGTTCCTTAGCCTTCTTGTAAGCTTGACCTGTAGCAGTACATAGGCCTTATACTAAAAGTCAAACTACATGAGACAGCGCCCTGTTTAGACATAGTGCTCCCTGAAGCAATAAAAGAGGTCTGACTGTCTTAGAAGAAGTTCTCAACTGGTGTTATCAACTGTAGGTAGCAGAGTCACCATAGTAGTAATTTCAGAAGAGGTAGCCATGTTAGCTTGACCTATCATGTAAGGCAAAAACAAACAACTAAAATTAAAAAAAAATAGAGAATACAAAAAAGTTGTGGTACCTTAGAGACTAACTGCTCTATTTTGATCTGAGCTTTTGTGCACAAGTCCACTTTGCCAGAGTGAAAGCTCATCCATGAGAGCACACATATAAAATCAAGGCAAAAATGAGTTGAGCCGTGTGGCCGTCACAAAACACAATTGCAAAAACAGGTTACAGGCGATACCTTCATAGGCCACTATTAAAAATAAAAAAAGGAACATTGCAAGCTTTCGAGTGCAGTCAATCACCTTTCTTCAAAGCACATATAAAATACAACAGTAGTTAAGGAGCCACAATGTTTTTGTCTTCTTTATTATTATTTTCGCTTTGCTCTTGCTTGATATGTAATCAGTACATTGCTGTTCTCTGCGCACTCTACTAAGTTCCATAAATGCATATAATTTTGCTATAGAGGAATCTCAAAAGACAAATGTTAAGCCAGTGCAGGGAATTCCAGCCAAAACATTCACACAGATAGTTATCCAGGTTCCAAGGGAAAATATTCCAGTGTCGCAATCTGTTCTAATATTAAAGAGGTCTTATTGACCAGAAATGCCTTCTAATGTTTAATAGGCATGGGATTTGGCGATTTTTTTGGACAATAAATCACATAATTCACCTTTTTAGGCACTCTACCTGACATACAGAGTAGGGATGGGCATTTCGTTTCGGAACCAGTAGGTTACGAAATGAGCCACGCGAGCCCAGGCGGTCCTGGGAACCAGCTGATACACGCAGATCCAATTGCTTTACCTTTCTCTGTCTCATGCTGGGTTAAAATGTAATGAGGACGCATGGTGCGACGTCATCTTTCCTGCTTCGTGCTGCTGGCCAATCAGAGAGGTAGGTGGGATTATGCCTGTCCCTGCACAGCTCCCAATTGGCCAGCATCATAGATCTAGCATAGAGGATGTCGTAGCATGCTTCCTCGTTGGATTTTAACCTTCCGCGAGACAGATAAAGGTAAAGCAATTGGATCTGCATGTAACAGCTGGTACGGAGGACCACCTGGGCTTGCGTGGTTTGTTTCGTAACCTACTGGTTCAGAAACAAAATGCCCATCCCTAATACAGAGGCTTAAATGTAGGTCACCTGGGAAAAGGGCCTTCACTGGAAGGCTTTTGGTGTCTTAGCAAGGCCTAGCTCTGCGTAATAGGGTGCTCAGAACAAGCTTGACCCATCTTCCATGAGTTCCCCCAACAAATGATTGAAAATAATGATCATATCACTTCTCAACCCGTTCTTCCTCAGGGTTAAAGACACCTAACTCCCTCAACTGTCTCTCCAGGGTATTTACTATTTTGGTTTTCCCTCTTCTTCCTTAACCCAAGGTTTGTGCCGCGAAGTTATCAAGAAAGAAGGACAAAGGAGTTTTCTTCTTTAGATGGCCAAGTCTCGTCAGATGTCGGCCAGTACATGAAAGGCACAACAGTTGCTATCTCGTGAATAGAGGGTATTGTACGTTTGTTCTGGTAATTATAGGTCTCAGGGTCCAATTGTGGTATTTGCATTTAAAAACCTTGGCTGTGCCAACTCCGATAGCGAGCCTTCTGAACTCAAGAACTGAAGTTGTTTGTGCGTTCCCAAGTGGAACAGAAAACAAAATGAAGACAGATGCGTGGCTTGGCAGCATCCCATGTTGGATGAGGCCTGGAGGAGGTTGGCAGGATTGAAAAGGTAGGGAGCAGAGCCGAACCAGACTGGCTTCCAGAGACTACTCCAAATTCTTCTCTCTGAATGTGGATGTTAAATATTCTCCAGTTAGCCTTTGTGTGCCAGAGCATTTACTGAACATTTGATATCTGAATTTGACATTTTATTATATAACTGGGTCTCTGGAACCAAATGTTATAATCTTGAGTAGAGATGGGCACGAAACAGAAAAATGGTGTTTCGGTTTTTCGTTTGTCGTTGAGAGGTCTGTTTCAGTTCGTTTCCGTTTGTCGGGAATTTTTTGAAAAATTTCGTAACCGTTTTTCGTTTTTTCGTTTGTCGTTTCTACCCGCTTTTGCACGATTTTTAAAGCATTTCTGTGCGCAGGCATCCCCCAACGCCCCAGACCAGAGGGAAAACACTAAAAAAAATGGATGCTGGCAGAGACACAGTATAGACTAGGTATGCAGGGAGGCTGCAAAGGCAGCGGCGGGCGTTGCCCAGGGTGCAAGGCAGCCGCAGAGTGACTGCACTGCAGGGCAGGGGAGGGTACTCACCGAGAGGTACGCAGCATGCACGCACACAGGGAGGCTGCAGGACTGAAGCTAGAGTCGCAGAGACAGCAATCCCACCCTAACTCCCACCAGAGACTGCAAGGAGGATGGGGGCTGCCAGAGATTTTTATGCCCTCTGTGGCTGCCAGACCTGCCCGCCCAGTCTGCAACCTGGGCATGCTATTGGTTGAACATGATCCCACATCACATGGCTTGCCTCCATTTTGTGGCTGGTGGCGACATCCATTTTAAAGGGGAAAGAAAAATACATCGCGATGGGAGAAGACAAAAACAAACGTTTTAAGGACCCCAACCGCCCTGGTAGGTATTATCAGACAATATAAATAATTATCGCTGCATTTTTACAGATGTCCAGGGCGTTTCTTAACATTTAAAACAGCTCATTTCATTGTGCGTCGCCATTAACGGAAAGGAAACGTAACGACCACAATTTTTGTGGTTCCGTTCGTTTCGTTTCATTTTCATCACAATTTTCGTTTGTCGTTTTGTTACGTAACGGAAACGACAAGCGGTAACGGAAACGAAAAAATGTTCGTTCCGTGCCCATCTCTAATCTTGAGTGTTTCTCTTCAGGGTTACAGCTGCCCTGTGTTTTTTCTTCTTATTAACCATATATGAAGTCTTCTTTCCCATCAGTCTGTTTTCCCTCAGAAGTTGTGATGAAATATCTCGTGCCACCGCATTAAAATAATCGATTCATCCAGTGCCGTCTACCAGTCGCTTCTATCCCTGGAGAGATTTTGAATTAGCTTTTTGATGTAAACTAAAAAAATAAAAATAATAACCTGTCCATACATGGGTTCCCTCTAGTCTTTTAATCTTTGTGTATCTCTACTTCCCACTTTCTCATCCAGCCTGTCTGTTCCATCACAGTGAAAATTAAAGCTGTTGCTGTTTGAGGTTGTCAGTTTATTGTTGATTTGCTCTTGGTACATGATTGTACTATAATAACATTGAGTCCACCCATGTCAAAGGAGGCACAAGGGTGGATCCAGCTCCCAACCTCCAGCTGCACATCCAGAGACTTAAACCACAGAGCTATTGCTTATAATATTAACATATTTCATTGAGTTTACTAGTCATACTAGGTCCCCCCCCCAAGAGGATATGTTAGAATAACCAACTCAAATACATGCACAAACCCACAAATGCACATATCCTTCTGTCTGTCCACCTCTAATCTCTGCCACCTAGTTAGATTATTCCATTTTCTGGTATGAGTGAGTCATACTTGAGTGATTTGGGGTTTGGGGTGTCCTGCTACATCCCCCATGGATGTGTACCCATGCAAATCTCAGGCTTATGCCCTCTCTGCTTGTGAAAGGAGCAAGGCTGAGAGAGGAACAGAAAAGAGTGTGCCCTCCAATGAAAAGGGGCTGTCTAGTGACAGAGGATAGGAGCAGATGAGAGAAGGGAACAGGAGAAGGGAGTTCAATAGTATGCAAGGAAGGGGGGGTAAAACCGTAGAGAACACCAATAGTAGAAATCTTTCATGTGGTTGATGGGGAAGAGGGCGAATGGGGCACCAGCAAGACGAAGGAGGGATTTAAAAGCATTGACAGGAGAGAAATTGGCTCGCAGACCAAGAGGGAGAGGGATACCGGGCTGCCTCTCCCACCCATACCTGTCAAGTGTTCCATATTCACAGTGAAATCCCATTTTTTTACCCCTATTTCCCGCCATCTTCCCGGATATATTATTTCCTGGAAATGTTCCGAATTATATAATTTTTTAAAAAGCGTCAAGCATTCTCAATAGGTGGTAGGGGCAGGGTTACTGTGACCACGATCCCTTATTTTCCAATACAAAACTTGACAGGTATGCTTCCACCACCGGTGCCTTTAGAGTGGACCATACAGTATGGTTAGCCTGCATACTGCAATTAAACTGTAAACCACCCAGAGATTACTTGAAGTGGTATGGGGCAGTATAAAAGAAGAATACTTTGCTTTGTTTTGCTTTATAGGTGTTGCCTTATTATGGTGTAGAATGGCTGAGGGCTCACTCACCTGGAAGGATCCCTGGATGGAGGGGAACACCAATGGCAACTTTGGCATGACTTCCCTGTTGCGGGAGTCAGTGTGTTGGACCAGTCAATCCAAAAATTTACATTCCCTAGAGGGGGAATTACTAAGAGTGTTACCCATGGAGGGTTGATCTCCTATGTTACATGATACCAAGGTTTATCTTATTTGATTGCACTGACCAGTTAAAGAAAGAAACAGAAGCCACAGAAGTTATATTTGACCCTTTTCCTGGAAGTTGAATCATGGCAACTGGACTTCTCTTGAGAGATTGAAATGTTCTGCTGCTCTTCCAAACAGCTTTGGTCAGTCTCTCAAGAAAAAGAAGTCCAGTTGCCATGACTCAACTTCCAGATAAACTCACCTGGATGACTGAGAATCTTCACAGACATATTTGACCCCTTTGTTATTAAAAGTTTATTGAATTATAATAATAACCTCTCTGGAGCTGCATCATTTTCGGAACCGTTAACTGTTCATAACGAACCCTCACACTGTTCTTACCTCCCAAATTTGCACAAATAGTGTGGCTGCTGATTACAATTACTGCAGAAATGTCTGGGTCAGTTTTACAGTACCTTTTGCAAACTGGTTGGCTTGCCAGTTTGGTTCCATTTCAAGGCAGGGCAGCCTGGCAAGGGTGATCCATGGATTGGCAACTTCCTGGTTAAATCACTGTAACTCACTATAAAGGGGGGGGGGTGACTCTTCCAGTGTAGCCACAGTAGTGGCTACCAGAATTTTAATGAGCACACACTGTTAACATTACACAATCATTCCAAACCTGAACAAATTGCACCGGCTGTCTATTCAATTCTGGCCTCAACACAAGGTTCGTTTTAACCTTCTGTCTTCTGAGTAAAAAGCAAACACACTTGCATAGGATCTTCCTCTTCTGATAATTCCAGAATACAAGTGGTACCTTGTATAAAGGAATTAATTTGTTCCAAATGAAATTCTGTTGAGCCATTTTCCTTTGTACAAATTTCCCAGAGGAATGCATTGAAAATGGATAAATCCCTAATCACGACCGTTTTTCTGTTGTACTGATTCGCCCCATAGGCGATTCTGTTAAGTGATTTCCGCCTATCTCTGGAATTTTTTTCCTTTAAGCGGATTTTCTGTTAAACAAACTGCTTGTTATACAAGGGCCCACTGTAGTGAGTTTTAGCATCAGGATTAATATTGTACGAGTTGTCAAACCACCAGCATTCTCATGGCCCCCTTGAATGCAGCCAGCCTGGTGACCATCATTCTGCATCTCTCCTACATCTCAGCATCATTGCTCTCTAAAACCTAGAATAAAAGCACTGTTTGCCCTCCAATAAAGTATAACAAACCAGCAGTCTTTCAGCAACTTGAAGATGACTGGGTTTTTTATTTTCTGTAAACTTTTACGTGTCCAAACACACTTTCTGTGTTATTCTGGAAGTTGAGTCATGGCTACTGGACGTTTGGCCCTAAAGGGGTGGGAGTAAGAAACAGCAGGGTTTGAATCTCAGCAAGAGCAGGATTGTTGAATAGGACTGATCTGCTGGTGCCAATTTGACTAGTAAGGCCCTTGCCAAGTTGGCTTAGGAAGAAATTTTATATGTTTGTGCTAGGAAGGCGAATCTACACTGTAAATTCATGACTCCCACACCGTTGTATTACTATTTTATTTCAGTGTTTTGAAGCTTTTCCATCTTTTATCGATACACATCCCAGCTGAGGAAAATGCCCTGGATATTTTTTTTTGTCTGGTTTTGAAATCAAACAAATTCCTGAACTTTTAAAATTCTACAAGCAACGCCTATATTGGTGTTCTTGCCAAAGACATGGGTGCACAAATTGTAACCTTTTGTGGTTGCTAGAATTGCTCATGTTGTCTGTTATATGAAATGCAAACTAGAAGATACTTATTTAGTGAAATTGTGTTACCAAGGATCATCAGTCATAAGGAAATAGCCCCATAAAATTTAAAGGTGTTACATTACAACAGATTATTAATAATTATGCTTACTGCTTGTCTGAAGAGAGGGGCATTCTGGTATGGAAACACCAGCGGGTTAGAAAACATGACAGATCAAAAATAATAATAATCCCAAATGAGTCCTTATTACTGTTCTCATTATTTGCTGGAGGTAATGAAAATTTATCCAAGAAAGAGCTGGTAGTGACTCTTATAGGAGCAGTGAGAATTGGAATTGTGTACAAAATCTTTCCTTGCAAAGCTTCTTGAATAGATATGGGTAGTCCTGTTAATGGAGGAACTGACCAATCAATTTAGGCTATACAGAGGAGAAATTAAATAGGATAATTTCATGAAGATATGGCACCCCCTGTTGATGTCTGCTGCTGAAATCAATTGGACAATATAGGATATGAACTGGTCAGTTTAAGTTTTGTAAGCTTGGTATAATAATTGGAGGATGAACCACAATAAAGAGATAATGGTAGTACTGTACATAGAGTACAGGAATGTACAATAATCTTTAAATAAGTTTAATATGATAGTACTATAATTTTACATTGTCTTGTTCTGTTTGGCACCATTTGTTGATTTACGCTATTAAAATGGTTTTTAAAAGGTTTGTCTCAATATATTACCTTGGCTGGGATAAATATGTAAAGCTTGGGCAAAATGCAGTAGATGTATCAGGATTTTTAGTTTATTTCAGCTGTCATTTGGTCAGGCTAGTGCAGTGTTTCTCGACCTGTGGGTCCCCAGATATTCCTGGACTACAACTCCCAGAAGCCTCT
The DNA here is from genome assembly GCA_029282475.1 of Phrynocephalus forsythii. Classification (NCBI taxonomy): domain Eukaryota; kingdom Metazoa; phylum Chordata; class Lepidosauria; order Squamata; family Agamidae; genus Phrynocephalus; species Phrynocephalus forsythii. The sequence goes on from JAPFRF010000010.1 coordinate 9,541,194, forward strand.
ACCACTCGCTGTGCTGGAAGGGATTTCTGGAAGTTGCAGCTCAGGGACATCTGGGGACCCACAGGCTGAGAAACACTGGGCTAGTGGCTGGAACTCAGATAACATCAGCATTCAGGTGCAGATGATGTAAAATGCCTCCTTATACTGTAGATTTAATTTCATGTGGATTCTGCAGCAAGTTGATACTCTAGGACAGTGTTGGCGAATCTATGGCACGCGTGGCACATGGAGCCCTTTCTGTGGATACATGACATCACCCCCTCACAGCCACAACACTTCCCACGCCACTGTGCGCCGTGCAGAGAGGGGGGTGAAGGGGAGGCAGTGGCATGTGGGTTCATTTGTAACCCCAGTTTACTCTCCAGCCATGCTGTTTTTGGGATGCCCAGAGCAACGTGGCTGGAGAGCAAACTGGAGCTATGAACCAGCCCACAAGCTGCCGCCACTCCCCCTGGCTCTCCCGACAGTGTAGCACCCCATCCGCCTCTCCGCCAAGGAAAAGTGAGGATATTCCAAGGAGCCCTGTGGCACAGTGGTTAAATGCTTGTACTGCGTTGATTCACAAAATCTCATGTATGGCATGATTTTTTTTAGTGGTCCATAAAGCTATTGACGACTCTTGCATTTGTATTGCCCCGTAGCGCAGTGGTTGAATGCCTGTACTGCAGGTAAAACTGTGCCCACGACCTGGGGTTCAATCCCAGGTAGCAGGCTCAAGGTTGACTCAGCCTTCCATCCTTCTGAGGTCGGTAAAATGAGCACCCAGCTTGCTGGGGGCGGCAATGTGTAGCCTGCATACTGTAATTAAACTGTAAACCGCCCAGAGACTACTGGAAGTGGTATGGGGTGGTATACAAGCAGAGCACTTTGCTTTGCTTTGCTTTATTCGGAAAAGCGAGGATCAAAGAGCTGTGAATGCAGGAAATTCAAAAACCTGCTCTTTGATCCTTGCTTTCCCTGAAGGGTAGCACCCAAAGCATTTGTAACCCGGGTTACCACTGTATTTATGTTAAATTGCCATATTGGCACTTTGTGAAAAAAAAAGTGGGTTTTGAATTGCAGATTGGGCACTCGGTCTCCAAAAAGTTCACCATCACTGCTCTAGGGATTAAAATGTTCTGTCCTAATGCATCTTATTAGTGCGCTACCGCATGGCTGAATAATCAGGAATAAAAAGGGGATATTTTGTTCCCTGCTTCTGGTGATGTGATTTTTATTCTGTGTTTCTGTCCGCACTTTCACATCAAGTTCCGAAACATATAAACTGGATTTAATGTCCGCATGTATCAGGCAACAATTAGTCTTCCACAGTCAAGGGACAGCCAACCTTCGTAAGCACAGCAATATGGGTTAAGATGAAGAGTTACCTTTGTCCATAGTCACGATGGGAGAGCCATCAAGGGAGAGCCATCCATCTTGAGCACAGCAAGATGAGTTATCTAGTTCACAATCAAGGAAGAGCCAGCCTTGACTGTGGACTAGCTAACCCATCTTGCTGGGCTTATGAAGGTTAGCTCTCCCTTGACTATGGACTAGGTAACCTATCTTGCTGTTATCATGAGGGATGGCTATCCCTTGACTGTGGACTAAGTAATCCATCTTGGTGGGCTTATGAATGTTGGCTATCCCTTGATTTAGGACTCGATAATACCAAATATAAGTTGCATGGAATGAGGGAAAGCACAGGGATATAGCATTTACCACTGTCACTGTTACAGCTTAGCAACAAAACAAAAAAAACACCAAAAAACAACAAAAAAACCAAAACAAAAAAAGAACAAAAAAAGTTCCAGGGGTTCAGCCTTGACTCTTTTTTCCTGCTAAAGTTGCTCTATTGTTTATTTTTCTCTCTTTTAATGAGTATGTCATGTGGACAGCTCAGTATACCCCACCCCTTTAAAGGCTCAGTACAATAACAAACCCCACGTGTGGTAGCAGCCATAGTGCTCTAAATGTCTTAGAACACTGACGGATGGTTTGGCATTTTGACAAAGCTGGTTTTGTGTTCCAGTGCTCCATTCCTGCCAGTGGGAGCCCCTTCAGTGACACAACCCCCCAGCTCACTTCCTCCAGGTGCTTCCTGTTGTAGGAGGTGAAGCACAAATCAAAGCAGCTGTTTGGTGAAAAACAAACTGTGACCAACCTACGAACAAGTGATTCATGCCAATCTCTACTTGGGACCAAGCATCGGAAAGCCCAACGGGTCCATTTTATTGAATTTTGCTCAACACTTTCTCCAGATGCCCTCTTTACCCAGAATGTAAGAGCCTCGTGGTGCAGTGGTTAAATGCCTGTACTGAAACTAAAACTGTGCTCACAACCAGATGTTCAATCCCAGGTAGCAGTCTCATGATTGACTCAGCCTTCTGTCCTTCCGAGATCGGTAAAATGAGTACCCAGCTCATGGGGGGGGATGTGTAGCCTGTGCACGGTAATTAAAACTGTAAACCGCCCAGAGACTACTTGAAGTGTCATGGGCGGTATATAAGTAGACCACTTTGCTTTTTGCTTTTGCTTTGCATCTAATTAGCAGAGAGAAGGCTTTCTCATAGTTGGTTCTTAGCATTTGGAATATGCTTCTTCTTTGACAGTCACTGCCCAATTTAACTATTTGCTGTACTACCTTAAGCTAAGTCTTTTTAAAATATGATCGGTTTAACTTATTTGCTATTGTTAGATGGATTCAGCAGGACTTGGTGGTTCATTAGAACATGGCAAATGGCTCTCAGGAAACACTCAACCTACACATTAAAGAGATTAAAAGGACTTGAACCAACAGACAAGTTCAAAGCAATATGGTTTCCTGTTCTTCAGGGTATGTATATAAAAAAGGACAAATTGCAGTCTGCTTGCTAGCCACCCAGACCTTTGGAAAGGAGTTCATTAGATTTATTTGCTGAAACCACTTTCTATTCAGATGAACCAACTGCCCCACAAGGGAAGTAAGGCAGAAATGTGTAAAATCTTAATTTTGTACCGATGCTGAACATTACCATTCATTTGTGGTTTTCTTTTACAATCTACTGTCACAATCCTGCTGCATAAATTACTCTGGCACAAGAGAGATGACATAATCAACAGGGAGAATTTGCCGCCCATTAAAAAGTTCCTACTTTGATTCAAGGGCTTGCATGAATCATACACAATCATTCTCATTTTGTGTGAAGCCTTGGCAATGAGGCAGGACATTTTTAATTAGCAGCAATGTCCCCTGTTAGTGACACCATCTTACTTATGCCAGCCTAATTTATGCAACAGATTTTGGTCCTTGTATAACTCATAAGAACATAAAAACAGCCCTGCTGGAACGGGACGCAGCCCATCCATTCCAGCATTCTGTCTCACACAGTGGCTCACCATTTGTTTCAGGGTATTCCCAACCAGATGTCTTCACCTGCTTACAATTCCCTGCAAATGACACTGAGAGATATCCTGTCTATCTCTCCAATCCGGAGGTTGTCCTTAGGCATCCATAATGATAGCCATGGATACCCTTGTTCTCCATGAACTTGTCTAATCCTTTCTTAAAGCTCTCAAGGCTGACAGCTGTCACCACTTCTTCTGGCAGGGAGTTCCACAGACCAGTAATCCTCTGGGTGAAAAAGGACTTTCTCTTATTTGTTTGAGATCCAAAAGTTTCATGGAATGCCCCCTAGTTCTAGTGTTGTGTGATAGGGAAAACAGTTTTTCCTTATCTACTTTGTCCACACCGTGTATGATTTGATAAACTTCAACCAGGTCACCTCTTAGGTGCCGTCGTTCAAGAGAGAAGAGCCGTTGCGGCCTCAGACGGTAAGGAAGGTGTTCCAGTCCCCTAATCATTCTGTTGCCTTCCTCTGCACTTTGTCCACTCTGGCAGCTGAATGTTCATTTCGTTCTCTTGAATTAGATTTTGAAATGCTTTGTGTTTTACAGTGCATACTGCCCTGGAATCTCATGTCACCAACATCCGTGTAGAAATGCTTTCTATCGACATCTCATAGCACAGCACAGTGGAGGCAAATCAAATGTTGCACTAAGCCCATCACATTCCTAAGAGGCTCGTCAGTGCAACACATGTCCTGAAATTTGGCTGTGATTCAAGAGCAGAGAATATTGGATAGTTTCCCTCTTGAGTTGATGCAGCTGGATTAATCAACTACTTGCCTGATTCCAAAACATAACAGCTGTCAGTTATCCCATCCCTAGGGCTGCATTCAGGACAGGGATGTGAAGAAATCTCATCACTGTCTCACTTGTGGTTGGCATGACGTGGTCAGACAAGCATGTTGAGGATTGTTCAAGCATCACAAGGGTTCTAAGTACTTGTTTTGTAAAATACCTCTGGATCCTTTCCTCCTTTCAAAGTAAAGAAGTAACAGATCAAGCAGAAAACGGTAGATGGATTACTCAAAGGTGCAAAAACCTTGCCGACTCTCCATTTCTCATTAACTGGCACTTGTAGTCTCAATCACTCACTTTGAGAAGTTCGTAGTAGAAGAAAGTATAAACAGTTTCATTACTTACAATCAAACAGATCAAACAGCAAGCTGACAAATATGACTGCTTTCACCAATAGACTACGGCAGAGGGGGGAAACTCCCAGCTGAATGGTGGGACTACTTCTTCACAGTAGAGCAGTAGTTCCCAACCTGGTGGGGGGGTCGGGCCCCCTTTGGGGGTCGAATGCCCATTTCATAGGGGTCGCCATGAGCCAGTGAAAGAAAAAGGCACAAATGGCTTGGGTCTGAGGGAGGAGGGGGAGGAAGGGCGGAAAGAGTGAGTTACAGCTTGATAGTTTGAAGGGGATGTCAGTTAATGGCACCGGAGGCTGCGATTGGCTGAGGGTGCCTGTAGAGAGAGAAGTTCTCTATGGCACCTGCAGCAGTGGCCTGCCATAGGGGGCTTCTGGCCTTTCCAAGCAGGGCAAGGGGTCACCACAGAATGAGGAACTGTATTAAAGGGTTGCAGCATTAGAGGCAGAGAAAAAATGATTGGTTAGAGATGGATAGATTGGTCCATAAAAGTCCCCACCAGTCAAACCCACTAAAGGCAGCATGTGAGGTTGTGAAGATTCTGGCACTTGGTTGTGTCACCTATACTATAGCTAAACACATCTTGCTGAGCTCTCCCACAATGCAATAAGTGGAACAAATCATAGCTTTCACTATGAGGGTGAAGGACATTTAGATTTGATGCATACAAAACCAGGCATTATTTAGAAAGTTGCTGAACTTCCTTGCAGTGTTTCAGGCACCAGGAATGTTAGAACTAGTGGCAGCTCTGTTCTTCAAAGTAAGTTGCCATTGTATTTCCACCCAAAGCAAAGTCTGAAGAGAAACATCAGGAATACCTATGAAATTTCAACTTGTGTTCAAATCAAAGTCAATAAAACTAACATAACTTTCTTGAGTAGGTGCCACCAAATTATTGTATTTGATGCACTGAATTTTATTTTATTTTATTATTAATTTTTTTCTTACATTTGTTTGATAAGGGATGTTGAGCCTCACAATGTTTGCACTGGAAAGATGTAGAATAAATATCCTTGCATGAATAAATGAATGAGTATCAGTCTGTATTTTGTCAAATTTAGGCCAAAACAACATTTCATAGAATTATAGACTCATAGAGTTGGAAGACACCTCAAGGGCCATCCAGTCCAACCCCCTGCCATGCAGGAACCCCATCACAATATTTCCGACAGATGGCCATCCAGCCTCTGCTTAAAAACCTCCAAAGAAAGAGAATCCACCACCTTCCATGGCAGCATATTCCACTGCTGAGCAGCTCTAACTGTCATGAAGTTCTTCCTAGAGTTCAAATGGAATCTCTTTGCCTGTAGTTTGAAACCATTGCCCCGAGTCCTAGTCTCTGAAGCCATGGAAATCACACCTGTTCCCTCTTCAATATGACATCCTTTCAAATAGTTAAACATAGCTATCAGCCTTCTTTTTGAAAGGCTAAACATTCCCAGTTCCCTAAGCCGTTCCTCATAAGACATTTCTTCCAGACCTTCAACCATCCAGGTCACCCTCCTCTGTACCCACTTGAGGTTGTCAACATCCTTTTTAAACTGAGGCACACAGAGCTGGACACAGTACTCCAGTTGGGGTCTGACCAGAGTAGAATAGAGTGGTACTATCTCTTCCCTTGATTCTAGACACTATGCTTCTGTTGATGCAATCAAGAATTTGCATTGGCTTTCCTGGCCGCCGCATCACACTGCTGACTCATGTTCAATTTGTGGTCCACCAAGACTCCGAGATCCCTTTCACAGGTACTATTTTCCAGCCAAATATCTCCCTTCCTACATCTGTGCAATTCATTCTTTTTACCTAGATGTAGTGGATAGAAAAAAAACATACTTGTCCACACAAGCCCTCTCCCTAGGCAAGCAAGGAAGCAAGCAAGCAAACAAATGAAAAAAATACAATGAAACCCTCCAAAAAACCCCCCTCTAGAATATGGAGAGATTTCTCTAAAATTGTTATGTGATGCCTTCTGCTCTCTTCTTTTAGGCAGAAGCAGATCAATCCAGGCAGCAGCAAAAAAATAAACCATAGAAGAAAAGGGATGGGCAACCAAAACAGAGCAATATATGCCAAAGAAAATGGTGTGTGTATGTGTGAATCCAAGGAATAATCCTAAGGAAGCATGCTTATATAGACATGCTAGGCGGCAGCAGCACAAATAATCAAAATAAATGGTACAAAATAATGCCCCCTAATAAAAAGGCACAAAAATGAAGTATCCAAGATGGAGGCAGAACTGTTAGGCAGGCAGGCAGCTATCCAAAATGTAGAGCGCCAAAAGCTCAGCACAAAGTAATCCCATTAGGAGCGACTGAAGCAAAGAGCACTTCCTAATGGGCTCCAGTTCTTTGAAGAGGTTTAAAATTCCAGCTGCCCCCAGATGTTCAGACTGGCAGCTGCTGAGAACCCTCTTGGCTCTGTCGGATAAAACATTTCTCAGGCCATTGACAGCCAAATGGTGCAAGGCCACCAAAAGCCTGACGGGAAGAGGGAGAAGGCAGAAGAGATGTGAAACTTTGCGTACTGCTCTTTTGTAAAAAAAACAAAAAGATGATTTGGATAGAACTCAAATGAGACTCCCGCTTGGTCATGAATAGCCCGTCTATACACACCACATTTTACAGATGTTCACAGTAACATTCAGCACAGCAGGACAATCTGAGAAGGAAGTCCATTTTGACAAGTTCATTTATGGAAAAAAATAATTTCCTGTCTTTTTTTAAAAAAAAAATGGCAATAAGCAAAACAGTTTCAAAAATTGCTCATGCCCGTTCTTCTTTAAACAGAAGAGAAGTGATCTCTACCTAATATTTCTGCTGACAGTATTAACAAACACTGCAACATGAGACCTCCAACCTCCACCTATTGATAATTCATCGAATTTTTCTTCTGCCGCTTAATTCATTTTCCATTGATCTAGTTAGAGCCCAAAGCCACTAATGTACATGCACTCAACCCGGTCTTGCTTAATTCAGTTGCTTTAGCAAGGGAGACTAAACTGATTTTAAGGTGTGTGTGTGAGGGGGAGGGAGTGATTTGAGTGGAGGAACATTATGGATTTATACTCGTTGGTCGAGATCTGATTAACACTTATTGTCTGAATTTGGTGTGCCTTTCCCCCTCTGCACAAAGCATCTAACTGAGTTGATTAGGAAAACTAATGGAGTCTTTTGCAGCTTTTGGTTTTTAGTTTTAAGCTCCAGTTTGTTAGTGAGAAGGCTCTGCGTAAATTGTACAATGACATTCCTGCACAGGACTTAAATTGCGCAGTCTGAGGATAAGTCAAACACATTTTGGAGCATTAATGGGGAACCGTAATTCAATTGCAACTCCATTCATTTTTCAAGTACTTAAAAGTGATTGTCCTCCTGATTCACCCCGGCAGCTAAGAGCCTCATGGAACAGACACAATGTCAGGATGAGATTCAGAGGTGGAATGTCAACAGGCCATCAGTGTCACTCAGGAGATTAAACATCTGTTCTTCTGGGTAGCATTTCGCCAGGTTTTCCACCACCTGTCTCTGTTTTACTAACTGGCCTGCTTATAGGAAAACCAGCTTTCCTAGAATGACAGCCAGGCAACATCCATCTTGCCATGAACTTTTGGGCTTTACATTTAAGAGTAACTTTCCTGGAAAAGCCCATCTTCCCGTGAACTGCTGGATTTTTAAGTTCTTCACAATGGTACAAGCCTGACGAAGTGGCGTTGATTCACAAAATATCCTGTATGGCATGATTATTATTTTTTTAGTGGTCCATAAAGCTATTGCTGACTCTTGCATTTGCATTGCCCCGTAGTGCAGTGGTTAAATGCCTGTACTGCAGGTAAAACTGTGCTCACAACTAGAGATGGGCACGACCAGGAAAAATGACGTTTCGAGTTGTTGTGTGTCGGAGCCGGCCCGTTTAGGCTCGTTTCCGTTTGTCGCAAAATTTTTCAAAAATTTGTCGTTTTGTTTGTCGTCTGTCGTTAGTACTGGTTTAGGGGGGTAGGGTAGCGGGCTCCTGGAGGCACCTCTCTGGGGTGGGTGCCTCCTCTGGCCCGCTACGAAGGGAAGGCATTTAGCAGGCTCCTGGAGGCACCTCTCTGGGGTGGATGCCTCCTCTGGCCCGCTACAAAGGGAAAAGGAAGGGTACATGACCGTGTAGCCATTGCGTACCAAGTGGCACTGGCAGAGGCACCTCTCTTTTGGGTGCCTCTAGCTCACTAAGAAGGACAGCATACTGGCGTACAGGTTTGGAGTTTTTTGGAACTTTGGACTGTGAGCGAGGTGAGAGAAGAATGCCTCTGCTGGGTGCCCTCTGGCTCACTAAGAAGGACAGTCTACTTGCGTGTAGTGCAATGCAAGTACAGATCTGGCTTAGGGTTGGGGTTAGGGCAAGGGCTAGGCTTAGGGTTATTACGGGTAAGGTTAGGGTGAGTTAGTGGGCTACACCTCTGGATGCCTCTGACCCACTAAGAAGGACAGTGTACTGGCGTATGGGTTAGGGTTAGGGTTAGGGGTAGGGTTATAGTGGGCTTTTTATGCCCGACTGGCCCATCCCAGAAGTCTCAGTCAAAACCTGGCCAAGTGGCCATGCGATTGGTGGAATGGCTCCAAAAATTTGCATGGTCCCATCCCATGGCCAGCCCATCATTGCGCAGGTGTAAAAAAATAAAAATAAAAATAAAATAAAATAAAATCAATGGGATTGGAGACAGATGTTTATTGCAAGAAAACCTACTGCTGCTGCTGTAAAAATTCAGGCAGTTAAAATACCTAATTTTCGCATGTTTCTGTGTGGTACTTTGGTGGGTTTTTGGACCACGATTTCAAAAAAAATATTGCGGTCGTCATTTTGGATCCTTCCGCACTGCATGGCATGGCGAGACGACGAGGATGCCCCCCACCAGAGCAGCCCAGGACAGGAGAGGGGGGAGGCCGGGGACCCCCCCCCCAGAAACCACCCCTCTGGTAGGTGCCCTCACTCAGGCAGGCATATTTTTGCCTGCTTTTTTGGCCGGGAATCAGGGTTTTTTTGAACTTTTTTTCTGTGCCGCTTGGCATTGCGCGATTGCCACGATGCCATGAACGACAACGAGAAATCAGACCCAATTTTTCTTTTATCGGTTTGAGTTCGAGTTTTGACGACTTAATTGTTACCATTTCCATTGCGTAACGAAAACGAGGAACGGAAACGGAAATGAGAATTTCGCCAAGTCGTGCCCATGTCTACTCACAACCTGGGGTTCAATCCCAGGTAGCAGGCTCAAGGTTTACTCAGCCTTCCATCCTTCCGAGGTTGGTAAAATGAGTACCCAGCTTGCTGGTGGGGGGGGGCAATGTGTAGCCTGCATACTGTAATTAAACTGTAAGGTGCCCAGAGATTATTTGAAGTGGTATGGGGTGGTATATAAGCAGAACACTTTAATGATCATATAGCTCTCTTCCCTATTTCAGTTTTTATAGAAATAACTAAAATACTAGCTTGGGGGTATCTAGTTATAAACTATTCATTACTTATAATTAGCTATATTTAATTCTTTCCTCCATAACTATGGTATAACTAAGTTATACAATGATTCTAACATAATGAGGGATGCCACTCCATTGACGGGAATATAACTGAGGTTTTTTAAAAGTTACATTTACAGTCTCATGGCATGGCCTGCTAAATGATGGAGGGGGTTGTTCTATAGTTCAACTCCTGTTTCATATTTTGCCTTATTCTGTGGCCTCACAATCAGAAAATGTTTTGGGTATGGAGCTGATAAAGAGATGGAAGGGAAGAAGTGCTTTTGTTCCACCTTCTGCAATTAACTACTCCAGTTAGGTGGTTACTTCACATCCTGTTTGTCCCTCCTTTCTGTCCCACTTGGGACCGGTACAAAAAAATTCTTACTTCACGTCCATAGCGTGACAGCAAAAAGTTGTCTTGACCACACCCCTGGAACCGGGAACACAGCATGACAAGTCGTACCTGGCCCTGGGCTGGGGAATTCTCTTGTCACGGTTGGTTCCCGGTTCCTGTTCCGGGACAAGGGACCATGGGGTAACAACTGTCACACAACAACCAGTGTCCACCTAGCGGTCAGTAGCTGAAGCAGCATTTAAACATTTGTTTCCCTATGGGAAACACCATGCAGCACAAATGTTTATTAAAGAAAGTACTGAAAATCCTGTAGCATTGATGTGTAAATCCCGGAAGACCAGTAAATCGAAATATCGAAAAAGTTTTATTTACGATATTTTTAAAAAAGGGTTAAGAAAGCAAGACAAATTCAGAATTTGTCACGGAACAGGTCCATGAAGCAACAGTTGTCACGAGACAAGTAATCACACCCATGGGTAAGCGGAAACAGGGACTGAACAGGGACAAAACCAGGTGGCCACGAACAATGCTGTCACAGTACAAACGTAATCGCGGAACAAGGTAGGACATGAAGTAACCGCCTTAGTTTTGAGAACCAGGAAAGTAAAGAGCATTAATTAGGAAAAAAAAGTACTGTGGAAATTAATTACTTTTGGAGTTTTGGAAAGTAGTTTTTTTCAGAACTGCACACCGTTGTGGGGCAACCCCCAATACAAACGCACTCAAGAAAGAGAAACACCTAAACTTCAGTTATCATTACACCTTGGCCACATCATGGGAAGGCCAGTTTCTCTGCAAAAGACGATGGCAGGAAAATTTGAAGGCCACAGGGAAAAATGAAGGCAGCCTGTTAGATGGATTGACTCCATAAAGGATGCCACAGCCTTGAGTTTTCAAGAGCCAAGTGAGTTGTTAGGAGCACTGTAGATCACTGATTCACGGGGATGGGTGGATGGAGCTAAGTGAGAAATGACTTGAAGACACATAATAATCACAAGGGCAAGTTCCATCACTGCTATCCTAATGCAGAGGGGCATTTTTAATGGCACAGCTGGCATGTTCATCACAGAGGTTTTCAGCAGTTAAGGAATCCCCTCTCCTAATCATAGGTCATAATAGCTTTTAAGGTCAGGATGGTTAAAGCTATGGTTTTTCCAGTAGTGATGTATGGAAGTGAGAGCTGGACTATAAAGAAGGCTGATCGCCGCAGAATTGATGCTTTTGAGCTGTGGTGCTGGAGGAGAGTCTTGAGAGTCCCCTGGACTGCAAAGAGATCAAACCTATCCATTCTGAAAGAAATCAACCCCGAATGTTCACTGGAAGGACAGATTTTGAAGCTGAGGCTCCAGTACTTTGGCCACCTCATGAGAAGAGAGGACTCCCTGGAAAAGTCCCTGATGCTGGGAAAAATCGAAGGCAAAAGGAAAAGAGGACGACAGAGAATGAGATGGTTGGACGGTGTCATCGATGCAACCAAAATGAAATTGACAAAACTCCGGGAGGCAGTGGAGGATAGGAAGGCCTGGCGAGCTCTGGTCCATGGGGTCACGAAGAGTCGGACACGACTGAACGACTGAACAACAATAGCTTTTACTGTGGAATGGGGAACAGGGTACATATTCTGCCAGATATTTAAGATTAAATAAACAGGAAAAGCCAAACACCTGAATAGGCTTGTTAGGTGGGAAATGGCCTGAATAGGCTTGTTAGATATACAATGCCCTGGGATTCGTGAAAGTCCCAACTATGCAACCATTCCCACCACCCATTAAGTATGGGTTGTTAGCTATTCAGGCCACTGTCCTCCTAATGAGCCTATTCAGACCAGGGTGATGTGAAATCAAGGTGAACTATAAAATTGAGGACCCATCACTAACCTTCCTCAGACTGATGCTGCTGCTTGGATGAGCAGCGAAATGTTTCGATCTCTCAAGAAAAAGAAGTCCAGTTGCCATGACTCAACTTCCAGACAACCTCACCTGGATGACTGAGAATCTTCACAGACAGTTCTTTTTGTATAATTTGGCCTGGAATCTGAAACCCTTCCCGAGAGATAGCAGAGATAGCTATTATAAGTAGACCATGTTTCTCTTCCTTCTCTTTGCTCCCTTCTTATTGGATCATGGATGTCACTGTGGCTATTTTGACTTCTGACGCAGGAGCTTTAAACAAAGTGGTTGCAATGGCGTAGCAAGGTTTTTGGGGCACCTGGGGACAAAGTTGTTTTTGCGCCCTTCCGGTACCTCTCCCCGGTGGCGACAAAGAGTTGGAGGAGGAGGAGGAGGAGGAGTGTTCCTTTCAACGCATGGGTTTTTTTCCTTTCTGGGGTTGTTCCTTTCAATGTGCAGGCACCCCACGGTGGTGCCAAAGAGTTGTAGGACGAGGGCGCCACAGCCACCACACTCGCATGCCTGTTTGACTGCTTGCTTTGCCGCTCAGCTGGTGCACAGTGGTGGGAGGGTGCAGGGCTTCCCCCTCCTCCTCCCGCTTCAGGCTCCCCCAGGTTTCTGCACCCAGGGCAGATGTACCCTTCTGTCCCCCTAGATACGTCCCTGGGTGGTTGGGTTGCATTCAAAGCCATCTCCAAATTCTTCAGCCAATAAATTGTTCTTATTCCTGCGCTGCATCCTCCAATTTATCTTACTTCGGAGGATCAGTTGCAAGAATCGGTACCTTTTGTTTGGCTTTACATGAATGAAGTCATTAGAACAGGAAATCCCCAAACTGCTGAAAGCATCTTTGTAACCTGCAGGAGATTATCCTCACCCTTCACATTATTATTTGCAAATAAACATGTTTTGTTTTATGCTTTGGTTTCCAAGACTTCAGCATGGGGTTCCTTTGGCAGGGGATTTTCTCAAACAGAAAAGCATGTCTGAATCAAGTCTCTCCAACACTAAGGTGCTTTTAGGTCTATGTAAACTGTCCATGTCTGCCCAGGCAACAACCTGCAGCCTGGACAAGAATGTGGATGCTGAAAAGCAGGGCAATTGATCTGATTGCTTCTGTTCCTCTCTGCCCGTCCTGTAGTGTGAAGGATATATACAAGCATAAAATTTGAATAAATGAACTTTGCAGTAGTCATTTGGCTCTGGGCCTTCTGACTGTGGTAATAAAGAGGTGGACTTCTTAAATGTGACTCATGAAAAGGCATTTATTTATTTATTTATTTATTTATTTATTTATTTATTTATTTATTTATTTATTTATTTAGAGAATCAGGGCTGTGATTGCCATGGGAGCCGGTTTGAGTGTATCCATTATTTCAGCCCTGTTCAATCTTATTTCCAGAGTGTTCAGTGACTTAGAAAAACATTTTCTCGCTGGCAACGTCATGTCCATTTAGCGAGGCCCCAAATGAATTCCCGTATTCCCTACTCCCTCCTTTTCCACATTACAAGCCTCGCCTTTTGCCTTTTGCGATTATGTCACTTTCAGCACTTGTAGATCGTTTAGATCTGTTGGATCGTATTTCTTCTTAATTCCACCCCAGTGAATTTGCTCGAAACCTGAAGAGTCCACTTATTTGTTTCAGTATTCACCTCCCTCATTTCTCAGTCAGGTAACAGCAAGGGCAGGGTGGGGAAGAGACCTTCCTTCTGTGAATATTAATTGATTTGTTCATTAATTGATTAATTACACATACGGCCCATTCTCCAAGGAGAAAACCTACATTTCTGAGTTTTCTTTTCAACAATCACCTGTCAAGGAGACTAGGCTAACAGAGTGTAACTAGCTGAAAGTTGCCATCGCAAAAGCTATGGCTCACTATGGAATGGAACCTTGATTTCCTCACTCTAAAGACACTGACTTTTAATTTTGCGTCCCTCTCTGAGGTGTGCCCAGTGGAAGTACTCCATGTCCCCCTCATTACTTATCACTTAGTCTATTTGATGCATGGATGGTTTGGTCTTGAGAGATGGGATCTGGTATATTTTCCATTCTTCACTGAGTAAGTGCTAGATGTGGCTGTGTGCATCTCAGTGAAGGTATTTGTTGTTTTGTGGTTGTGTGCTAGGCCAGTGGTTCCCAACCTTGGGTCCCCCGATATTATTGGACTACAACTCCAAGAAATACTTGCCAGCACAGCTACTTCTGGGACTTTTGAGTCCAAGAACATCTGGGAACCCAAGAGTGGAAACTGTGGGCTGCGGCTCTCAGAATAGCAATCTTTGAGGCCTTGAAGCTGAATGGGTTTCCCAATCTAGAACTCAATGGGAAATAATATCCTATCACAAGTGGGATGTCAATGTAAATATATGGGATAAGGTTGTAAATGCAATTGTGCAATACTCCCTTTGATACATGCATAGTACCATGGTTTGTTTCTATTAGGTGGAGTTGCGTATAATTTCAATTATGTATTTACTATGTAAAATTAAAAATACGTTTTCCTCTAAGTTACAAAGCAGATAGCGTTTCAATTTGCATTTGCTGTATCATGTATAATAGGACCCCCGTATCCACTGATTCACTACCCACTGATTCAGTCATCCACAGTTGGCAGAGGAAAAAATAAATAAATAATTCAGCAGCCACAAAGCAAGCTACTGTCACAAAGAGCAGCTGTAAAGCAAGCTACTGTCATAAAACAACAGCTGTAAAGCAAGCTACCATCACAAACAGCAGCTGTAAAGCAAGCTACTGTTGTAAAAACAGCAGCTGTAAAGCAAGTTACTATCACAAAACAGCAGTTTTGGGGACATTTTGGCGTTCTCTCTTATCCACAGTTTTCATTATCCATGGGAAGGCTTGGAACCAATCCCCAGTAGATACTGTCCAACTGTAATTCCACCCCTACCCACTTTTGTTATTTAAGTATTCAGACAATGCCAGGTTTATCTTGGTGCAGGGAGAGACCCAGCAGAAACCATTAAGGGACCTGTAGAATAGAACTAGAAAATAGAATATCCCAGGGCTGTCCAACTTGGAACAGGCCAAGGTCTACTTTTTTTGGCCCAAAGTGTTTGAGGGCTCCTGCACTAAAACCTCTACTTGTGAATTTTATCCGTCCCGAGCACATGCTCATAATCATAAGTAAAAATGTTTGTAAGTAGAGCAGCAGTTTCCCATAGGAATGCATTGAAAACCAATTAATCTGTTCTGGAGGGAACAGATTTCAATGCACCATGGCCCTTGAACTACCCCGCTCAGCTGAGACAATGGGCTGGCAGACCCAGAACTTTGCTGGGGCAGTGATGGTCCTTGGGATGGGTGAGAGAGGGGTGTAAAACTTATTCCCTCACTTTTTTTATTGATGGCCAGCGGGCTACTTTTGAACTTTTTGCGGGCTACCAGTACCTGTTGGGCAGGCCTGGAATATCCTTTTTGTTTGTTATCATCTGATACCTACAGCCTCAACAAATCACTCCAAGACACTGGTAAGAGAAGGGATAAAACATCCTGTTTACTCTCAGTTCTGAATAGGTCAAAATAATAGATCAAAACAAACAGCTTGGCATTAAAATAATGACTGGATGCATGAAGAGAGCTTAAATGAACTATAACATGTTTACTGCCTCTAACTATGTACAGTAATTCTATCTGACAGAACAATGACTCTAACTGACTAAATACACTAGCCAGTCACAGTCTGCCAGAAAAGAGAGTGTGCAAAGACTCTTAAGTGGAATGGGTGTGGGTCTCTTCACAATCGGAGGCAGAGAGGGAAAAACTGATTATTGCTGGATTGATCAACAGTCATCCCGGCCCGGAAAGATAGCTCCCAGCCAAACATCTTAGAGGAAGCATACAAAGGTTGCTTAAAACCTTCAGCAGTTTACTTGTCTGTGTCCAAAACATTGTCTTTGGAGGTAGCTTTGCACCTATATGTAAACAAGTAAGTTGTTTCCCTAGAGCAGGCATGTACAAAGTCAGGCCCGGGGGCCAAATGCGGCCTGTTTACAAATTTCAAGTGGCCCGCAGCCTCTTTTCCCTGCTGGTTCACCCTGTCATGCATCCCCACCAGCTGGCCCTTTCCCATACCGGATGGAGGCACCAGCTTGCAGTTTTATGTTTTGCCTGCCCTCCCATCCAACTTCCCAGCCTACCCTACCCCGGCTCCGTAGCTGCAGCATCCTCCCTTCCTCCTTGCAGGTTATAGAGACTTGTCCAAAGTCTGGCCCCGGGGCCCAAATGCGGCTGAATGATTGGCCCCCACACATTTTCACCTCACCAAATCTGGCCCTCCTTGCAAAACGTTTGGACACCCCTGCCCTAGAGGGTTGCCTATAAACATCACCTACTTCCATCCATCTCAGCAATCAGTATGTTTTCTATAGTGGAAGTTAATTGAGAAGCAAAAGTGTCTGTCTGAAGCACTGAAGGTTTCCATCAGAGACTTCCTGCATGGAGATCCACAGCAATTGGGAAAGCTTTTAGAGCGAAACTACTGTCCTATGCCATTGCAGTTCAACTGCAGTACTGCATTCAAGCTTCTGCTCACAATCTGAGTTCGACCCTGACGAGTTCAGGCAGCCAGCTCCTCAAGCCTGACTCAGCCTTCCCTTCTTCTGAGGCTGGTAAAACGAAGAACCAACTCACCGGGGGCAAAGTGTTCCTCGCGTAATTATGTTGTAAACTGCCCAAAGAGTGCTCTTGCACTATTGAGCGGTATATAAGTAAAAATATTGTTACTCTTACCGTTAATAGTAATAATGAACTCTGCCTGCCAGGAACAAAATGGAACAAAAAATAAACCAAAAGGTTTTGAGAGGCTAAAAAGGTTCCAGGAACCTTTGAACATAAGGGATATTTTCCTGTTGCAATTGGTGCTTGATGGAGGGTGTAAAGAGGGACAAATGATCCATCTGGAACAGAGTTTTTTTAAAAGAAGTTTTGTGCTGCATACTAATCTCAGGGCAGGGGCTGTGAGCAAATGCACCAGAAGGGAATGTCTAACAGTGTCTCCATGCACAAAACGCCTTTAGCAACAGCTACTATATACCAAGATGAGATGTTTTTTAAAAAAGGCAAAGTAACAATGCCTCCCCAGATCATTATGGCTGATTGTATATACTTTTTTTTTTGCCATGGATGATGGACAGGCCATATGCGCTGACCGATATGCCCAGCTAATTACACTGATGTACAGCAGCGCTGCTGCACTTAAAGACCTGTCAGCATTTTCTTATTTGTCGGGTATAGAATGTAGTTGTAAGGAAATCAATTCTGGGCTGAGCCTTGAAATACTGGACTCTGGACTCAAGAGGCATCAAACGCCTGCTAAACACAGCATATAAAGAGCTTTTTATTTTACAGAGGCAGTGAAGTGGGGGAAAGGAGAAATACTGTACATCAAAACGATATGCCATGCAAACTTTTAACAGGTAACATATTTTAGGGCACATTCCTTGTTGCTGCTTTTTATCTGGTATTCTATGTGGTGGTTTTGAACTACATCCTGGCCTAAACTGCTAGTGCAGAGAAGATTAGAAAGAAGATAAGGAGAATTATACTCAGAGACAGGAAGTCTCCACAGGATTCAAATGTCTCCAGATCTCCAGGGTTTACCACTAGAGATGGGCACAAAATGGAAAAAATAACATTT
The DNA here is from genome assembly GCA_029282475.1 of Phrynocephalus forsythii. Lineage (NCBI taxonomy): Eukaryota > Metazoa > Chordata > Lepidosauria > Squamata > Agamidae > Phrynocephalus > Phrynocephalus forsythii. Next base: position 9,559,110 of record JAPFRF010000010.1, read on the forward strand.
CATTTCGTTTCGTTTCATGCCCACCCCGTTTTATTTCATTTCTTTTCATATTATTTTATTTTAAAAATCATATGAAATGAAACAAAAGGGCTCCTCTGGGTCCTGGAAGCACCAGATGTGGTGCCTGGGAGCCATTTTTAAAGGGGTCCAGCTGAACTGTCATCGACTGGGCCCCTTTAAATATGGCCCAGTCGCCACTGGGGGATCCCCCTGGTGACATCTGGGCCATTTCTAAAGGGGTCCACCTAATGACATCTCAGCAGGATCCCTCTGAACATGGTCAGGACACTAGCGCGAGAGCCCTGAGCTGGTGACCCAACTATCTTCAGAGGGACCCTGCTGAGCTGACATCAGCTGGAACTCTTTAAAAATGGCCCAGTCAGCACCACAGGGATCTCCTGGTGATGACTTGGCCATTTTTAAAGGGGTACAGCCAATGACAGCTCTGCTAGACCTCTCTGAAAATGGCTCCCCGGCACCAAATCTGGTGCCTCTAGGACCCAGGGGAGTCATCCCCCACCCACCTCCCAGCTGAGAAGAGGGAGTTGGGAGCACCAGAAGGGTGGTAGGGACCCACCACCACTTCTTCCTGGGCTCTGGCTGTGGCAGCTCCCAGCGGGTAAGGGAACCCTTTTCCAGATGGAATACAACGCTTCATTTCAACGAAAAAACCCTACAATTTCGTTTCATCTGCAACAAAATGCTGCTTCCTCCTTTCGGTTCATTTCATTAGGTGAACAAAATGATGAAACAGCATTTTGTTTTTCCCATCTCTATTTACCACTGGACTATTTTATTCTGAGGTTCTTCCTACATTTGGCACTCTTGAGATTCCAGCTATCTTGTTACGTGTGCCATCTGATCGCAGTTGCACTGCATTATTGACACCGTTGTCCATATTTCATGCCAATGAGGGGGTCCCAATCTGAAACTTGTTCACAACAGACAGATTTCTTATGTGTATAAAGACACACCAGAGTGGCCCTATGGATAGATGGGCAGGGTATAAACATAATACATATAATGAATAATAATAATAAACCCTATAGTTACAAACTCTAGATTTTTATATTTCTAATACCATACATCCATTTCAGATGGGAGGGGGAGAGCCACCTAATCATTTCCCTGGGACTGAGGCCCTGAGGCTTGATATAAAAAGCTGTAGTTCACAATACCTAGTTCAGACATTGGATAAGCCATTATTTTCAGCCTCAGTCTTCCAGCTGCAATATGGGGATGGTGGCTTCAGTCTATTTTAACAGTCTACTGTAAAGATTCCTTAGGGATACCACTCCTAAGGCCCTTGCCAGCATGCTCCAGGGCAGTGTTGATGAACCTATGGCATTGGTGTCAAAGGTGGCACTCAGAACCCTTTCTGTGGGCACCCAACATGGCTCCTTCACAGCCACCTGTATTCAGGTTAAATTGCTGTATTGGCACTTTGCAAAAAAATAGTCAGTTTTGAATCACAGTTTGGGCATTCTGGTCTCTAAAAGGTTCACCACCACTGGTCTAGGGTTTTGAAGACTTTGCATGTAGAGCTGATTCTTCGGTGTTATGAATACCGGACTCAGCTGAAGAGGATATCTCAATTTTTTTGTCTGAATTTGATTTCAAAGGACACTTGAACTTCGCAATACCACAAGCAATTTGTGTGCTGGTGGTGTTGCTCAGGGCTTGGGCACACATGGTGTAGCCTTTTGTCGTTGTTATAATTGCTCATATTATTTGTTATTCAATAAGAAAAACAAGAAGAGGCTCGTCTAGTGAAATTGTGCTCACAAAGGTCATCGGCAGATATTGAAGTAAACAAATAGCCCCGTAGAACTCAAAAGTGTTACGTCTCTCTCACGTACACACATAGACACCCCACCACGGCTGCCGTTTTGGAAACAAAAGACCTAGGTCGCTCGGCGATCAGAATCAAAATTTGCTATTTCCTAGGACTCTGAGTGGAAGGAAAGTTAATTTTACACACAGCTTGTTACATTATCAAAGAAAGGAAAATGAAGGGCCTTCTAGGGACGACTATTTATAAAACTGGCAGGTCGTTGGGTTGCTGGTGCCAAATGCAGTAATCACCTTATGTGGTAATCACTTGCAAAAAAAAAAAAGCCTGAATCTTTCTGCAACTCATAGTACTTTTATGGAGTAGCAAAGAACCTGAAAAGGACCATGACAGACCTAGTGTTGGCCTTTGAAGACCAGATGATTTGGATCTGGATGTTCTGGGGAATGCCTGCCTTTTCGTGAACTCCCCTTCATGCCTAAGAATGTGAGGAGAAAACCTGTCCAAGGCCGCAGTCTTACCAGAGTTTTCTGCATAAATAAATTTCCTGCGTATTTTTTTGGGCGGTCACGTGGTTTTTAATGTGCAGTTAGTGTCCTCTCTTCTGCGCCGTATTTTCGTATTCTGGTTCGGTCTCTACCTGTCTGCTGCGCATTTTGTCATTTCTTTCCAGCTCCAGTTTCCAAGGATCTGTCTTTTAAACCGGGTAGAAAGGGGGAGAAACTGAATTTACTGCGTATTTTCAGTGTCTTGTCATTGCAACAGAAGCAAACAAGTAAGCATTTTCAAGCAAAGTTTCTAAATCCAGCCCCTGGCGGTGGTTTAGGAAACTTCGCTGAAACTGCTGTTCCAGGTGCATGGTCGGCCGGGACCAGAATTTACTTCTCTTCCCGGTTAGCACACAATCTTTTATTACGCAGTTCACCATCGGGAAACTATGCAGAAAACACTGGTAGGACCGCAGCCCAACTTCCCCTTTCTCCGAGGACCAACATTCAACTACAGATAGGTTCATGCCGGTTTGTTTCTTGGCCAAACAGTGTCCAGTACATCCAAGCCCCACCTCCTCTGGTGAATGACCACTCAGAGGCAGCGCCCAAATGAGGAGGGACAGGGAAGGCCATCCGCTGCCTCTGACTGGGCAACAGGTCTTTGAAACGCCGAACAACTGGGCAGAAAATAAACAAACTGGCACGAACCACCGAACACCCAACTGAGAGATGGCTTTGTGCCCAACTCTATTTAGCAGAAAGAAAAAAGATGGCCTTCTCAGTGGCAGCTAGAGCTGTAAATTTTGTGGAAACTAAGGAGCTGCCTAGATGCCCTAAGCACATCCAATCCCACCTGATTTCAGAAGCTAAGCAGGGTCGGCCCGGTTAGTACTTGGATGGGAGACCATCAGGGAATACCAGGTGCTGTAGGTGCCTGGAGTAGGAACTGGCAAGCCACTCCAGTATTCCTGCCAAGAAAACTCCATAGACATGGAGTCATGAAAAGTCGGTCACAACTGTAATGACACATCACACACACAAGGAGGAAAAATAAAAATAAAACCTTCTCCCATAGCACCAATATTCTATTATTTTCCAAAGTTTTTTT